>OX421979.1:63177086-64377086 GCA_949128135.1 Parasteatoda lunata | reverse complement strand
AATATAAAAACATAAAAAATTTTAAAATTTATTCTTTTGAAATCTAATATATATAATTCTCTTACGTGGCTCCCAAATTTTGGCTGTATTTCTTTTCCGCCGGTGGCAACGTTTGCTTTGTTTTGTTTAAGTTTTGAAAACACCAAAGAATTCTGCCTTTTAATGATGTGTTTCTGATTAAGAATTAAGGATGGATTTAAGAAGAGCTGTGAAGTATTATTGCAATAACAATCGCCGAAGAATTCTTAGAGAGAGTGAAACTCCCGAGGAAGCCAGCTATCGCCGTGCCAATCGCGTAGAGGACAGGTTGCGAGGTGCAGCACGTGATCGTGGTATCGGCATTTGCGATATAGCGTTACTAACGGAGCATGATTGCGGGTCGATGACTGAAACTTGCCAATATTGTTCTGCACGGTATTGGAAGAAGGAGGAAAACTCTAGCAAACGTTATATGAAATGTTGCCATGGTGGTAAAGTACAGTTGCCAGATCTTTGCACTCCTCCTGTTCTACTCCAAAATCTTCTGACCGGCAATTCATCGGATTCAAAAAATTATCGATCTCACATAAAGGAATACAATGCTGCTCTTGCTTTTGCTTCTATAGGAGCCCAAATAAAGGCCCCTCCAGGAACTGAGCCATACTGTTTTCGAATCCATGGCCAGATCTACCATATGGTGTCGCCACTTTATGCTGGCAGGAAAAACAATTCTGGATACGGACAGTTATATATATATATATATGACTCGAGCGAGGCTACAGACAGAAGAATGGGAAAAAACGAAGGGTGTTTAGAAATCGTTATGAAAAAGTTGGATGATATGTTGCATCAAGTAGATCCCTTTGCAGGAACAGCAGTTTAGAGCATGTGGAACAGAGGCAGACATCTAGAAGAACACGAGTGACTCAGACAGTATGGCCATCTTACCACTCCAGCAGCAAATAATGTTCATGGGTGGGCATAATTTAATAGATTAATTTAAACTGCTGTTTGTAGAAAATGCAACACCATGAAGGAATCATCAGAATCAAATGAAATTCGCAGCAAATGTCAATTATAGGATATTATGCAAATTAATAAAGTTTCAGAGCCATCGCGCGTGCGTGGCGCGCGCAGCGCCCTCTGAATTGATGCTGAAAGCGTATAAATAAAGTGCTGTAGCGGGACGTTGAAAATAGTCTATGATTATTTGTTAGTGGCAAACGTTTAGTGAGACCTGAGTATGCCTCCACGACGGAAGAATAAGAAATTCAAGCAACTTACGGAGTTTGAACGAGGGAGGATAATCGGCCTTCGAGAAGGAGGATTTTCCTATCGCGCAATAGCAGCTCGTATGCAGCGGAACAGTTCCACAGTGATGCGAGTTTGGAAGCAGTGGACCGACGAGCACCGAACAACTCGAAAAACAGGCACTGGACGACAGAAGGTGACGTCAGAGCGCGATGATCGACACCTGCTCCGCATGGCGGTGAATGATCGCACAGCTTCCTCCAGGCAGCTGGCAGCACATTGGTCTACTGCTACAGGTGTACAATTGTCGGCTTCGTCAATTCGTCGTCGTCTGCTGCGCCGTGGATTGCGTGCAAGGGTGCCATTATACAGGATTCCCCTCACGGCGGATCATCGACGGCTGCGTCGGCAGTGGGCTCTTGAGCACAGAGACTGGCGAGCTGATTGGCACCAAGTTGTCTTTTCAGATGAATCACGCTTCAATTTGTGGACCCATGATGGCCGTGTTCGTGTTAGACGTTATGCCGGTCAACGCTGCCTTCCTGAGTGTATTATTGAACGACATAGTGGTCGAACACCCGGAGTTATGGTCTGGGGTGCGATTTCGTATCATGGACGATCCAATTTGATACGAATTGAGGGTAATCTCAATAGCAACAGATACGTCCGTGAAGTGCTACAGCCCGAAGTCGTTCCTTTCCTTCAAGGCATCCCTGGAGCTATCTTTCAGCAGGATAATGCACGCCCACATGTTGCGCGGACTGTTAGAGACTTCTGTTCAGCACAACGCATGCAACTTCTTCCTTGGCCTGCTTATTCGCCGGATATGTCGCCTATTGAGCACGTGTGGGATATGGTTGGTCGGCGTCTCACTCGTGATCCGCGTCCTGCAGTTTCCAAAGACGAACTTTGGTTGCGCATACAAGCGATATGGAATTCTCTTCCTCAAGCAGATATTCAACATCTGTTTGACTCCATGCCACGTCGTATAGCAGCACTTATTGCAGCGCGTGGTGGCTGCACCAAATACTGATTTCGGACGCTTAATTTGTTTCTTTTGTTTTGAAAATTTCATCATTTATTTGTATCAGTACAAGTCGTTTCTGCATTAAATTTCATTTGATTCTGATGATTCTTTCATGGTGTTGCATTTTCTACAAACAGCAGTTTATTTTTGAAATTATAGATATAAAGTTTAAATTATTTATCTAAAAATGAAGTCTTTTTCCTAAGGTTAAATATTTGAAAAAAAATGGGACAAGTAATTGATACTCCTTGTAATTATGCATAATTTTAATTTCACTTTCTATTAATTTTATTATAAAAACATGGAAGACCATTAAAAATTTATTTCAGTTTTAACAGATTATAAAAAACTTACTCTTACCTTAACAATATGCTGACAGAATTAATTGGTTGGTATTATTTCATTTTTAATGACTCTGTTCCTTATTGTCTGCTGCCTTAAATACACTTAATAAAATTTTTGACTTGTATTGCAGCAAAGAGGAGTCAAAATTTTGAACAAGCGGCTGTTGGGGAAAACTTTTAAATGGAGTATCGAAATGGAAATCACTTTTATTGAACTCCTGAAGAAAAAGGAGAACATCTGGAATGCTAAATCTCAACCTATTACAAACATAGGATGCTACGAAAAGTTAGTTTTGAGGAGATTTCAAAAAAACTAACCATAGAATGAATGGCCTCTGCATACAACTGAATTCTCATTGGGTGAGTTATTAGTTTTGACTGTATTTCATTAGTTATAAGTTCCAGTATTGCTTCTGAGAATAAACTCAAAACCAAATCAACAGCATTAACTTCATAATTACAATATTTTTTTTGTATTACCATTAATTATTATCTTTTTTATATTAAACTGTTAAATAAACCCTATGTTAAATATTGAAAATAGTGTATAGATAAATATAGTGTATGGTTGCCACTAAACATAGACATTTTTTATATATCTTTTAAGATTCCTTTGTTATATTCACATTGGTAATGTACAAATCTATCATTGAAAAAAAAGTATGGTTTCTGTTGGTTTTATACTATTCAAAAAGCATTTGATATACAGAATTTACATGGCATACTAATGATAATTCAAACTGCATAAAAAATTTCAAATGCATGCTCTAGTACAGCTTATGCAAGAAAATACATTTCAAAACTTGTCTAATAACAATATAGGTGTTTGTGTTTATTACCAAACCTGTAACATTTTTTTCATTAAACCTACAGACAATTGCATCATCATTAAGATTCAAATTTTATTAAATGTTTATATTAGTTTCTCACACTAATTCGTAAATGTGTTTTTTAACTTTTAAATTGTCCTTATTATTAGTTCACTTTTTTTCTGTTTAGAAAAGTTGCAAAAAAAGTTCACAAAACTTAAGACTATTTTCCAAAGGAATGTAAAAAAGCTGAAGACGTTGAAGGGATTCATGTCCCATGGGTCCATTTTCAAGCATTATTATTTCTAGAGGATATTGGTGAAGCAGAGCCAAGCTATAAAGTTTTCCCCTGTAGTCGAAGGTAATACATAATTACTTTTAACAATAGTGACACTCCAAACTCATGCCCAGATCTTCACCCCTCCTGCGAACAAAAGCCATTGTGAGGGAATTTTGAGAGGCACACCTGTTACTAATTATGGTCAAGTCAAGTTCGGGAAAGTTAAAGATACTATAGGGTTATTCTTTTTTAAGTGTATGCTTTGGCGCGTTTGCAAATAAGCCATGAATGTTGTGTCTCTTCGGTATAAACAACCAAAGAGGTTAATATAATATTTTGGCATGTTTGTGAATATTGCAATGGTATTAGCATCGTAATTTGGCGACTAAATTTGGCAAATCATTTTCATGATTGTCGAGGTGCACGTGCAGCAATGGCAGATTTTTATTTTTTAAATACCCAAAGAGGAGGGAAAATTTTAGTTCATCAAAATTTCACTTTCACACTAAAAAGGAATAACAAAGATATACAGTATTGGCGTTGCCGATATATGAAGCCCCATTGCGGAGCTAGGGCTCCGTACTAAAGATGATATTATATTATTAAAAGAAGAAGAGCACAACCATGAGGATGATTCAGAAAAAATTAAATACATGAATTTTACAGAAGAGATGGAACAACAAGCTGTTGAGAGATGGAACAACAAGCTGTTGAGAAAATCACTACTCCAGTGAAACGCTCATGCGCAATTGTTCAGTTCACTGTCTTAGCACACCCAGGACCTCTTCCCCCTAACGTTGTGCGCCTGGAGTGGGCCTTATTAACAGAATTCTGGACGTTCTTCTTTGGAGCGAATATTGCGTACGATCAAGTTATTGATGACCCCGGTTACCGTGTGCATCAGCGAACTGCGCAGCTCTCAGGGAGCATACACACGCCCATGGACGGAGATGGTTCGCCGATGACGCCTGTTTACGCATTATTGGAGCAATCGTTAACGCTGATTACAAACTACCAATCGACAATTTTATAACGCGAGAGAGAGAGAAATCAAAGGACGCAATCCCGTGTGGTGATTGTACATGCAATAAGGGTATTTATGAACCTATATACTGTTTTTCTCTGGTAAATCGCAGCGCTGCACCCAGAGCTGTGGTTTGATTGTGTGACGCCAGCGGGTGACTGGAGGACACTATATAGGGTACCGGAGGATCCAGCACGTCTGGAAAATGTTCGTACATTATTCGTTAGAAAAATGAAGGAAGTGGAATGCATCGGTCTAACAATAGGATCCTGGACATCGAGGAATAATGAGAGATATTAGGCGATCACTGAACACTTGATAGTGAAATTGATTTAAAAACCGTGCTTTTGGGATGGTAAAAATATGACGACTCTCATACAGCTTGAGAATAAAAGATTTAACTGACACATTTAATGTATCTAATATAATTTTAGTTTGTGTTGCAACTAACATGAAAAACGCTGTGAATTGAAACTAAAACATTTCACTTGTTTAGCTCATACGCTGAACCTCTTAGTACGTGATGCGTAGAAGCTACCTAATGATATAGTTGAGAAAATTAAAACTGTAGTGCCTTTTTTTCAAATGGAGCACTACATGCAATGAAAAGTTGCTAAACTGTCAAAAAAATAATGGTATTGAACAACAAAATAAATTGATTCAGGATGTTGTTCTACATGTTATATGTTAGAAAGATACTTACTTCTAAAAGATTGTCTATTAAAACTACAATTGTTCTAATAAACAAAGATTTGCGGAACTTATCAGAAGACGAATGGCGTAATTATGAAGAAGTTGTTGAAGTTTTGAGGCCATTAGAAGAAATAACAACAGAACTAAGCGGCGAAAAATATATATCACGGCTAGAATAGTACCAGTGATAGTAAAGGGACTAATATCTGCATGTAATAAACTATCATTGAAATCTTTTCAGCAAATAACACAAGATATAAAATAGTAAAATACCGGATTAACTACTAGACTTCGAAGAGTGCAACTTAATCAAAAATATTATGTTCACTATTGGCATTTCTTGCATCACATTATCACAACTTTTTTTATATGCGTTAGACAGTTTTATGTAACAATTTATGATTTATAGATATATAAATTGAATTTGCAACGCTCCAAACTACAGTAATCCCAGAAAATTATGGGTGTCAATCGGGCAACTGAAAAATGAATTGCATGAAAAACAGTTTAAAAATATTGCAGATGTTATATTAAGAATCGGATGCATTTCGCATAGTTATGCAGAGGGCGATATAATTTTTTCTGAATTAAAAAAAATTCAAACTAAATTTCGCTCATCACTTTCTGAAGAAAAGCTTGAAAACTTGCTGTTGATTATCCGGTAGTTGTAATGACTACCAAACACGACTTTCGGTTTTGTTTCAGCCAAACCGAAAATTTTGGAGCTGAACGAGGATCATCGATCCGACCCCCGAGTTCTGCATTACGATGATGAGAAAAAAAAGATAGCTACGCCCTTATCATGCTATCTTCGGAGCAACGCCGCCCCTACTTTAGAGGAGAAAAAGAGAGAAGTTACCAACATCCTTGTTACCCGTATCCCCGTCATTGTTGAGGAAGGTGAACAAAAGAACAGAGAGGGAGAGGAGAAAATGACCAAGCACACACACTCGGATCCGGTTTCTCCACCCAACTCCGGAGGTGTCCATTCCAGGACGCCACTGCTACATTTTAAAGAAATTATATGCTATAAAAGCAAATTCTACGATATTATTTTCTCTATTAGTATATTTAAATGTCTCATAATTTAAGAACTCATTAGTTTAGAGTATTCAAGTTAAAGTAATTCTTTTTTCTTTCAACATAAACTTTTCTTATCAATGTCTTGTTAAAAATAGGGTTATGATTTTGCTCATATTGAATTAATCAAATGTTCATTTTAGCTGATGTTGAACTTATTGTGAAAAGATGGCTGAGGACTGCTGCTGATAGAAATGGAGGAAGGAATAAAAGAAGAAATGTAGTAGAATAGTTATTTTTGTTACTGCTGTAATTTTGTGTAATTATAGTAGTTGTGTTGATGAATAAAATTATGTATAACAAGTATTTTGACTGCATTTTTTCAAAAAAAAAATTTACATATCAGCCGAATATATCGTGTTTTATATATGTTGTAAAATCAGATCAAATAGTTGTATAGATTTCATTTTTGCACACATGTATGCTGAGAACAATTTGCAGAGTTTAGATTTGTTTTGTGTGTCAGTTACTTTATGGCTTATTTATAGGTTATCAATTTTATATTTGCATTTGATAAACTTTTTTTTATGTATATTAGAATAATCTTAGGATAACTTTTTTAATGAGGAATATATTAATGCTAAGGTAACAATGTTTTATAGAGATTTTGATTAAATTTACATTTTAGTGATAACTATTTTTGTTTCTAAATAGCATGAATCTTTTTCATGAAAAATGAATTTCTAACATTTTGCACTTTCTGCAAACAATCCCGGGGGTGTCTTTTTCAGGACGCCTCTGTTTCCCCTTGTAAGGGGGGTTGAACTGGGGCGTTGACCGGATCAGGCGCAGCTACAGGCAACGGTGCTTTGGGGAACCTTAAATCCCCTCCGCCTTCACAGACTCAACACAAACAGGGAGGTGCTATTGCCGTGGATACGTCCTCTTGTACTGTTAACGTAACTTCCCCATTCGATCGGGAATTGGAGGAATTGAAAACCCAAAGAGAGTTAAGTAGAATTCTATACTCACTTAAAAAGGAGTATACAATGCTAGAAACCCAACGCTATAAGGCAACTTAAGATCTCTTTTTTGAAGATCCGGTCTTTATTAAATTAAAACATGATGTAAAATCTCTTAGAGATAACAATATAAAACTTTTAACGATTCCAGTTGATTTTGAATCAATGGATAATATCTTGAAAGAAAAAGTATCAGCCGTGCTCGCTCGGTCAAAAGCCTTTTTCAAGGCTACTAAATCAGCAGAAATCGACGAGGGGATGCTATTTAGTAAGCCTCATATTTTTTTAAACATTACATTTGTATTGAATTTGAACCTGGCAAAAATTATTTAACTTCAACTTTGACTATGACAATCGTTTATACTTTTGTTTACAACGTTGTTTTGTTTACATTCTGTTTAGAACTTTTACAGACATAAAACAACAATTCTTTTCAGAACTAATACTCTATATTCTTTTTAAATATTCTGATAAATACAGAATTACCATCTTTTTATATAATTTTAATTATATTTGTTCATTTCCTGAACAATGCATAGCATTAGTTCTCG
This sequence comes from Parasteatoda lunata, assembly GCA_949128135.1. Classification (NCBI taxonomy): domain Eukaryota; kingdom Metazoa; phylum Arthropoda; class Arachnida; order Araneae; family Theridiidae; genus Parasteatoda; species Parasteatoda lunata. The sequence goes on along the minus strand of OX421979.1, from coordinate 64,369,086 downwards.
TTGGAGAAAGCCGAAAAAGAGGCGAACTAAAGCTGATAAAGCAAGAAGTGAGGATTTCAAAGCTAAATCTTCATCGGTTCCAGTTTCAGATTTATCTGAAACAAACAATCAGATAGCTGAAACCACAAGTGAAAATGAAAATAGTGTCTCTTTATCCTCAGTAAACATCTGTTCATCTGATTCCCAAAATGAGAATACTTCCCAAAGTTCAAATAATGATTATATAATCATCAGTAAATCTTCTTTTGCACCATTACTTCGTAATCTTTCTTGTGATGAATATGGGATAAGTTGTCTGTTTTTCGTTCTCTCGACTCTTTTGGATATGCTGTCAAATTAGAAGTATATTGCAAGTCCTGCTCCAAAAGTTTTGGTTCTTCATTTTCAAGCCATCGCCAACCATACAGCAGAAAGTTTGATGTAAACCGTCAAATGGTAAAGTCATTTCTTTACTTTGGTAAGGGTCACGATTCAATGGAAGCATTTTCCATGAACATGGGTGTTGCTAATGTGAATTCTGCCACTTTTTCTAAATGCCTCAAGAAAATGAACATTTCAAAAAGTTCACATGAGTTCTGATACCAATACAACGATCGATAATATGGCAGTGCGGGACATAACAGTTACTTATGATGGCACCTGGAAGAAGCGAGGCCATACCTCCATCTATGGCATTGGCATTGTGATAGACTCGTTGACTAATTTAGTCTTGGACTACGAAATATTGTGCAGACTGTGTAACCGCAGCTCGAGATTTAGGAGCAGAGAGTCCAGAGTACTCGATTTGGTATAAAGGCCACAAATCTTTGTGCCAAAAAATTTTTGAAGGACCTTCAGGAAACATGGAGGTTGCCGCAGCTATGGCAATTTAGAAGCGCTCTGTGAACTTCAGTGGAATGCGCTACTCAACAATGCTGAGCGATGGAGATTCAAAGACATTTACTTCTCTAAATGAAACTAAAGTTTATGGTCCTGGTTGTATTATTGAGAAAGAGGAGTGCCTCAACCATGTTTCCAAAAGGTTAGGAACTGGTTTGAAAAATAAAGTTAAGGAGTGGAGTATAAAAGGCGTAACATTCGGTGGTCGAAAGCTTGGTAGCCTAACTGAACAGACAATTAAGAATCTACAAAATTATTATCGTAAGGCTATCAAAGAAAATATACCAAATATCGATTCCATGAAGACTGCAGTGTTTGCACTGTATGTCTACTGATCGAAAGTCCCAACATAATAAGTGCCCCAAAAGGGAAGACTCGTGGTGTTTCTTCCAAAGGGCTTTAGTTTAAGACGTAAAACCACAAAACCATAAGTTAATGAAAACTAAATTATCTGAAGAGGTAGTAGAGAAAATCCTCCCCGTTTATCAGCGTCTTGCATCAAGACACAAAACGCAAACGAGAGCCTCCATAGTGTTATATGGAGCAAGTGTCCCAAGGAGGTTTTTGTTCCAAGAAAAAGACTATATTTGAATACAACTTTGGATAGGAGAAAACTTTGGCGCTTCGTAATGGAAAATTAAGTCCTGTGGTTTTGAAGAATGCTAAGGTTCGTGACAATATAAGGGAATCTCAAAGAAAGAGAAAATTTTCGCAAACGCAGAAAAAAAAAACACAAAATCTACTTATAAGGCTTATAATATTATTTATGTGTTATTTCATGGTATAAAAATAATTTTTACAAGTAACATGAATTTCAAGTAGTAACTTGCAATATTTGAAAACAGATCTTTTGTTTATTTTGAAATATATGTATTATGCTGATTTGCCAAGTTTATGAAAAACTTTCATTCAATTAATCATTGCTCGAGAATTTTCTGACAAAAATTCCACAAATTTTTCTGTTCAATTTTTAAAAAAGCTTGTTTATTATTTTTGAACAATAAAGTAACTATACAAATCTAAAAATTATGATTTGAAGAAGTATATGATAACAGATTTGATGTTTTGTTACTGCGATACTTTGATTTCTTTTATAATTATCGAGCATTGAAAACTGTATAATTATAATAATATAATTGCATTCATTAAATATTTTTGTTTTAAAATTAGAGATTTACGTAATAATTGTTTCAGAAACTTTTTATTGAGTTGGGTGAAAAGATATATTTTGAAGACTGAATTTGTGCATTACGAGGCACAAATTTTATGTTATGTATATTATTTCTATTGATAAATTTTTTATATAATTAACACAAAAGTTTAATAAATCTTTGCAATACCTCTTAAAAACAGTTTTTATTTCCATTCTATACTTCTAAAATTCTAACTATCACTAAATTCTTTAAAATTTGTTTTTCTCTATTATGTGTTTTACGATAATTTTCAGACTTCAAAATATTCCTTGCGCATGAATTTTAATCAAAAAAATGTTCATTCTTTTTTAAAAATTATCAGTGAAATGTTCTGAATAAAAATGGATGTGATAGAATATTGTATTTTTGTTTAAAAATGTTTTTAAAACTTCTTTAAAATTTGAAATTTAAAAATTCTTTAAGGTCTTTTTATTTTATTTGCTAAGAATTAAATATTTACTTGTCCAATTACATCCAATTTTATTTATATGAATATAAACTATACTAGAGTTAAGTTTCAAACAAATATGTTGAAAACTGGTGCGTGTGTTACATTTCGAAGTTTTGCTATTTATCGGGTAATTAAAATACAAAATTATTCATATATCTTGAACTAATTAAAATTTTTGCTTCAAATTTGGAAAATATCACCCTATTTACATAATAGAAAGTCTGTGAAAATGTCATGAAAATAGGTTGATATTTAAAAAAAATTTTTTTTTTGAAACTGAAGTGTCCCCTATTGCTCTATTTCTGTTATGCCAACGGTTGCTGAAAATCGTGAAGCAACTTATGTCTTCACACACATAGTGCAATGTGGAGTCAGCTTCTTCAAAATGTGCCATGCAAAACGTGTGGTAAAGAATCGTTGACTATCAGACAGAACCAATCTCTTGGATTTCCTATTTAATTGGAGCTGCTATGTGTAGAATGTGGTGAAAATTATGGCAGTGCTTTCTCAAGTGTTAGAGAAAAAGAAAGCATGTCATTTGATGTAGCCAATAAGCTTCTTAGTGTCTCATTGGGATGCAGCCATAGAAACTTTTTCCGCAGTTTTATATATGCCGACCATGGATAGAACACCATTTAGTAAGTAAAGTTTTCGAAATCTAAGTTATAAGAGTATTGAATTAAAAGGAAAAGTTTTGGAAGTTTCTCGTAATATCGTGAAGGAGGCTCACATAGAAATTGATCCTTCTCTACACGAAGATTAATTGATTGAATGTAGGGTTTAATGGCACAAAGTCCACAGGAGTACATGCTGCGCCAAACAAACGGTTTTAAAATAAATCTTAGATAAATGTATATTAAAAATTCTTTTTTATTAAAAATCACACGGAATTAATAAAACTGAGAGCAACGAAGCAGGCGTATTCAAAAGTGAGTAAAACGAGATAAAATATAGTAACATATCATAAATCAATTGCATTCAAAGCTGAATAAAATCACACAAAATTGTAAAATAGGATAAAACAGTTATATACAATATAAAAGACCAATTGCGCGTAGAAACGCAAAAATGTTAGGATGATGAGAGTCACCTAACAAATCCTGCAGAGTTAAAATAGTAAAAAAGGTAAGACGATGACGGTTATTCCTTTGAGGGGCAGTGTTGGCCAATGCAAACACCATTTTCTATATTTTTTCTCTAAACGCTCAAGTGTTATTTTATTGCAAACACTAAACAGAATGCATCATTTAACTTCCATTTATACATAACAGATTGCAGCACCAAAAATATTGAGTATTCAACTGAGAACGAAGCATAGGAAATTGATTACTTGCAAATGACGTCACATGGGTAAAATGAACCTGATTGGTGGGTCATTTTACCCATCCGATGATATTTGTTTACATTTTATGGCGTCCAAAGCAAACTTTGCCTAGGCTTAGTGCTTTTGATCATTAAAAAAATGAAGTCTATTACTGAAACACCAATGTATTTGATACATTTTACATTGATTAATATACTAACGTATATAGAAAAATTATGTTCAGCATTTGCTAGCAGTGTTAATTTTACTGCTGAGCAAAAAAAAAGGTTTGATGATGTGCCAGGAAAAGTTCGTCTCCAATATAAAGTTTGAAGAGGTATGTGTATTAAAATTATACATTTCATTCTTGTTATACATTATTTAAAATCAATTATAAATCATTTAATCCCATTTTTGTTATTTTTTAGCTAAAGAATTTTATTTGAAGTATGTTTAGTAACACTAAGAACGATACTGTGAGTGTTTAAAATGACGATATCGATTGTGAGAGATCCGAAAAAAGACATGTAGAATAGTATTAAAATTTTCACTAAAAGATTTTAATTTACTTACAGGATGCCAGTGGTTTTCATGTAGAAGCCAAGGTTAAGGCTGAAATGAAAAACAATGAAACCTACAAAGTCGACATGAGAATTTCTGCTGGGAATGAGGTGGGGTCTTGGTTTTATTAAATTTTATGTTTTAAATAATTATGTAACAATACAATTTTATTTTAACATTTTCTCTCTAATAATGATCTTTGTAAATGAATGGCTTCTTGGGAAGTCTCCCCCAACAGAAGCTTGCAAGATAGTATATATTCCTACCCACTTATGTTTTTATGGTTTCAGTTCATTATTATTTCATACAATGCATTGTCATTCTTGACCGTAAACTACATTAAATATAAATTTAATGTAAAAGTTTTATTCTCATACATATTAAGAGTTGTTATTCTTTGATCTTTTATTCAGAAGCGACTAGTAAGGTTACAATTTTTCTGATAATGTGTACTTCATATTTATTTTAGTATGCTTTAAGTAATCAGCTATATTATTAGTAATATGTAAAAAGAAAATTGTGAAATTTACAAAAAGGAAATGACAAAGTGTAATAATTTAAGCTGTTAAAATTGTATTATTTTCTGTTGCTGAAAACATGAACAGCTGATCCACTGAGTGGATTTACGGCTATTAATGATCAGCGCCAAATCCTTGTAATTTGGAACTATACTTCGAAGACAAAAGAACTCTTGAAGCAAATATTGTGACAAATATTTTCTTCGTGGAGCCGGAAGCAAATTTTGACTCTCCAACCATCAATGGTATTCAAACCCTGTTCACAAAAGTTGAACGGGGACACTCTACCCCTGAACTATTCCGATCCTGGATGCTTTATGTATAAAAGTTATAATAACAAGATGATTTCTTTAATAAAAATTATCATTTAATAGTTTTATAGGTGTTAGATGCGTTTTGCCTTTGCAAAGCTGGGAGCCGCCCTTCATCGTGCAAGCATACTTTTGCTCTATTATACTGTTTGGAGGAGTACAGTAAACAGGAAATGTACTTGGCCCCAACGGACGAAAGTTTTGCATTAACCTAAGATAACAAAACTAAGTCCTGTAAAATTTTCAAATTTGTATAAACAACCTAGAATTACGCATGATTCTGTTGAACCAGTTAACTATAGTGTTCTGTTTACTGGAAACAGAAACCTGCAATATTTGTCGGTCATGAAAGAATGTCACAAGAAAATGAGTATCTTACCATTGCCTGCAATTGTCCTCTCTGAAAGACCAACTTATGATTTTGTTACCCGAAATGTTTCGGAGCTATTGTTTGTAACAAAATTTTTAACTTTTGATTTGGATGTAATTTGGAGGTAGAAACTATTGAACGAAGCAACTGCTCGAAATGGAAAGTTGAGCGAGCTTGCCGGTTTATTGCTTCCAATTTGTAGCAGAAGGAGTAACTTTGATGTTTAAGCTTCACAAATATTTGATTCTCACTTTAAGAACCTGAGTTACATCCCTGCAATTAAATATGGAATTGAAAATGAATCAGTGGTTCGTAACTTTGTTAGGACAACTTATAACAAATTTGATGTTAGGAAAACTGGCTTAGTTACAAACCCATTTATGCCTTTTTTAGCAGCTTCATCTGATGGTTTGGTTCACAATGATGATGATGCACTCCTACTTGAAGTGAAGTGCAAAGTGAATGCTGCTAAAAAATCTTTAATTGATCTATGTTCCGATGCTAGCTTTTGTCTTGAAAAGGATGACAATGGATGAGGTTTAAAAAAAACTATTCCTATTATTATCAGATTCAGGGCCAGCTAGCATTAACTAACATAGCTAAGTGTGTGTTTGCATTGCATTACATGCAACCTAATCACATTTTTATGCAAACTATTGAGTTTGATGAAGTGTTTTGGTTCTCAATTTTTGATTCTCTTATGAGTTTTAATTTTAATTTCTATCTGCCGTATATTGTTTTAAATGAAAATAAAATAGCTAGTTTATAATCAATATATTTCCGATTTTCACTTTTAAATTTATACTGGAGCTAATTTGCAATCAAAATATCTTTATTTTATATTTTTGTATTTGTTATCAAAATGTTCCCTATTTTTAGTTAATAATAATTTGTAGATTGTGCATGCCGTATGTAAAAGAGTTCTTTTCCCATCATTTCATTCTTTTTAATTAAACATTTTATTGTGGATAATAAAATTGTAAATTTGAAATTACTTTCTTACTTTGCATTATAATAAATTAAAAACAAGGAGTGATCTTTAAAATATAAAGATAAGCAATTTCGTATACTAATTATTTTAAAATAACATCCTAATCAATCCATGTGAAATGTATTGATAATTAAATTTTTTTTAAATATGTGTAAGAATACTTCGGCATATGTAGTTTTGATCTAACATTTTCATAAATAATTGACATAACTGACTTGAACTTGCATTTAAATTGTTTTTTTTTTTTTTTTTTTTTTTTTGCCCCATACAAAATTTAATCAAAGATTCATTTTGCACTATTCTTATTTTTAAAGGCTTAATTAAATGATGTTGGAATTTGATTGTTAATTTTTTTTTTTTTTTTTTTTTTTTTTTAACTTTCTTTTTTGAAGGCAGTATAAATGACATATTCTAGCAAATTTTAGGTTTAATTTTTCATCGTTTCAATATCAATACATTGTTTGGATTTTAATAACAAATTAATTTTTACCTCAACTAAACTGTCGATAGTTTGGAATTTATTTTGGAAGTATTGTATTTGGATTTTTTTTATGTTTATTTCAAAAACATGTAGTTTATCAAAATATCTTTAAACTTGTGATAAACAAATTTGAACATTTTTTAACTTAAAATTACTGTATTAAAATCTATGCTTACTATATATTTCATTTTATAAAGTTGTAAAAAATTGTTTTAGTAATTTTGAGTGTCTCCATGTGACTGGGACATTTTTTTTAGAATATATATTGTATTTCTCACTCATTTTGAAACTAGAAATTACTTACATTTGTTTGCATCTGGATTAATGTAGTTTTTGATATATATTTTTAAATAAAAATTCCTGTTTTTCCTAAAATTAATATTTAAAAGGATATTATTTACTTCTTTGATACTAACTTCCTGAAAAATACTTATGTAATAAATAAAAAAACATTGTGGTAAACATATCTCTACAGATAGCAAACTGGAACTATTAACTTCATCTACCGTTTAAACATTAATTGAAAAATAAGGCTGATGTTTTTGTCTTAATCTAAATTAACATTAGATTTAAATGAAAATATATATATATATCTTTAATAACTTGAAACTATGCCTTGATCTTATACTATGTTTTTAAAATTTATTTTGGAAGCATGTTTAATTAAAAAATATGTAGTTTATTGAAATATCTTTAAACTTATAATAAATGAATTTGTACATTTTTTTAACTTCAAATTACTGTTAACTTTATTAAAATCTATGCTTATTATTTATTTAATTTTATAAAGTTGTAAAAAAAAAAATTCAGTATTTGTAATGTATATATTGTATAAGAAATTATGCATCCGTTTAATTAAAAATTCTGAAAAAAAATATAAAACATATTTTTTTAAATGCAGTTTACGTATTATTTTTCTTCGTGCATATGATGTTCTAGGTGTGCAATTACTACCAAATAATGTGCATTTATGTACTCCATTTTATTAGTTTTTTCCAAGTGTTGTCATTTGACAACAAGGGTGGGAAACTCACAAGGGATTGTTTTTGCCTCATTTCTTGGATTTTATTTTCTTGAAAGCGATGCTTTTATTCCTGGCTCCATTTATTTTACTGATTCCGTTAGTTTGAAGTTTCAATTTTTATGCTTTATTAGCTAATTTTTTTACTCAAGACGATATATTTATTTATTTATTTTGAATGATATTAACTTTTTTTAAAATATGTCACGGAAAAAACTTGATATTCAGGAAGCTCTTCAATTATTTTATGATCATCCATCTGATAATGAGTCAGTTGATTCTGAAAATTCATGTGATGAAGATTATATGTCTAAGCCATTATAATATATTAGTGACTCTGATACAGCTTCTAGTGAAGATGAGGATATAAATCTACCTGGGCCTTCTCAAGTGACTAAGGTAAAATGGCAATGGAAAAAAGTCGTAATGAAAGAGATACCTGCATTTCTTGAAGAAGCTGGTCCATCAGAGGAGATAATTTTGATGGAAAAAAAAGTCCATTAACATTATTTTTAACATTATTTACCGTTGTATTTATTGAAAAAATTCTTTTTCAAACAAATCTGTATGCTACAAAATTAGAACATTCTTTCAAACCGATGGATCTACAAGTAATGTATAAATTTCTTGCATTAAATTTGTTGATGGGGATAAAAAAAACTCCCAAGTTATCGTGATTATTGGTGCACTTCAGAAGATCTCCATGATAGCTATATTTCACAGCAAATGTCTGTCAAGAGATTTTCCTGGATTTTGTCACATTTGCATCTAAATGATAATTCTCTCTATTCAAAAAAAGGTGATGTTAAGTATGACAAACTATTCAAAATTCGTCCACTAATATCACATCTATCAGAGAGATTTCTCTCAGTCCTTCATCCTTCAAAAAATCAGACAATTGATGAATCTATGATTCGATTCAAGTGCCGCAGTTCCTTGAAACAATATATGCCCAAAAAGCCTATCAAGAGAGGGTACAAAGTCTGGATGCGCTGCGACCAAAGTGGATTTACATGTCAATTTGACATTTATACTGGGAAATGTGAAGAATATTTTGATAATACTATAGGTGAGCGTGTTGTAAAGCACTTGAGCCAACCAATTTTGTAAAAATTCATAAACTGTACATGGACAATTTTTTTACCTCGTACAATTTATTCAAATATTTGGACACACAAAAGGTATTTTCATGCGGGACAGTAAATATATCTCGAAAAAATTTACCCAAAAACTTTTTGGATGAAAAAAAAAATGAAACGCGGTGAATGTGATTGGTTCGTAAGCAATGATGGATTTACTTGCCTCAAATGGAAAGACAAGAGATGTGTGACTGCTTTGTCTAATACAGAAAATCCAGTAGGAACGAAAAAGATTGAGAGAAAAGAAAAAGACGGTAAAAAAATCGAATTAGAATGCCCCAAAGCTATGCAAGACTACAGAAAAAATCTGGGATTTGTGGACCATTTCGACCAGCTGAAAAGTTTGTATGAAATAGACAGAAAGAGCCGAAAATGGTGGCACAGAATATTCTTTCACTTTTTAGATGTTTCTGTCGTCTATGCATTCATTTTGTACACCCTTTTGCCAGACTTTGAAACAGATCCTAAAAATTTAAAAACCTTTCGAAGGGAAATAGTAATGGGGCTATGGGAAACGAAGGAAAAACCATAAAAAAGAAATCAACACCTGTTCGCGCCTTGCCTTGTTACTTAACAATAGATGAAGCTGTTAAAATACATTTACATTTTTTACTTTTCAATTTTTAATAAATACAGTCCATCATGCCGTCGTGAAGTGTGGTGCCTTTTTTTCTTTGTGTCGAGCTTTTCTTGTGAGTGTATAAAACATTTGGTCCGGCATGAGCTCGGAGGTGATAGTCAATGACTATGGAATGTGTTTTGTGAATTTAAAGTTGCGATAGAGGTCAGCGAAGTGTCTTTTTAAAAATTGTTATTTCAGATGTGGCGTAGGGAGTATTATGGCTTATTAATGAGATTCTGAAAAGGTAGAGGTAGTGGTATTAGTTGTAGTGATTTTAGGGTGAGTGGTCTTTTCGATTAGTTGTAATTTGAGAACTGTGTTGCTTTGTTTTATTGAATTGAATTGGTTGTGCTTTCGTTTCTGTCTAGTTTGGTTTTATATGTTTTTAGTTTTATTCGATTGTGTTTTTGTTTCTTTCGGTCTGTGTTGAGTGTTTTTGATATGTATTGCCTTAGTAGAGTCGCTTTCGTTTTTGTGTGTTGTTTACATTGTTAAGTAATTTCGTTTAGTAATTGCTTTCGGTTTGGGTGTAGAGTTTAATTAATAGCATTTCTAAATTGAAAGTGTTGTTTTAGTAGTGGCTAATATTAAAATGGCACTTAAATTGAACTTTAAAAAGATTAGTTGATTATGATTGCTCAGGAATTAGGTTTAATAATTCCAGATAATCCCAAAATAGTAGATTTAAAGCTCTTAATTGAAAATAGTGATATAGTTAAAACCGGTATTGAGTTTGTGCGCGATCTAATTTGGCATGTTTTAGAAGAAAAAAAAGGAAAGGTTAGAAAAAGCTAAACGAGAATCGGAACAGGAAATAGAGTTAGAGAGATTAAAGTTAGTTGGTTGGTTGGATTTTATTGGCGCAAGAGCCAGAAATGGCTATACTGCGCCAGGCACTAGGTTAAACTTTGGTCACAAGGTTAGACTAAGGTGCTATTTTTTAAAGCAGAGAATAAAGTCCTATGGCTTTGATAAATTTTAAAAGATTGTGATGTATAGGGTCACCGAGTAAAGATTGAAGATCAGGGTTAAAATTGCCAAAAAATTTGTTTCTCAAGTATTTGAATCGTCTGCAGTCAGTAAAAATATGCTTAATAGTGATAACGACTTGACAGAATGAACAAATAGGTGCAGGTTCGTTTTTCAATAAATGCATATGGGTATATCGTGAGTGGCCAATGCGTAGCCTGTTTATTATAACATGAGTTTTACGGTCAGTGGATATTATTTTATTGTTATCAATAGAAGGGAAAATTTCATGTAATTTATTATCATTTTGTGTATTCCAGTGTTCTTTCCAGGCTTGATAAACTGATGATTTACAGATTCGCTTGATGTCCAATGGTGCTAAAACATTCCTGCTTATATTATGAGTACTTTTTGCAACTATATCAGCACATTCATTCCCGTGTATACCGACATGGGATGGTATCCAACAAAAATAAATATGGAAACCTCTGTCATATAGTCGAGCGATGTATTTTTGGATTTTGAGTACGACTGGGTCTTGACCGATGTGAGAAATACTTGCTATAAAACTACGCGAGTCAGTATATATTATCCACTTTAGATAAGTTTGGTCGAAAATATAGTTAAGGGCAAGTAAAATAGCATAACATTCCGCAGTAAATACTGACGATTCAGGAAGCAGTTGCTCAGATACCGTACAATTTTCGGTAAGAACACCACAACCTACATGATTATCGTGTTTTGATCCGTCAGTAAAAATTGCTTTAAAATCAATATATTTATGGCGATGTTCATAAAATTTTTGAGTGAAAACACTTGAGTTAGTGTCAGATTTTTTAAAATTATTAAAAACGTCTAACACACAGATTGAAACATCAATCCAAGGTGGGATGATGCCTGTGTTAGTAAAAACCTCAATATCTAAAATGTTAAAATCATTTAAAATATTGGTGATTCTAATCCCAAACGAAGGTATATAAGATGGACGCGAGGAGAAGTGAGTGGAATATTGTGGATGAACGACACATGAGTATAGTGGATGAAGTGACTTCGATTTAATTTTAAAATAATAATCCAATGACAGTTTAGAGCGACGGAAATAAAGAGAGGGTTCCGAACATAATACATACAGACTTTCAACTGGTGAAGTCCTAAATGCACCCGATGATATTCTCAATCCTTGATGATGTATAGTGTCGAGGTATTATTTTAAAACGGATTGACGAGCCGAGGAGTATACAGGAATACCATAATCTAGTTTAGAACGTATAACTGCACGATATATTTTTAACATAGAATCCATATCAGCCCCCCATGAACAGTTTGCGAGGACTTTAAGAATGTTTAATGATTGAGAGCATTTTCTTCTAATGTAATTTATATGAGGTTTAAAAGTTAGTTTAGAGTCAAAAATCATTCCCAGGAATTTTGTTTCTTCAACAACAGAAATAGCGTTATTATTTAAAATAATTTCAGGATGAGGATGAAGACCACGTCGTCGACAAAAATGAACACAATGAGTTTTTTGAGAGGAGAAAGTAAAACCATTTTCATTTGCCCATTTTAAAATTTTATTTACAGCTAGTTGCATTTGTCGCTCAATTAGTGTCATATTAGTGGATCGGCATGAAATCCGAAAGTCATCTACAAATAATTCACCGTGTACTGTTACAGGAAGTTGAGTTAAAATATTGTTTATTTTCAATATGAAAAGCGTTACACTTAAAACACTTCCCTGAGGAACACCTTGTTCCTGAGGAAAAATATCAGATAAAATGGAATTAATTTTGACCTGAAAAGTTCTATTAGATAAAAAGTTTTTAATAAAATAAAACATGTTACCACCGATTCCACAGTTTATAAGGTCCTTAAGTATACCATAGCGCCAAGTTCTGTCGTAAGCTTTTTCCATATCAAAGAAAATTGAAACTAGATGCTGATTTTTTAAGAATGCGTGGCGAATGTCAGTTTCGAGTTTTAGCAGATTATCTACGGTGCTCCGACCTCTACGGAAACCACTTTGGTGTGCAGAAAGATGATTCTGGGTTTCAAGTAGAAACATAAGGCGTCGATTCACCATTTTTTCAAAGAGCTTGCAGAGGCAGCTGGTTAAAGCGATGGGTCTGTAGCTTGTGGTTTCTTCTGGATTCTTTCCTGGTTTGAGAATGGGTATCACGTAAGCTGTAGACCAGTTTTTAGGAAAAAATCTTTCTGTCCAGATTCGGTTGTATATTATTAAGAGAAGACTTAAGATTTTTTCAGATAGGTTTTGAATCATAGAGTAGTGAATTTCATCAGGACCAGGAGTTGTAGAGCGGGTATTTTTTTAAAACATATTGAAGTTCGTTAAGAGTAAAAGGTTTATTATATTCGCTGTTTGTGTTCTTTGGCGTCAGTTTAATCTTCTCACTATTTGTTTTTATCGTGGCAAATGGTTGTTGGTAAGCAGAGTCACTAGAAACTTTGGCAAAGGCATCGGCTAGTGCATTTGCTATATCGTGAATATGAGATATAAGTGAATTATTGCATCTGAGGATAGGAATATTATTTGCCGTGTATTTACCAGATATTGCTTTTATCTTATGCCAGATAATGTTTGACGGTGTGTTATGTTTGATTGACGTAACGTTATTTTTCCAAGATGTTTTTTGGGCATTACGTCGGATTCTGCGAGCCACGAAGCGAGCTTTTTTAAATGCAATTAGGTTATCTACTGTTGGGTGCTTACGGAAAATTCCCCATCGTTGTTTTTGCTCTTTCTGCGCTTGATTACACTCCTGGTTCCACCACGGTTTCGGTTGTTTTGGTAATTTGGACGATGTCATTTTTGTACTGTGTTTGGCTGCTTCAAGTATTTTATCTGTAAAGTGCTCAACTACATGATCTATATTATTTTGATTTATAAGATTTTCTTCAAGTTGTATGCTAGAAGTAAATTTCGTCCAATTTGTTGTATTCATTTTGAGTCGTGGGGTCTTGGAGAGCTGATAATTATTAGTGCCTGTATGAGTGAGTATTAATGGGAAATGATCACTATTGAAGAGATTATTATATACGTGAAATGACCAGTATGGATACTGAGATGAACTGCAAATCGCTAGATCTATGGCATGAAATGTTTTTGAGGGGATGTGGAAATGGGTGCTTTTCCCTGTGTTTAAAAGGCATAAAATATGGTCATCGATAAGTTTTTCAATCATAAGTCCTCTATTATTTGAATCAGGACTCCCCCATATAGGGCTATGGCCATTAAAATCACCGGCTATTATGAAAGGTTGAGGAAGTTGTGCGAGTAAATTGTCTAAATCTAATTGGCTCAGATTATCATGAGGAGGAAGATAAATACAACAAACAGTGAGAAGAAATTGAAGAGATATTTGAACAGCGACTGCTTGTAAGTTTGTGTTAAGTGATATTATACGAGTTGGATACAGAGTGGAAGTCATGATCATGACTCCACCACAAGCTTTATTTCTGTCAGTGTTATCTTTTCTAACTGAATTATAACCGCGAAGTTTAGCATTTTGGTTCGGTTTTAGTGAGGTTTCTTGGAGACAAATGCAACATGGAGAAAATTTATTTACAATATCAATGATGTCAGGTTTTGTAACGTTATAACTTCTGCAATTCCAAGATATTATTTTTGCCATTATTACCTTCGAATTTTGAGTTTAGTATTTTTCGGACACAGATTTTGTGGAGTCTCCATCCCATCTTCAGTTTGCATCTGAGAATTAGGCTGTTCGTCGTCCTTATCTTCTTCTGTGCTCATTGCATCAGATTCTTGTTCAGAATGCTGTTCTTTATTTTTTAAATGCTTTAACCTGTTTTTGTTAAATTTGTTTTGTCTACTTTTAGGCAAATATTTTTGTTTACTTACTATTGGAGACTGAGTTAGTTTTTGTTGTAATTTGTTTATCAACTGTGGGGTTAACTTCAAGTACTTTTGATTTTCAGAATTGTTTTGTACCTGTGTTGAAGAAGGGATAACGGATTTTTCAGGATTTCGTGTTTGTTGAGATTGAGAGAAAGTTGTTTTTGATGAGCTTGCTGTTTGCCTGGGAGTTATTGTTTTAAGTTTAGTATTTTGTGTTTCTGCTATATCATATTGACTGCCTACTGATTTTGTATGTTTCGCATTAGAGACTGAGTTCATAACTGCTGCAGCATACGAAACATTAGGTCTGGGTTGCGAATTCCGGAATTTAGTTTTAGCTTCAAAGTAGGAGAGATTTTGAGTTACTTTTATGGTTAAGATCTGTTTTTCTTGTTTCCATTTTAAGCATTGTCTTGAATTTGCAGAATGATTTTCATTGCAGTTAACACATTTTTCAGGAGATGTACAGGACTTAAAGGAGTGCCCGGTTTGACCACAACGTGAACAGGTTTCTTTACCTCTACAATTGTTGGTGGAGTGACCAAACTTTTGGCATTTAAAGCAGCGTAGGGGATTCGGAATATATGGACGGACTTTGCAATTTTGATATCCAGCTTTAATGTCAAGAGGTAGATCAGCAGTGTTGAAAGTCAATACTATATGTTGGGTTGTGAAGATATCTGAACCCTTTTTGATAGTGATGTGGTGTGCATCTATAACGCCTTGATTTGAGAGACCTTCTTTTATTTCTGAGATGGGTAGGGATTGCAGAGTTTTATCTGAAATGACGCCTTTAGATATATTCAAAGTGTTGTGCGGTGTTATTGTAATATTAACGTTCCCAATTTGTTTCATTTTTAATAGTGCAGTTGTTTGTTTAGCAGAACTGGTTTCGACTAATAAGTCTCCTGATGGCATTTGTTTGACACTTTTTGGATTCCCAACGTGAGTTTCAAGAGATTTCTGAACTAAAAATGGGGATATAGAGGACAGTTTCTTTTCACTAGAACTAAGTATCAGAAATTTTGCTTTTGAGAGGTCATAATTAGGGCAGTTTGACAAGACAAAACTAGGTGAGGAGGTTGTTCCGCTTTTGTTTCGGTGTACGGAACTGAACACCTGTTCATTTTCAGCCATATAAAGATAAATAAACTTCCACTATCAGCGGCACCACCCACCACGGAGTCCAACATAGGGGATGTAAGTAACCAAAAATGAATCTGTTACTTAGACACCGATGCTAACCAATAGCTATACGCCCGAGAGTCACCCCTGAAACAGCCTCCACCCTTAACGAGGTGCCCAGTAAGTGACCCCGGGCTTGACCCTAGCCAACAGATGACGTTTGTGACAAGCCGATTGATGCATACGGGCCACTATGCACCTCCCGTTTACCTGAAGCAGGGGCCAAAGCAGTGTGTTGAGGCAAAAAGATGCCCCTCAACTACCAGGATTCCCTTTTCCAGGGACACGGGTCTCCACGCACGGCGAACACGCGGGTGGTTTCTTCCCATCAGAGTCCGATATAACACAGAGCTAAGATGAAAAGCCCTTACTAGTAATTTGGCAACCACAACAAGGGTGAAAATTTAAGGAATATAATGCAGATAATGAAGTGAAACAAAATTAATAAATATTCAGATAAACGTAACGGAAATAAGAGGAGATAATCAAAGGAATAAGAACTCATAAATGTTCGCTCACTAGGTCAATGTAATAAATTATGAAAGCCAGAAACTCAAAACAGGACCATCGCAAGAGAGAATCAGAAAAATGCTCAGGTCCAGCTCGGGACCCCGGGTACGCCAAGCCCGTCACACCAAAGTGTGCCCCTGGGGGGAGATTAAAGTTAGCTCAATTAGAAAAACAGTTAGAGTTGGCAAAAATTAGTGGTAACCTAGCTAATGCATCTCAGACTGCGGTAAATGGAGAAACAAATTCTGTAGTTTGGAAAGTTTAATCAAAAGTGTTAAAGTTTTAACAATTTCAGTGTCGGCTAAGTCAGAATCGTTTAATTTATTTTTCAATTCGTTAGAAAAAGCATTCGAAAATAAATCAGTGCCTAATAAATTTAAAGCCGAAATTCAGTTACATCTTTTAGGAGATAGAGTTAATAATTTATTAGTGTATGTTAGTCAGGGAGATTTGTGTGATTGCGAAAAGTTAAAAAATTTGGTTATAAAAGAATTTGAACCTACTCCCCAAGAATGCCTGAATAATTTTAAAAGGGCTAGAAAATTACCGCCTGAGAGTTATGTTCAGTTTGCTTCTAGTCTCTGTGCATCCTTTGATTATTACTGCCAAATACGTAAGGTTGCAGATTTTAAATCTTTATGTGATCTTATTGTTTCTGATAAAATTTTCGAAACCCTTGATCGGGAATTAATGACTTACATTGGGATTAAGCAAGGTGAAACCTTTTTCTTACCTCACCAACTTGAACGTGATATTTACTTGTCATCGAGAGGTAAAGGATCAAATGAGTTAATCAATCGGAATAGTGCTGGTGAAATAAAACGCGTGGGAGGAAATAAATTTCAGAAGTATTCTCCTTTGCGAACAGACCAGACAAAAATATCAGAAGGTGAAGTGTTTGTCGCGGAGACTAATAATTCGAAGTGTGTTCTGTGCATAAATATACATCTCCTCGCTACCTGCCCCCAATTTATGAGTATGTCAGTATATGAGAGAATTGAGGTATTAAAAGGGAATAATCTTTGTTTTCTATGTTTCGCACCCCACAGGTTAAGTGAATGACGTTCAAAGAAAAACTGTTTCTGCTCTAAACCTCATCATACGATGATTCATTTCCCGCGTGAATATTTTAATCATTCCACTTCTCAATTCAAATTCCAGCTCAATTCCCAGCTTTCGTTCCAAGGAAGAAAGAGTAAACTTCGGAAGTGACATCGCAAACGCAAATTGTAGCGACTAGCCTTGAGAAAAACAAACCTAAAAACGTACTTCTGAGTACAGTTCACGCACATGTTAAAAATAAATTTTCTGAGTGGATTGAAGTTAGATGTTTGCTGGATGTTGGGTCTCAATCATATTTGTGTACTAAGGCGTGCGCGCAGAGATTGCAATTAAGATTGGAGAAAATAAATACCGTGGTTTCGTGTGTTAATGATGCAACTATGGTCGTAAACAAATGTGTTAGAACTTTAGTGGCAAATAAGGATAAGAGTTATGTTAGAGAATTATCGATGCTAGTGGTTGACAAAATTACTGATCCAGACCTGCCAACCCTCCGGTTTTTTAAACGATAATTAAGCCTCCGGGGTTTCGTCAAAAATCTCCGGTTTTTTTTATTATTATTTTCCCGCGGAATGACGATTCTCTAAACAGTTGCAATAAACGTAGACGCGGCGCCGACCCGTACCTCTCATCCAATCATAGGCAATCCTTCGAATTCGTCATTACTTAAGCCCCGCCCCGTCTTTCTCTTTGAAAGCATCGTTTTCTGATTGGTTATTCTTTTGAGTTCGCGAACGTATTTTCAACAAAAATTTAAGATCAATCTCGCATTGGGAAGTGAAGTGAATTGATCTTTTGTTTGTTTTGAATTTCGTCTCCGATCTCGATTACGTTTCACGTGCTGCTTGACTTGTTTTGATTTTGCTTGAAAATATTGACTGAAATGTCAGAAAAAAAGAATAAAAAATATGCGACATCATTCAACAAGACCTATTCTGATGAATTTCCATTTATTACTTCATCTAAAAGTGGAGTAAACTATGCTTTTTGCACCGTATGTTCGACAGATATTTTGATAAAGCACAAAGGCAGAGGAGATATAACTCAGTACATTGAAAGAGAAAAGCATCGGCGAATGACAAAAACTCTTGCCGAAAACAAAACTCTTGGCTTTTCCGTTATCCAGAACGGTATGAATGTGATTCGGGCAGAATGTATGTTTACATCCTTTATTATTGAACATAATTTTCCCGTAAGTGTGGCTGGCCACGTTGGTCCGCTATTAAGGAATATGTTTCCTGATAGCAAAATAGCCAAACAATGCGGTTGTGCCAGGACTAAAACTACTGCCATAATGGGGGGAAATGGCACAATCTGAAAAGATTGATATTGCCAAAATGCTGAGAACGAACATGTTTTCTCTTTCAACTATGATCGCTGTTATGAAGATCATTACTTACTGAAAAATTTATAAAAGGTAAGAGAATTGGTGAACATAATGCTAAATCAATGGCGTGAAAGGTGATTGAAAGTAAGTTTCTTCGCCGTTATTAAGGAAACAGAGATTATGATCCAGGATAAGTTGTTCAATTTTACGCCCCCGTTCATTTGAGGCGTAACAACCCCACAATTCACTATGACCATTAAAATCTCAGAGCAAAATAAAAGGCGAAGATAACTGATGTATAAGTGAGTTTAAATCTGTTTGAGAAAGGGGTGCGTGAGGAGATAGACAGAGCAGACTGTGAGGAGAATATTGATGTGAATTTGAATTATGGTAGTCTGTAATGAGGTTGATAAAGTAAGATGAGTAGATGGAAATGTATTACAAGTTAAAATAGTTACGCAATTTAAAATTAGGAGATGACGTTAAAAGAGTTTCCTGCAGTGCAAACCATGCAGGTTGATATCTGGAGATGATATCTTTATCAGAGAGCTTATTTCTAAGGCCACGGCAGTTCCATGAAATAAAATTTATTGACAATATGAAATGGATGGATTTAGTTGTGTTTTAACGTCAAAAGTTTTTGGTCAGTCTAGTAAGAATTCATCGTCGGAAGGATGAAGAGATAATTCTACGTCCAAATCCATTTTCTGATTAGAAGAAGTGGATTGATAGACGTATTTTGGGTCTTTTTTCTTCCGAGATATTCCAGGTTTTTTAGTTTGAGGTATTTCTGCTACTTAACACCAATGCTGACCAATAGTTATACGACCGTGAGTCACCCCTGAGGCAACCTCGACCCATAACGAGATGCCCAGTAGGTGACCCCGGTCTTGACCCTAGTCAACAGATGACGATTGTGACCAGCCGATTGATGCACACAGGCCAACATGCACCTCCCGTTTACCTGAAGCACGGACCAAAGCAGTGTATTGGGGTACCAAGATGCTCCTCAACTGCCAGGATCCCCTTTTCCAGGGACACGGGTCTCCACGCACGGCAAACACGCGGATGGTCTCTTCCCATCTGGGTTCGATACAACAGGGTAATCAATTGTGGAATAGTTCATCTTCATCAGATGCCGAGCACTCATTTTCTATCGATAATGACTTATCGGTCAAAGCTCTGGACATTAGCTAGAAGCCATTCGAAGATAAGTTTGTTTATAAGGCTTCAACCGCAGTAAAATCATCATACACTAAGCATAAAGTTCTCAGCGTGATAGCTAAATTACACGACCCTCTTGGTTTTTTAGCACCAGTCCTGACAAGAGCTAAAATCCTGTTACAGCGAATGTGGCAACAAAAACTAGATTGGGATGAATTTGTGACAACTTTAAAGTACATCGAGGATGTGAAAATTGATAGATTTATTCTTTCGGACGACATTCAACGAATTGTCTTTCAGAGGCCGGGGTAGCCTGGTCAGTAGGGCGATGGGCCCATGTCCAAGAGGTCGTGGGTTCGATCCTCGCCGGCCGAAGAATCCCCGTGTAGTAAATGGTGACTGATGCTCGTTAAATCTGTCGAGTCTTAAAGTCCTCCATGTTCCCATAACAAATCAATACCTCTGGGGGTACTGATCCAGGAATTTCCTTGTCTTCTGGATTGGTTCAAAATTACAAGGCTACGGAGTTGAACATTAGTAGTCGTAAACCCATGAAATTGGGTCGGCTGTTCAACGACGGTTATAAAATAAAATTGTCCTTCAGGGATTCGCAGATGCGTTTGAAGCAGGCTATGGAGCTGTAGTCTATCTTCAATGTTTCACTTCAACGCATAGAGCTAAAGTGACTATCCTCGCAAGCAAATCACGTATATCACCAATTCGAGTGATTTCGATTCCCCCCCCCCTCCTTGAACTGTGTGCCTGTGTTCTTTTAGCCCAGTTTGTGCAAAAATTACGTGCATCTTTACGATTAGAAATTAGTGAAACTGTACTTCATACCGATTCTACGATTGCATTAGCGTGGTTGAATACACCTGCGAACCACCTGAAGACATTTATCGCCAATCGTGTTTCCAAAGTTCAAACCATGACAGAAAACTGTCACTGGGCCCATGTGCCGTCATCTCGTAATCCTGCCGACCTTGTTTCCTGTGGGTTAAGCCCTCGTGATATTCACACTCAAAAAATTTGGTGAAATGGCCCACCATTCCTGGAACAAGCTCACCGCTGACGAATGAATATGACTACTCTAGTGAAGAATTTAATTCCGAAAGAAAAACTCTTGACTATGACTTTGGACAATAACCTTTTGAACAAGATCCTTTCTTTACATAATAATTTTCATAAAATTCTATGTGTTTTAAGTTATCTTTACAGGTTCATCGAAAATTGTAGGAATCCATCATACAAACAAGTTGGACCCCTTAAGGTAGCCGTCTAGTTAAAAAAGGCCAATTTCGATGAAAATCCCGATTGTGAGATTATTTTATTTTAATTTAAAGTGAACTTTTCTGAATCCAGAACAGTTTCACTTTTGTTTCTACGATGCTTAGATCCGGAGTTATTGTGATTTGAATAGAAGCCGACGATCATAGTAGCAAACCGGAAGTGGGATTTAGAAACCGAAACTAACTATTTTTCACGTTCTACGTTGTTCCTTTTAGCTTTTTTTTTATAGAAATATTGTCAATTTTATATTTTTAAACTTGTGCTACTTACACAGTAACATACATCAGTTTTTTTTTATTATATTTCTACAAAATACATATGGCAACACAGCTTTTAGTTCGTTGTTTGGATTCTTTAGCTTGATGTGGTTTGTTTACTGTCTTCTTTATTCTATTACGCTTTATAACTACTTTTCTTTAGTAAAAATACAATACTTTATTAGTACCTGTATTATTTAATCTTTTTTATTGATTAAATATGGGAAAAGCTAGAAATTATTCGAAAAAAAAAAAAAAAAACGAAAGTTTCATGGAAATCGTTTCTCTAATGACGAAGTAAAAACAAACGTGTCAGTTGAAAATTCGGATTTGCTCAATATTTTTACTGCAAGTTATTCCAAATTGGAAGAAAACATGAAATATTTTAAAGAAAAAAAGTCGAAAAATACATCGCAGTTGACAGGTAATAGAATTTTGGACATCGAGATTTTGATAAATGTGATAGCAATGCTTTGTTGCCCTCAGTATTTCGCCCCAAAATTGGACTTCAAAGAAGACTCAATGATGGGATTATGCTCAAATTTTACAATTAATTGCAATAGCTGTGATTTCTTTGTGGGATTCTCTTCAAATAAAAAGATAAACAAGAACAATATCATCAATACACTAATGGTATTTGGCCTTCGACTGATTGGAAAAGGTTACAACTCAGGATTGAAGTTGTTTAGTATTCTTAATTTACCCTATTTATCAAAGGAAGTTTTTCACAATCAGAAAAATATGCTTTTAACTGTCATCGAGAAGGTTGCAATGAAATACATGAAGCAAAGTGGCACTGAAGTAGGAAAAGACTCAGTTGATGTTGTACAGTGTGGTGTATCGGTTGATGGTACCTGGCAGCGTCGTGGGTACTCATCACTGAATGGCTGTGTTAGTGCCATATCGGTCACGACTGGTAAGGTCTTAGATATCGAAATAATGTCACAGTATTGTGGGCTTTGCAAACGAGAGGATCCGGGTTTAAACCATGCCTGTGTTAGTAATCACAGAGGATCTTCATCAAATATGGAGTGTGTTGGAGCCCTTAGAATTTTTAAGCAATCAATAGAAATGCACAATCTTCAATATGGCGATTCAATACGGTGATGGCGATTGCAAAGCGTTTGAGTGAGTGTTGTAAATTTTTTGCGCAAGAGCCATAGTTTGGCAAAGCGTTGAATATGTTAAAGATGTGTATGGGAAAGACTCTGTCACCAGACTCGAATGTGTTGGGCATGTTCACAAGAGGGTGGGCAGTAGATTGCGAAAGTTAAAAAAAAAAAACCACAAAGGTTTAGGCGGTAAAGGTAACCTTACCGCCACCTTTATCGACAAACTCCAGAACTATTATGGAATTGCAATACGGAATCAGCACAAAACTGTTCTCGAACTTCAGAGCAATGTGATAGCTGCACTTTGTCATGTAGCATAAAAAAAAAAAAAAAACAATGTTATGCACAATCCGTGTCCAATTGGTACTGACAGCTGGTGTCGCTACCAAAGGTATAAAGCTTCAGGTGAGGACTATGTGGAAAAAAAAACACTGGTATTTCGAGAGTGTTCTAAAAATTATTAGACTTGTGTACTTAGAACTTTCTGATAAAGCTTTGCTTGAAAAGTGTTTACATGGTCGTACACAAAACAACAACGAAAGCCTAAACAATGTGATATGGCAATTTGTTCCAAAGATAACTTTTGTAGAATTAAATACGTTAAAACTAGCTGCATATTTAGCTGTCATTCAATTCAACGAAGGCTCCAAAGGAATTTTAGCTGTATTGGAAGCTATGGGTGTAGAATTGGAGAATTGTTTGTTGAAAGGATTTGAATTGGTGGACAAAGAGCGAATTGTCGACGCTCATAGACATTCATTGCTCAACAGCAAAATTACGCAGGAAAAAACTAAGGGCTATGAAAAAGTTTATAAACAAGAAACTGTGAAAGGTGTCTGCTATGAGAAAGGAGGTTTTTAAAAAACTGAACTGCTTTTCTTGTATATTCTTTTATTTTAAAAATACTTTGTGAGTGTTGAACAGGTTGAAAGTATGGCAAAAGTTATCAAAAATTGTACTACAAATTTGAAAGCTTTGGTTTAAGAAAAGAAAAATGTTTCGTCCAGTTCCGAAAGCAGAATTACAAAAACATTTTGTTTTTCAAACCAGTGCTAAAGTCGAACCTGGATTATGTCAGTGCGTTCATTTTAATCCCTTGTCTCTTCATCGTCGACTCAACCATCCAGAGATTGACAAAGATTTACAAGAGATTGGATTTTACGACGACCACCCCGGGAATTTTCATGATTTGAAAGACGTTGGTTCGATGCCCGAGTTTAACGAAGAATGTGGCTTGGGACCAGAGGCTTCTGATATGTTTCGAATGTTTTTTTCCCAATGCATGGACTTTCTTTCACGTGTTTGTTCGATCTTATGCCTTTGATTGTTTCAAGACGAAAATGTCCGTGTTTGATTCCAGTCAGCTGGTGGCTTCGTCTTTTTGGTGCCTCTGCGACGACTGCAAGAATCTTAAAAAGGATGGCGCAAAGACTCTTGAAGAGGATGGCACTCCTGAATAACCAAATACAATAGCTTGCGATCAATTGCATCGCCACATGATTGTGGTTGTTCGTGACACAGCCACCTATCTCAAAGTTTGGAAGTCGGTCCACGCGCTTCATGCTTCAGAGAGATATTGCAAGGGACAGAAAGAGATCAAGACGGCTCTGCATTTGGCCAATACCGTTCACTACGTTTCCATTGAAAAATCTGGATCACGAGGCGGACATTTCTACATCAATTGCCCGCTACACGATCATGCGGTCGTGTCCATGAGTAGTTTTTGGACCAGAGGCCTAATGCAATGAATAAATAGAAAATTTCGCGATAAAAACGACATCGATTGGAATGTTGAAGTGTACTGGTTGCGCCACGGCAAAAAATATCGCGTGAAAGTGCTCGAAATCATGGATTTTAAAGATTGGCCCATTCAATTGCGATGGGATTACGAGCCTATCATTCAGAAGGGGATCGATTGGTGTTTTGGATGGAGAACACAATCATGCACGTCAAATCGACAGAGGCTCCATCAACCTTCTCGAATCTTGTAGAAGCTATGACGCATCAGATTGGACTGGGAAATTCTATGCGCCAACTAATGAAAGACGTGTACTACAATTTGAGTAAACATCAAGTTTTTCAAATGGGTATTAAGGAACAAGTGACTCGAAAACAAGCTGTGGTGATGAATACACTTAATGAGGAAAACGAAACACTAAAATGTGAAAACAGAGACTTGAAGAGCGAAAAAGATTGTATAATTTCCGAAAAATATCGTAAAATATCAGCTAAAAAAAAAAAAAACGCATGTATTTTTTTCTCATTATTTTGTTATGGTTAATAATCAAAACTGTTATAAGTGGGTATATATATATTTTAAATAGCAAGATATTTTTGTATTTACAAATAACAATATTTTGTGCAAAATTCTGATACTTAACTTTTTGTAGAATTTATAACTCTGTAATAGTATTTATCTATGATATTTTGATATCCATAAAACATAATGGTTTGTAGTAATGATTTTAATAATAAAAAAGTGATTATTAATTAAATTACTTATAATATAGGTATATATTTTAATGGTATTTTTAACTTGTAGTTGTGTATTTTATTAGAATTATAATGATTAATAATATTGATGTCTTTAGTTAGATGGATTGGTGGCCTTGAAAAAGACCTCCAAGTCACAGGAATCAAGAACTGCAGGACACTTGTAGGAAGCCGGCTTCGTGAGAAGGCCAAAGCCTACCCTGGGCTGTCGAGCCATTGAAGAAGAAGATTATTACAATGCTTACATTCTTCTTATTATCATTTTTAAAAATTAATAATATTAAGGAATAATTATGTTACAAATATCATAGAGATAAAAAAAAATCACATATCAATATTTTTAAAATAAATATCGGTTAAATATCAACTGATGTAGGGAAAATACTGATTATGGCACATTTCGAAATTTAAATATATATGTAATACAAAAATTATAAAAATATTTTTTTATTAATAAAAGCATTGAAACTCTTTCGTTTTCATAAAATGCAGATATTCTATTTTGGGACTCCAAGGTTAAAAACATACCAATGAATAATAATTAGATTTATGTTTCAAAAGAGGAGTTATTTTAAGATCTTGCACTTCCATATAAGGAAGGATTAAACGATTTTCGATGAGGCGTAGGAATACAAGGAATGCAATACGACTGGCCGTTTCACACTTTTAATTATCCTATAAAAGCAGGACCGATGGTTTTTGCGTGGCTTTTTGTGTTTTATGTTTTCTAAATAAGCTCCGTCAGTTTTGATGGGAAATCTGTGTCTCTCCCCCTCCAGCTGGAGAGGAGCTGAGACTGTTGCTTCACCATATTTTAATAAATAAACAGCTTATGCAGAATATGGCCGCGTTACTCATTTTTTTTGGACTAAAATTCCCATAAAGATATCTGGGTTTGTTACCCTGATTAATATCAGGGTAACAAACCCCGATATCTTTATGGGAGAGATTTTTGAGGAGGAAACCTGTTGCAGAAAACCAGTGTTTATAAATTTGAATCTGAGGCCTGGCAGTGCTACGCAGTTCTTCAGAGGCCGGCTGTGGCAATTCCTCATCCCATCACCCACCAAGGGGGAAAAGTTGAAGGAGCGACGTAAGTGGAATGAGCATCCCATCACTGACGCCGAAAAAGTTGCTACAAGTACCGCTACATGGAGGCTGGGGCTGGGGAAATACCATAAAAAAATGAGTGTCCCGTTCCCGAGAATCTGCGTGTTTGAAGCTGATAAAAAAAAATTAAAAAAAGAGTGCAAGGGTGTTATGATTTGTGAAAGATTGAAAAACAAAGAATGTGATTTTAAATGGTGGCTACGATTCTCTTCGCGTGTGCAGTTTTGTGATAGTGAATACGCGTGTTTCATCATCAGATTAGAATGATTTATTAAACATACAAAAAGAAACGGTGTTTCCCAATGTTAGTGTTCATCCACAGTAGTAATTTCTTTAATGGTATTAAAATAATGAATATTTACTTTGATCCGTGCTTTTGTTTTGATAATATTTCCATTCATTGATATTATATTATTCAATATTGATATTATTTTTCAATGGTTTATCAAGTAAAAGTTCGTTTAAAGTAAATAATAGTATTATCATCATATATTTTTTTTCTTCTCTTTTAATTCAGTATGATTATAATTTTAATTATTATTAAAGTAAACATTATTAAAGTAATTGTTATTAAAGTAGTAAAGTAAAGTAAAGTTTTATTGCATTATATATCACAGTGTATATTATTTTGATTGTAGAAGTAAAATTAAAATTTTTATTTTATTATGGTTTTTCAGAAAAACTTGCTATTCACAAATTTAAATTTTTTTCTTCTTCTAAAGCTTATTTAATTATTGAAATTTGATTATTTGAATGCCCTTACGGAGTGGCAAAAATTATAATTTTACTATGGATGATGAAAACGCTAAAAGAAATACAGATAATTCTGAAAATGAATTAAATGATAATTTATAAAAATTAAGTATAGATCAAAGTGTACAAGATAAACCAGACATACTAGTCTTTGAGCCTGACATTGGTGTTCAATTCACATCCTGGCTCAAACATTTTGAAACACAAACTGTAGATGCTAAATTAAATGACGAATGGAAAATTAGAAATTTTCAAAAATTCATTAAAGGTTCAGCTTTGAAATTGTATATTAATAACTGTCTTAATTGTAATTCATATCAAGAAATAGTTGAAATTTTTAGAGAGCATTATTTTTCGCCTCCCGTTGGCTTTGTGATTTTCAAAATTTAAAATTTTCTGGCCAAGCTAAAGACCTAAATTCATATTTTACCGAAAAGGTAGAGTTAGGTCGAAAAATAAATTTAAGTAATGATCATATAATTGAGGGTCTATCTATTGGTTTGCCCCACCAAATTAAAACACTTTTGGTTTTAAAAGAACCCAAAACCCCGATTGAATGGCTATTGTTTCGAAAATAATTCATGATGTACCTACGGTCTTACCCCAAACTGAAGCTAAAAAATTACCAGAGTCTAAATTTAATGGGTATAGACGACAATATTAAGGCTGGGCACCAAGGCGGCCATTCATTAACAACTCGGGTAATCCAAATTATAATCCTCGACAAAATCAAAATTTTTCCCGGCCAAGTCAAAGTTATAACCAAAATGAAAAGTTTCATAAAAGTAAACAACAAACTAGTCATTTCGCCCAGGTTTCCCAGGAGTTGCCTCCTAAGGCATGTAAATACTGTGATAAGCTTGGTATAACCAATGCTTATCATTGGGGCCAAAATTGTATAAACAAACCTAATTCTTTTATGGCTGAGAATCAAACCCAGCCTAAACAAGAAAGTGTCCAATCACAAAATTGACAATTAATAGTATCCGGATACATACAAAATAAAAACTATCAACGCGACAAATACCCGATTGTGACAAATAAAACTATCTTGTTAAACATTGACACAGGTAGTACATTAAATATCATCTCGGCCAAGCTTTTTGAAAAACTTAATGTCCAAAAAGAAAGAAAAAACTTTGTTAATGTAAAACAAACAAAAGGTATTTTGAAACTTAACCAAACTTGTAATTTAAATTTAAAAATTGGAGATATAGCTAGGTCAGTGGAATTTTATATTTTAAATACTGATCTACCTTATGCCATATTGGATTTAAAGGAATGTAATGGGTTTAAATTTGCGATTGATTGTGTTAAACGAGTTGTAATGCAAAATCGGAGAAAACTGATCGCTTTTTCGGATTATAAAAGCAACTTGTCTTTACACATTTCTCCTCAAATCCAAGTTAAAGATTGCAATAAAAATACCAATAATGAAAGTAAATTTAAGAATAAAAATGAAAAATGTAGAAATAAAAGAAAGAATGTTAAATCAAATAACAATGAACAAAATGAAGAAATTGTTAAAGAAAAGAAAAGTTTGGACATGAGAATAAACAAAAATAAAAATGTAAACAAAGAGAATTTAAAGAAAAATAAAACAAAAAAATAGACTTAATAGTAAAGATTTAAATAGCAAAACTGAAAATAATCTTGACTTTTCAAATGTTCTTGAGACTAAAAGTGATAATGGTGTACTACATTGCCAAAACCATATTGACGGAATTATGCAAATTCAAGATGATGCAAAAGATTTCCAACTTCAGGAAATTTTAGAAGATTTTTCAGATATATTTGCTAAAGATAAATATGATATAAGGACAATAAGAATTGAACCTCAAAGGGTAAGATTAACATCAGACTTACCAATATCCTTACGAGCATACAAAACTTCCCCAAAACAGATAAACAAATTGAAGAATTATTAAAGCATAATATAATTAAAGAAAACTCTTCTCCCTTTTCTGCTCCAGTAACTTTAGCTTATAAAAAAGATGAAAATAAAAAAAGTAGATTATGTATAGATTTCAGAAAATTAAACCAAATCACTAAATCGGATGCAGAACCATTACCTCTTATAGATAGATTAGGGAACAGTGTTTATTTTAGTAGGCTCGATATGGTGAGTGGTTATTGGCAAATTCCAATCAACCCTGAGGACACTGAAAACCTTGCTTTTGTCACCAACAGTGGGTTATACGAATGGTTAAGATTGCCATTTGGGTGGAAAAACGCCCCTAGTATTTTTCAAAGAACAATACGTAGAACATTCACTAAACATAAAGTTTCATTTGCAGCTAATTATTTTGATGATATCATTATTTATTCTAATAGCTATGAAGAACATTTAAATCATCTAAAGGAAATTTTTGAAATATGTAGATTTGAAAATTTAGAATTTAATCCTTCTAAATGCTCTATTTTGCAAAGTAAAATTCAATTTTTGGGTTATGAAATATGTAATGGTATAGTAACTCCTGATAACAATAACATTGAAGCAATTAAAAACTTAAAACCTCCAACTAATGTTAAATCTCTTCAACGATTTTTAGGTTCAATAAATGTGTATAATAAATTTATAAATAATTATACTAAAATTAGAACACCTTTAAATAATTTCTTGAAGAAAAATACACCCTGGTGTTGGACTCCCAATTGTCAAGAAGCATTTGAAATTTTAAAGAATGCTTTAGTTTGTAAACCAATTTTGAAAATATTTAACCCTAAATTACCATGTCATATTTTTGTTGACGCAAGTCAAAGTAGTGTTGGAGCGATTTTGAAACAGCCAGATGTTTCAGGTGTCTTACATCCAATAGCATTCCATTCTCGTTCTCTTAGAGATTATGAAAAAAATTACGCAATCTGGAATGTCTTGCTATTCTTGATGCATTAAACAAATTTTATAATTATTTATTTGGAAATAAATTTACCATACATACAGATCATGCGGCTTTAGTTTGGTTAAAAAAATGTAAAAAATCTGAAGGGTAGGTTGTTCCGCTGGTCTTTACTATTAAGTATGTATGATTATGATATAAAATACACAAAAGGCACCTTAAACTTTGAAGCTGACATGTTATCCAGAGATATTCCTGACAATATTGATTTAAATAATGTAAGCCATTTTTCACATCTTTTGCAATTAGATGAAATTCGCGAAACCCAACAAAATGATAATTTAACGGGAAATTCTATTAAAATAGATAATGTTTTGTGTTTACGTAAAAAGGGTTTTACCAAAATTGTTGTTCCATTTTCTTTAAGGCATAAATTACTTGAAATTACTCATCAAAAATTTGGCCATCCGGGAATTCAAAAAACTATTAATTTACTTACTCCTGTTTATTATTGGGAAAATATTACTTTGGACATTACTAATTTTAATAAACATTGTCATACTTGTCAAGTAAAACCTAGACAGAAAAGATTTGGATTACTTCAAGAAATGCCCCCAGTTGACAAACCTTTTGATTTAATTGCAATCGATAGTGTAGGCGGTTTTAATTATTACAATTCTACCAAAAAATATTTAACTCTAGTTATTGAACATCACACTTGTTATATGTGGTCTTTTGCATCTAAATCAATAACTACGGAAACTTATGTTAATTTTTTACACCAAATTTTTTAAATTCAAACTCCTAAAAGTATTTTGAGTGATAGAAATGCCGCGTTTACTTCTTCTAAAAATTTCTTAAACATAGCAAAATCAAACAATTGTTAACTACAGTCCATAGACCCGAAACTAATGGAAAAGTTGAACGTTTAGGACAAACCATTGTAACACGTTTAAAATGCAAAATTAATGATTCTTCTAAAAAAATTCCTTGGCCTAAATTATTAAAAGAAGTAACCGAAGAATATAATTTAACTCCACATTCAATAACTAAATTTCCCCCAGCTTATTTAATGTTTGGCACTCTCCCATTTAATCATCCTTTATCCGAAGAAATTTATCCACCAATAGAAGAAGCAAGAAGAATTGCAGTTGAAAGAACTAAACAATATCCTGAAAAAAATAAAATTTATTATGATGCAAGATTCACTCATATTGAATTTTCCCCAAATGGTACTGTAATGTATGAAGATTTTAAATACCCAAATACTAGGAAACTTAACCCAACTTTTTCTGGTCCATATATAATTCTTGAAAAAATTTCTGATGTTAATTATAAAATAAATAAAAAGAATATTCATAATAAAGAAAATACAGATATAGTTCATATATCAAAATTGCGAAGGTGCCACCCACCTGACAAACTTAAACTATGTCATGAATAAAAAACATGTAATAATTTAAATAATAGAATTAATTATATTTTATATTGAATTTAATGATTTTTCATTGTTAAAATAAAATTAAAAATACCGAATATGACAACTCAAATGGTTCAATGGAACATGTGGGCCCCTTTTTTTTTCTGGAAGATCCGACCTTTCAAATTTTCTTCTTCAAGTACAACGTTTACCCAATCTAGAATGATATGGGGCGATGGTAGTTTTTCTCTGTGGTTAAAACAAAACAAAAATGAATACATAAGCATCTTTTGAAACTAGGATCTTCCAGCACATCACTGTTGAGACTAGGGACTGTTTTCCTCCTTTTGGGGAATACAGCCCCTAATACAGCAAAAAAATTTTCCCATAATAACACTGAAGTCTTAAACTTCAGATTAAAGAACATTGTGTAAAAATTTTTTTACATTTTATTTTCAAAGTATACAATTCTGAATACAAATTTCAGATTGAAATTTTTTTTGACAAAAAGTGTCAGTTTGTATTTTTATATCTCATATCACTTGTATTTTCATATTTTTTTTTAGATATTTTTGCATTTTTAGAAAATTTTTATAGATTTTCTTATCTAAGTGAAAAGTTTGCTTAAATTGTGTTTGTAGGAGGAATAACTTTATTTATTGTGATTTTCAAGAGACTGAAAAAAAAAAAAAAAACTTGAATTACAAAAACTAATGAAAATGAAGATCTAACACTTCAAATTGATGGTAGCGCTACTTCAAATTTTTTTTTTCTTTCTCGAACACTTCATGAAAAAATTTTTTTCATTGTGTACTAATGTGTATTTTTTTTATATAATTCATGTTACGTTATATCTTGTTTAAATTGCAATTGATTCTTTTTATTTTAATTGTGTCATCATTGGGAAAGTTTTGCAAAGGGATAAAACATGTTTCATTTTTTCTTTCTGTTTAGTTGCCTAAACAGATGAATTGCATTATTATGTTTTTTATTGTTGTTACCGTAAATATTTTTTTTTCATATAATTGAAAAAATGTTGTTTATAGTAGGAAAGAGGACAGTCATACCAACATAAATTTTATAAATTCAAATTAGTCTAAATTTTTTTTTCTTTTTTCTTTGGCTTACCAAAAAAAATGTTTTTTTTTCGGGGGGGGGGGGGGGCGGATGTAATACAAAAATTATTAAAAAAAATTTTTATTAATAAAAGCATTGAAGCTCTTTCGTTTTCATAAAATGCAGATATTCTATTTTGGGACTCCAAGGTTACAAACATACCAATGAATAATAATTAGATTTATGTTTCAAAAGAGGAGTTATTTTAAGATCTTGCACTTCCTTATAAGAAAGGATTAAACGATTTTCGATGAGGCGTAGGAATACAAGGAATGCAATATGACTAGCCTTTTCACACTTTTAATTATCCTATAAAACGCAGGACCGATGGTTTTTGTGTTTTATGTTTTCTAAATAAACTCCGTCAGTTTTGACGGGAAATATGTGTCTCTCCCCCTCCAGCTGGAGAGGGGCTGAGACTGTTGCTTCACCATCTTTTAATAAATAAACAGCTTATGCAGAATATGGCCGCGTTACTCATTTCTTTTGGACTAAAATTCCCATAAAGATATCGGGGTTTGTTACCCTGATATTAGATATATAATAAATATTACTATCCGAAAATTTTTTAAATTCTTTTATTTATGGTTATTTATATAATTATTTGGACATAGTTAAAAATTTAAATTAAAAAACTATTTCTGTGTTAGAATTGTTTGATTAATTTACTTATTTGTAGTTGAGTATAACAAGCTGAGATCTGTAAGATGACGTAAAATTGATAAGCCAATTTGTTTGTTTATTTTTGGTGATTTCTGAATATAGGCTTTAAATTGATAAATTGAGAATTTCCCGATTAAATGAATAGAATGTTAATGTGTTTTGAATAAACTTCTCTAAATGTATTATATTATCGAATTTTCTCAATCTAGTTTTCCAAAAGATGAAACAAGGCGTGCTTTATGGACCGAAGCTGTAAGAAGAGAAAATTGGGCTCCATCTAAAACCAGCAAGCTTTGCTCGAATCATTTTCGTGAAGATCAGTTTGATCGAACTTCTTTGTGCTGCGTTCGACTTAGAGAACATGCTGTGCCCGTAATTTTTTATGCTTTTCCTTCTTATTCCATTACTATTCATTATATTTACTTACACATTCTTATGAGTACATTTCCAAGAACTAAAGAAATGGATGGGGTGTCAATTGATAAAAAAGGCCGAGCCGAATGATAGTTTTTTTTTTTTTTTTTTTTTTTTTGGTGATCACTTTATTTTATTAAGTCTCAGTAGTAATCTTGTCCTATAATGTATATGGGTCAGTCTTCAAAAAAAGAGCAATTTTCATTTTTTTTTTTTTTTTTTAATATTTTAAAAGTGATTAAACTTGCCTAATTTTTTTTTCTTGGGATACGTGAATAATTTATGGACAAAGGTAAAGGTGCGGTCCTGTTCAATTCCATTTAGTTTTTTTTACAAAAAATATTTGTAAAAAATTAAGGGTAACAGAGGAGAGTTTTTAGTAAGGGAGTTGAGACGATCGCAGAGAACTTGTGCATAATTATTAAATATTACTTGAAAAGTGTTGAAATTAACACAAGAATATTTTATGACAATAAATTGAGTAACAACAAAAAAAAAATGAGCCGATTTTCAAAATAAAATGTGCTAAAAAATCATTATGAAATTGAGACGTGTGTGTGTAAGAATTTTGTGGGTATATCTGCGGACATTGAGAAAGCATTTTAACAGATATCAATACGGGAAAAAGAAAGAATTTTTTTTGCGATTTTTGTGGCACAGTGAAGACAATTCGGACGAACTTAAAATGTACCGGCATAGAAGAGTAGTTTTCGGAATTACCTCAAGTCCTTTTTTACTTGTCGCTACATTGCGTTACCATTTAAATCGAATTTCTGAAAATTTAAATAGTAGTGCAGATATTCTTAAACAATGATTTTATGTAGATAATTGTGTAACTAGTCTAAGTACAGAAACTGAAGCTCAAAAATTTATTTTAGAATAACAATGTATAATGTCTCAGGGTCATTCTAATTTTAAAGATTGGCAGACCAATTTAACTGATTTATGTGTTAAGTATTCATCTATTACGAAAAATTTACCAATTTTGGAACTCATTTGGGATACGGAGAAAGACACTTTGTCATGTAAGATTGAACGAGCAGATAATTCTGACGAATCAATTACGAAAAGACAAGTGTTAGCTGTGGCTCATCAGGTATTTGATACAATCGGTTTTACGGCTCCAGTAATGTTATTACCTAAGTTAATTTTGCAAGAAACTTGGAGTTTAAAAGTTAAATGGGATGACAAACTACCTGATAATTTGATTAAGAAATTTAAATCTTGGTTTATGCTACAGCACAAAGATAATTTGCTACAGCTAATTGCCTTTGCTACAGCACATTAAGATTCCAAGATGGTTTTGTCTCGATTTGTCAAATACCTTGATGAGTCTACATGTGTTTTGTGACGCAAGTAAGCTAGCCTATGGAACTTATGTGCTTGTAAGAGTTGAAAGTACCAATGAACCTTTTGTTAAAGTTAAATTAGTGCAAGCTAAGAGCAGAGTTGCACCTCTAAAACCATTGACAATACCAAGACTAGAGCTTCTTGCATGTTGTATTGGATCTAGATTGTTAGCAAATATAATTAAGGATTTAAATCTTAACAATATTGATGTCTATTGTTGGACAGATTTAAAAACAGTTTTGAGTTGGATAAAACGGGAACTCAACTGGGGTATTTTTTATTCAAAATCGTGTAAAAAAATTCGTTCTTTGACTTCTCATACCATGTGGCGTCACATTCCCGGATCTTTTAATCCAGCCGATCTTGCTTCGCGAGGTTGTTCAGCTGAGCAGCTTATTGAACGTCGTTGGTGAAAGGGGCCTAATTGGTTGTATGAAAACGAACAAAATTGGCCAAATCCTTTGAGACCCCAGATGAGAATTTAGTCAACTCTGAACTGCGTAAATCTGTCATTGTAAATTTAAGTAAAAATGATAATGTTTATGATACTTGGTATTATAAATATTTTTCATCGTATAAGAAAATTTAGAGGATAATAGCATGGATATATAGATTCTTTTATAACTGTAAACATAAAGATAAAAAAATTTCTAAGGTTTCAAGTGTAGATGAACTTTGTAAAGCTGAAATTTCTCTTATGTTATTAATTCAAAAGGATGGTTTTAAAGATGTAAATGATAATAAACTAAAGCAATTAAGACCATTTGTTGACCAAAATGGTGTTATAAGAGGTAAAACCAACCTTGATTATCGTGATGATACATCTGATTTCATTCATCCAATTATTTTGCCTAATAATCATCCTGTTGTAAAATTACTAATTTTAAGTTATCATGTTGATTATTTACATGCTGGTATTTCTCTCTTGATGTCTCACTTAAGAGAAAAATATTTGGTTTTGAAAAGTCGAAAGACTATTCGTAATTGTATTAAACATTGTTAGAAATGCCAAAGATTTAATGTTAAGAGATGTGAAGTTATGCCAGGAATTTTACCTAGTGATCGAGTAAACGATGCCGCAGTATTTGAGATAGTAGGGGTTGACCTAGCAGGTCCACTGTACCTTAAAGATAAGAGAAAAGCATATATAGTTCTTTATACGTGTGCAGTGTATCGTGCAGTACACCTAGAATTAGTAACTCGTTCAATAGATTGGGATAAATTCAGCTCAAAAGTTGCAGAACAAAAAATACGTTTGAAGTTCAATCCTCCTTCGGCAAGTTGGTGTGTGGGGGGGTTGATTGATTGAATGTAGGGTTTAGTGGCACAAGGTCCAAAGTGTGTGGGGGGGGGGGGGGGGGGGAGAGCGCTTAATCCTGATGGTGAAGCGAATTTTACGTAAGATATTAGGACGCTCTTCCTTAAATTATGAGGAGTTGGTCACAATTTTATGCGATTGTGAAAGAATAATAAATACGAGACCCCTCACTTACGTATCCGAAGACGTGGCCGATATTTCACCATTAACTTCCGAAATGTTCTTGCACGAGTCACCTTCCTCAGGTGTAGTAGATATTGATCAGGTAGATAAGAAAAGTTTAAGCAAACGAGCTAAATATCTCCAAAAAATAAGAGAATTACTTAGGGCAATTACGCCAACAATCGTTAAGAGATTATAAGGATAAACCATTAAAAGTCGGGGAAATAGTTTTAATCGAAGATATTAATAAGAAACGGGCATTTTGGAATTTAGCTAAGGTATTAAAGGTAATTACTGGCAGAGATGGTCACACAAGAGTAGTACTTGTAAAGACAGAAAATTCAGAAATTTTAAGACCAGTTCAAAGACTGTTTAGATTAGAGCTGGAAAATGAATATGTTGATGAGCTCTGATTTTTGAGAATGAGCTCTAATTTTTTTAAGGTAGGAACTAACTATGATAAACTGTTCCTAAAGCCACTGGACGGTACAGTTTGGATGTATGACCTTTTATACTGAATTAGTTAAATATTTTTTAAGTTACTTCTTAATAATTTGTAGCCTCTTAATATTATTTTAATTATCCAGTATAATAAACAGTTTAATATTTATTTATTTATATTTATTTGATTTTTATTATTATTATAGTATAAATGGAATGGGCTCTGGTTTATAAAGAACCACCCCAAATGAATGCAGGTGATACGTGTAGTCTTTGAAATTATGTAAGGATGTATGAATGAAGGATAAAGTCTATAAACGGCTTTCTATCCAGCAGTGCAGGCTCTGACTTTTAAATAAGTCACCCTATGAATGATGGAAATGTATATACTATTAAGTTATGTAAGGATGTATGAATGAAGTCTATAAACGGCTTTCTATCCATATGATGGGCAGGTTCTGACTTTTAAATAAGTCACCCTATGAATAATGGAAATGTGTATTCTATTAAATTATGTAAGGACATATGAATGGAGGATAAAGTCTATAAACGGCTTTCTATCCGTATGATGTGCAGGCTCCGACTTTTAAATAAATTACCCTATGAATGATGGAATGGAAACGAATGTTTTTTTTTTAAATTGAATCCGTTAAGCAAATAAAAAAAAAAAATTCTCCATTTTTGGGTTCTAATAAATTAATTTCCGAATTTTTATTATATCTTCTCATAGATGGCAGCACTAATTTTTTACTTAAAAAAATTTTCTACTTCGATCAAATATATTTTTTTCATTCATTTTATTCGATTCAAGCTATAAGCAAATACTTCAAATATTTTACCTCTTCGCTAAATTTACTAACTGTTTAATTATTATACTTTTAAACCTAAACCGCATTTTACGCTGATAAGTTTGATTATTTTTTACTTTATTTCATAAATTTTCAACAAAATGTTTTTTTGCGATATCGACACATATAAAGAATAATTTTTATCTTAGGATAATTATTCTTTATTCAAAAATAGCGCATTTATAGCAATAGATGTGTCTTGATAACGACTATTGCTTTCCCCATTTTGTTTCTCTTCATTTTGATTTTATTCACGATTTTCTTATTAATTTGTGTTTATATATATATATATATATATATATATATATACTAGTATAAAATATTTAGGAAATGAGTCTATTAAGGAAAAGTAGTTTGTAAAAGTTATTAATTGTGTAATAGCACCTAAATAAATAAATAACCTAAAGTTACTTAGTGAAAGAAGTAAACTATAATAGCTTTTATGGTATAAAATTTCTTGAATAATTTTAAACAAAAAATTTATTAAATAGTTATAATACTTAGTATCACCTCTATTGTATTTCCTCACCTCCATAAAGAGTGTTGGTAACGGAGGTGAGGATATTCCATATTTTTGGTCTACAGATTTCAGATATTACATTAATACAAAACTTTTATTTTTATAAAATGTAAATATTGCAACAATTAATGAATTCAAAAGTAGAATAAATAATTATAATACATAGTTAACCTTACGCCAGCAGTAATGGAGTTGAGAATTCCAAATGACCAATCTGGTTAACAATAGTTATTTAGGAAAAATAAAGATGATATTAATGCTAATGGAACTTTTTTCAAATACAAATCAAAAAATGGCTTTCTTCTTTTGTGTTTCTACTTAGAATAAGGACATGTACTGTCCTCTATGAGTGGGTGTTCAAACAAATTATAGTAGTAATGGAGTTGAGGATTTTTTCAGGGACGAGCAAATAAGTAGCTTAAAAATACATTTAAATACGTGTTGAATTTACTAAAAACCCTTTTATTTTATAGTTAACATTTACTTAAACAGGAAAATACAGTTAAAAATGTTTAACATATTATCTTTTTTTATTGTGCTTGAAAAGAATTGCGGAAAAAGTGAGTCGGGACATATCACGTAGGTGAGGTTTCACATATATAATTCAATATTAAAGCCAAAAATAAAGTAACTAAAAAAAGTTACACTATGAATTATATTCTCTATAATGTAAACATTCATAATTAAAATTCAAACTAAAAGGACAGTTTTTTTTTTTTTAATGTTGCAGGGACATAAATATGTTCTTTTTTGGAGAATGACCCAGATCACACCTCAGCATGAATATTCCTAATTTGTGAAACAAAAATTTCCCAGAGCATTTAGTATTAGACTTTTTACTTGATTTTGACATCTAGAACAAGTTTTACTTTTATTAACTTCTTGCGTGTTTAATATTTCTGATTGTAAAAGTATTTTAGAAACTAATTTACTAGATGTGAGCCACTGTTTTTTCACCCCATCACCAACCAGTTGTGGCACATTTTTATTGCTGCCAATTTTGAAATTAAATATTACAGCCCCATAAAATGACAATTTTATTTGTGTTAAATCCTTTTTTGAACGTAAAATAACATTTTCTAAGATTCTTTTTAGTGGGTCACGTTTGACTGCAACATAGTTTTTTAAAATAAAGAAAATTTAATTTTATGCCTTGATTATATGCTTGAGGTTTGTGATATAAGCTGTATAATTTTTTAGGATACCAAACCTCGTAAACCGCCAAAGGTTCGGAGTGTGTGTCTACCAAAGTCTAATGTATCTACAGATGTTCTTATATCTCAGAATATTCAAGCCTCCAGTTGTGTATCTGATACAGCTCATTGTTCAATAAAGTCTAATGAATCGACAGATGTATCCATGTTTCAGGACATTCAAGCCTCCAGTTCTTTGCCTGGTATATCTACTAGTGAACAGATAGTTTTGGCATCAGTAAATCCTACGTTGGTTTCATCAAGTGTAACGTTCATTTCTGACTCTTAATTGTTCTTTGACTGCATCCCCTTCCAAAGATGATTTAAAAAGAAAAGTAGACTTATTATAGGATAAACTTGAAAGAAAGAACAAAAGCGTTAAATTGTTGCAACAGCAAGCTCGTAGGTATAAGAAAAGAGTAATAACTCTAAAATCTCTTCTATCCGAGCTGAAAGAGAAGCATTTGATGGCAAGCGACGACTTATATATTTTGAAGACTGTTTCAAACATAAACAAAGAATTTCTAGCACGGCAATTGGCAAGTGATTGATTGAATGTAGGGTTTAGTGGCGCAAAGGTGTAGGGTTTAGTGGACATGCTGCGCCAAACAATACGCTCAAATCGCAACTGGCAAGTGTTGGGAGCATTACCGAATGCATACTATGAAGAGTTAAGAGCTTTTGCTTTAACTCTTCATTTTTATTCCCCAAGAGCATATGAGTACGTCAGGCAGACTTTTAATTTGGCTTTACCTCACCAAAGAACATTATGCCAGTGGTATGGTGTAATAGATGGCAATCCAGGCTTTACTAAAGAAAGTTTCAAGGCTCTGGAATGTAAAATAAAAAGCACATCGTATGAGTCATTTTCTGCCCTCATAGTCGATGAGATGGCTATTCGGGAACAAGATGAGTTTGACGGTATGCATTTTCTTGGGCATATTACTCTGGGGACAGGAGAGGGTGATGATTCTCTTCCCTTGGCCAAAGAAGCATTTGTTCTTTTGATTGTTTGCATCAATGATTGTTGGAAGTTACCTTTATACCTTTAGGATATTTTTTTAACTACAGGTATCACTGGCTCCCAGAGAAAAAATTTAATCTCTAAATGTCTCTTTTTATTGAATGATGTTGGAGCTAATGTAGTCACATTAACATTTGATGGCTTGGCTGCGAATCTTTCTATGATTGGAGACTTTGGCTGTTCTGTCAAGCCTGGTAATCTAATTTCATCTTTCCAAAATCCTGCAAGTGAGTGTAATAAAATATCTGTATTTTTAGACCCCCTCACATATGCTAAAGCTTGTTAGAAATACTTTCGGAGACATGGGTAACCTAGCATTTGAAGATTCCTTAACAGACTTCAGATTCATTAAAGAACTCCATAAACTTCAAACTACCGAAGGCCTAAATTTTGGAAATAAACTTAGATCTGCCCACGTTTATTACTCAAAGCAAAAAATGAAAGTGAAATTGGCATCGCAGTTATTTAGCAAAAGTGTTGCGGATGCTATAGAGTACTGCAGGGAGAAGTAAAAGCTTCCGCAATTTCAGGAGAGCCAACCTACTGTAGAATTTGTAAGAATGTTCAATGACCTATTTGAACAAATCAATACCTCTGGGGGTACTGATCCAGGAGTTTCCTTGTCTTCTGGATTGGTTCAAAATTACAAGGCTACGGAGTTGAACATTAGTAGTCGTAAACCCATGAAATTGGGTCGGCTGTTCAACGACGGTTATAAAATAAAATAAAATGACCTATTTGATATTTTAAATTCACTTTCTCCCAAAAGATATGGCTTCAAAAAAGCCATAAATAAAGAAAATTTTGATGAAGTAAGAAGCTTTCTGATTATGGCCAACAATTACATATCGTCTTGTACTTCAATTTTATATTCAAATCGAAGAACTGGTTTTCTTGGCTTCCAACTTGGTATTAAAACGTGTATACTTTGTATTAATGTATCTGACTAGTGGAAAAACACGATTTCCGAAGAAATTATAGAAATTGAGTTTTCGACAAATCTGAAATCCTTGTTTCCTTACCTTTTTAAAAATGCTTCATTTTTGTTTCTACTCCAATCATTTGCCGAGTTATAAGCATTTTTGCGCATCGCAACTTCAGTAAGATTATACCGGACGTAGAATTACGAAACCGAAACTATTCATTTTTCAATAAATTATGAATCGGTCTTTTATGAAGTTTTATTAAATTATTTTTTATAATATTGATTAAAATTAACTTTTGAAATAAGAAGCTACTATTTTTTTTTTTTTTTTTTTTTGTAAAATTAGTAAATAAGTTCATCAAAACCTGGCAGTCAGATGCATCATAAAACTCTTACTAATTTTCTATAAACCTTTATTACAATATTTACAAGTTATAAAGTGATCCACTTCTATTCTTAACATTCTCCATTCAAAACATAAACTGATGAACTGTTGCCATTCGAATTCATATAAGTATTAAACTAATGAATAAAATATTACAGATTATGAACGATGACGTCATTACAAACGTTATTACGTGACATCCTCCCACCTTGATTAAATATTATTTAATCAACTATAACACTTACTAAAAATGTATAAACAAGCAATAAATATAAAATTTAACTACATATAAACTTACTAAACGCATTATATACTATATCTAAGAGTAAAAAGAAACATTCCCAAAATAAGTATTGAAACACTAATTCGTAAGCTTAAAAATAAATAGGTTTATTTCAGTCATCTAAATATCTAATAGGTTTCTTAATCACCCGACCACTTCTGGTCGTAATATCTTTTACTAGTTTATCAGCTGAAAGTGAGTTTTGTGTCTCTGATGGTTTAGCAGTAGATTCGCTACCAGAACTTATTTCCAACGGATAGAGGCGTTGGACAGGTCTCAGCAATTCTCCAGAAGATGTCTTTAATTTCACTACTCGAACCTTTCCATCTTTACCAGGATAAACTTCCATCACTTTAGCCAGTGGCCACAAGGTTCTTTTTATGGAGTCATTTTCGATAATGACGACGTCTCCAATGATTAGTTGAAAACAATTTGGCCTCTCCTTACTTTGCCTTAACAGTCCGAGATATTCAATTCTGAATCTTTTCTTAAGTTGTAGTCTAAGAGCTTGCTGAAATCTCCATCTTTTCTTCAAATCTATTTGATCAATATCAGGTACTCCCACCGATCGTATCTCTTGTAAGAACATTGCCGGTGTCAGTGGTATCAAATCTTCTCTAGCTTCGGAAAGATAAGATAAAGGTCTTGAATTAATTACTGCCTCGCATTCACAGAGAAGGCTCATTAACTTTTCATAATTAAGTGAGGCATTTCCCAAAACTCTGCACAAGAGTTTCTTGACCATTTGTACCATGCGTTCCCAAAACCCTCCCCACCAGGCTGCGGAGGGCGGGATAAACTTCCACAGAATTCTTTTAACTGTTGTTTCTGATTCGACAACACTCCAATCAATGCTTCGGAAAAGGTTTTCCGCTCCTACAAAATTAGTCCCGTTGTCACTGTATACAACACTCGGTCGTCCTCGACGAGCGATGAATCTTCTTAAACAGAGTAAGAAACTTTGGTAGACAACGAACTGACCAATTCTAAGTGTACAGCTCTGAACACCGCACACGTGAAAAGCACAAGCCAGCTCTTTTGGCCACCTTTCAAGATCAAAGGACCAGCCAAGTCTACTCCTACAATTTCAAAAACTGAAGCGTCCTTGACACGATCTTCTGGTAAGGAAATTGGAGCGGTTTCAACAGGCTTGACAGTGTGCCTTCTACACTTAATACACTTACTAATTACGTGGCGAACAGATCGTCTTCCACCTAGAACCCAAAATTTCTCCCTTAAGTTAGATAGAACAGTTTGTAATCCAGCATGCATAAGTTCCAAATGGTTTTCTCGAATCAATACTTCTACAAATTTGTGTTTACTCGGAAGAAGATAAGGGTATCTAAACAAATCAGTATCTTTCCTGTCCGTTAATTTCGTCTTTACTCTATAAATTCCATTTTCATCTGTAAAAACGTTTAAAGTCTTCAAACTATTGATAAATTGCGGAGTAAATACTTCACCTTGCACTCTTTTTATGAGGACCCGTTCAGCTTCATCTAATTCCTTTACTGATAATTCTCCCTTTCGAAAATTGGTTTTGTCTCTTGTGTTGTGAATAAATCTTAATACCCATGCCATCATGCTTATAATTCTGGTATAAGTTGAGAAATAAGATAAAAAAAACTTCACTGTTTTCTGTAAGTAAAAGT
This sequence comes from Parasteatoda lunata, assembly GCA_949128135.1. Classification (NCBI taxonomy): domain Eukaryota; kingdom Metazoa; phylum Arthropoda; class Arachnida; order Araneae; family Theridiidae; genus Parasteatoda; species Parasteatoda lunata. The sequence goes on along the minus strand of OX421979.1, from coordinate 64,325,583 downwards.
GTTGACCAGTTGTGTATTTCTAGGCGTACTTCTTCCTCATTTGTTCTCAACTCTGTACTTGGCCAACTTTCTTCCGGCGATCTGAGCCAAGGTGTGATCGTTTGCATTTGATCAACATTTAAGTCAGATATTTTTATACTCTTATTTGCAATTTTTCAAGTTTGGAATTCTAAATGGATCTGATCATAGTGAAAAGAAAGTCGGTAAGAGCTTCTTTTACTCGTTTATATAATATTTTAATAGCGGCTCTCGATAAAATTGAATTAAATTTGGAAGATTTAGAAAGTAAATTATCGTCTTTGGAAAGAATTTCTATTGATTTATCGAAATTAGATGAAGATATATGTAACGCCATTTTGATAGAAGTCGCCAAAGCAGACGATTTTGAAAAAGAATACCTTATCATTGAAGAATACAGAGAAAAGTTAGATTCTGTTCGTGTTCGTGTAAAAAGAATTCTTAATTCTCGTGAACTAAAAGATAAGAAAGATAATTCGGTTAAAAATGAAAAAACTAAATTAAAGCTTCCGAAAATAGAACTTGTGCATTTCAGTGGCGAGGTAAAAGATTGGCTACATTTTTGGAGCCAATTCAGTAGAATACACGAAAATAAATCGATGGACGATGAAGATAAATTTCAATATCTTATTCAATGCGTGACAGAGCCGGAGGAAGAGCTCGTGAACTAGTGGATAGCTACCCGCCGACGGCCGATAATTATTCCAAAGTTATTGAGAGTTTGAAATCAAGGTTTGGCCGAGAGGAACTTTTAATTGAATATTATGTTCGGGAACTGTTGGCTCTTGTCGTTAAAAATACAACAAATTTAAAGAATAAGATGGATATTACACAATTGTACGACAAATAAGAATCCCATTTGCGATCGTTGGAATCCATTGGCATGACATCTGACAAATATGCCGCTATGCTATTCCCTTTAGTGGAGTCATGCATCCCCGAAGAAAATCTACGAGTTTGGCTTAGAAGTCCTTTAATTAATAAACAAAGGAATTCTTATAGCGATAAATTGGCTCAACTGTTAACATTTCTAACGACGGAAGTGAAGGGTGCTCTAGCAAAAACTGGTTTTAAACAAACTTGGAGTTTTATATTGAAAAGAAACATACCGGCACCAAATGCTCTAGAAGAAACCGTAAAATTTCTTGAATACAATTTAAAGAGAAAGATAGGGAGAACTTTAATGGATTATAATCAAGCTATCTTAGATGTTTTCGAATTGCCATCCACTACTTATGAATATGAAATCACAGTAAACAAAAGGATTTTAGACCCTGATGAAGAGATAATAGAGCCATTAACAAGGAAAGTGAAAGTCAAGAAGACAGTGATATTTACTAGAGAACAGTTATGGAATCAAATGAGAAAACTTAACACTATGTGGAAACATCTAGAGAGAGGTAGGCTGAATCGTAGAACTATTGCTACTGCTTCTATGTTGATAAGGGGATTTGTGAAAGTGGTAGAAGATGGAGCTCGAATATTATTGGAAAACATACCTAGCGCTGGAATACCAATAGGAGGTGAAGAAAAGTTAGCAAAACTTGCAAGTAAGCTGATTTTAGACAAATCTAATTAAACTGCTGATATGGGAGAAGGGTTAGTGTATAAATGCGGAAAAAGCACTAAGAGATTCAAATTGGGAGAAAAGCCTTCGGAGTTTGACAAATACAAAGGGTTAGTGGTAAAGGAAGATGGAATAGAAACCAATGATATTGCATGTAGGCTCGGTATGTTCATGGGAATGTACAACTTCACTTCTACTTTACTTGCATTAGTGGCAGCTGATAACAGGAAATCATGTGAAGAGTAGTGACGACTACATCCATTTCATATATTGTGACAAAGAAGTGGAAGTGTTTCACCAAGCCGAAACTTTAAGGAGACTTTTTAAAATGGTAGGGGTGAACATTAGTGCTCCAAAAACTCTTATGGTCATGCCTATGGGAATCGGGGAATTTAATTCGAAGTATCATTTCTTAGATTTTGTGGGGAACATAGCAATGGAACTACCAGCTTTAGTGCCTACAGGTAACAATCCAATGACAGATTTAAGCATGGGACTTCAGACTATAAAGAATTCTTTAATAACTTTCCAAATGTTGTTTCCTACTGCTTTGGTAGCCTTAAAACTCTTTATCAAGTCTTACAAACATGCCTACTTGATGGAGGGAGTGACTAAACGCACAGAATTCATTAAAGCCAATAAGATCAAGCCATTAGTATTGTATCAAGGTGCTGAGAATATATACTCTGTAAGTACGTTGCACTTAGAAGAAATAGCCTTCAGATACTATAGAGGACAAATAGAAGATGATAACCTTAGGAGAATAATGAACCCAGATAATCCTATAGCTTTTAACCAAGACCCGTTGATGACAATTCGCACCGAATCACGTCCGGGTCACCACAATGTCAGATGCATCATAAAACTCTTACTAATTTTCTATAAACCTTTATTACAATATTTACAAGTTATAAAGTGATCCACTTCTATTCTTAACATTCTCCATTCAAAACATAAACTGATGAACTGTTGCCATTCGAATTCATATAAGTATTAAACTAATGAATAAAATATTACAGATTATGAACGATGACGTCATTACAAACGTTATTACATGACACTGGCAACAGCATCATATATTCTTGTTGATTTACATTCTAATCTATCGTTTTTTTCTTGCTATTTTCTTAATTATTCAATCAATTTTATAAAAAAAAACTGTTTTTTTCAAGACAAATTATTTATTATGATGCCTAAATCTAGATGTAGTAGATCTAAGTAACGTAAGTTTCATGGAAATCGTTTCACTAATGATGTCTGTGATAGTGAAAATAAGGATGAATCCATTCCTTCTACTGTTCAATCTGCCAGCTCTTAAAAGTTGAATGTTAGTCATGAAGGAAACATAATTGTCAGTTTAGCTACTCTAGTTACTTTATTTGCTATGGTTTGTTGCCCTGATTGTTTACATAAAGTACTAGATCTGATTGAAGATTCTGTGATGGGCTTATGCTCTAATATGACTCTGAAGTTCAAAAAATGTGCATTTGTGAAAGCTTCTCCCACTACTGAAAAGCTAAATAATTCTTGCTTTCTAAATACTTACGTTGTTTTGGGACTGCGCATCATAAAAAAAGGTTTTTCAGCTGTAAAAAAGTTGTGCTCCTTCCTTAGTCTTCTCTTTCTTTCCAAGCAGGCTTTCCCCAATCAGGAAAAAGGCTATTATCAAAAGTTTAACGTTGTGCACAGGAAAACATGGATTCTGCACTATATGAAATCAAAGAAAACAGCAATAAAGATAAGTGTGGAATATCTCTCGATGGCACCTGGCAGCGTCGAGGATATTCATCACTAAATGGCTGCGTTAGTGCCATATCTATTGATACTGGCAAAGTACTGGACATTGAAGTAATGTCCCAGTATTATCGTATTTATGCAAAAGGCAAAATATCAAGGAAACACGTATGTGAAAATTATAAAGGTTCTTCTGGGAATATGGAAGTTGTAGGTGTTCAACGAATTTTTTTGCGTTCAACTTCTAGAAGTATTCAATACCATGAATACTATGGTGATGGGGATTCGAAGGGATATGAAAGTGTGAAAAACTTATATGGAAAAGACACAGTTAATAAACTCGTATGTTACGAAAAACAAAAGCTACAAAAAATGGGAAGGAAAAAAAAAGGTCTCTCATACTCACATGGGGGATTTTAGTTTTAAAAAAAAATTTGTTCGCTGTAAATCTTAATATTGTTCACTTTCATTGTTGATTGTACTTATAAAAATAAATTTCAAATGTAACACTGCTTTATAGTTGAATTAATTTTTATCATTCTAATATTAAAAATACTTTCTTCACAAAAAATAAATAATTTCTAAGCCATTAAAAGTGTGACAGCTCAAACTTTTATCAGCTAGATATTTTTATATATATATATTATCAGTCTCGTGATATTTATAGACTACTAGCTGTACCCTGCGTGCGTTGCAACGCTTTCAGTTGAATTTTAATTTTGTATTTAAGTGTGTAAATAAGATTTGCGATTATGATTTGAAGTGAGAATTTTATTTAATGGTGAAAAAGCCAGTGATAGTCTCAACAGTTAATTCTCTATGATATCGTTAGTGCATTTTCAAACAGACATGCACATCGACCATGAAACATATTTTGAATGATGATCTGAAAAAAGTCTGGATCAATGGCGACATCAGGTATTTCTGCTGATATGAGCTGACCAATTTGGCATGGTATGATTTTATGAATAAGCCAAATTATGTGGTAATTCTCTTTTTTTGCCATTCAATGGAATACATCAAGCACCGTGTCTCTCCAAAAACATGACTTTTCGCAATAAAACCAAGTATAGAGCTTAATATTTATTTTAACTCACGTGCGGTATTGCATCATGAAGAACCGAGGATGTTTGCCTAGGTTGCAAATGCTCTTTAATTTTAGCTCGAGCAGGATTGCATGTGAATGTAATAAATAACTCTGGCTACCCATATGCTCACCGACACTTGTAGCACCGAATGAAGTCATTTGGAAACACGAATGTACCGACATATATTCGCCAAGAAATGTTTCTGTTGATTTGCTTGACCCGATAACAACGTTCATAATGGCTCGGTTGGCGACGTAAAGTCTGGTAGTTTCACTTTGCCCCCAGAACAGCAAATTCCAGCTGTTTTATTCTTAAATTTGAGAGTACTACAAAACATACATAATTGATCCATTTTTCCGATGGTGACGCTTGGGCGAAGACTATAGTTGGTGGTCGGATCAGATTGAAATGCACTGAGATTTAAATCAGAGTATTAACAGCTTCTGAATAGCGAAATGCGTTCTTCATTGAATTTTTTTCTTGTATCCCGTTGCTCCGATGTTTCCGACGAACGGACTTGTGTAGTACGTTCTCGATCGGATTTTATTGTTGCTTTCCGTTGCTCTGATGTTTCCGACGAACAGGCTTGAGTAGTGCGTAGTTGATTTGTTAACAATCTTCTTTCCCGTTGCTCTGATATTTCCAACGAACGGTCTTGAGTAGTGCGTAGTTGATTGGTTAATAGTCTTTTTTCCTGTTGATCATACGTTTCTAAGGAACGGGCTAAAGCATTTGTGTTCTCGATTAGTTTCAAGTCTTTTTCCCCGTTGCTCCGATGTTTCTGAAAAACGGGTAGTTCTCTTTTTGCGTGCTTGAGATGTTTATCGACTAAGAGCGATTCGTTGAAGCGGCATATTTCTGCAAATATTCTCTCTCAAACAAAAAGAAATGTAAAAGTTGACAGTGGTCGCAAATTTGCTAAATCGAAAATTCGCATATTTATTTTTACATGATAAAAAAGCAATCAAAATGAAATTAAATAAGAAATATAATAATGATAAAATTTAAAACAAAAATTTATTTTTTAAATGAAAGAAATAAAATGAATGTGAATTCGAAAACTTTGTAATAACAAACAATCTAATAGTTTTCAAATGACAACAACTTTCAGCAATGAAACCTTGAAAAAATATATTTAATTGTGCTAACCTAAAATTGCATACTAAATATAAATAAGTTTTGAAAACGTGCAATTTGAATGAAAGTTACCTTTATTTTTATGAAACAGTTTTCACAATACTAAATCCGTGATACGACTAATAATTACGAAATCTATTCTCGTTGATTTTACGTGCTTGTGCTCACCTGACATAAAGAAACTTGCGCGAATTATAATTAAATATTAAAATATATGTAATTTACTTTTCTAAAAGAATAGAGCTATAAGATAGAAAATATCACTGTTGTTATCTTCAAGATTTTTGAAAACTGAATAGTTTATAGCAAAATTTAAAACAATGGCTAACTTTTAACCAATCAGAAAATTCCATTTCGATTTTCGCTGATATCGCTGGAACGGTTTGTCGCAGAATGTTCTAATGTCGACAGAAACCTTCCTCGTGCTTTGAACTATCTGTATGCCAAGTTTCACAGCTTTCTGTCGGATTGTTTAGGAGTCTATAGATGACAGACAGACACACATTCACTTTTATATATATAGATTGTCTGTAAAAAATGATTTTGCTTTGCTTACAAACAATATTTTTTTGTGCCAACAAAAAGTATAAAACTCATAATGCACATTTAATAGCTAGGTATATATGTATATTTCATATAAGTGATAAGTACTGTGATATTTACAGTCCTTTTTCTGCGTAAAAAAAATTTCCAATGGCTTTTTCTCAAAATCAGATTCCATGGTTTCCATGACATCGTAAACATGATATCTCATGATGTTTTTGAAGATAGAAGCCTGTAACTTTACATGAGTGTTTAATACAATAACAGACATGTTTTGAACTAAGGAATAATGGAAAGAAGTATATTAAAATTTCTTATAAGTGTTTTTTTTTTGGCGATGGAACATTGAAATTTTGAAAAATTTGCTTTTTGTAGATATTTTAATATCTAACTCATTGAATAATGTAAATATTCCAAAGATAATACTTCAAAACATGCATGTTACATCTATGAATAACTTTCTAAAAGGATTTTGTATTTGATGGTTTTTACGGCGTTTGGCGCAACATGTAGAAAATGGCTATATATTAAAAAAAAATTTTTTTTTTTTTTTTTTTTTGCTTATTACATAAGTTTTTGCACACAATAAAATTCTTTTATGGTAAATTTCCAGCAGTTTTTTTAAAAAAAAGTTGTAACTAGTCGGATACCTTAAGCGATCGTCTCAACCAAGTAGCAAAAAGATTGGGAACTGCCCTGCGGACTAAAGTTAAAGAATTGCGAAGAAAAAATTTGACACTTGGAGGAGCGTAGAAGTTTGAAGGATGACACTATAAACAATTTACAAAAATTTTATCGCAAAGCCATAAAAGATAATGTTCCCGATATATAAATGATGAAGAGTTCAATATTTGCTACTTTATATCATTGCATGTCTACAGATGAGAAACCTCAACATATGAAATGCCTAACTGGACTCACTTCATGGTGTTTTTATCAACGAGCTGTTGCGGAAGGTAAAAAGTCAAATTTATGAAAACCCCTCTTTCAACAGAAGTCGCGGAAAAAATAGTTCCAGTCACTCAACGATTTGCTGCTGATGAGTTACTAAAGCGTTGCATAGCTGGAAAAACTCAAAATGCAAATGAAAGTCTTTACAGCTGTATTTGGAGTAAGTGCCCGAAAGAGGTTTTCGTTAAAAAAAAAAATCTATCGGAATACGTTCTTGCTTTTAAGGTAAGCGAATATAATTTCGGCTGTGCAGAAACTTTGAAACTGAAGTCTTGCTTGAATTCCTCAAATGAAAAATGTGCCAAGCAGCGAGATATGAGATGATTTTCTCAAAATAAGAGAAAATCTTCTATGGTTTACAAAACTGATAGAATCGATAAGAAGTTTTCAACAAAAGAAAAATTCTACAAAAAATAGCAGCTACAAACCTGATGGTTTTTAATGTAATAGTGTATTTATTGTATAGTGCGAAACTGATGTTTCTTGATCTGATTAACTTTCAATGATATTGCGTAGTAAATTATTAATTTTATCCCAATGTTTAAAATTTAGTTTTTTGTAAAAATGTACAGTATTCTATATAAAATGTATGAAGTTGTGTATCATATGTAAAAAAAAATTTCATGTGCATTGGACATGTATATATATATGTCGTAAATCATTTAGAATGAAAAAAAAATTTTTTTTTCTCAGAATAAGATTTTTGGACGATTTCCAATCTTCGAAGAGTTCCTTGCGCATAAATTTTTGCTCTATTGCTCAGAATTTTTTTTCATGTTTTGTTTGATGTTTGTTCTTAACACAGAATTATATTTAGTTACCATAACACAAAAATTGTATTGCTAATATTTGAACAAAAATTTATGAATAATAGTAATTTTTTGATAAAAATTGAAGAGCAATGTGTAAAAAAAAAAAAAAATACTTTTGATACCCATTATTGCTCTATATTGTACCTGAAACAAGTTAAATACATAAAAGTACTTATAACCTCATTTTTTGTACAAAATGTTTTTTAAAAAAGCAAAACTGATGCGCAAGGGACTTTTTACGTATTGCTAATTTATCGTTAATTAAAAATATACTTTTAGCCGTAACTTGAAAAATAAATAGTGCTTTTTTAAATTATACATACACTTTCAGAAACTTCTATTGAGCTTACCAACATTTAATAAAAATTTCATATGGCTAGGAGGAATACAATTTTTGGTTTCGAACGTCCATTGTCCCCTTTATGTGTGTTGCTTTCCGTATTTTTATTTTTAATTTTTTATAATGTAAATAAATTTTATTGAGGTCATTTATTTGACTGTGTTAAGGTTTCTTTATTTTTAATTAAGATGTTAATATCTGTGTGAATTTTTTAAACATTATTCATGATGGATTTTAAACCATTATTATATTACAGTGGAAATCAAACATCGAAGATGGACGTAGAATTTCCTCGTGTTTCCACCTGGACACAGGAGACACAAAGGAAGCGAGAAAGACCGAAACTAACATGGCGTAGAATAATTGAGGAGAAATGAATGAGATGAGCTTGGGTGGTCTAGCTGGAGCTTAGTTATGGAGGCTGCTTTGGACTGCAAGCGATGGAGGACGAGAGCCATATACACTTTTCTGGCGAAAAAAGAATCTTGATGATGGTGACGATTTGTGTCTAGTTGCAAAAAGTTGCACATATACACAGGGTTACCCCTGTGTATATGTGCTAATAGTGTATACGGCGGAAGCAGGCCTCCAGGACCTAGGACTAATCCCCACCCCTTTGTTTTATATTCATTGATGCGTTTTTTCACAATTTACACTGTATTATTCACTCAGACGAATGAGTTAAAGCCATTCGATTGGCTGGCGGCACTCAGATAAAGAGTTCATATAGGTATAGGTAGAGCGTGTGTCTGGTACTAGCATGCATAAGGATTCAACTAGTCTAATAACTTTGAATCTATTACTAACTGGAAGTCTTACCAATCAATACTAGGTCTTACTATTACACTTTTCAGAGATCTAGCAATGGTTGAATACCTTACTAATAATCAGGGTGATTATTTTTGAATAACTTTGAATCGAGAGATTCGACTCGTCTTTGGAGGAGAGCAGACGTCTTTTCTGAGGAACCGGTCTTGACGGAGGAGAATACTGACTTCCGCGCAGCTCATGGAGCCTTCGCCGGAAAGTGAACTACAATTGGAAATCCCTGCCGTAGGACAGCCTAAGTGTTGCGGGGGCCAGAACGGTTAGGTAACCCGGCTGTGGAACTTAATAATCCTGAGCACACTATTTCACTCCAGCTCTTATCTGAGCTCATTGAAAGGAAAAATGGGTGAGAGACACTGACTATGCCACAGGATTCGGGGCATTCTGGCACCTCTGTGGTACCGGCGGGGACGGCTACGCCGAAACCGTACGGGCCGCTTGGGAGACAGTCAGTGCCCAACACGGTTAGGTCTAAAAAGAAGAAAAAAGATGTCCAACGGAATACAATCCACTACAGATGAATAACGATAAAATTGATCCCATACAAAGCATAATAGAGCTTCTCCTCTCCACTTTCAAAAAATCAGTTAAGGTATCCGATCACCTTTTTTCAGCAAAAATCGACTTAAATATCTAAAATTTGTTTTTTTGTTTTTTTTTTTTGCATTTTAATATAAAATGAACTTTTAGCTTTCTAAATCTGTTTCATTTTAGTTTCTAGCTTTAATAGAACCGAAGTTATAGCACTTTAAAGCGAGCTCTTTCAAGAAATTGTGAACCGGAAGTCATATTCTTTCAACAGGAAGTTCTTCCTTTCGTCTAGTTTCGGTTTGGTTTGGGATTGCCTTTCTGGCGTACAATTGCATATTATTTACTTTAAATAGTATTTTTTAAATACTTTTTAGAAATGGCAACATATTTATTCAGTTATTTTAAGGATTTAAACCTGGCAATTCTATCAGATCCTTAGTTTGATTAACTTGATTTTCTATCGTCATATTGTCAAATATTACTTAATTATTATCAAATTTTATATTATTATATTGAAATCTTATTTTAACCATACTTTGTTTTAGTATTTTGTCATACTTAGTTTTGAAATGGGCAAGTCGATCACTCGTAAACGAAAATGTCAATTCAAAGGCAATCGTTTTACAAACGTTGCTAAAATGACAGAAAACACAGCAAGCTCTGAAACGTTATTTAGTAATGCTGATGACGACAATGTAGAATTTTTGGAAATAGAATTATGGACATAAATATTCTGAAATTATTGTTTGCCAAACTAGCATGCCCAAATGTTTCTGTTTGGGATTGACTTTCAAAGAGGAGTCTAGATATGGACTTGGCTCACACCTTGTGATAAATGTGATTTTTACTGAAGGTTTTTTTTCTTCACCAAAAGTGAAAAGTGCTCCAGAGGTAAATATGAGTCTCATTTATGATATGAGACAACTTGGCAAAGGCCATTCTAGATCCAAACTATTTTGTGCCACAATGAACCTACCACCCCCACCAGTAAAATCAGCCTTTTTGAAAACCAGAGTGAAATTGTTGAAAGCTGTCTCTGATGTTGCTCTAACTTCTATGAACGAGGCTGCAAAAGTGGTGAAGAAGCTCTCAAAGGAAACTATTGGAAAATACGCAGCTTGCGGAGTTTCTGTTGATGGTACATGGCAGCGCAGAGGCTACTCTTCACAGAATGGTTGCGTTGCTGCAATATCAATTGATACAGGCAAAGTTGTTGATATGGAGGCTATGTCGTCATTTTGCACGACGTGTAAAAAGATTTCATCAATGAAGCCTAGCGCTGAAAAAGAGTCATCTAGTGCAGATCACATTTGTCGCTGCAACTATAAAGGGACTGCAGGGAATATGGGAGTCATTGGGGCGTCGAGGATTTTTCAAAGATCTATTGAGCGTCGAGGCCTTGTCTACAACAAGTACTTAGGTGACGGCGACGCAAAAGGCTATGAAAAGATGAAAAACTGTTACAATGTAGAAAAGGATAAAAAGATTGAAGTGGAAAAATATGAATGTATTGGACACGTCCAAAAAAAAAGTGGGAACCAGATCGAGAAAGCTAAAAAAGACTGTTAACAGTACTCTAGAACTTGTAGAGCACTGTAGGCAACTGCTCAGTCTTTAATCGAAACTCTCTACGGAATTGGACTTTAACGACGATACAGCCAATGAAATCGAACAAGTGTTTGATTGCATTTTCGCTAAAGGGGGAAGGCATAATCAGTTTGAGGACGAGACAAAATCGACGATGTTGGAAAATCTTTCAAATCTTTTGGAAGAATATATATCATTCTCCACACTCATTTTATCCAATGATGAGTAGGTGGTTTTTTTCACCAAAAGCGATCGTCTTTCCAATACGTGATGAACCACTTTCGCGCATCGAGACAATCATTTGAAAGTTATTTATGGATGCTGGATTACTTTATCGAAGAAAATATCGAAACGGCGACGTGGAACTCGATATCGGTACTAGCAAAAACCAGTGCTAAAATCGCACACCTGGTGGGTTCGAAAGGCCACTGAATGAAGAACTGACCTTACCATTCAAAAGAAAAAGATAGTTACAAGAAACCTTTCAGGTACTTTACGCCTGGTCAAGAAGCGCCAATTTAAGATTCATAAGGAAAAATTTAAGATTCATAAAAAAGTAAGTTTTTTTATTATAAAATGTTGTTTAAATTTATGGAAAAAAATATATAATTTGTTAAAAGTATTTTTTTCTACAAATTTATAATTGTCCTATTTCATTTTATAGACGGAAAGACTACTGTTGCTTCTAGAAAGCAATGAGCTCTGTTGCCGAAGGATGCTCTTTATAAAGCTCTGGAGAATCTTCCTAAGGGACAGAGGGAAGCCAGTTTGATCAGCAAAATGTCCGTCTACTGGCATACGATATACAAGCTAGTGGATTAATGAGTGCCTTTTACTCAAAATGAAGAACACTAAAGCGTATAATCACTTAAGAAATCACCAACTTTTAAAGTTTCCATCACCGGCAATTCTTTACAGGTATTTTAACAATTCGGTACCCTAAAATATTAAAAAAATCAATTTTGAGGAAATATAATAGCTTAAATTCTTAGCTTTCTAACGAAGTATCACTTATCTTTGAAAACTAATTGAAAGTGTATATAAAATGATTTTAAAAAATGTACACAAACCGAAACTTTCAATGCCACGCCCACTTTTGATAGGTAACTATGTAAACAAAGCGGCAATGTAAATACTCTTTGAATATTTTCAGACTGTGCTTTTTCCAAGCCTATTTTTATTACATTTTTAATTCTAAATAGGCTCTAAATAACTGAAACCGTAAGCCAGTTGTTTATTTATTGAAATAATTCGACGAAAAAATTACGTTTTTCTGAGTCAAACAAATCATTGATTTCTGTTCATTATATTAAACTGCTGTTTGTAGAAAATGCAACACCATGAAGGAATCATCAGAATCAAATGAAATTCGCAGCAAATGTCAATTATAGGATATTATGCAAATTAATAAAGTTTCAGAGCCATCGCGCGTGCGTGGCGCGCGCAGCGCCCTCTGAATTGATGCTGAAAGCGTATAAATAAAGTGCTGTAGCGGGACGTTGAAAATAGTCTATGATTATTTGTTAGTGGCAAACGTTTAGTGAGACCTGAGTATGCCTCCACGACGGAAGAATAAGAAATTCAAGCAACTTACGGAGTTTGAACGAGGGAGGATAATCGGCCTTCGAGAAGGAGGATTTTCCTATCGCGCAATAGCAGCTCGTATGCAGCGGAACAGTTCCACAGTGATGCGAGTTTGGAAGCAGTGGACCGACGAGCACCGAACAACTCGAAAAACAGGCACTGGACGACAGAAGGTGACGTCAGAGCGCGATGATCGACACCTGCTCCGCATGGCGGTGAATGATCGCACAGCTTCCTCCAGGCAGCTGGCAGCACATTGGTCTACTGCTACAGGTGTACAATTGTCGGCTTCGTCAATTCGTCGTCGTCTGCTGCGCCGTGGATTGCGTGCAAGGGTGCCATTATACAGGATTCCCCTCACGGCGGATCATCGACGGCTGCGTCGGCAGTGGGCTCTTGAGCACAGAGACTGGCGAGCTGATTGGCACCAAGTTGTCTTTTCAGATGAATCACGCTTCAATTTGTGGACCCATGATGGCCGTGTTCGTGTTAGACGTTATGCCGGTCAACGCTGCCTTCCTGAGTGTATTATTGAACGACATAGTGGTCGAACACCCGGAGTTATGGTCTGGGGTGCGATTTCGTATCATGGACGATCCAATTTGATACGAATTGAGGGTAATCTCAATAGCAACAGATACGTCCGTGAAGTGCTACAGCCCGAAGTCGTTCCTTTCCTTCAAGGCATCCCTGGAGCTATCTTTCAGCAGGATAATGCACGCCCACATGTTGCGCGGACTGTTAGAGACTTCTGTTCAGCACAACGCATGCAACTTCTTCCTTGGCCTGCTTATTCGCCGGATATGTCGCCTATTGAGCACGTGTGGGATATGGTTGGTCGGCGTCTCACTCGTGATCCGCGTCCTGCAGTTTCCAAAGACGAACTTTGGTTGCGCATACAAGCGATATGGAATTCTCTTCCTCAAGCAGATATTCAACATCTGTTTGACTCCATGCCACGTCGTATAGCAGCACTTATTGCAGCGCGTGGTGGCTGCACCAAATACTGATTTCGGACGCTTAATTTGTTTCTTTTGTTTTGAAAATTTCATCATTTATTTGTATCAGTACAAGTCGTTTCTGCATTAAATTTCATTTGATTCTGATGATTCTTTCATGGTGTTGCATTTTCTACAAACAGCAGTTTATTAATTTTTATTTTATTTTATATTTTTATCAGTAAATCTTCAGGCAAGGTATTTAAAAAAAAGAAGGGGCCATTATTTTCGTGGTAGACAGAGTGTTGTAGATGTAAATGATTCAGAAATTCAAAATGAGAAAGTATATAAAGAAGAAAAATGTGCTAGTGATGAAAAAATTCCTAATTTAGAGGAGAGTTATTCTAATATACCTTCATCTGGATCATTTAATATACTAATAGATTATGATATCCTTTTAAATGTGTTTCATCAGACAACATGCAAAAATTGTGATCATGGCTTGAAACTGGACTTTCAGAAACAGAATGCTGGACTGGCATTAACTTTAATACTAATGTGTGAAAATTGCAATACAAATATTACATTTAATACATCACAAAAGAATGAAGCATCTCAGAAATATGATGTTAACACAAGATTTGTCTATGCTCTTAAATCCATTGGGAAAGGTGCAGAAGCTGGAAGAATTTTCTGTGCCCTTATGGATTTACCAAGCCCTCCAACTAGGTTTGCACCCTACAACAAGATTCTGCTAGAGGCTGCAAAAGAAGTGTGTGATTACATTAGGCCAAAGTTATAACAAAAAATGAATGTTGCCATCACATTGCAGGTTATTTTTTAGAGTTATCATTTTTTTTTTTCAAGTACAAATGCTTTTCTTGTGAAATAATTTAAATCAAGAGATATTTCATAAACGATTTTAAAATTTCTAGTTTTTTAGTGCTTCTACTGCAACAGCATTGAAGGTTTATAGTGGCAAAGCGCCAGAACTAAAAGAAAGTAGTGGCTGTGTTAACTTTGTTAGAAGAATCAATACAATTGTTGATGCAATGAACTCGCGAACACACTTAACAGCCTTGAAGCTTAATTCTCTACTATACAAGGTGGCCTCACAGTGAACCTGTGTGGCCAGAAAACCGCAGGTCTCCTATCATTGTTAAGCGATATCCTGAGGAGAAATCACCTGGGCGACCACCTTCCCCAATGCGAGTTCATTTTGACCCACATAATTGCTCCCGCATTGAAGAAGAGAATTCTTCATTGCTTGAAGAAAATTCAAGTCTAAGAAATTCATTATCATCTCCCCAGTCCCAGAATGAAGATCTTGAATGAATCCATCAGACAGAATCAGCGCTTGGTTGAAGAAAATGCCAGATTAAGGCTACTGATAGATCAGCCAGAGGAAGAGGAGCAGCAAATGTTTCCAGCACCTTCTGTGATAGTTCAAACACCTCCACCTGTTGCGAGAGCAAATTTAAGAATTTATGAGAGTTTATTTTATTTAATTAAGATTTTTAATTAAAGAAAAGCATTAAAAAGCTTTAAATTTCCTATATTTTTGTTTTAATTTCAAGTTCTATTATTTTGTTTAGACGACAAGATAGGGAGTCATCAATAAGCTCAAGAATTTGCCATTGTCATTTTAAGGATGGTATTAAAAAAATGGTCCTACAATATTTCAAAGGAATGAAGACAAGATAATGTTGATCAGCTCTCCAGAAAAGAAAAAAAAGAAGGTATTATAATTATAAATTAATATGTCTTATTGCACACTGAGTATATCTGAGTATGATGTTTTAAGATTTGGTGCGACTGCGATTACAATAATTCTGTAGAAAAGAAATCTCTAAGGATGTTGGATACTCAAAAAAAAAAAAACGATTTATGATAAATTTTATTTGTAAAAGGCATATAAATTATATAAGTTAAATTGTAAATTCAAAGTCTTGTGTTATTTGTTGATAAAATTTACCCTAAGTTTACTAAAACTTATTTATGAGGATGGTTTTAACCTATTAAAAGTTTAATGTATTACTAGAAAGATAAATGTTTATTTTCATAAAAATAAAAACACTATTTTTTAAGCATTTTATTTATTTATTTGTTTTGAGAGAGAGATAACTCTTGATTTACTTTTCAGTAGATGGCGGAAAAGTTACTAAAATGTAATAATGCTTTTTTTAAAAAAGCTATGAAATTTTTTATAGGTCTGGATTTGATTTAGTATTAAAATTCTGCTTATTACTATGTATTGAATAAATGTATTTTTAAATTTTAGAAAGACTTTTGAATTGCCTACAACCTCGGATGTTACCTACAACCTTCACAGTTCCTTCATACAAATTCAATTGCCACTATCATTGGAGAGTTAAAGTTTCTTCAAAAAGAGAACAAAAATCTCAAAAGGGAAATTGAAAAAATATAATTCATCAATGTTAGAAATCGAAAATGGCCTCTTGATAAAAGAAATGATTCCTTAAAAGTAAAGTTGAAAGATAAAAGATTTTCTTTTTCAGATATTAAAGAGAAAGATGAATTGGTCAACTATTTTACTGGCTTTCCCAACCAGGAAATTTTTTATATTGTTTATAAAATTTGTATTAGAGGCCCAATTAATTTTAAAAAATACTATGTATGCTCACTTTAATTAGAATATAAGACGCTGAGTATTTTCTGCTAGGGAGTTATTTGTTGGCAATGGAAATTCTATTAGATATATATTAAAAACTATACTTTAGGTACAGTTTTGCACCATCTCATTATAGAAGCTATAACATTGAGGAAAAAAGAATGTTTTTTTTCGTTGATGCTGTGGTGTGTGTGATTGTGCTTCCTGGAACCGCAGCATGTTTAAAAAATTTGGTATTTCACTGGACAGTGTCAGCTGTAGACATATTTATGATCCAACTAGACTGCTGTGGTTTATCTCAGATTTTCCACACCTTCTAAAGAACTTGAGGAATGCTTTTGTTAGCAATCAAGTGACATTTGTAAATTTTATTTGTTCAGGTTTATTTTATATTTTAATGTGTAGAAGATTTTATATTGTTTTGAATTTTTCCTGATAGACACCTAATGGCAAGGTTGACATAAAATTTTTTGATGCCTGTATGGAATGTGATGGGCGTACACGGTTCGACTTATAACTAAGCCCAAAATTAACACATGATCACATTAGGCCAAAGTTATAACAAAAAATGAATGTTGCCATCACATTGCAGGTTATTTTTTAGAGTTATTTTTTTTTTTTCAAGTACAAATGCTTTTTTTGTGAAATAATTTAAATCAAGAGATATTTCATAAACAATTTTAAAATTTCTAGTTTTTTAGTGCTTCTACTGCAACAGCATTGAAGGTTTATAGTGGCAAAGCGCCAGAACTAAAATAAAGTAGTGGCTGTGTTAACTTTGTTAGAAGAATCAATACAATTGTTGATGCAATGAACTCGCGAACACACTTAACAGCCTTGAAGCTTAAATCTCTACCATACAAGGTAATAGAGAAAGGTTAATTTTTTTGAAAATTTTTGTCTCTATGTATATATGTGTGTGTGTGGTGCCAATCCCTGTTGTGAGAAGTAAGGCAAATCTTTTACACACACCTCCTGAGCGCATGACAAAAAATGAGTAAGAAGACAGTTATAAAACAAAGACTGAAAGACGTACGTACTTCAAAGAGAAGTACTGGCCCAGTTCCTAGATGAACACTTTAATCCATTATTTGTATTTTCTTCATTTCGTTTTCAAAAAGGAAAGTAATTTTAGTTACTATTTGTTAAATATTGTTTAACAATTATAAAAGGAAGTAATGCTTTGCAACAAGAACGCAAACGAAAATGCTTTGGACTGATCTCACAGGAGCAGATCACATCCCTAGGAGCAACTTTTTGAGAACTAACGTCACGAGGTTAGACTGAATTTTTCCCCGCAGCGACACCTGTCAACTGAGTTGCCGAAGCTCCACAGAGTTCGCTAAGAAGTAATGGCAACGTGGTAGTGCAGGGGTTCCTTCCTTTCCCCTGTTGAAGATTCTTTCTTTTCGATGTTTGGTACGGCACCCTGATGTAGGTTTGGTGCATCAGGGGGGTCTTGAGTCTTGTTGTAGAAGCTGTAGTGGTTACCAGAGTTCTTTGGTATAAGATGAATCTATATTCATCCTTAAAATTATATAATTAATTTACAAGTTATGGCCTGTGTGGCGTTATGTAGTAATGTGTTGTTTTAATCTACATTTATTCTTTTTTTTTAAAATAGCTTTTCATTAAAAGAAATGCTGTCAAATAAATAAACGTGGTGAGTTTATAAATTTCTGTTTTTGTTTTATCTGTCTCAGGTTTTATTTAATTTCTTTATTACTATTCCATTCCTTTTCAGCATTCTAGATATTTTTCTTTTAGGTGATTTATTAATTTAGACTAATTTCTTTTACGCGATGTTCTAACCATTTTATCTTTCGACCATTTGTCTTAATAAGATATTACATATCCATTTACAGGATATTTTAAATCTAGCATTTAATTAACAATGATTTTCTAAATTTTTTCTTTTAGCTAAATTTTCTTTAACGCGACTTAATACTTTCTTTTGGCTAATAGATCTATACACACGGTAATACTATTGAAGTAATTTCGTTTTCAAGGAGACGATCAGTTTCGTTATTGAGGAAATGTTTCTATGTGCAGGGTGTTTAAGTAGCATGATTTATGAAGTATGGCTTTATGAGGGAAGGTAAAAAAGGAGATTTGGTAGAATTGGCATCAGAATTGGGTCTCACTGTACTAGACGATGCTAAGGTGATTGATTTAAAAAGAATAATAACAGAGTCTGTAACGTATGATGAAGAATTTGGTAAAAGTTTATTAAGTGGGATTTCTGAAGATCGAATTGCATCAGAAATAGCCGCCAGAACGTTGGCCGACCGTGAGCATGAACTTGAACGTTTACGTATCAAAACTAGAGCTCAAGATGTAAACAGATTTAATGAGCAATGATGAAAATGAAAATTTTGATTCTTGCATAAATGATAAAAGTAATTCTTGTAAAATATCTAATAACTGCAAGACTAAATCAAGATTCTCTTGAAGTATTTTCTTCATCTTTCATATTATAGATAATATGTGGCCATATTATTTTTTAATTTATGTCAATTTTTTTTCAGAGATTCTTCAGTATTATGAGAAATGTTTGCGGAAGTTTGCATCCAAATTCTGCAGTATTTCTTCAATTCTACCGCCTTATTAGGACCAACTCCCTCATTAAACCACCAAAAGAGTAATGTATCTGGATCAGATATGTTAAATATGCTTTTGGACTAACTTCAGCAACACTGATATTGACAGAAAAATGGTACTATTTTCAAAACTGGATGAAATAGTCGAAAATAGTCTTGACTTGGTGGAAGTGCCATCATTCTTAGAAAATGTAGGTGATCACACTTACAATACCATTATTTTCAATGATGTTATCATTGGTTATTTTTAAGCTTATGTTGCTCGTCGTGCAGCAAAATTCTCGAGCTGCAATTCATGCTTAAAATCTCTTGTTACTGTCAAATCCAATAAGAGGCATGGATTGCTGATTAATGCAAAAAAAAAAATAGAGGCTTAGTGAGTTCTTCAGAAAGCCTATATCACCTCATTTCACTGTTAGAGGAAGCAACTTTGAAAACTGTCACTGATAATAATCTCAATGTTAACTCATTAAGTGATATTTTTGGTAACATTGATGGAATGACGTTGCCTTTGGTTGGGTGTCCATCACATAGTAGTCACTTATTTAATTCTTTTTAATCACACGAATGTATTTCTTATGTGATCGTTCAAACAAATTGATAAGATAACAGAAGACAAAAACCCGGAAGTATCGGAAACTGTCAAAGTTATAAACTATTATTTTAAATAAAAAATTTTATGTTGTAAATATTATTTGTGTGATACTCAGAGAAAACTTGGTACCTATTCATTTTTGTAAAAATTTGATAAATGTATTTTTTAATTTAATTACCAATATATTTGCTAATTGTTATGCCTGGCGAATATTTAAAAAAAAAAAATATATATAATAGAATTTTTTTTCATCCGAAATGTGTTGTTTTCGTATTACATCCATAACATAAGATTTTTGTTTCTGCATGTATTTAGCATAATTATTTGAAAGATATTTTATCAATAACTTTCATGTAGTCGATATATAATATTCCTGTGAATTTGGAAAATATTGAAACCTGCATAGTGTTACAGGTTTTAAAGAATTTATTTTCTAAATAATAATTCTTTGCATTATATATAATATTTAAGTGTCTAGATGCTGGATTTTCCGTTACCATCGTTCAAATATATTGTTTACATAAACCATATACTTATTTTCATCACCGTTATTGAGCCATTTTCGAAAATGTCTGAAGTACATAAAATCTTCCAGAAATGGTAAATCTTTTGGTTTATAAAAATTATTTTTATAATACATCTAGAAACGGTGACCGAAACAATTTATTGGAGATTTGAAGACAGCAATTGTAAGGCAAAATTGATAATGAAAAATGGATTTATAAAAATATCTCGTGAAAATAACGGCCATGCGCCCGATTTTGACAAAAATAGAAGGAAAGAATAAATTGAAGAGTAGGTATGAAGCAGAATTTTCTGAGGCAGTACCCAAAATATACAGGGTACACAATATATTTTAATAAATATTATCTTCATTATAATACCCAGCTTTATATTTTACAATCGAATATATACGATTATTATTTAAGCATTAATTTCATTTTAATATTTTTGATATAATCTTTATTTGATATAAATATAAAAACGTGAAATCCCATGCTTATCACAATATATAATCCCCCTTTAGGAAAAGGGGGTTTACACATTTTAAATATATATATACAGTAGAACTCCAATTATCCGAACTCCAACTATCCGAATCGCCGATTATCCGAATCGCTTTCAGAATTCCTATGCAAATATAGTAAAAAGATAAGTTTCTCTTTTTTTTTTTCTTTTTTATATGAATAAAATAAAATGTTAGTAAAGCCAAGGAAAGATTTATGCAAAGAAAGTTTACAGGATAAGACAAAGATAAATAAAAGGAATAACAAAGGAGGGGGAATCCAGTGACAAAAGAGCAGGTGTGAGAGGACGATTGTTGGGAAAGTCGAAATTCCTGAGGGGTTGAAGGAAAAATCGATGTTGAACGCAAAACACGTGGATAGTCGGCTTTTTATTGGATGTGATCCTTCACCAGGTGGGCGGAACAGCCTATTCACCACTGTTTGTTTTGAGTCAGTCTGGTCTGTTATCGCGACTGTGTTGGTATACTCGCACGTTATATGCTGTTTTATTTGTAAGTTCACTCCGGCATTTAACATGGCTTCTAAACGAAAACGTGTTGTGTTATCCTTAGCGGATAAGCTAAAAATCATAGAACAGTCAGATAAAGGAGTTACGGGCAAACAGTTGGCTGAGATATATGGTGTTGGACAAGCTACGATTTCTGACATTAAAAAGAGAAAATCTACTCTAATAAATTTTGTGTCAGTTCTTGAAAATGAGGATGGATGTTCTTCGAGAAAATCAATGAAGGCCGCCACAAACAAAGATTTGGAAAGTGCCGTTTTTATGTGGTTTTTACAGCAACGTTCTTTAGGGAACCCAATTTCAGGTCCCATTCTTTGTGGAAAAGCTAAGATCTTAGCTGAAAAGCTGGGTTATTTATCTTTCAAAGCAAGTAACGGCTGGCTAAGGAATTTTAAGTCTAGGCACGGTATTCGTGAACTAGATTTAAGTGGTGAAAAGTTATCTGCAGACTCCAAAGCTTCTGAAGAGTTTATTGAAAAATTTAAAGCTATAGCAGCCTCTTACGATTCCGACTTCTTATACAACGCCGATGAGACTGGTCTAATATGGAAAGCTTTACCCAAAACCACTTTAGCCTCTAAAAGAGAGTGCAGTGCTCCAGGGCATAAAGCTAGTAAAGATCGCGTTACTGTGCTTAACTGCGCGAACTCTACTGGGAGCCATAAAATACCCCTTCTGTTAATTGGGAAGTCAAAACGCCCAAGAGCATTTAAAAATGTCAAAAAACTTCCCCTATTTTATAAAAATCAACGCAAAGCTTGGATGACTGCAGCACTGTTTACAGAGTGGTATGATGAAATTTTCATTCCTGAAGTGAAAAAACACCAAAAATCTCTTGGAAAAGAAGGAAGTCCTGTGCTTTTGATTGTAGATAATGCACCAACTCATCCCACAGAAGAATTATTGGAAAGAGGAAATGGCCAATTTAAAACAATCTTTTTGCCACCGAATGTAACAAGCTTGTTGCAACCAATGGACCAATCTGTTATTGAAACAATGAAACGTCTTTACCGAAGACAACTTTTAAGGAAGCTTTTAGTAGAGGGAAAGGATGAAGAAGGTGTGTTGGATAACCACAAAAAGATAAATTTGAAAGATTGCGTGTACATGGTTGCGGAAGCTTGGAATTTGGTTAAAGATGTCTCATTAAAACGTGCATGGAACAAGTTAAAAGGCGTATCAACTAAAGAAGAGAAGGAAAAAGAGAAAAGGGAAAAAGAAGTTAAAGAAAAAAAAAGGGAAGAGACAGAAGATGAGGATGCCGTATCTCTTGAGGAATTCAGAAACATATTTTTGAAAATTCCTGGATGTTCAGATGTCAGTGCTGATGATATAGGAGAGTGGATGACGTGTGATTCATCAGACTGTGGATTTCAAATTTTAAATGATGATGAACTTATTGAAACTGTGATGGAGGAAAGTGTCGATGAAGAAGATGACCCTAATGCTGAAATTGAGGAAGACACTGGGCCATCAGCTAGTGAAGCATTTGCTGGCCTTGAAACTGCATTGAAGTGGATGGAGCACCAACCCGAGTGTGACCATATGCAACTTCTCACTGTCAAACGGATGCGCGACTTAGCTGCCCGAAAACGGATGAAGACAGTTAAACAGCTTACTTTAACTGAGATGTTTAGCATGTAATAACTTTCATTTACTGCAAGGTATGAACACATTATTCATAAAAAGATCTCTTTCCTTAAAAACAGTTCTTTTCCCTCATTTCCACCATACATACAGTAATTATTTAAAATAAGCATTTTTAAAAAAAAATCCAATTATCCGAATTTTTGATTATCCGAATGGGGTCCGGTCCCAATTGATTCGGATAATTGGAGTTCTACTGTATATATTTAAATTATATATATATATATATATTAAAAAAATATTAATAAATAATGAACATAAAAATATCATGCATCTTTATTGTCCTGAAGTGGTTAGAGTCACAGAAAGTATGTCAAACATATAAAATAAAGTTTGAATGAGCTTTAATCCCTTGCCAGTGTCGCTCGAATCAAGTTCAGTTCGGGCAACTACTACGTGTAGTATTTGTGATGCCGGAACTAACTTCGGGCAGGAGCTATTTTGTAAAGCCCGAGCTGATTTTCTACTTTAGGATACTTAATTCACTATTTTTCTAATAGATGGCATTAATGGTTCTAGTTTTTCACCGATTAGAGTCGAGGGAGGAAAATGAGAGTGGGGGATTAAGGATATACTATACTATAAAAGATTTGTAACATATTGTGTTTTTATGTTATACTTGTTATATTTAGCTTCAAAATTTTGTTTAATTTGCTCGAATTGAATAAGATGAGTGTATAATCCATTACTTTTTTATGTGTATATAAAAATTATAAATACAGTAGTTATTGTATTTAAAATTTTATTTTTGTAATTAAAAACCATTTTCTAACTTTTATAATAAAGAACAAAATTAAACAGTCCAAAAATTTTTCCATTTTCTGAAATATATGTGAAGTTATGCATTTTTTCATTTAAATAAATAAAATTGGAGTTATTTTATAAATAGATCTTTTCTTCATCAAGTCACTGGGGTACCTCGGGGTCGTGAAATCCCGTGTTTATCTAAAGAAGATAAACCCCCTGAGGAAAATATACAAAACAATTTATTTAATTATCAAAGTTTGTACATTTCTAACATAAAAAGTGCTAGGCGACTTCGCAATATGCATTAGTGTAGTAAAAACAATCTTAGGCAAATTTTTTTTTTCTTTTTTTTTTTCGATTATTCCTTACTCACAATTATATGTAAAAAAAAAAAAAAGTTTAAAAAAATATCACAGTCTCTAATGTTTGAAAATGTGAATAGATTTTGAAATAAAAGACAAATATATTTTCAATAGAGCATTTATTAAAAAACCAATCTGATGTGTAAGTCACACATCACAAATTTCATATACATAATGCATACACGACTACACAACTTTTCTCAGGCCAGCTGGAATATAAAAAGACACCTTTGCATTTTAATAAAGCATTAAACGAAAGTGAAAAAAAAGTAAAATAAATACATATATATTTATATATTAGAACAAATCTTTCATAACATTATACAATAACAGATACTCTAAAGATACAAAGAAATATTTTGGAAATTTAGCTTTTACTACAGCTGGATTCATAAGTAACAGTTGCTGCAGGCTAACTGAGAGTAATAAAATTTTAAGAAATCATTGAGGTTCTGAATCGATTTTATAACATAATAACAGCTTTAAAAAATGTTTGTAGTTGCCACTACTAGATAAGTCAAACTAATTATAGTATACACTTTGCAAAGAGACCATAAATAAATTTGTGGATAAATTAATATGTAGGTGTACCAACATGCAATAATGCTTTCATGTAATAAATGAATTTTTTTTCTCATGTTAACAATAATAATTTGAAAAATATTTTCTGTGGTAATATATTAGGCATGAGATTGCATTTAAAAAGAAAAAGAGGAAAAGGACATGAAATGGTTTGAAGAGAAAAAATTAAGAATATGGTTGATAATGTTGAGCAAATCTATTACATTTTTGTTTATATGCTGCTTCATGGAATGCATAAAATTTTATAATAAGAATCAAATTTATTGGGATATAAAAATTTTTTTACATTTAACATAAGGATAAACTTATCACTAATAGATGAAGAGGTCAGTAAGCATTTGGAAACGTTTGAATTATTGTGGAACAATGGAAAGTTAATAACATAAGGTTTCAATTAAATAAGATATAAGGAGATTAAATAAGATGTTGCATCATAAAACTATCGCTATCAATATGAAAGACTTAAGACCATAGAAACTTAAGTTTAATTGACACAAACTATGAATTTACAAATTTAATTAGTTGATGAATTCCGCTTAAAGACCATATTGAAAAATTCAAATTGACGACACCTGAATTCAATCTTTGTCAAATTTTCATAGATTTTTTAAAAAGTGTATAACAAAAAATAAATAAATTTAGTGATTGTTTTTAGAATTATATAACAAAATTGGAAAATTATTTTTGTAAAAGAATGATTAGAAAGAGACAGGGATGAATAATAAAGCAGGAAATTATGGATTCAGGAAAAAAAATCTCATGCCTCAACATAAAAAAGCAAAATAAAACTGGTAATATTTTTAAATTTTTTTCAACCAAAATAACCGTAAATAATTGTATAAAGATTAATAATTATAAAAGTTTATATAAGTATTAAATTTAATGTATTTGAGTTTTGTCTTTTAAATGCAAAAATGTTGTTAAGCAAGGGATCATTATCAAATTAAGAAACAGGGGAAAGGGTTTATTATAAAGTTTTGGAGCTAGTAATTTGTGCAATCACAAATCCATAATTCAAATTCAAAAATTTTTTCAGATTTCAAAAGCTGAACACAGATAAAAGAAACGTTATCCAATAAAAACAATATCCTCTGATTTTATGAAAAGCTTGATACTATTCCTCAATGATAAAAAGAGTTGAAAATCATTAATAATTAACTTCAAAAGAAAAAATATCTGCTGTTAATTTTTGAACTTATGATATATATGTATGTAACTCTTAATAATTTAGAAATTTTATATTAGCTATTAAAAATAATAAAATAATTATTCTTAGAATTTTTTTGATTGAGCCATTAATTTCATAATTGCTATACATACTAGTATAACAGGTCACAAAATAATAAATATACATATGTAAGCATAATCCAATGTATAACTGTATTTTAAAATATATATATTTCTGTTTTAATAATAATATAAATAACTACATATCGTCTAGAGCATAACATTTTACACAAACTTTTTTTTCTTCTCATAAATTAACACAAATAACATAAAACTACACAAGACAAAATTCCTACAATAATAATACTGGAGAATCACTACTTTTAGGAATTATATATTATAATGGTAAATAAACTCACAGTGTGTGCGACTTAACAAATATTGTACAAAAATATAAATCTTACAAAAACAAATATATTGTGCAAAATTTTAATTTTTTTTGATCAATCAGTAAAATGTACCAATTATATTTATAACATATATTTATATTTTAACCAATTATTTGTTTATAACAAAGTGAAACCAAGCCAGCATACTAAGCAAATACAGATAAAGCATCATTTTTTTTCCAGCTACATCAATCCTTAAGTAAATGGTAAATTTCATATAAATAGTAAGTTTAATTATGCAAAGCTATAAATTATAAACTAATCACATGGAAAAAGCTACACTTTTTACTAGCTGCACTTTTTTTAAGCAACACTTTTCCTTGGGGAAACTTCATGTAATTAGTAAGTTTAATTATGCTAAGTTATAAATTACAAACTAATCAAATGGAACAAGAAAGATCAAATAAGAATGTTTCTTAAAGCTCAACATAACCCTAGTAGCAAAATAACTTGGTCCCTCATTGGACAAATATTCACAAATCTCGGCTCAATAAGTGTTCAAAGGGCCGTTATTTTCTGATATTGGCCCTATATAGAATTGTCTACTTCACCCGATATTTTACAGCCACTTAACAACCAATATCAGCACAATATAGAGCTTTCAGATTCAACCGATATTTTAGATTCATTATTCAGTCAATATAGGCCGATATTGGCTCTATATAGGACCAATATTAAAAAATCTAGACATCCCAATATTGGTCCCATGGTGGATGTTCATGTAGGACCCATATTGAGCCTAACTGGGGCCTAGATAAAATTGTTGCTAGGGAATATATATCATAAATTTTAGATACAACTTTAAGGTAAAACTCAACAAAATCAAAAGAAGATTGTATAAATATATTTAAACCAATGTAAGTAAGGAGACAAACAAAAATTCTGGGTCAATTTTAAATATACTTAGCTCTTAATGGTCAAGAAACTGTATAAATATGAACTCTTGAAGTATAAAAGACACCTGGCACAATTTTTAATGCATAACTTAGTGTAAATTCACAAAAAAGCTACTCTTTTTTTAAAACATATTCAGATATAATTAACTAATTAGAGTTATAATTCTTATATTTTTTATTAAAAATAAATATCATTTAAAAAAAAATTAAAAATTGCAACTTCAAAATAGCACTGCAGTAAAAAAACACATAAAACTGATTTCAGTTTAAAAAATTGTGCATAGTTACTGAAAAATTCAATAACAAAAGATTTCACTAGTCAATAAAATATATAATATCAATTCAATAAATAATCTCAAATTTCCTAGGCATCCTCAACATAATATCTGAAAACATGGGTTATTAAACGCTTTTTTTTAAATATCTCACAAAAAAAACAAGTACTAATCTGTATTTGCTAAGTATTCTAGAATTTTTATATCAATAATTAGAAAGAAAATCAAATATTAAATATGATTTTAGGATAATAAATGCAAAGTAAAATTTATACAGCCATAATAGCATTTAGCTGGCTACATTTTGTTAAAAAAATATTAAAATAATACAGAAGATAAAAAGTTCTACTATGAAATAAATAATGTATCAATTTTAACATATCACAATGTATTATTTTATACTGCAAATTTCATAACTTCGTAATAACTTAAAAAATCAATAACTTAAATACATACATGTATATTAATTTATAGTAATGTAACTTAATGATTAACAGTTATTGCTTTTCAAGAATTAGAAACAGTGAACTAACAATGCCAAGAAAAAAATTAACACTCATTTTTAATAAAGATGATTTTACTTTCATAACATAGGGCAATATAGCCATTGCTTATAGTTTTACACTACAGAATTTAACCACAGTTATTGACTATTTTATAGTACATCATTTCAGAATTTGTATCTAATAATATCAATATAATGTCACAAACATATTTACTAAATGAAATAAAATTAGAATTTAATATTATAATTTTCATGGCAAATGATTTTTGCACAAATTGATATTTAGAGATAGCATTATAAAAGAATATTCAATATATCACATAAAGTAACAATACTAGCTCTAAATTAAAACTTATTATTAGAGTTGTAGGTTTATGATTCAAAAAAAGTTCTCAATACTAATATAAAAATAATCAAGAAAATATTAGTTTGACAAAAAAAAGGGGATTAATATAATGTAAAAATGTATAAATTAAAAAGAATTTCTTTTAGTTTCAGTTTGGCTTTGGTATATATTATATAAAACAAAGTATAATCATAAAAAAGCATGAACTCTAACTGAATCACTCGCTTAACACCATGCTAATCTCACCTTTGTTTTTTAGTTACAGTTAAAGGCACATTCAGCTTTTATGCAAGTCGAGCCTTGCAAGTAAAAATTCAAACTGTTATCTTGTGAGAACAAGATATAACATTCTAAAATTTATCAAGCAAAAGAGGATTAAATTGTCCATCAATTAGAAATAAACATCATAAATACAAGGAAAATATTTCTTTCACTTTTTTTTTAAAAGTTATAAATCTTAATGCAACTAGTTTATAAAAGAAAAAAAAAGGGAGGAAAAAATTAGATATTATTTCATTCTAAAGGTAACATAAAACACTATTTTTTTTTTTTTTTTTTTCAATTGATACACACTCACTTTTTAATGATATTCGATTATTTAATGTAACCTATATCTGTTAGAATATGGTAGTTGATTTTTTTTGCACTAAGAGGGCAAAAACAAAAAAAAAAAAAAAAGAGAAGAAAAAAACTTTTATAAATTCAAAATTTTTTTATTATTTATTTCTGGTAATAAATTTAGAAAATTTCCATTTTTTTAAATTCTTAACAGTCACAATGATAAATATCTCCATTTCTTAGTCTTTGCATAAAAAATAATTAAATAATACTTTAACTGACCCTTTGAAAAAAAAAAAAAAAATTACAAGAATTTTTAAGTAAAGAGACACATAAATGGAAACTTCTTAAATACTGTCTTTTAATAACAAATATTTACATAAGCATAAAGAAATGATAAAAAAGAAGTAGCTTCATTAGAATGAAGCTATGTCAATAATAAAAACATTAAAGCTTCTTAATACTTTACACACTAACAAAATTTGAATTCTTAAAAAATTATTCTCTCTTACATCTTGGAATTTTTAAGTTTAGTTAGTAATTATTATTAGTTAGTAATTAATCAGCTTATAATAATTATTACACCTACATTTTGTTTATATCTTATCAAAATTCACTTGATTCAGTATTTAAAAAAAGCATAAGAAATGGAAACGATCTATCAAATTGTTTAAATTTTTTAAAAATATTTTAAACATTTATTAAAATCTGTTCTATAACTGTTTTAATAAAATTCTTGATATAATTGTATTTTATTAACAAAAAGGTTTAAGCTATAAGAAGATAAATATTCATTGTGTGCTTGCCAATATTCATTATGACAATTGTACAAGGACTGCAAATTTTTTAGCTAATACTAATGATAAGAAATAAAACTTTTCTACAGAAAAAATGCTGTATTTTGAACAATTTTAATCCCTTAAATTTTAAGATCCTAGTTTGGAGGTTTAGTTGGATCAATATATTTTTTTTTAAATTTTTCTCTTACAAAGTTCTAATTCGGAGTACTTCCGAGCCATTTTTATTAAGTCATTTACTAAATTGGCCACAAATAAATATATAATAATTTCTAAATAATAAATATAACTTACTAGTGACTTGTAAATGTTTTTAAATAAAAAAAATTTTAGCGTAGGAAAGTTAAAGGATTTTTAACATTTTTCCCACAGAAATCTATTTTTAGTTTTAATACTATTACCCCAAGTCAACCTATAAACTTCACAGTACTTGATTGATTGAAAAACAATTGCTGATAAAAATTGAAGGAATCTAATTTCTAAATTGCAAAAGTCTAGATGAATATTAACACAGCTTATGCCATTAGTACAAGCTGAACATGCCTTTGCTGTATGCAATGAAGTATTTGTGAAGGTTAATGCCTTATGATCAAGTTTCCCTTAGAATGAAAAGTATCGAAAACCCGTGATTACATTTTATCAAAGCTTAATGAAGACGAGCACAATATGTACACATTGACATAACTGGTCAGATGTAGCAGTTAGTAATGATGATGTTGAAGCTTTGCGAAAACAGTAACTACAGTCAGGCGGCTTCTACCATGCTGAGTGGTTGAGCGGTTAGCAGTATTTAGTCCACTACTGTTACAGAGAAATGGAAGTAACACTCAACTCTGCAGGCCAAAAGCAGTGTTACAGATAATTATCATCTTTCTTCAATAAATATTTTTGGGCATCAAATATTCATATAGTTGCTCTTGCACACCTTTTATAAACACACTTTGTAAGTGATTTGTAATAGTAACAATTTAGGTGTCTCTTCATGTTTCGAAAGAACAATACAAAAACACAAATGTAAGTAGCACATCAAAACTTTTGATTCTCTGACAGCTCCTCAACGTAAAGCTTTCCTTTAAACGTAACTCCAACGACACTCTAAACTATCTTCATTCTTTGTAGACAAAACTCTTCTGATTCAGTGAGGACATTTCATTCCTTTTTAAAGATGCAGAAGAATGGTAAAACATGACTAATCAAAGATCTAAGGGTAATAAAGAAGGCATTAGGCAGTGCTAGCAAAGAGTTACTCGTAAAAAAGATGATCATGCCAACTAACTTGAAGTTTCCTATCGGTTTCCACCTGTAACCACCACTTTGCTAGTTTTATAAAATGCGATATCGCAAAGACCACAGAAGTGTTTTACTTTGCGACGACAGGTAAGACTTAAATTTTGAGGCAAAGTGACTGCAGTAATGACTGACAAAAACTGGAGGGTAAGAAAGAGAGAAGGCAATATTTTGTTTATTTTCAATAGAAAGAAAAAAAAAGAGTTTCATTTCATCGCACATAGTGAGCTGGTGAAGAAGCAGCACAATCATCAGGAATTTATTATTTTTGATTCCGGTAACTGCATTTCATCGATTGTCGAGCACGAGTTGACAATTTGCAAGCACGTAATCGCTTCACGGCAGGAGAAGCAGTGGCAGCCAACACGGAGCCCTCTTTTACCATTTGAACAAGTAGCTTTTGATCAAAGCATTTATGAAATTTGATTGTTTAGTTATGCTAAAAAGGAAATCACTCTATACCAAATGTGCTGGATTCTTCAACTGCCAATAAAAGTTTTTCATAAAGCATCTCATAAGAAGTATATGGTGGAAGGTCCAAACGGTTGAAACAGGTATGAGCTCTAGTAAAAGAAAAAATGGTTACAAATAAAAATTAATAAATAAATATGGTAATCAATGGAATAGTAGCACAAGTTATTAATGATATTATCGTGACATAAAAAAATTAAAATACAAAATAATTAAAATTATTTCCATTTTTCTTTATACAAAGAAACATTATAAAGCACATCAATCACTTAACTGTCCACAGTATCAGAGATAATTGTGACAAAGTGAAAAACCCTAAAAATTTTATGTGCAAAAATTTGATATAAAAATATCAATTTATATATCATACATGTTTCCTGTTTATATTAATTTATCCTTATAACATTTAATGAATTCAGTATATAAAAATTAAAATCATTCTGAGAGTTTAAAATATTCAATAACAGGCTCTTTTTTTTTTAAATTTTTATAAGCAAATAAAACTTTGAAAACATCCTGAATGCATAGCACTCCTAGACGGATTATAAAACTGTAAAAAAGTTAAGCAGCGAAATTAAATAATGATAGTAGCACAATATTCCTTATAATAAATAAAATTAGGAGAAATGATTTACCTTGGTAAGCTAGTTGGTTTTCCCCATTTTTCTATACAAAACCTACGTGGACCATTGCTACCACGAAGAGCTGCAAAACCCTCATATGGTACGCTCGAAGTACCAGTGACAAATTGCAACAATCGAAGCCTCCTTTCATTATCAAACTTTTCAATTGCAAGCCAAAACCATTGTATGACAGGATGATTGTCATGATAACCTAAAACGATTAAGAATAAAAATATATAAAAACCTGAAACAAGAAAATACTTGGCAATTATTAAAAGTTTTTAAGTTAATACGTTTATCAACCTGTGGTATTGCTCTAAAGCATAAGCTCTGTTTGTATTATTGAACATTATATAATTTAAACTTGATGTGATAAACTTTTTTTAAAGATCTGAATCATGAATTTACATAAGGGGCATCTCGTATTTATGCGGTGGTTATCTTTTATAACATTTTAATGTTTAGAATACATGGAGGGGACCTAAGGGGTACTAACCCTTATATCTGCCCAATGGGCCTCTGTGACATTGTGCAGGGCTGCCATTGGATAAAAACAAGAAAAATAGTTGCTTTAGTTGCATTATATATGAAAAATAGTCTCCTAAATAGTCTGCAAGATATATATAATAGTTACCAAAATTGTATTATCCTCTAACATAATTTTAATTATTTGTGCTGAAATAGTATAAAATCCAGATAATATGCAGTTAAATTTTCACATTTTATAAAAAATGTACATTTATTTGTGTATATAAACAGAGCACTGCTGAAGGAACTGCTATAAAAAACTTCCAACCATTTTAAAAATATTTATTTTAAATTTTATTCTTTATGAGGCATAAAGCTTCAGATATCATCTAAGAAACAATAGTTGTAATTAAAATTTAAAAAAAACTAGGGACTAAAACTTTTAGGTATTATAAAAAAATGATACTGTCATGCATTAATTTTTTTAGTCTTACTATAAGACAATTATCAATACAGTCACTTATTCAATTTTGTAATTAATATTAATTAACAATACAATTATTATTAATCTTGAGGCAGAATTTCTTCTGATTTTCTGCAAGGTACTTTTAATAAGAGATGTATGTACAAGTTACTAATTTAAAGTACCGTAATTTCACGGAGATATGCCGCGGAATACGTATCGAATTTGGCAGCCAATATAGTATTACTTTTTTCCCTTAAAAAGTGCTGCTCTTCAGAAGCCCCCAATATCTCACAATGAAATTTCATCATCATTTTTTCCACCTGTTACTAATGTTTTTATTTATTTTTTCATGCTTAATGATACTCCAAACAATGGTCAATGCACCTGGAATTTTCCCTCCCCAATCCTTTCTAAGAATAAATAAATCACTATTCATAAGAGAGTGAGCATTCCTTTTTGCCTATGAATAGCTGTAGAGTGTAGGGGCGAGAGTGGAGTGGAGAAGCATAAATCAGGAATGAATGAAGAAAATCAGGGTGGGGCCAGTGTTGACATCAGCTGTAAAATAGACACTTCCCCCTCCCCTCATTTTCCCCTGGAAATATGTCTCTTCCACTTGTCATGGATTGTCTCTACACTTCTCTTTTTTTTAAGTGAATTTCTACTGATGAGTTGGGGATGACCTTGAATCTTATTGCAATAACAATGTTCAAGAAGAATTTCAAACTTAAAACTGATGGTCAGTGAAGTGAAAAAAAAAATGTGTGAGAATTTTACATGTGGATAAAAGAAAGAAGATCCTAGTTAAGGAGTCAGTTATCATTTTCTTCAGCTTATTTTTTTAATCTTGAATCTTTAATTCTGATCTACTGCTGTGCTTTTGTTTTAATAATATTTTTCTTTCATAAATATTTATGTTATCATGCTGTTTTCGTTTTTTTCTTCTTTTTTTTTTTTTTGTTTTGTTCTGAAGAGTAAAAAATTTCTTTACTTTCAAAAATGTTTGCAAAAAAGAAAACTAATTTTCTTTTTCTTAATTCTTTATTTTTCATTATTAAGAAATGAAAATAAAAGAATCGTGAGCATTTATTTTCCCTCTTAAGTGCGAGAAAGACATCCTTTGCAAATAATTCTGGATGACTAGAAAATAAATCTTTTAAAATTTTATCTGAAAAAAAAATAATAAAAAAAAAAAAAATAACTAAAATATTTTACTCCGTTAATCTTTATTTTTCTTTATTCTCAAATGAGAAGACAAAAATCATGGGCATTTCTTTTCAATCGAGAAAAAACTTCTTCAAAAGCTCTTTGTGACCATATTGCCATGATTCTGGCTCAAGATTATTAATATTTATCTAGAGTTTAACTAGGATTTCAACATTTTGCTGAAACAATCAGAATCAGAACGAAAAAAGCGCTAATCAAGTTGTGCTATTTTTCTTCTCCACTCCAGTTTAAAAATGAATTGGTAAAGCAAACACATGAGATGAATCCGACAAAACGAATATAACCACGCATCTTTTTTCCATTATAAATCGCTCTAACTATTAACTACACATCGTGTGTAACTAATGAAATTTTTTTTTAAATTTTGCTACCGTATTTTTCGGCGGTAGCGCCGCGGCGCTATCGAAAAAAGAGTTGTTTTTTTCCTACATGCGGCGCTTCCGATGCAGCGGCGCTTCCAAGGAAATAATTTTTAGCAGCAAAAAAATTTCTCAAGTAAATTTATTTAAGATGAAATAATTTTCTGAGAGAAAGACTATTAAATAAAATTAATAACGAAGTTGACGAAATATTTGTACGTATCGCGATCTGCTGCAGAACAATTGCCAATTCTTAGCAAACTTTCGGCAGCAGCCTGCAAGAAAATACATAAACGAAATAATAATTTTAAAAAAACATCGCGTAAGGAGAAAATTTAAAAGGTAAGCATCTTGTATCCACCCCCAGCTTAAAGAAAAATCGAAAGCTAGAAATCTACTTAGCGCCTTGGCAATTGTATTTGGAGCGGACAGAAAAGGAAGTAATAGGACCCCAAATCCGGCACTCACGGGACCGACGAAATGCCGAACTTCGGATCTCTTTCGGAAATTCCAATATGGCGCTCAAATATTACTATAATTCAATTTTAGAAAAACCAATAAAATTAGTCAAGTTTCGATCGTAGATTATGATGGGGTGAATTTAAAACTCGTCCATCTTAAGAAATTTTATTAAATAAAATAATCATCTATATAATATAATCAAGAAGAAATAATCCGAAGGAGAAATAATTCAAGAAGTAATCCGAATCCTCCGATGAAGAAGAAATAATCGTTTCTTCTTCGGAGCGAGATCATAGTTCTTGTTTTTTTCTTTTAGATAACATTTTGTTTTAACAAAAGACGCTCACCTCACAAGAAAAAAAAAAGCTAACAAAGAACTACAAAAAAAAGTAACAATTTATGCTAAGGAACTAACGATAACAGCAAAAAACAAGCTAAAAACTAATAACGATAAAAAAAAAATAAATAAAAGAAACAACTAACAACAAGAAAAAAAACAAGCTAACTAACAAAAAAAAATTAACAGTTAATAACTAATAAAAAAGCCGTAAAATAAAAAATAAATGAATCAAATAAAAAACCGCAAAAGGGATAGAATTCATTTTGTACTCCACGTGGTAGTTTCAATGTCAACTGGGTGTGGCCAATTTATGGTCAAACAGAAGAGGGAAATGTGGGGACAAACCAGTAATGCACAAGCTCAGCTGTCAAGATTGATTGATCAGTTTCTTCCAACTTGCATTTCTTTATTTTGTTCATTGGAAATGAAGGTGTTTTTACTTTTCACTTTATAAACTGCTTTAGAAACAGATGTTTCCTTTGACACAGTTTTATTATATATTTTTTTCAAGCTTTTTTATTTTTAAAAGATAAAATAAAGTTACTTACTTCAACAAAATAAAATTCCAAATAAAAAGAGAATATAGCTGATTTTTTTGTCTCATCAATATATATTTCTTAAAAAAAAAAAAAAAAAAAATTAGATCAGATTAAGTGCCGGATTAGGGGTCCAATACTGCATGCCCTTTTCTTTTCCCCAACCTCTTTAAAAATAACTGATTGATTCCTCCTAAACAGCTCCAGTAGAAATGACAAGCAGAGGAATTTTTCATCAGAATTTTTTTGGGGCGCTCTTAGTTATTTCTTATTCTTGTTATTATTAGTTATTTCATTATTATTAGTTTCGTTATTATTAGTTTTTCCTTAGTTTGTTAACTGTAATAAATTT
The DNA here is from genome assembly GCA_949128135.1 of Parasteatoda lunata. NCBI lineage: Eukaryota > Metazoa > Arthropoda > Arachnida > Araneae > Theridiidae > Parasteatoda > Parasteatoda lunata. The sequence goes on along the minus strand of OX421979.1, from coordinate 64,289,643 downwards.
TTTAAAATCTTTTTATTTTAAAATCTTTTTTTTAATAAATTTTTCATTTTATTTTTCTTATTACATTGTTTTACGGATTTCTGTAATTAGTCCAGCATTAATTCAGCTGCTGAGCATAGAAATATTTTTTTGCTGTTAATTATTTGCTATAATGTTTTTTTGGCGCGGTGCCAACTGGTAAGAACAACTTTATTTTATATCGTTTTTTTATTTTTGCTGAAGGAGAAAACTTTTTTCACGTCAACTCTTTGTTAACGCAGTTTAGGACATTCTCTCCCCACCCCCCAAATAATTTAGAAATTACGTTATTTGATGTATTAAAAAATATTTTGTTGCGCTTAACATTATTTTCTGAATTATTTGTTGTACTTAAGTTTATTTTTTGGTGTGGTGCCAACAGATAAGAACAATAGAACAATTTTATTTTATATCGTTTTGTTGCTTTTTTTTTTTTTTTTTTTTTTTGCTGAAAAATAAATTTTTCATTAAAATTTAGAAAGTAAAATCTTACTTTATGAAATGTATAAAAAAATTTTATTATACAGATATTCTAAATGGTAATTTAAAGGTCTCTTGCATAAGGATGCTGATATGCGCGGTGTAGTGCCATTGCGGCGCTTACTATAACTTTTTTTTAAAAAATTTCATTTTCATCGATGTGCGGCGCTTGCGACGAAGCGGCGCTTTCACTGAAAAATACGGTACTTTGTTTGAATTAAAAAAAGAAAAAACGTGTTCGACACATGTGGAAATAAAAATCATACTTAGAAAATATACTTATTCTAAACTATACCGTTTTAATTATACATTAAATTAAAAAAAAGTAAACATTAAATATAAAATGAAGAAAATAGAGTTTATGCTTATAAACTTTAAAAATCCTCAAGTATACAATGAGAACACTGGTTCATGTGGTCCTAAAAGATATTACATTTTCTTCCTGCAGTAGGAGGAGCATTCACATAGTGCGAATTTCGATTCCATTTGTCTGATTGGTTAAACATTTCTGCCTTGCTTATGACATCAAACAGTGAGGAAGAATGAAGTATGGGTAAAACGAAAGCGTGCAAAAAAAAAGTGGGGGATGGGGGGACTCATGAAGCTATTTTTTGTTTTAGTCGTCAATGGGCTTAAAAAAGTCGCTGATTTTACGCAACTGATTTAAAATTAGTCCTTTTTACTCATATTTCTACAAAAATAGTCGCCATAGTTGCTATTGCTTTAAAATAGTCGCTTTAGTCTCCTTTTTAGTCGCCAATGGCAGCCCTGCATTGTGTCACTTCATTTGGATTTTGGTACAAAATTGTGACCTAAAAATTAAGCCGACCCCTGACCCCTAATCTCTGACGCCTTGCTGTCCTTCGTCCTTCACGGCTTTGACCTTCGGCGGCTTTTGATGTTGCACATGCGAAACAGTGCAGTTGTGGTCGCAGTTAGTTCAAAATTGTTATTTCATTTAAACTTGTTTTAGTTCACTTCAAGTCCCTGTTTAAGCATGATTCTTGCTGTGTTTTAGGCTAATGATATAAATAGCTGCCCAGTTCTTTGGATCGGGGCATTCGAATTTATCTTCCCAGCGAAAGCAGTTACTCCGCTTAACGGGGTGTTACATTTCCCCCCCTTTCCTCTCCTTGAGGGACGGACTAAAGATTTCATGGCTTCGATATTGCAGCCTTTCTCGAAATGCTGCAAGATTGGTTCTACATAAATTCAACCTACAACTCAAGCTTAGTCATAGTTTTAATGGAATCATAGATTGCCTAGATTTTCAATAACAGAGCAACAGCTCAGATCTCGTAATGCAACATGTACGAAGGCTAAGGTTTCATCTTCTTTTTGAACTTCCCCACAGTCAGTGAACACGCTCGCCATTGATCGCCCCAGCCTTTTTCTTGGCTTTCAATTTTGTTTTCACCAAATATGCCATCCACTGCGGATCACTGTTCTTCAGTATGATGAATGTTCGACAATGCTGTGTTGTGACAATTGTGTGTTCCCCTGTGTGATGAATCGTCAATACAAATGTGTGTGCTACCAGACTTCTTTCAGTTTTTCACTGGTGGATTGAATTCTTTTTATATAGGTAAAAATATAATTTCCATGCAGATTAAGAGGTATGTCGTTTTTATTTGCTTTCTGTAAAAAAAGGTGTTCTTCTATTCTTCTGGGTTGCGGATTGCAGCATAATTCTAGGTACTAACCTATATGATTTTCTTCGGCCATTATTATTTCCATATCATAATTTCTCATTTATTTTTTTATACCCAGCATTCCACTAATAACAGCCTCTAGAAGCAAATGATGCCTATCAACTTCCATCCATCTTTTCAAATATATGAAGCCATAGATAAGAAAATAAAATATCCAAGATAATCTGAAGTAAGTCTTCTTCCTTCTTTTGACTGAAAACACTGATGTGGAGAATCTAAATAAAATAGAATCTGAATTGAAGCGTGCCTCCCTGATGGAGCAACAGAGCACTACCAAAATAAACACCAGCAGAATATAAACATCTATATAATTTATTGAGGCAGTTAGCCAGATAGGTTGAAAAAATAAATGATTACAGTTTAACGGCACAACAGTTGAATAGTTGAGGCAGAAGTTACAAGTTCCTTAACTTAGGCGACCAATTGACAACACTCCAGAAACGATTAAGATTAATAGATGAATCTTGAGTAAGCACTTAAATGACGGTAGGTCAGGAAAGAAAATTTGATATTTTTTTTTAATCGCCTATTGTGCAAGCTCAAATTGCGGTATCAAAAATGGAAGAGGGAAATTGTGCAATTTGATACTATCAAAATATTGGAGTGTGAAAAATTCCGGTTATGTGGTAAAATTGCGTTTTCACCTCACAATTCACACACAGAATCAGAGTTTAGAAAAAGATTCATTCTTTTTTATTAATTTTATATCGATTCTATTTTTAAAACATCATGTTTATATAAGAAGTAACAAAACTGTTGTAAGTAGAACATAAGAAGTAACAAACTGTTATTGTATATTCCCCACTAGCACAGCCCATTACACTTTCAGTTATAATTTACTAAATTTTTCTGATTATTTTTGAAATTATAACAATCAACTTTACTATATTCCTAATTTATTATTGAAAAAATAACAGCGTATTTTAATTACTTTCCTATTCTAATTAATATTTTGTATTTCCATTTCACTTTTGTTACTTTTTCTTTGTCAGTACAGGCATATATTTTTTTTATTTATTTCTCTTCTACCTTCTCTTCACTAATATGTGTATCCAATGCATTTCCCCACCCCCTCATGTTGTTGTTGCACGCCTCCATTGGCCAGCAGTGCTAGACCAGGTCCACGACGTTATACACCCTCAAAAAACCCAACACCGTCAATGGATCATCTGCTAAATCCTGTTTAGTGAGCCCCAGGCATGCGAGTATGCGGTGAGGCGAAGCCTGGTCTGAAGAACAGTTGATACAAGTTTCAAAGTTCTTGGATCCTTCCGAAAATTTCATTGATTTAAGGTGACCACTTCGAAAGCGGGCAAGAATAGCAAGAATATTTTTGAGAAGATTTCCAAAAAGGTGAGGGGTGCCAACGGTACAGAGGCCTCGCAAGCACCAGGCTTTAGTCAAAGTGTCCGCAATCTCGTTTCCTTCAAGATCGACGTGCGAAGGAATCCACTGCAGATGAATCTGATGTGAAATGGAAAGCCATTTTAACTTCTTGAGTATTGATACTCCGGCACTATCTCTCACGCTTTGCCAATTGGTCAAGTGCTGTATTGCACTTCTGCTATCAGACAGAACCCATATCTCGTTTCCACGGGGAAGAAACACAAGAGAATCAAGGGCTTCATCAATGGCTAATAGCTCACTGCGAAATACTGAGCCCACCCCCTCATAAATCATAGAGAAAATGAAATCAACATGCCCCTCTTTTATGTTTGATTAATAACAACGTATCATAAAACCAACCACTCTTTCCGACACACAGGAGAAAATAAAAAATTTGTCCCTTCTCCACCTCATCTTGACCTAAAGATCTTCAAGATCACGGAAGAAATATTGAAGTTTTCTCCTCTCAGCAAACGGGGAGAAAAATACTCCCACCCACCTTTTCCTCTACTCTAACTTCAAGGGTGAGTCAAATTTCCTCAATCTTTCTAGTTCAAAATGGTAGGAAAACAAAGTAAAAATTTTCCCGGTTTTTTTGATATCGGATAAATGGTTCTGTATGGTTCTTAGGTAATATAGGTATTATGATTAAATAATGCTATAAACACAATATGCTGCTAAAATCAGAAGCGTAAATTTCACACAAAGAAATATCAATGTAAAGAAACCATATAATCATTTGGTGGGCTCACTTAGAGATAAATATTTTTAAATTTCTGCTCTAAATTAAGTACTACTGAAAATATCTTCGATAAAAAGCACAATTATTGAAAGGTATAAGTTAAACTCTTTTTTGAAAAAATTTTTTTTATTTAAATTTTAAAGATACCATGGAAAAGTAAAACAAAATTTTTTGGATAAGCATTTTAAAATTAAATAAATAAGCACATAATAAATAGAAAAATATTACAAATATGTGTGTCAATGGTACCTTGGAAATAACATTAAAATATCTGATTAATAATTCTACTGTAAAGGTTAAATTTTAATTTTATTTTTGTGGTAAAATAGGGTATTTTTGTGGAATTTTTTAACTTTCATTATAAGAATGTAGATAAATAACGTCAAATGTTATAATAAGATGTTCAATTTTTCGCATCAGCATTGGAAAGTAATGCTGATTGATCTAGATTTACAACAATTTTGATTTTCCATAACTCAAGATTTACAACAAAATTTTAACTATTTTGTAATTCAAGATTCCTTTTTAACTGAAAACTCAATTGCTTTCAAATATTTCAGCCTTAATAAAATTATTTGTTATAAAAATACAATAAGAATGAAACACATTAAACTATGATTTTATTAAACTAAAGCTAATCAGAATAGAAATTTTCTTTTTGGATAATACCTGATCGATATTCTGTATTCTTGCGCCAATCACAAATATCTATTTCAGCAGTACCAGCAATTACAAGTTCTAATTCACGGGCATCAAATACTGACACAAGACGTGGATCAACAACCTTATAATAAGAATATACTTTATAAATAAGAAAGATTTGAATAATGAAGAGTTAGCTTAAAATTAATAATAATAATATCTAAGTGACATTTAGTGGAACACGATTCAACTTACTCAAAATGCAAGAACAGAAATATTACAAACATATACTGGAACCGTGATTTTTTTCAGTCATTTCAGAAAAATTTCAGCCATTTTTTATCTTTACACTTGTTTTTCATAAGAAAAATACAATTTTTGTATTTAACATACCAACTATTAAATTTTGTGAGAAGTAAAATATAACTTAAGTATTACTGAAATGCAGAATTTCTATAAGGAATAAATTTAACACAATTATCTAGCTTAAGTTTTAATCGCTGAATATTTTTACCGGAACTTCTAGGACTGATCAAGTCCAGGCATAGTCATAAATTTTTCAGGTTTCTGAAGGAAAAAAAATTTGCATTAATTATTTACCTGAATTAATGCCAAAAGTAAATTCCCATACGATTTCTGGTTTTCCTTAGTCTGGATAAGCCCCAGAAATGTCTAAAATGTCATTAAAAGATAATAATATTTTGAGAAAAATATTTTTACAGGAAAAACTTTCTTAGTACCTCCAGTATAAGAAAAAAAAAGTAGTTCTCATAATTAATGTAATCACCTCATAGAATCCTTTAACGAGAGATTCTGTCTGTTCTGCGACTCCTCTTTCTAGCCTCCATTTCACCATCCTTTCGATGTATTCCTTTTTATTCCTTTCAGCTACTCCAACATTCTTCCCATTCGTCTTCAGCTCCTTCTCCACTATCTGACCAGCAACTTCTTCAGTGACAGAAAATGTCAAATCCAGACCCATGTCCGATATGTCATTATCCTTCAACCACAACAGAGACTGGTGAAACTCTGCATCCAAATATTCTAAATCACTCAATGAACAAGGCCTATAGAAACAAGATACATAATATACCATGGAGATACTAATTACATATATCCTGCTTTGATAGAGGAATGATGACTTACAATCTTAAGAGGGCTTTGTAAAATGGTCTTGTAAAGAAAGCATCCAGGAGATATTGATGTACTAGCGCCAGACCCAACACTCGACCACTGAATCGGAACCATTCGTGCTGATTGTCAACAAAAGCAGACATTGGACTTACTTGTACAGTGTAAGTATCGTTAGCAGAGTACTCAAATAAGCCATAATAAGGATTGAACAGTTCTCGAGATAACAGGAAAAAGAATTCACGAGATGGTCCACCATAATCCAGTCTAAAAAAATTTTTATTTAATTTTTTAATGAAGGATAAACATAAATCCCATAACATATTAAATATAGATGTTTTCTTTTTTGTATAGATATAACTCATCAATAAATAAAGTGCCTCTTGTAGATCATGTAATTAATACTTACTCTTTTGTTTTTAAAACAATAATGCACAATAAGTGGAATGTATTAACAGGAACATAACAATTATAAAATAATTTAATTCTTGTATGCAATAAGTAGGCTGGTTGAAATTTATTTGCATAAGAGCCAATAACGATTAAATTGCTCTAGTCACTAGACTTAATGTTTATTAGAATAGGTATTGTAATTCTATTGTTTTAATAAATTTGATAAGATTGATAGGGTCACCATAAAGCTGAAAGGGTAAGGTAAGAATAAAAATTTGAATTTTTTTTTCTTTCCTTTTAGCTGTTTGAATTGTTTACAGAGTCAAAATATTAATAAAAAATACTCCAATTCAAATCAAAAGGTAATTATTTCAATAGGTAATGTCAACTTGACCTTTAAAACAACTGGAAGTAGATTTGACTCTTAAATGCATATGGGTATAACAGGGATGGGTAACATGCAGTCCATTCATTGAAATCTGAGTTTTGTTGTTAACAGATATTATTTTACAGTTATCAAGGCTAAGGAAAGTTACATAAAACTTTGGAAATTTTTAATAAGTTTACAAAAGATTTTTTTTTTTTTTTTTTTTTGCATATAGCAAAATGAGGACAAAATTTATAACATGAGGTAACATAGAGCTATGTAATAACTTTCAATGATTACAAAATATAATATCTTGAAAATTTTATTTTTTACGTTAAAGTAACAATACATACTCAGAAAACAAACTTATTTATCTTCCTATGATTAAAATTAATACTTTACGCAAAAAAATAAATTATAAACTGAGTTATTTTAAAAAGCATATTATGAGAATCAACAAATCTTTTTATTTCAACAATCAATGGGAAAGAAATATATTATAAATAACATCATACATACCCTTCTTCACCAGCAAAACTAATATAAAGTCGAGATTTTTGTAAATCTTTTTTGGAAGCAGCCATAAGTTTAGTAAAGGCATCTTCAAGAAGATAATCTCTTCGAATGTTCAGTCTAAGTGTGGGGGAAATAAGTATAAATTTTTGATCTTAAGGAAAAATAATATTTTTTCAGTTTTTAACTTTGGCAAAAAAGCATGATAATCACAGAAATAGTATGAGAATAAAATAAATTCATATTTATGAGCATAGAAATATTAATAGTTAATTGTTTTAAAATAATTAAAATTTTAGAAATTATAAATTTGATTTTCTTCAATTAATTTTACAAAATTTACCAAAAATCCACTTAGTATTACACTTTAAATGATATTCAAGCAATTAGATCTTTTGTGCAAAAAGAAAAACAAAATCTATTGGAAGACAAACTAGACTTACTTCATTTTACCAGGACCCTGACCATAACCCTTTGATTCTAACTTCCTATAGAAATTACGGAGTTTGGCTTCAAAGTCTCGTCTGTAAGGAGCAGGGGCACGTACATTTGCTCGTTGTAAGCCTATAAATCAAATTACAACTTACTATTATGAAGTGAATCTAAGTTCTTTATAAATACCCATTAAAACACTTAAAGAAAACATATTTAAGCTATACATTTTCAGAGATAACTGTGATAAAATAACTTGCTTCTGGCTAAGAACTTTTTTGTGATTTTACTAGCAAACACAATAATGTTTCATGCAAAAGTTATATAGATAAAAGATGGAGCTGTTCATTTCTGTTCTTTAAAAGAAAATCATAATTAAAAAAGTAATTAATGAATGACACTTACAAATTCTAGAATTGCTTGTAGAATAGAAAATTATGAAGACTCAAAATCTTAAAAATTACAGAGCTGGAAAATTTATTCAAAAAAGTATTTTTAAACATCCCTCAATTTGAAGGAAAGACTGATTATTTTATTCAAAATAGTAATTTGGTTCAATACTTCTTTAATCAAATGATTAAAAAAAAGTTTTAATAATTTTGAAATAACCAGTATAGTATACATTTTTGTTAAAAGTAAATTATAATATAGGATTCCTTAATATATCTTCACAAATTCAGTGATTATTGAATTGTCAATTTATATTGTATTTGAAAAAATAAATATGCAATTTTTTTTCTAAAAAAAATTAAAACATCTGAATTATAAGATTTTTTATAAAATCATTTGCCAAAGATATAAAGTTAGTGAAGAAACCCGCAATTCATTCTTAGAATTCTGAAACATTTTATAATAAATCCAGTAAAATAAGACTGCATTAAAAAGCCTTGTATACTTTGTACAATTATTGAATGCTCCCTAAGAAATAAGTTTATTAAATTATGATTAAATAATGGAAGATAGAAATTTTTAAGGAATGAGGCTTAGTGATTGTTGACAAACACAAAAATGCTTAATTAGTGAACAATCCCTAAGTACAAGGATTGTGGTGTTCATCTACAAATAGAACTGTACTAACATTGTTAGCCATAAAGTAATGTAAACCATCAGGAGAGGGTTTTATGCCCAATTGGCAGAGAAATTAGTGAGAAAGGAAAACACTATAGTGAAAGTCACGCTTATTGTGCAATTCATGACAATTAGCACAGCAAAGAAAGTCTTTCTGCAAAATAGAAAATGAAGCACTAATTACAAACAGTCAATAAAAAACAAGCATTTAAAGGCCATGAAAAAAAATTAAAACCAAAAATAAGCACCTTTGATCATTTTTTTAAAAATTGCTACACATCTCGATTCACTTTTAATCAATAATAAACATTCATCTCTTATTATGCTTCCTAATTTTCATGAGACTTAACAGTTTACAGCTAGGTAAAATTTATAACTAAGTAATAATAATAATATTTTGTAAGGCTAATTATAGAAAATTTGAAAGATTTACATTATATTAAGATTTATATATTATACAAGTAAAGAAATTAATTTAAAGACTAATAATAGCACAATTTGTTTAGGGTTAAGATAAAAGGAATTTATAAAAAACAATTAATAAAATAAACAAAAAAGATAAAAATCAATTTTATAAAATTCATATAAAATTGAAAAACATAAAATTGATTTTACTAATATTGATTTTATTTTAACAATTGATTTAAAATAAAATATATTTATTTAAAAATAGAAATAAAAAATGTATATAGCAACAACAGCTTACCAGGAGAAGCTTGTGGAGAGGGCTGAGGCGATGTTCGAGGCGAACGGTGGCTGCTACTACTACTACTGCCATTATTTACAACAAACTGTGCAGGAATATATGACATGATTTCTTGTTCAAACAAACTAAAAGCAAAATATTAACTAAGGATTATAAAATCACTTCACTTTCAACAAAATATAAATAATTTTATTGGCTATTTAATATATATTTTATTGGCTAAATATAGTAGATCCTAGTTATATCCTACTTGTCATGTAATAAGGAAAAAAGAATTTTAAAAAACTTTAGATATCTTAATAAATTTAAATGTAATATAACAACCTACAAGTATATCAGGATAACTTTACTTTAAATTGTTATCAATTAAAATAAAATTTCAAAATTTTTTCTTTTATATAAAGGCAAAAAAGCTAAAAGAAAATAAGCTTTTTGGCAGATTAGACTAGCAGTTCTCATTTGCCCTTGCCCCTTTTCAGCTATGGTAACTATGGAGTGACATCTGAAATCGTTCTTGGCGTATGCGTGAGCTGAAAATGAATAAAATAAACTGAATTGCAGTTCTCGAAAAAGAACTGTCATAAACGCTGAGAATGGTTCTCATAGAAACATAACGCTTTCATCTTAAATCAGGTAATTTTATTTTGAATTGAAAATTTTGATGAGAAATACCAACGGATTTTTTATAAATACATTTTTCTTTCAATTTATACTACACATAATAAAGAAATATTTTTTAAATCTTGCTATTTCTTTATTAACTGGTTTACACAATAAAATACAGAGTATTAAAAAACACTGTGCATACCTCAGTACGATAGTTAAATCAATATCGTGACTAAATCTCTCTATTGCAGCTGTTCCATCAGCTCGTACGGCATTCACTTTGTCGCGCAAAGCTTGATTAGATGCTATGATTGGATGGCGTTCTTTCAGTATATCCATGATATTTGGCTGTCGTAGAAAAGCTACAACCTTATCATTGTATGCAGTTGGCACATGGGGGACAACATGAGGCACTGTCGTAGATGAACTTGTAGCAGGTCTTGGTGGAGGCACAGGACCTTGATTGGTTGTTGTAGTAGTGGTGGTGGTGGTTGTTGTAGAAGTAGTAGTTAATGGTTGTGGCTATAAAAATAGTTTTATTTATAAACACTAAATTCATTATGATTTGAATATTTTTATTATATAAAAAATATCAGTTCATACAAACATATTAGATACATGGACATTTGAACTAATAACTAATGAATAGTATTTGCAAATAGATAAAAAAGAAATAAATGTAACAGTTTACCAAATAATGTCTTAAGTCAAATTACATAAATAAATTTAACTATCTACATTATACTATTTAGGTAAAATGACACTGTACATTTTATGCAGTACTGTTTACTTCTTATGCACTACTGTTAATATGTTAAAAAATAGTTTTTGTTGCAATGAAGTTGGGGTTTTTTTTTTTTTTTTTTTTTTTCATAAAAAAAGAGCTAATGCTCAGTAGGTAAATATTTTTTTGTTAAAAAAAACTTACAGTTTAATTATAAAAAAAATTACCAATATATAAAAATTGAAAAGCGAAGTAAATTTCTATTTATTTATTTATATTTTTAAACTGTTACTGACAAGATGAAAGTATAAACCGATTTACTTATTCCTTAAGTTTTATTAACTTAGGTAACGTTTTACTTCGGATAATAATAAAGTATAAATTATAAGCATCTTAACTCAACAATTGTAAAAAGTTACTTATAACAGACAATACATACTCTAGATATAGTGTCAGGCCTTATTTCTTCTTCTCCAGCACTTCTGCTCCTTCTTCTAGCAAGAGGCACAGGTAGTTTATTTGGATTTACAAATGGTGTATCAATTGGTAATCTTGGATCAATAAAAGTTGTACTACGAGTGGTGTGGTCGATGAAAAATTGCTATAAAAATTCTATTTTATTAATAACGTTTTTTAAATGGAGATAGTAACAAGCATTTTCAAAATTCATTGAGTTTATATTCAATTATTTTTGCATGTGTACATATTAAAAAAAAATTAACTGTTAAAAAGAAAACTAATTGTATTATAACCCTTATATATAAAATTTCAAAATTCTCATTAGACAGCAAAATTTGCTATGAATCAATTATTAGAATTAATGAAACAAAAATTGTCATTGGCTCAAAAAGTTATGACTCAATACTCAAATTACTTTGGATACTTAGTCTCAAGCAAAAAAAAAAAAAAAAGAAAGTTCACATTTAATGATGAGAAAAAAAGACTAATGATAACTTTATGATAACATAAGGCAACATCTCTTTTATGAAATATTAAGCTTTTGATTCTGCAGAAAATCAACTCAAAAATACAATGCGTGTTTTGAAGATCACTTCAGGCAAACTACATCTGATATACAGACATTCTAACAGGGATATGCTCACTCTAAATTATTCGAATGATGTAAACTTAATTTCAAAAAAAAAATTTAATAAAAAATAAAAAATAGTGAGATATTTAAATTACTAGATAGATGCCAAACCTTTAGAATCAACCCGTATTCACCATAACTAAAAGCCTGTTTAATAGGGTTTTTTCTTTTTCTTAAATACTAGACTTAGCAGCGCTCATTCTAGGCAGAAAAAAGGGCAGGGTGCAAAAGTTTAAAAAAAGGGCATTATTATTCTAAAAAGGCAATAATTTCTCTCTATGGGCTTTATACATTCTATTAAAAGTCATTGTCAATTAGTAAAAAGAAAAAAAAACTGTTTTTACTTTACAAAAAATAGCAAAGCAATCATATTAATTACAAATTTATATTAATAAATTAACATATAAATCAAGTTAATGAGTTAATTAGCTTAATAATTTATTTAAAATGCATGCATACATTAATACAATAACAAATGTGTGTTTGTAGTAATGATTTAATAATTAAAAGAATGCCTTTCAGTTCTTAATTTTATCATAGGTGCTTTAAGTAGTATAACAATATAATTAAAAATGCAGCATTAAATAAAGTAATAATAATTCAAATGAGCTTCTGTTTTTAATACCATACAAATCAAAAAATTTTTTTTAAAGATTAACTAAAAACATAACATACAAAATTCAATAAAGCATCTTACTTAGTTCTCCTTCAATATTATATTAAACCAATTTAAGAAACTATTAAAACATGGATTTAATGATGGTCTATTTTTATTTCCACCATTTTTTACGTAAGCCTGAAACTAAAATCTGCTTAAATTAACATATTTTATAGTGATATTTATTAATAAAATTCAAAAATTGAAAAAAAAAAATTTTAAATTTCTTTTTTTTCTTCATTTGATTATATTAAATTAAAAATTATTTATGCAAGAAATAAGAATTTAAATTATTGAAGATATTTTCATAAAAAGGCTGTTTTTAATACCATACAAATTAAAAAAATTTTTTAAAGGTTAACTATTAAATACATACAAAATTCAATAAAGCATCTTGCTATAATTTATGCTTTCAATTATATAGTAAGCCTAATGTTAAAATAAAAAATAAAAAGTTCTCCTTCAATAATTACATTAAATCAATTAAAAAAGCTATCAGAACATGGATTTAATGATGATCTGCTCAAATGAACATATTTTAGTGATATTTTGTACTAGTGTAAAGTCCAAAATTTAAAAAAAAAAACTTTAATATTTTCAAATTTTAGAGAATTTCTTTTATCTGTTAGAATTAATTTAAGTTGTGAAAACACTCTTTCAACTTCTGCATTAGAAACAGGTAAAATATGTCAAATCTGATAATGTCAAAGATACTGTAAACATATTATGAGAAAAAAAAACTTATTGATAAAAGAGACAGCACAATTCCAATTCTGGGTTATTTTTAATAACATAGACATTTTCATTCTGTGATTTGAAATTAATGAGTAATAATTTAATAAAAGTATAATTAAATTTAAAAATAAAAGTATAATTAAATTTAAAAATAAAAGTATAATTAAATTTAAAAATAAAAGTATAATTAATTTAAAACACTGTTTTAACTTTTTATATCAATATATATATAAAAATCAGTGGATTTAAATCTAGCTAATTTAAATTAACAAACCCTGACTGTGCATTCATTTTCTCTGTAAAAAGGAGTAAAGAAAAAAAAGGGGGAGAAACGAATTAAAAGGAAAAAATTAAAAAGTTTTTGTAATTTAAATCCACATTAAATTTTATTATATAACTGAACGCAAAAATTATTCTTATGTACAAGATCCAACAAAACGTTCATTAATGCAAAAAAAAAAAAAAAAAAAAAAAAAAAAACAGAGTAATAACCTGAAACTTCCTTATTAAATATTTTTTTAAATCCTATTTTATTCTAGATTTCGCATGAAACAAATATTAACCTCATAAGAAATTTGATATTCTAGTACAATTAATACTGAAAATTTAATAATTAAGCGTACATAGGAGCCCCTTTGATTGTAAACTTATAACTCTTTTCCCCTATCTCTGACCGCCAGTATTTCTTAAAAAGTCATAAAACAATATGGTTGAAATAAGCTTAACATTAATATTATAATTATTACAAAACTTAGTTTTTTTTTAGTATCAAATAACGAAAACTGATGTTTTTCAATAGCCATTCATTAATTTTTTTATTATTTCAGAGGAAAATAAAGTACTAAATAAAAGTGTGCCTTTTACTTTCATTAACTTCTGAAAAATTATGTATTAGATAGACGTTTAAAATGACGCTAGTAATACACATACAAAATGAAATAAAACTGTAAAAAAGAAAAAAAAAAAAAACTAAATGATTTCTTACTCAAAAGCAAAATAAAAATAAACGTGCCTTTTTTCCAAAAAATGAAGGAAGTTTAAAGCATTTTGCTCCTTTTTGCAGCTGAGAGGCATTTTCTCCTATCCTTAGAAGGCATTAGTAAATTGTAAGCAGTGTCACTAAATTTATGATAGTTCAAGTACAGTCCTGAGAATTTCGATTGCTTGCTCAAGCTGTACGTTTTAAAAAAGACACTTCAACTGGTTTACCAAAAGTTGGGGAAAAAAAAACAACCTAAATTCCTCTGTGATTGTTTGACGTCGTCGCCAAATATTGACAGTATGTTCCTTTTTTTTTGTCTCAAAAATCACAATTTTTCCAATTGGCCCCTTCCTTCTTTAAATATTTCAGACGGGAGTGAGAGGGGGGGGGGATTCCATTAGATCTCAACCCCAACTTCCACCCCCTCTGGACAATTGTAAATCTTACTGCTTTAAAAGTCCTTGAGTCTTTACCTCCTCTCTTACACAGAAAGCAAGTCACACACTAAGAAAAAATTCCCCAATAAATTCCTAACTTTTGAACAAATTAAGATATCTTTTTGAAATTGGAACTCTTAATCAATTTTTGCATTTTAAAACGATTCCCAAAATTTCACAAAAAAAAAAAAACAATTCGATAATTAACGAGTTATAGCTGAATGAATTTTTATAGAGTTCATTTCCATCCCCTCTGCCTCCCACAGAGAGGATGGAGTCTTTGAGGATGACCCACATCTGGTGACCACTCTCCCACCCTTTCAGCAGAACATTGCTTGAGAAAAAAAGATTTATGTTCCTTTAGGGTGAAGAGTTTACCAAGAATTAGAGAAAGGCATCTATCCCTCTCCCCACTTATGAATTGCTGCTGGACATCTGATGAGACGCCCCCGTGGGAACTTTTCTGTTTTGTTTTAGAAGAGGGTGTACAAACTTTCAAAGACAAGTGCAACAAGGCTGTTTTTTTTTTTGTTTTTTTTTCCCTTATAAATCTATGTGTTGACAGCAATGACAAACTAAATAAAGAGTTGAAAATAACAAAAGCTTAAGAAATCCTTTGTAGAGTTTTGGGAAAAAATGAAGAAGGGTTGAGGAAAGAAAGGGCAAAAAGGGTATGGAGTCTATTACATCAGGGCACTAACATGCTTCAGGGGGCAACAGGGCGGATCCTTTTGACTAAAAGGGCATCAGAGCACAATTTTTATTAATATCAAAAATAAAAATTTTATCGCTATTCAATAGTAAAATGATAACATTTATTATTTATTTTTTTTATTATGAAGCTTTAATCAAAATTCGATTATTATGCCCTACATTTAATGAATTTACATTTTTTAAAGGGTGAAAACTTTGTCATATAAAAATAATAAACTACTTACTTTTCCGCCTCTATCCAACTTAGTTTCCCAACCTCTAGGTAAATCTCGAGCTGTATCAGCAAATTTATTTAAAAGGCCCACCAAGTCTCGGTTATGTTGATATCTGAAATATAAATCAAATACATCAATTGACATGAGAACTTTTTTATCAAAAAACTTTTCTTAAACTTCTAGTCTAAAACACAGACTTATTCAATTTTAAAGTTATTAAAATAAATTTAAGCTTTAAATAATTGGATAATAAATTTAAACATTCAAGTAAAATTAAACTACAAAAATATTTTGAGCTAAAATAAAAAAAAAATAAAAAAAAAATAAAAACTTTAAATATTACGTAAAACCAAACAGCCATAAAATAAGTTTGAATATTAAATCAATGCTAATGTTTAATTGTTCATATTCAATCTTGTTACAAAAGATAAAATATAACAAAATATTCCAGTCTAATATTGCAGTATGTACTGACAGTGCTGTGGTCAAAATATACAGAGAACTGCAAAAATTTTATATTAGTAATTTATACATTATGTTGTATATTTTATCTCAATAAAAAACATCACAATACAGAGAAGAAAAAATGGTAGTAACCACAAAAAAAATCTATCATATAAAGGAGAAATAAATATTTAAACAAAATTTTTTAAAAATTCTCACTTAGACAAGTAAGAAAGCTATAATTTTTGTTTTAATTTTGCAATTAAGAAGTTAATAGCAGAAACTTTTTATGAAAAATCCTTGTTTAGTTTTATATCTATTTAATTTTGTATCCCTGTTAAATTTTATACATTGCAACTGCATGATGTGAAATATGCTAAAATAAACATAAGTGAAATTTTTAAAAGAAAAAAAGGGCATACCTCAAGTCTTTACAGAAATTAAAATAAAATGCTATTTTCTAAACATATTAAAAAATACTGAAGAGATAAAATTATAAAAAATAATCTCTCTTTATTAATGAATTATTTACTTATTATTACTGATAAAGATTAACTTGCTATTAGTATGTAATGCTAATTAAATAAAAAAAAAATAAACCTAATTTATCTAAGCTACTTCCAGATTTGATAATAATAATAAATCCTAAAATTTAGTTATTAATATATGTATTATTATCTCTGTTGTACACAGATACTAAGTTCATAAAACAAAACTATCTTTTTAAAAATACGAAATCATAATAATAATAATAATAAATAAACTAATAAATATATAAACATTGTGAATTCAATAGTAATTAAAATTTTATTTAATCAACTAAATAAAATATTTTTAAAAATAAAATATTCAAATTATGACAGCTGGATAGGATTGTCCTCTTAGTGATAAATATTTTTTCCTGTATATTGATTTAAAAAAAAGCAAGAACTTATCCTGTATTATGAAGAAAAAATGAAAATATAAACATTACATAGCAAAAAAAAAACACACATTAAAATGAAAATATAAACATTACATAGGAAAAAAAAAGATTAAAAATAAAAACATTACAAAGAATTTTTTAAAAAAAAACAACAAAAAAAAACATGTTTTACAAAACAAAAGTGTTTTTGCAAAACAAAAGTGTTCGAAACAAGAGCATAAGTATTCTGAAAATTTTTATAAAAATTAATAGGTATTAAACCCAATCAAAAATAAAATTATAAAAAAAGTAGGCTTTATCTCCTTCAAATCTCGTTGAAAGGGTAATATATATAGAAGAGTAAAGAGGACAACAAAAAATAAGAACAAAATGAAAAAATATATACAATTTATTTTACTCTCTATTATAAAATAAACAATAAATTAGAGATATACACATGATCAAGAGTGAAAACAAGACTGCTTAAAACATACAGGAAAAAAGGAAAGCACAAATAACTACCTCCTATTATCTTTAAATGCAATAACATAAAATAAAAATGAAGGATTAGAAAACGCCATATATCTGTCCATTTATTATAATAAAAAAGGTAAATTTTTGGAGCAGATATCAAGGATTATACAGGTGGGTAATGGGGTCAACTTGTAGTTTCTTCACCACATTCAAATTCTGAAAAATGTACACTTCATAAAATTCTAATTTCTAAAAACGGTCCATTCACAAAATTCAAATTAGTAAAAACTGCCTCTTTGCAAAATTTCTTTTCATAAAAATAAATGTACAAAATTGCTTCACAGCAGATTCTTGGAAGAAAATGAGCAGAATTGAGGTGATTATACAACAGCATCATCACGAATCGAACGGGTCTAAACTTAAATTCAGAGTTTGTGGGACATAATAGCACCCAAGGTCGTGAAGTTACGATGGCATTATCACGAATCGAACGAGCCAAAGTGGGGTAACTCCAATTCAAACGTCATAATAACAGGATGCGCAGCCACATTTTTCAAGAAAAAATAAGCACCTTTTAAGAACATAAAAAATATTTTCAATCACTTTCCGATAAAAAATCATAATTAGGATCTGTGCAGTAATTAAATTTTTTTTCTGTCGTTTAAAGTTCTTAATTTATAAACATAAAATCAATAAAATTAAAAAACATTTTTAAAAACTTTGCATAATCATGATAAAATAATTATTTTCTGATAAATATTGCAGAGAAAATTGTGAAAATCATGAATTTTTTGTAAATTAAAACGACAATCGACACGGCAAAGAAAAAATCTCTTTTTAAAAGATAGAAAATTAAGCACTTTTAACAAACACCGAATAAAAAAGGCACCTTTAAGGGCTTTTAAAAAACGTAAATAAAAAATAAGCATCTTTAAGTACTTTTCAAAAACGCTATGCACCCTGAATAACATTGTATTGAAAATTTTATAATTGTAAAACATTTGTAAAATTTTTTCTAAAGAAAATCATTTATCAATATTTTTTATAAATAATTTAAATCATTATTGAAAAATAATCAAAACTTAGCCGTATTATTTGTATGGGGTATAAGGAATAAAATTTTAATAGAATGCCAGAAAGCGTTAACTCAAATTCGAACTGTGTAATAACACCGTATTAAGGATATCAAAATTCGGAAAAGCAAACCATGTGAAAAGGATCTAAAAATCAAGTAACTGCCGAAAATACTGTCATCAAAAGATCTAAAATTATGATGTAAATTTAAGAAGCCCAACGCTTCAAAAAGTGATAACTTTAAATCGAAATTCTAAGGTCGTAATAACTCTCTATTGAAAATATCAGAATTTGAAATACCATGTTAAAGGGACAAAAAAACAATAAATAACTGCTGATAAACTATCAATGGCTAAAATTATGACAGAATAATCACAAATCAAACACTTCAAAAAAACAAAAAAAAAAAACGATAGCTCAAATTTGAAAATCTAATAAGTATCTAACTAAGTAATAGGTATCTTTGAAATTTGACCAAAGATTGATTCAAAAAACAATTGAAAAAAACATGTGAACATACAAAAAATAAATTAAATAAAAGTGTTTGCTAAAGGTTCTTAAGAAATGTTGAATAAAATACTTTCCAATTTTCAGAAAAATAGGCTCTAAAAATTAAAACCTAAATCAATCCCAGGATAATACAGTATTGCTTTATAATTTCCAAGTGTATCAGCAACCCCATCTTTCCTGCGAGTTTTTTTTTTATAAATAGTTTAATTGAATTCATGTGTCAAACCTTGGTGATAAAGGATTAAGAAAATTAACAATAAAAATCATTCATAATTTATAAGAGATTATAAAGCATTATTTATCCCAATAAATTTCCTAATAAAAAATAAGAATAGACAATCTGAAGTTTAACCATCCTATTTTTTATAGATTCTAGCAACTAAAAACTTTTTCTTCAGTTGAAAGCTTTCTAAGTCACAAAACCATAGCTTGCTACAGTTCTGTGAAATTTAACCCCACATCAAATAGAAAAAAACGAAACTCTAGCGTAGGAAAATTGTTCTACGGGAAATGTTAGGGCAAAGATCGCATGTTTGGCACTCACAAAATCAAACTTACTTGACTTTTGAACAATTTCCAAATTCCCTGATTTTTTTATGTTTTTCCAGATAGCATAGCATTAGTAGATATAAAATGCTAAATACATAAGTTACTTTTAGCTACTCATGATGCATTGTCACTAACACAAAGTAGGGTTAAATTTATCAAAATATGTTTATACAGAAAAAGTTCTAGTTTTTCTTTAAAAACTGAATGATATTAATCTAATACCTTTCAAATCCAGTAGGGTCCCTTCTTATTTTAGTTATCATATGCTTCAAAGAAGAACTTCTGTTATATACAGCAAGTGCTTCCTGGCAAAAATGAAAAAAGGATTTTAAGTTATTTATTTCAATGAAAATATAATTTTTAGTAATAATTTTTTTAAAAAAATATTAAACTAAATAAATGCATGTTAACACATTTAGAAAAACATATGATTTCGTTTCAAATTTAAAACAGTGTTAATTTTTTTATAATACAATAAAAATTTTGTTTTAATCTTAAAAAAAAAAAAAGCAGCAGGCTAATATTTTTTGTTTCTTTCCAATTTCTAGAAGAGGATACAGTTAAACAAATAATACATGTCAAAATGAAACAAGCTAACACATTTTTTGAACATTAAAAATTGTAAAATTACTTTTTTAAACTAAGCCTTTTAATATTTTTGGTAAATATATTATAATAATATTAAAATTAGTCATTAAAACTTTGCATTTTAAAATTTTGGAACAGTTATTTAATAGCTTAATACAATTTAAAACCTTTCAGAGGTCTGTCCAGGCCAAATTTACTACTGTTTAGCGGTATCTTCACAAATTTAACTTTAAGAAAAACGGTAGTTTCACGAAATACCTTTTCTTAGAATTTTATTTTTGTATCCGTAGGAAGCGATAAATCCATATTTTTGTGTTGATTTTTTAATATAATTTTTCATTTTCACAAATTATGTCTTATTTTTCACAAAATAGGTACTTCTCAGAAAAGACAGACCATCGCCTTTTATCTCATATCATCAAGAATAATAATTACTCTTAATCATAAATTACTTTTCCATTAGGAAATCAAGTTTATGTTTGATTGCACAGTAAAATTTTGTGTTGATAACTTGGATGATGACATTTTGGCCTTATTAGCAGCAAACAAAAAATTAAAAATATTTTTTTTTTTTATTAAAATTTCTACAATTCTCTTATTAAATTAACTAACTAGAATAAAACACAAACACTGGTGCAAAAATAAAAATACTACAGTTGCAGTTTTATAAATTAGAACTTTCCTGAGTGTCGAGAAACAAAATGGCAGAGGACACATTGTAATAATGATGAAGAAAATAAAAAGGATATAAGAAATAGGTTTTTGGGTATACTTTGTATCTCAATCTACATACAACAATGGTGTAGATGGGTAGGGAAATCGAGAAATGAAGTATGTTGAAATTAAATTTAAATAGATTTCCAAGCACATATTCGAACATAAAACCTGTAAACAAATATTTTCTTTTATAACTTTAACTTTATTCACGTGTCCAAAGTATACCCAAATCTTCATTTGAATATTTTTATCCTCTTTCATGAAAAAATATATATATAGTTCCTTTTCTTAATAAAAGTTTCACTTTTCTAGCTTTTTATTTTGCACAATAAAAAAAATTCAATATTATTATCTTATATAATTTACATATAATATGAATGCTGTATTCTAAATTAAAAAGATTTTTTATTGCAAATGTCACTGGGATTTTTTTGCACTAATATTTTTAGGCTTGTTACAATCAAGTCATATCTTAGGTTGAATCGGAAAGATGCAGAAAATTTTTCGATCACGTAGAATCCACTCAGGCTTATTGTAATTAACCTTTCACAAGCTATTGGCAATACGTTTTCAAAGAGGAATCTACATGCCTAGGGTAATCTTGATTATTTTTAATAGTCTATAGCTTATAACTAAGGCCCGGATTTTGATGACATTTGCATTCTTTTGCATTTTTGTCCTTTAGAGCATTTTTTTAGATTTATAGGGCATTTTTCTTTAAATTTTGGGGCATATTTTGCATTTTAAAGCATTTTTTAAATTTTTTGTTAATTTTTTCCAATTTTTATTATTTTTTATCATTTTTCATTATTACACTGGCTTCCAAACAATGAAGAAAATCTCTAGGATATTAACAGGTGAAGCAACATCTTTTCAAATTGAAGAAGAATTGTCAGTAAGTGAGACCGTCTTTTTCAAGTACGCACCAATAACATCAGTAGACGTTGAAAGAAGCTTCTTCAGTTGTAAAAATTAACTTTCAGACAAGAAACGCTCGTTTACATTTCAAAATATTAAAAAAAAAATTATAATCCAATGTAATTCTGATATTTAGTAATATTATGAGATGGAAGTTGTTATATTTATTAAAGTTTCTATACAAAATGAAAATGTTTTGGAGTCAATATATTTTTTTTTTGTTATTTTAAGATATAAAACATATTTTTCAAACTTTAATGAACGTAGAACAAGTATTGCATTGCTTTATATTTTTTGAAATGACTCATAATAATTTTAAAGAGTAAAAAATTGTTTTAGTTCAATATTTTTACTTTATTTAAGTCATGTCATAAGGCGTTTTTAGCGCAATTTTTGCATTTTAAGGGCATTTTTTGTGTTTTTTTAAGGGTATTTTTTGCACTTTTAAAGGGCATTTTTTGCACTTTTTAAGGGCATTAATTGAGATTTTTTAGGTCATCAAAATCCGAGCTCTACTTATAACTCTTAAAAACCAACTCAGCATGTTCAAAATGGACCTGAATAGTTGGTCTAACACTGGTGTCTAACGTCATAAAATGTCATACATTTTATGTTAAAAAATTAAAAAATACCAAGCAGGTTCTCTATTGTCCATGTTCATATTAAGTTGCCGGAAAAAAACCAGACTCATTGAAAAAAGGCAGTACGCCCACAAACACTGAGAAAAAAATTGCTTGACATTTCCCTGTCCAATTAACAAATAACTTTGATTATGGAATTAATTTGATAATTAATTTTTAAAACATGTCTTATTCTTATGCAAAAAATATATCACAAAACACCTATATTTGTTTTAAAAGTTAAAAATAGTGAACTTTTTTCACAAAAAAAATAATTGGACTTATAGACATTTTAATTTTAATTTCAAAATAATTCACTTTCAATAAGATTTGGGTATTTAAATTAAATTTCTAGATTGATAAAATTGTTACCATCCTCATAATGACAGCTGATGTTTTTTTTTTTTGCAAAGAACCTAAGGTTTGTGATAGTTTAAACCATTTGATACCAATAATACTTTTAAATTACACAGTGCAATACCAGGTTTAAAAAAGAAATAAAATTTACATCATTCATATGAAGAACGTTTAAGAAGTCTGGACGTGTCAAAAAACGGACAGCGGGTGAACGCATAATCAAAACCCTTTGATTTTCTGGGCTGGATGAGGAAGGCACTGTTGTTGTTGTTGAAGAAGAGGCAGGAGTTGTATTTGCTGCGGTATCCTCATGGGCACGTGATGTCATTGTCCTACGAATACTCTGATACCTGGAAGAGAAAAAAAATTAAGTTAATCAATAAAAATTAATTGGTCTTCATATAGCAATTTTTTTAAATAAAATACATGGGTTTATTATAATTTTAAAAATAAAATACTTGATTTTATTATAGAATAATATCACTGAGTGGTTAAAGACACTCAGAAACAAAAAATTCAGTGACTTTAACATCTTAAATATCAATACTTAACAAAAGAGGTATTTATCAAAAATTTGAATAACAAAACTTTTTAAAATTAGAATTTTTGCAAGAAAAATTTTCTTTTTACTTTAACAGAAATTGCTATTCTATTTTTTTCTCTCCTCTAATACTGTTAACAATATATATATATAGTCAGACCTCGATATAAGGTCACTTTTCCAAAGTCCCGGCACACTGAATACGAATTCTTTGTTACAGATTATAAAGATACATGGTCAAGTTTTAAAAATCGTTATCGCTTATAAGGTCATTTTTATCTGAGGAGAGCGGAGCTCTTTTCTAACAAAAGCCTATTTAACTTCCTTACAAGGCAATTACCCCTCTGGAGTTCGAGGAAAATTTTGAGAAGTTACAAAATCTAGAAACCAAAAACGAAACAGACCTGCATAAATGATTATTTTAAATAAGGTAAGATGTAATGTATGTATGTACACTTTGAGAAAATTTGTAAACAGCTTTATTTTAATTAAAAATTTTTTTTAAAAATCTAACTTTCTTTAATTCTTTACTAATTCTGTTAAAATTTATTGACTTAAATATTTAATTTATGGCCGATCGGTTTCGTTTGTATCACTATTTTTAAAAATCATAATTTGTACTATTTACGAGCTTAGTTAGACACTGCTAATGAATCGGTTAAAGTCACTTTTGTGATCTCCCTTAGGGTGACCTTATATCGAGGTCTGACTGTATAAATATATATTTTATATATATATATATATATACAGTAAAACCTCCATTAAGCGGACATTCTTGGAACTGAAAAAATTTTACGATTATGAGAGTTGTCCGCTGACGGGAAGGGTACCCTAATAACGAAGTTTAACACTGTTAATTGTTTTTAGAATATTTTTAAAGGTGTAGAAATAATTAAATAATTTACAATAACTATCTACTAATAGACTTCAAATTGATAAGAAAACGAAAGAAATTTTCAATGAGGAAGAAGCATTGAGAGCATTGAAGATGTCATTTCAACTTGAGGGGCCTCATAACCTGTGTGGTCCAGATGAAAAAATCAAAAGATGCTGATGTCCAAATTATTTCAGGAGAGCAGTATCATTTTCTCTCCTTTCTTTACAAGGATAAGGCAAGGTGACAGGAGAAAGATTGATCTCCAGAAGTGAAATAGCTTAACAATATTTTTAGTTATGGATAAGGCAAAAAATTTACATGTCTTAAAAATGGCAAAAAGTTGCATCCCCCTCCCTTGCAATTTAAAGCAGAAATAGTTTTTTATTCATAGTTTATGACTGTCCACATCCGGTTATGGGAGTGTCCGCTTTGCAGAGAATGTACACAATGGTTTATTAATAGAAGATTCACTGGGAATAAAAAATATGTCCGTTTTGAGAGGCACCCGTTTTGTAGGTGTCCATAACAGGAGGTTTCATTGTATATATACATTTAAATTTGATAATTTTTAAATAATAATTTTACACGTTATTTCAAAACAAAAATTAGCAAAGAACTTTGTTAAATTTATATTAACTAGATCAAATGTAAAATTTTCTTTCTAAGGAGCCTTGATGTGCAGCATAGTATGAAACCAAGTTTTACAAACCTGCGATCAAGTTGCTGACGTTGTAATTCACTAGCTGTACCAAGTGTCAATTGCTGTGAAGTTGATGTAGTTGGTTTTGCCCATGTGGTAGTGCGATTTAAATGATCAATGTAAAAAATACGACCATGGCTATCTACACGAGCTTCCCAATCTATAAAATTAAAACAAAGAGGAAAATATTGCTCAAAACTGTGTTTTTAAAAAATAATAAATAATTTTAAAATAAAGTTTCTGAAAACCATCAAATAAATGCAACATTTTAAAAAGTAGTAATATAACTGCATACTAATATAACGGAGAAATAATTTTCTTATCAACATTAGCATTTTGGTGTATTAAATCTTGAAATTTAAAGTTTCAAAAAAAAGCTTTTAAACTACCACAACAAATCAATAATTTTAGTGCTATAATTTTAGTGTAGTAATTTTAGGAAAACCAAAACTGTCAGTTTTGGTTTTTCCACTGACAACAGAAAGGCTTCTGCGTGTTTGTAGACAGTGTACCCCTGAAGAAGTACTGTCTTGCAAACACACATATATTTCAATTTTTCCTGATTTAATGTTTGTTTAATTATCTAAATTATAATAAAGCAAATTTGGTTTTAGCTGCTTTAGGCACTTTACCATTTTGATTTAATGTTTTAATAGTTAATTTACTTCTTTGTCTCCTTTTTGCTTTTGTAAATTGGATTCATTTTCTAATTAGGTTATGCAAGTAAGTAATAATATAGTTTTATTTTAATTAATGCCTATTTTTGAGAATTTTTACAGTAAACAAAAACAGTGTACTATTTTGCACTTCGAACAATTTGACCTGAAACTGGAATGCAGAAAGAGTCCACTAGAAAAATAATGACTGTATAATAAAAATATTATATTTATCATTAAAAATAAAAATACTTCCTTAAGAGAGAAAACAACTACCTACATTTAAATATTTTTTACTGTTGATAAATCAAAGAACAATCCAAATGATTTTATCAAACTTTCAATATCAGTTTAAATTACAGTCTACACTCTTTAGTACAACCCCACATAACAGAGACTCTTCCATTATAATGACCAATGGATTAACAAAGTTCTGTTCACTATTACCGAGATAGAAGTGATCATTGAAAAAAAATTTTGATTTCTCAAATAAAAAATAAATAGTACTAATGAGAATGGTAACAATCAACAAACATAACTGATATTTGCTATACATCCCTTTTTAGCAGACATAATGTAAAGGCTCAAGGATTTGATTCCAATATCATCAAAGAAATAATATTCATTTTACTTAATTCTTACAAATTTTTATTTAACACAATGCTTGATTTGATTGCTTTCATTTTACTTTTCTTCCTAGTAGTAAAGCTTTAAATTTTTGATTGTCCGCAACCATAAGCCTAAAAATATCCAGAATTTTAAAGAAGTTTTAATTTCTCATAGTTCAGTTTTCAATATGTTTTCCTTTTTTAAAAGGCCTTTTTGCATAGGCTTTTAACTTCATTCTTAAGATCTTTGATTTTTCTTTCTATTTTTCTTTATTAAATTGCTTTGGGCTTTTTTGTTATACTGAATGATCTCTATTATATCATCCTTTTATTAAACATCTTTACTGTTAAAGCATGATTTAATTCAAGTTTTAAATCACCAACTTTTGACTTTTTAAAAAAATTATTTAAATTAAATTTTTTCCTCTAGAAAATTTATAATGGGATAGTTTAAATTTTTTATTTAGTTGTATACATATCGACCACT
This sequence comes from Parasteatoda lunata, assembly GCA_949128135.1. Classification (NCBI taxonomy): domain Eukaryota; kingdom Metazoa; phylum Arthropoda; class Arachnida; order Araneae; family Theridiidae; genus Parasteatoda; species Parasteatoda lunata. Next base: position 64,262,868 of record OX421979.1, on the reverse strand, counting down.
TATATGTATATATTGATTTAGTTAAAATTTATCTTATATTTTCTTTTAATGCATGTTTATTTTTTTAAATAAATCTCTAAGTTATTTTGTAAAATTAGTTGCCAAAATACAGTTTAAAAAAGTGTCTGCTGAATTGACAATTTATTCTGTCAACTTAAAAATTAAGGTAAAAGGAATAATAAAATTTTTTAATTCGTTTATTTTACCTTTTTTTTTTTAAACATATATATTTCTATTCTTTTTTCATTCAATATAATAATGCAAATAGATGAATAGATTATTCAAATATGTATTGCTATTATAATTTTTTTTTTTTTTTATTGCTTCAAATACATTGTCATCATTTTTTTAAAATAATATTTCAATTTTAATTATATTTTTAAATAAAATAACTCATTTTTAAAAAAATCTGAATATTTAACTACCCTGTAACTTTTACCAGATGTATTTTTTTTAAATTGAATCTTTAATAATTCTCAGACTGACTACAGTGTTTAAGCTTATCTTTGAACTTTCTCCAGCTTTACAGCCCTTTCTCTACTACACATTTGACTTTCACTTTACTTGTCAAGGAAGAAGTCTCGTTCAACAAATAATCAACCTTGAGAAAATGTAAGGACTATAATTACAAATTAAAATAGTTATATACCCAACAATTCGACTCTCATCATTAAGATCAAAAGCACTGTTGCCATCTTATCAATGGCAAAATTTTCCATTTCTCCTCTAGAATATCATTACTTATGCATGTATCGCACTTATCTTTCAGTTTACTTATGATCAGGGCTACTTAATTTTCTAGCTATTGACAAAATAATCATTAGAATTATTTTCTACTTATTGGTTAATCATAAAACTGCAGATCATTAGTAATAATGAATAAGATTTATAATAAATACAGGTCTTTTATTCCTGCTATTTCATAAACCACAATGTTATTTAATGCCAGTTAGAACACCTGCTCTGAACAACTATTTTTGATATAGCAACCGAAATTCAGTCATTTGATTTAAATACAATTTCAAAGAAATTACTTTTAGATTTTATTGCAGAATAAATATAAAACACTTCAAAACCCCTTTGAATGAAGGAAGAGTGATATGACCTCCTTAATTTTTATCATTAATCTTAGATGGTCATAATTTATAGTCATTCATGATTTTAATAATTTTCTGCCCCCAGTGGACTGAATTCTCATTAAAGTAAAACATTGCTTTGCCAAAATTGATCAAATAATTCCTTCGGTTATGAGAACATTTTTAGCATTTTTGTCCACTCACGATATAAAAACCTTAAGTTATAAAATTCATTTTCGCAAGAGCCCTAAAGGTTGTTACATCGAACATCAATTGTATATAAAACTAAAATTTTTAAAAAATAAATAAATAAAAGTTGAAAACCTGAAAGACATACTCTTTCAAAGAAAAGATTGTTTTGTACTCACGAGGGGGCAGTGGTTCCTCAAGATCAACCCTCTGGTATCTAATTGTTCTTTCAGGAATAGAAGGCAAACGAGTGGTAGGAAGATGTTGCAAGGTAGCAACCTGCAATGAATCTCTGCCAGCAGAGAAGCTCAAGGACCTCGTTGCCATATTGCTAAAATTAAAACAAAATATTTTACACACAATTTGAAAAATCTATAATAAAAATACTAGATATTATCTTTTTATACTAGAATATTTATAAATTATTGAACTTGAAAAGTCCCAAACATTTTGTGTAAAAAAGAAGTTTTAATAACTTTAACATATTCAAAAAATATTTCAAGACAAAGGTGTTTTTCTGAATGCATTCCCATAGCAGAATTCTTTTAGGCTTTCTGAGACAAATTTGCCTCGCACTAATATCTTTCTGCAAGATACTTTCAAATATAATAATTATTAATTTAAAGTAACAGAAGTGTTCACAAAAGAAAAAAAAATACTAAATTAAAATTCTTAGAGTTCTTGGGGTCAAAACGGAAGATGCTCCGGAATTTTGAGATACTTAGTGAAATTAGTTAACAACAGCATGAACTATTATTTTATATTTTACTATTCCCACACTAACTATTAAGAAAAATATTTGAAAAACTTAGCACTTAAAAAACTTTGAAATAAAGCTATTTTCTTGGACTTTGACTGTTAAAATATAACTCATGCCAGCAGTGAACCACAAAGGAACAGATTTCTATTACTACATGCAAATGAGTAGTCCTAAATTCTGTGGCAGAATTTTTTCAGGCTTTCTGCGACATACCTCTTTAATACTAATATTTTTCTGCAAGGTACTTTTAAAAATAAAAAATATACATGTTACTAAATTAAAGTAACAGAAAGTCAACTTTAAAAATAAAAGAAATTTATCCGAAAAGTAATTAAAAATTTTTTTGTTTTCAAAGTTAAATTGGTAATATTTTTTTATTCTATATTATGGGCGATATTCTCACAATTTGTAGAGGGAAGACACACAAATAATTTCCTTTTTCGCATTTTGTAAATCATCAAATTTTTAAAAAAATTCAAAAATCTTGATATCTGTAGCAGTAACTAACTGAAAAAAAATATATATATATCAACGACGAAATCGTCGAATCGGACTCTTCAAAAAAGGGATACTAAATGCGTGTTTTCATTTCGAGATTCAGTTTTAATAAATAATATCGTATTAAAAATATCGGAATTTTAAAAGCTATGTGGAAATCAATAGTAATAACTGCATAAAAAAATTTGAGCGAAAATTTCTGCAGAAAAGAAAAATTTAAATTTTTTACTTCATTACTCTTTGGTTTTATTCTCAAATAAGAATAGAAAAATTACAAATTTTTTTCCCACTCTGATTCGCGAGAAAAGCATCTTTTGAATATAATTCTGAAGAAAAGATAATATCTTTCAAAACTTTTCGCAGGAAAAAAAAAAAATTAAAATTTTTTACCTCCCACAGAAAAATTTTTCTACAAAAAGTCGGTAACGTTATGCGACAATGTCGCCATGATTCTGCCACGGGGGTCCTAAAAAACATAAACATCTGTGTGGTGTATTAATGTGACCTTAAAGTAGCAAGAAACTGAAATATTGCACAACTTTCAACAACAAAACTAGATAGAATAAAATTTGCTGGTAAAGCCTTATGTACAGCAGAAACAAAATCAATTCACAGATCTACTGTTACTGATTAAGCTTTTAAATAAAATAATATGACTCTAAACTTTGAGGCCCTTACAAGAATTGAATGCAGAAATAGTTATGGGAAAACTCTTAATTGCTTTAAAAAACGAGACTTGGCCCAATATGAATATCTGAAGTTAATATCCTTGGAATCGAATATGATTTCATTAGATTCAAAGGTGAACTTTATTACCTATCTATAATTTAGTAAGGGGGTTTGCAAAACATACTCGTCGCTATCTAGTTAAGTGATATATTTGCGGAACCTCACTTTTAATTTCACAAATTTAATCAAAAATGCTTTCCTCTTGAACAAAAAATATTGATTTATCAAATGGCAAATAAGAGATGAAAAAATAGGAATTAAAAGCTTAGTCAATTTTGTATATATATTATATAATCATAACAAAGAAGTGGTAGAACACTTAGCAAAAAAATTTTGAAAAAGTAAAATTTAGATGTAAATCAAATTAAATTCGTACAAACAATTAAAAGAAATTAGGAATTCTATTTCCCAAGAACATTTTAAAAGATAATTACAACTCTTCATATAACTATGAACTTTCAAAAAGTATATAAAAATCAAACTAAAAGTAAATCATATATCAATTTGCTTATGTTTATACTCAAATAAGAAATAAACTAAAAATATAAATAAGTCATTTTTTATGAGGTCTTATTCAAATCCTCATCATTAAAATAATTGTAAATTTGATTAGTTAGAGAAATATATTGATATCACCATATAGTACATGTAAGAAAGAACATACCCTAAAGAATTGCGTCTTTGAACCCATAATTCTGAATCAGGTCTGATGTAGGCCAAATGGTTCGTCATATTTAAGCGAGAAGACACAGTGCTGTCTCGTTCCTCAGAAGAAGGAGATGTCCTCAATGGTGATGGACCATCATCTGATGTTTCATCTGTTGGACTCACTGGACTAAGATCATCACTAGCAGGACTGACGATCAAGCCAGGGGATACTGGAGTCTGAACACTGTCTGGTGTTGATAACAAACTTAGAGAACTGGTACTACAATGCATGCCAGTCCTAGAGATCGAAGGCATGTCTGGGGTCGTAGCACAACTCGGCAAGGACGGTTCTTGTGCAATAGCATCAGGATAAGCAAGCACATTTTCACCATCACCAGAATCGGAATCCGATCCATAGGAACCGTTTCTATGACCACTGCATCCACCGCCCGGCGGCTCTTCATTTTCACTGGCACTAAGAGTTTGGGATGAGGGGCTGCTGCACGGCGGAGTAGCAATGCCAGGCACACACACACTATAACTTCCCGGTATTTCATCATTGTCTAGGTTTAAATCACCAAAATCTGAGCTCATATGATCCATTGAACTTGCCACACGTGCCAAGTCACTTGCTTCACTTAAACTGAGGTAAGTCTCATGGTCCAAATCTGAAGAACTATATACATCCATGCTAGGTTCCAATTCTGAATAATTTAAAATAGGTGTATCGCCACATTCAAAATTTACAGCTTCATTTATATTTTCTAAAGATGGACCACCTTCATGGATGGAGTCATGCTCAGGAGTTGCTAAGGGAGCTGTTCGTTGGTTAAGTGGATGTTCATTACGTGCTTGGGTTTGATTAATATAATGACCATCACTAAAGGCATCTGACCCAATTGGATGAACTGCTAAGGCCATAGGCCGAGATGCACCACTAGAAGTTCTTTGAGGCAAAGCTGGAGGTGGAGGACTAGAATCTCTTATAAGAGGCACTGATGCAGATGAAGTTAAAGTGGTACCAGTCTCAGTATTTTCAAGACATGGTGTGGCATCATCATCAGTACCATCATTCTGTTCATCAGTATCAACAATTTCTAAAAGGAAGCTATCTTCAGGTTTTGTATGTTTATGTTTCTGAGAAGACATATGACTAGAATCTAAACCTTCAGTTCTAGCAACAGATGACCCCTCTTGTGAGGATGGTCCAGGCCCAAGTAAATGGGCTTTAGATCTTTCAAGGGGCCGATGACTTTTAGAAGATTTTTGTTTGGGAGGAAGTGGCGGAGGAATATCCATTTCTTTTACAGGGGTAGGATTAGGAGATGAGTCAATACTGTTGGTAGTGTCTGCTGCAGGTTGAAGCACGTATTCCATATTAGTAAAGGCCACAGAGGAAGAGCCACCGCTACAAACACTGTTATTACTAGTGGTAAATGTTGTTGGTATAGATGGCACAGAGAGACGAGAAACTGATACTTGAGATGCTCTTCGAACTGGAGGAGCAGCTGCAATGCTGTTAATGTTTTGATCTGAACCAGATCTAATATTTCTAGGTTGACTGTCTCTTCTAATTGGCTCAGCACGTGATGAACCACTCACTGAATGACTTGAACCATTTCCTGATAAATTACCATTTTGCATTTGAGCTGAACGACTAGAGAGTACAATATGTTGAGGTGTATTAGGGACGGATGACCCAGTTATTTGTGAATCTGAGAGATCAGTTGCATAAATAGGATTATGAACCTGTCGAATATGTGTAAAAGGATCAACTGAAATAAAAATATAAAAAAATTTCAGTCAACATTACATTTTACACAGCAGAAACCATAATTTAAATATTTCAAGCCAAAAAAGTTAATAGATTTTAGATTAATAATAATCTTTATTGAAAAAAATTACATATCAGTAATAAAATACCTGGACCACTTTCTAAAGTGAAAGTGAAAGAAAACTGTCCAGTCACGTGGTCTGATGGATTTTTATTGCACAAATTAAAGTTGAATTCAACTGGAGATCTGCCATATGAAAAAAAAAATAATAAAAAATAGAGAAAATATTAAGTAAGCAAAATTTATTTCAAGACATATTTAAATAACTCGATGGGGGGAAAAACTTACCCAGTGCACTGATCAAGAAGAAGGCAAATTTGAATAGAAAATTTTCCTAGAAAACGACTAATGATTGGTCGACTTTTAGCAAATTTATCTTTTACTTCGAACTCAAGGATGTCGGAAGGATAGGCAATAAATTCAAACTAAAAAAAATACCATTATAAGAATTTCATTTAATCTAATAATTTTAATCAATTTTAATTAAAAGTAGCAAAGTAGCATACATATATCTGTTTTCTTATCTATGTACTCAAGTACATATAAAAGAATATACTAACACCAGCCATAACACTAGAATCAAATATCTTTTGTATGAAAAGTTTTCTTCAATGATATTGTTAAAAATCAAAAAAACATCAGTAAAAAACAAAAGTGTGATTAAAATGTCCTGTCGAAAGATATATTGAAATTTTAAAAAAAAAATCTCATATCTGCACAAATTTTTTTTAACATTATATATACAATGGGTCAATTCTCATGAAAACAGTCATTTTCAGTACATAAAATTCAAAAAAAAGTTAAGTGAATGAAAAGTTTTGCAACTTTTTATATTAATAGATGTATGGAATGGCATAATAAGAAAAATATATATCCTTTAAATTATATATAATGTTTAAACAAATTAATTTCACAATTTAAAAAATGAGCAAATGACACTAATAGTGGGGATTGTTTTATTTGAATATATGTTTTTCCTTAACTTCAAAAATTACAGCTATCTCTAGTTTGAAAGTAAACACACTAAGCATATTTAATATATATTATAATTTAGCTTTATAATTACAAGAGTCTTTTACATTTACAGGTTTGGGAAATAGAATTGGCTCCACATAGAATGGGTGGAAGAATTCTTTTGATGTCTATTTGTGTGTAGTTACGTATGTCTTTTGGAAATAGCCATTTGTGTTTTCCTACACTTGTTGGAACCATTACATCAATGGTTACATTTTTTGAATGAAAGATCTTTACTTCTTTGGAGTATAAAATTTTTTCATACTCAATTGGCACGCAATCTCCTATTTTGAACTCCTCTTTATTTCGGTTTTTCTTTGTAGATAATGGAACAGATACTTACATGCAGTTCCCATATTATAATGTTCACACAAAATTGATGCAGCACATGCAAAACATGAGAGGGAACAAAAATTCAATATTATATTTCTTGAACTGTATGCCATTTGATGAACTTTCATGGTGACTAAGAATGGTTTTAATTCTTCCTAGATTAATTTATCACTTTATTATTTTATATCTTCATTTGTAACTTCAAATAAAGCTACTAAGCAATTTTCTTTTAATCCAGAAACAAGTGTCTCATAATTATGCACATCTTTTCCTTTTGCCACTTTTTGATCTGCAGTTTTTATCATAACAGCCCCAATTCTGTCGAGAGCTCCTTTTTCATGTCTGGATTCACCAAGTCTAGAATACCAAGAGTAAGCTTTTTTTTTTCTATGTTGTGATATCAAATTAAACATTTTTTTGTTGGTATATTTGGCTGATGGCCAATCACTTAGCATATGAACATATTTTACTTCATTTGTACTCAAAAACGACTTTGACATTTAGTTAAGATTCATCAAAGGATAAAATAATATTGTAAGTTCTCCTCATTTTATACATTAGTGTGGGAATGACAAATTTAAAAAAATAACAGTTAGGCTTAATTGATTTCTGAAATCAATCACATACTATAATATTCAAACAAGAAAGCAACTTATAAGACATGAGGGAATAATAAATGTAAAAAAAAATTTACCTGGTTTGATGCATTCGAATTTATTCCACAGCAAAGATTCTGTAAGTTGAAGATGAAAACATACTGCAATTTTGTTCTATGAGGCCAGTTGTAAACAACTAAAGTTTTCATTAAAATATTTTTATTCTGTTGAGATTGTGGGTGGTAAATACATTGTTGTGAGGGACTTGCAAAACGTTAGAGATAAAGTTTAAAATAGCGCTGTGGTAATATTTTCACCAGAAATTAAATTTAAAATTGATTTTCTGAACTCAATATTAATATTCTAAAATATAAAATATGAAATTTGTAAACTTTTTTCCTTTTATTTCAGAAAAAAAAAAATTTCTTCTCTTTTTTTTAAATCGACAGTTGGGACAAGTGAAGGAATGATATATTGATAATTTTGTTCTTATTCTTTAGTTAACCAGAGTTCTGAAAGACACTTTGCCATAAAAAATTTTTTTTTAAAAATTCACAAGTCTTAAAACAAGCATAAAGTATACTGGAGACATGAAAATGACTGTTTTTTTGTGAGAATATATATATATATAAAACTGATAATATAACATTTTCTTGTAACCAATGGCAGGATATTTAATAATAATTTTTTTCAGTTTTGTCTTACTCATTCTTATTCATTACAAAAAAATTTTAATTTTTAATTTAAGTTGAAACAATTTAAAAAATTATTTATTAAAAGAATAAACTAAACAAGCATATTATGTGATTGAAGTAAATGTAGATATCAGTTAAGAAATAATAAATTACATTTTGTTGTGCATTGCATTTATTTTCTTTTTCTGTTATTAATTGTAAATTATTAAAAGTAAAAGTAAGAGCAACTGATTAGTTCTTATAAATATAATAAAAACCACATAGTGGTTAAGGCACTGTGATGCAATATTGAACTTTATTTGGGTCCTTGGTTAAGGCTTGAAAACTACTCAACTTCAAATTGTTGGGTACTAACTAGTCTGATAAGTAAACCCAGTATTTATAAAACTAGTATTTAAATTAAGATGGCAAAAGTAATCTTTTAAGAACTTTCAATCATGACACTTTTACAACAATAGAAAAAGTATAGAAAAAAACCTGTTAAAAACATTTCAAAATTAAAATACTGAGAAAATAAGGGTTATTATAAGGAATAAGCAATTTAATTTCAAATTTTCAAAAAATATATGCATCAACACGAAAATAAAAACTAAAGTTTTATAAACAGAGCTAAATCTTCAACTTAATTGACACATTGGAACAATAATCTATAACTAAATAATCTTTAAAACAGACAGAAAAAATGGGTGGAATCATTTCTTACTGAAAATTGCATGTTTAACTTATGTATTGTATTCACTATAGTAGCCACTACAGTATGGTAGTCACAACCATTTAAATAATTATAAAAAAAAAGAAATTTTTTAAATGAAACCTGTGTAATTCAGGGTAGAAAATAATGAATGAAATCAACTTTGACAATTTACAAAAGCTTTGATGTATCCTTAATTGAATATACAAGAAATAGTTCCTAGATTTTAAATGAATAAATTTAATCTTAACTTTTCAAATAAATCAGTAAAATATACAAATTTTTTGGCTATTTATATTTGACTGTTACGCTAAAAGTTTACACACTGGACTGTCCATTAAACTAAGTATGTTTGTGTTAAATCAAAACAAATATTTGGTTTTAAACTTTTGAAATACATTACAGATGAACAAAAATAAAAAATTAAATTAGAAAGATTTTAGGGTTTGATTAGCTTAATTATCTTATTAAAGGTTGTCCTTACATTGTACTTAATTGATTAAAATCCTTAAGGTTGTACTTAATTCATAAAATAAATGTCAAGTTCATTTTAAAAGAATAAATTGAAATTAGCATTTAAATGGGATTCAACTAACAAAACATAGTTGTACAATTTATATCTCAAACAATGTATATGGATATCATACTCATTTTAATAAAAAAAAATTTACAAATTAATAAAAATTGCTTTAGAAAAAAGTGTTTTCTTTCTTATTTCTTAAAATATTATTTAATTAATTTTAAATCATGGAAGATACATCCAAACACTTTTTGGATAATAAATTATTTTATAACAATAGTTGCAACCTAAACGTTTTCTTACAGAATATGTGAATGCTGAGTTTTATTAAACTCTTACAGTACTGAAAAAAGAAGAGGAAGAAAAAATCTCAAAAAGCATTAGCGATACAGAATTTTTTTAAAAAATCAGTTATACCTGTCCAGGCCAACATGGCTGGGTTGTTGCTTCTGCAATGCCAGTTCGACAAACTTGTCCATGATGAGGTAATAAGAAGACGCCTTCACCTTTACCAGGATGAATAGTTATTTTCACATATGGGTCAGGATTAAAAAACATCCCCTTTTTTAAGTTTTTTGCATAGAGATCTATTTTAAAAAAAATATTTTTAGAACAAAGTGTGTTAATAGTCAATGACATCAAAAAATACAATTTATAAATTTTATTTGCAAATAAAAATCCCATTTACAGTAAGAGAAAATAAAATTTATACTAAAAAAAAAGGGGGGGAACCAAAAATTTTAAACTGTAATGACTCTAAACTAATATATCTTAAAAGCTTTATAATTAATTTGCATCTTTTAAAAAAAAAAAAATTCCTCACATTTATAAATAGTAAAAGGACTTACACCCTTATGCAACTGAAACGCACTCCTTCGATTTATACCATTCTTTGATTGCTATATTGTAGACTGTTTTTGCAATTCAAATGTAACATTGGATCACTAACAAAGTAAAAGGGCTGTCTGTTAAAAAAAAACTTTTTTTATTGGCAGGTCACATGCGCAATATTCTTTCTTAGCCAATGAAGAAATTCAGATGAGCTTCCTCAAGAATAGGTTGGGGAAGAATTTTTAATTAAGACTTTTGAATTAGCATTTCCTCATCTAGTTTCAATTTTATCATAGACATTGGTGTCTGTTATCATCTGAATATTACTTTAACTCCCCCTTACATATTCAAATTATTAATAACATCATTTTTAAAAAATGCTTCTTAAAATATATTCAAATAGATACTTGGATTTTGGATACAATGATGATGAGTTTTTATTTTAAGATTCCTTTTAATAAAAGTTTCAAGCACTTACAATTTTATATTTTGAATATTTATAAAAGTACCTTCTAACAATCCCCTTACAAGATAATACTTTGCAATTTGTAATTTACAATCTTTTATAATTTAAAAATATTTATGAAACAAATAAACACATCTAATCAAATTAGAAAATATAGGCTTTTATCAAGAGAACTTAAAAACTGTAATGAGATCATATATTTGCAACTACCTTGTAAAAAATAACAATCAAATATTGTCAAATTATTTTTAGAAGTAATAAATAAAAACCTTGAGTTAAAAGAGACTACTGACTATCAAATCACAGTTTTGGATTTCAACCTCCAAGTAACTTTATAAATGCTAATAAGTAATTCAAAAACATTGCCTTTTTTAATTAAAAACTCTTATACCATTATTCAATCCACGTATTAGTTACATAAAATTGTCACGGAATGTTTGAAACATGTTACCAAATTTATATACTGTTACAGGGCTTGAAAAACCGCCAATCCGCCAGCCCTTGGCGGTCAAAAATTCCCCGCGGACAACGAATTTTTCGAATCCGACGTCCGCACAGACGGCCATTTTCCCGTCCATTTATGAACATATTTTACGTATATTCATTTGTTCATTTATAAACATCTACCTTAAGAGAAAACCCCTTTCAGATTTCTGTCCAGAAACGTCTATAAATCATTGGCTTGATTGTGGAACTGGCAAACGTCATATTTGATTCATTTAAAAAAGCGCAGTACTCTCGGATAACTTGACCTTTGTCATTTAAATTATTTCATAAAAGAAATACTAGGTTTCACTATTAGTAACCTAGTATTTCTTTTATTTCTGTGTAATGTAGTCCTAGTATTTGTAATCCTAGTAACTACTAATTCATTGCGCAATTTATATAAATGTTTGTAATATATAAGAGAAAATTATATTTTTATTTATTTAGAAGCTATGGGTTAGTCTCAAAGGAGGACGGGTACATTGTTGGACAAGCTGTCCTCGAGGACGGGTAAAATTTTCGAGTTTTTTCGAGCCCTGTACTGTTATCCTCCTTATTTCTTTTCAAAACTGCCATTAATCATTTAATATATGCTTTGTGATTTGACAGAAACAGATCAAACTTAGCCATTGAAGTCAAGTTATAGTCCTGTCATGTGACTAAAATCTCTTAAAATGTTACAGTTAAATCAGGAAACAGATAATTTTTTTTTGAATCAATAGAGCAGAAACTAGTAGATCGGCCAAATTTCGTTTAAGCTGCAAAAGGGCCTTACAATAAAAATTAATTTTAAAATACATACTGGATAAAGTAAACTTCACCATCTCTACAGGATATTGTTGAGAGGAATATCCCACCAACACTTCATCAGCCCCAAGGCTATTCTAAAAATTGCCGGAAAAAAAAACAGACTGTTACTATGCAATAAAAAAACAATTATTAATAAAGAAATAATACTCAAGATTATTAACAACTAAAACACTAAAAAATTGTAGTGTAAAAATACTAACAAAATTACAATTTTGCATAAACTTACTTGAAGCCCACAGGAGGCCAGAAGCCTTCTAACTGCAACCAAGGGACTGACAGCTCGTAATATGCCGGAATTTCCATGATAATACTTAAAGCATACATTAGTTACATCTGTAATGATAAATAAGAGATAGATCAGGAGGCAAAATATAAAATCATTGGTTTAATAACCAAAATATTTTAACAAAACAACATGTAAGCCTTAATGTTGTAAGCAAAATCATTTGGGGTCAATTGGATATGGAGTTTGATGGCATAAATAAGGGATGGAATGAACAGTGCCGCACAATGAATTCCAGGCAAGTTAATTAAATGGTACGCAAACAAAAAATGGTATGCAAATGGGACAAGAAAAAGAAAAAAACCTAGGGGCAAAAGACAACATGAAAAGTAGAGTCAAAACTCAATAATAGAAACTTTAAAGGACTTATAATAAACTCTGTGATATGAAAGTTTATAATATTTTGTACATTTTAATAACCAAAGTAATAAAGGTGTCAGAATCTTTAAAATCAGAAAAACTATATCAAACGAACTTGATAAATAATTGTTCAATATAAATTATTTCTTTGGTACACTTTTAAATTTTTTAAATAACATAAGACATATCAAGACATTGTAGACATCATATTCAGTATGTTGAGATACATATTTTATAGCAATCAAATTGTAAGATTTGAGTTAGAACTTAAATTTACTAATTTCTTATAAATTTTTTTGAGAACACGAATGCACACATGCAGAGTTTTCCTTTCCTGTACTTTAACATAATGAGATATGATTAAGAGAGCACATTAGTATTAAATGTCTTTCCTTAAATAACAAAATAAAAAGAAATAGTGCAAGTTACACTAACTAATCTACAAGTTAAAAATGAGCCATACATTTTAAATCTCCCACTGCATTAGCAATTACCTTTTAACCTAAACTGAAAAGTAATTTTGTAAACAATTGTTGGTAAAATAAAATTTTGACTTGTCTGAATATTGAAAAGATATCTCATTGAACAAGCTTTATAAGTATATTCATGAATTGCAACTATGCCTCCACTGCATAAGAAAAGATTTGCAGGGAAATAGAACCATAAAGTAAGCATAAATCATAACTAGCAGTGGTATAAGTTTTCGAAGGATTATTACGAAAGGAATAAAGTAAAAAAATTAAATTGAAAATGAATAAAAATCGCTGAAATAAACTTAATTCCTTGCAGTTAGTTTTTCCCCTTTCTATTATGTAGTAATTTTAAAAAAAAGTTTACAAAAGCATAAAAAATCTAAATTGCACACTCACCACCTTAGAACGATTGGAAAACAATGATTCAGGGTCATTCCATTTTAACTTTTTAAATATAGTATAACCTTAAAAAATCTGGACGATATGGTGTTCGAGGATGAAAAAAACTGTTCGGATTTTAGAAATTCATATTTTCAAAATAATACCATATTATGTTTATTCTTATCTCCTACATTAAGGTATTCTTGAAATTTAGGAATCAACTTTACCACATATTTACAAGTCAGAAACACAAACCCAGGCCCTAACTGTAACTGAAAAATGCCCCAAAAAGCATTCAACTGATTCCGATTTATTTGCAAATTATCTGCGAATTTCACTCATACTAAGTGAACTTTTATGCAACTCAAATCAGCAAGACATCAAAATAAAATCACAGTATTTAATAAAATCATTGAAAAAACAAGTAAAATCTATACCTTCAGTAAAAGAATCACAATTTTCTATAGTCCATAAAATTTGGCCTTTTGAAGTAGACGTTGGCCATCTATTTTTACATTCAATATATCGAGATGGATCTGCTTCGTCTAGAAAAATTATTGAAAACTACTATAAGTCTACTATAATAAACTACTATAAGTAAAGTAAAAATACAGTTAAAAAATTTATAATGATTAAAAAGAAATTCAAAATATTACAATTCTGAGGTTTCTTAATATAAAATTCATATTTATAGTTATTCTATAATACTTATTCTTGTTCTATTTCTTAATTTTAACAAAAACTGTAGTTCTGAATTATCAATTACTTAGTCAATCTTCATGAATTCACTACTTTGTTGCCTTATATTGACAAGGGTTTTACCTACATTAAGAGCAAATGTTAGGGGTAAAAATTATGCAGCTACCGGTTTTTATCAATTTCATTATATATTAAGAAATTATACAATTAACTTTATCAAGTGCCATTTTAACAGAGTTGAAATGTTTCTACATTGTTGCTTTTACACAAAATAACTTCTAAACTTTTTTAAACCAGATTTATTCAAAATTTAAATTTCTATCTTATTTATTCTTAATCAGACAAACATTTTATAAACGGCTAAAGGAAGGGCGGGAAATTAAAATTGTGCAAGCAACAACTGCATTTTAATTTTCAAATCAAAAACAGCTATTTTGTTGGAGATGAAGTTGCTTTTTGTGTCAGCAAATATAAATTTTTTATCAATTCAAGTTAGTTTTACAACTTATTTTCATTGCATTGAAATCTTAACTTTAGTAATCTATTAAAATTAATAAAGCATTGGATTCAAGTATTCCACTAAATACATTATAGTTATAGAATAAAAAAGTTTTAATGAAAATTTGAAAACAAAAGCTATTCTACAAAACATTCAATTGAATATTGAATTAAAAAGTGAACTTGAATATTAGAGTAACTGATATTTAATTCAATTAAGAAGCTTAGAGAAAGCATTTTAGTAAAATTTGAGAAAATCAGCTTAAGAATAGAAAAAACAAGTTGCCAAATAATGACATTAATGTTTGTTTTTTTTTGTGACAGCTAAACATAACATTTTCTTAAAACAGGGTTGGCAAGGTTTAGGACAGAGTGGATTAATCCACGGTTTAAACCCTGGTTTAAACTGTCCTGTCCAAAACCCTTTTACTCAAATTATATCACAATTTTATCTGAACAATATTTAAAAGGTAAAATAAACATAGAACTAATAACATATTAATAGTTAAATCTACTAGAAAATATTTGTTTTTAAAAGTATAATGTTTTATTAATATTGTTTGCCTCTTCAATTTAAACATTAAACAAAGGAAGATTAATATCAGTAATAAAGTTCAATTGATCCTCTCATTCAATAGTACATAACTGAAATTTGACCTTGCCATACAGGTTAAGCTATTAGGAACTAAGTGTTTGGTTAGTCATAAACAGGCTTATTTATCTATAGTACTATTCAAGAATACTTTTATTTCATTCGTGTTCAATTCTTTTAGCGTAGTAGTGATAAATCGCCAGTGTCAGTAACTGAAACTGATGTTATGCCCTTCAAAACTGTTAATACATTTATCAGTTATTTTGTATTTCCAATTTAAACTAATGTATATTTATATTTAAAAAAAAAATTTTTTTAAATAGATGTCTTTTTTATCATGCAGAAATTATAAAACTTTTTTAAAAAAATATTGTGAAAAATAAAAGGTTAATTTTTAAAAAATTTAGTATTTTTTTAAAATCATCATTATTATTTTTTAATATTGTGTTATTTATCCTTATGCAAAAACATTATTTATCAGTATTAAAAGCATATATATATTTAAAGGATTAAGTGCTCACTTTTGTTTTTCAATGAATTGTGGAGCTTCAAAAATTATAAACCTTTCCTATTATATTATATTATTTTCCTTTAATAAGTTAAAGTAAATTGTATAAAAAATATCAAATATTTATTGATACATGTAATTATTATGTGTACAATGGTTACACCCATAGAATTTTTATCTTTCACCAAAGTTCAAGGTTTTGGACACTTTGAGACAGTTTTACCCAGTTTAGGACAGTTTAACCCAGTTTAGGACAGTTTAACCCAGTTTTGGACAGTTTAACCCAGTTTTGGACAGTTTAATCCAGTTTTGGACAGTTTAAGACAGTAAAACCCACGTGTCCTGTCCAAAACCAGTTTAGGACGTCCAAAACCCCAACCCTGTCTTAAAAATTAGATTTCATCAAGGAATTTTTTTTTTTTTTAGAATTCAGAAGTTCAAGTTCATAGTAAGTTGCCGAAATGGCAAAATTTTATTAGTCAAATGAAATGACATTTAGTTCTGTGAAATGGGCTTAGAGGTTTATTTTTTTGGAGGTCAAAAACTTAAATTTTCTTTTTAAATTTCTTTGTATTTTATTTTTTTACAATTATGTATTACAAATTATGTAGATTATGATTTAGATAAAAAAAAATAATAAAATTCCCATAAATTCTGAAAAAACCTAAATGTTAAATTTTGTATTTAAATTTTTTTTTTTTTATTTTTTTTTTTTTTTTTGTTACTCTACATTTATTAACTTGATAATTAAAATTATTAATAATAATAAACAATAATATAATTAATAATTTAAAAAAAAATTTCTAAATCAATATTCTTGAGTAAGAGCAAAATTATGTTTAGAGACAAGACTTTTAAACATGGGAAATGCTCTATGGAATTTGTCAAAAATAATCAAACTCCTACCAGTTTAAAAGTTACTGTTCCTTCCAATGCTGAATAATTTTGTCCTGCAAACTCAATTTTCCAACAAGGGAACCTCAATTAATTAAATATCAAATTACATATACATAATCATGTGTATGAATCATATTATGTATATCTACATAAAACAAAATTTCTAACAATGTACAATTTTCTTCATAGCTAACACATAAATTGTTTCGAAGGAGCTGTAATTGTTTTCCAACATAAATCAGATTTTCTTGCACTTGTTACTGCAAAACATTTTTGGAGGAAAAAAAATAATAAAAATAGAATTTAAACTAATACCGAGTAACCTAAATATTTTCACATTTAACCAAAATATTCAGGAATGATAAGTTAAATTTTCATTGCCTTGATATTATAAATTTTGAAAAAAGTTTTTTTATAATGTAAAAAATTTTTATTTTTTAAATTTGAGACATGGACAAGAATGCTTGTACACTTTACTAAAGTATAGCTACATTTACTTAATAATAGTTTTTTGTTTAATCTAACAAAATAAGTATATTTTAAACTGCTTTCTGTATTTTCCATTTCAAAGATGGGTTTCAAAACGTGCACATTTCTGCAAAGATCCCCCTCCTTCTTTTAATAATAAATATTTTGAGTTACTTTCTTTTTCTTTGATATAAAAATAGAGCCCTGTGGCGGAATCGCGGCGACTCGGCAACATTGTCGCAGAATATTACAGACTTTTTGCAGAAAGAATTTTCTTTTAGGAAGAAAATAATTTGGTTTTTCAGAAGTAGTAAACAATTTTGGTTTTCTGCAGAAATTTTTTTTCTCTAAAATTATAATTAAAAGATGCCTTTTTCGCACATCGGAGGGGAAAGAAATGTTCGTGATTCTTCTATTCTTATTTTAGAAGAATGAAAAATATAGAATAAAGTAAAAATTTACTTTTCTGCAAAAATGTTGAAAGATTATTTTCCTACTGAAATCATTCTTTGACACGCCCAGAGAATCTCGCATTTGATATTAGAATAAAAAATATTACATATTCATTTAAAAATTAAATAAAGTTTTATTTTATTCAAATAGGATTTTTTTGTAAACACAACGTTTTTGTTACTTTAAATTTAATTACAGTAAAACCTCGCTACAACAATATTTTGCGGACCAAATAAGAATATTGTTGTAGAGGGATATATTGTTATATCGAGGGCCCACATAATTCTGGGACGCAATGAGATTTTTTGAAATTTAATGTTATATATTCATTAACTATAAGTATATTTATATATTATCGAAAAAATTAATTTGCATAGTGTTTA
Organism: Parasteatoda lunata; assembly: GCA_949128135.1. Classification (NCBI taxonomy): domain Eukaryota; kingdom Metazoa; phylum Arthropoda; class Arachnida; order Araneae; family Theridiidae; genus Parasteatoda; species Parasteatoda lunata. The sequence continues at coordinate 64,244,696 of OX421979.1, read as the reverse complement.
TTACGGTTAAGCATTAAAAACAATGGATATAAATACAGAACATAAGATTGTAAACTTACCTTAAAAAAACATTTTTATTGAAAAAAATCAGATATTTTTGTTTGTTTATTCATTTTTCTGAGTGTTAAGTCAACCAACAAAGTATGCATAGAGTCCAATGCCCGAAAATGATTTTCATTTGTAAATGGAAGACTTGAGAAAAATGTCTTTAGAGATTTTACGGATTGAAGAGCTTCATGGGGTGACAATACGGACTGTGATACACATGGATCATCATCACCATCTTCTTCCTCATCATTATTTTCCATTTCATCCGTAATTTCAGAGAGAATCTCTTCATCACTAACTCCTGCGAAAATTGTGAGATCGTCATCCGCAGTTAAATAGTCCTCCACGTTAACACCATATGTTTTACCCATTTTTTCCTCAAGTTGGGATAAAGATTTTTGAAGATTCAAAACTAATTCTTGATTATCTGAAGGATCACTGTCTGTGGAATTTTCTTCACTATTAGAAACAATTTCATCTTCCAAGACACACAAACCGGCCTTTTTCCAACAATTTTGAATAGTTTTTTCTGTTACCTCCCACCAACTACCAGCAATAATATCACATGCTTCCTTGACATTCACAGTTTTAAAAGGATCTTCTACTTTATTTTCGATGTTGACAAGTATCAATTCAACCAAACGCTTCCTGTAGTATCCTTTGAAACACTTGATTATGCCCATGGCGAGTGGCTGCAAAATCGAAGTGCAGTTGGCCGGGAAATAAACAATTTCGACGTTGTGTAGTTTTGGAATCGAGGTGTGAGCGGTGCAGTTATCAATTAATAAAGCAATTTTTCTCTTCCTCTTTTTCATTTCTTTATCTAACATCAACAACCATTCAGAAAAAAACTTAGAAGTCATCCAAGCTTTTTTATTGGCTTTATATTCCACTGGAAGACTTTTCACATTCTTGAAACACCTCGGCTTTAATGATTTGCCGATAACAAGAGGTTGAATCTTGTGTGTCCCTGTGCTATTGGCACACAGAAGAACAGTCAATCTCTGCTTTGATTTTTTTCCGCCGTAACATTTTTCACCCTTAAATGCCAATGTTCGATCGGGAAGGAGTTGAAAAAACAGCCCAGCTTCATCTGCGTTATAAACGTTCTCTGGTTTATACTTTTGAAGAATATCTGTCATCTTCTCTTGCTTCCATTCATTTGCTTCGTTAATCGGAGCAGATTTTTTCTCTCCGTGAACTTCCTGGAAAGTTATTCCATGTCGATCCCGAAAACGCATTAGCCAACCATTGCTAGCTTTAAAAGTTTCGTTCCCTAGCATTACTGCGAATTTACGTGCTTGTGTGCATAACAAGGGACCATTTATCGGGATATTTGTTGCTCTCATCTCTTGAAACCATTTTAAGACGGCAGCATCAATGTTTTCATTAGTTGCGACTTTTAGTCGTTTACGCTTTGGATTAGTTAAATTTGAACTTACAGTATCTTCGATCTGTTTTCTTTTCTTTAGAAACGTTGCAACTGTAGATTGAGATAATCCGTATTTTCTAGCTGCATCAATCTGTTTCATTCCATCATCAATATCTTTAATAACGTTAAGTTTATCTTGAAATGAAAGTTGCTTTCTCCCTGCCATTACACTAGTAAAAAATATCCAATACACTGAAGACTCACCAAGCTGAAAATGTTAGCAGCACTAAATGCGAAAAGTTCTGATCGTAGAATTTGCGCTAGCTCATGAAAACACCAGGTGTAGTTTAAATCAGGGATTAAGTGACAGTGATGAACGATGACCAATGGTCAGTATACATTTTTTTCTCCTCCTCAATTTCAATAAACGTGCTCCACCCACCTTCTACAGAAACAGTACCTTCTCAGGGTCGCAGGTGTTACTGTGATGTGTGTGGTCATTTATGACTCATGATGTTACAATGGTGATTTCTTAAGAACTGAAGGAGGCAATTCTAAAACATGAAGCTCTTAGGGTGGTCTAAGTACCTCAACAGTGGGGGAATGAAATTTGAATACAAAAGCCATTCTCTGATGTGCAAAGAAATAACAGTGGGGTGAAAGATCATAACCAGCAGTGACCCTTTTATCAGAAAAGATGAAAAAAATGGTAAAAGATGACAGAAAGGCATTTTACATTATTTGAAAACCAGTAAAAAAAAATGGAAAATAATGTTGAAATTTGAAAAAAAAATCGTTTTACAGAGGTTTACTGCTTCAGAGAATATCGTTATATTGAGAGGAAGATAACATTAATCCATATGCAAGTTTGGCGGGACCACGGAACATTATCGTAATAGAGGGAGTTATTGTTGTATCGGATATCGCAGTAGCGAGAGTTCACTGTAGTAACATGCATATTTTTTATTATTAAAAGCATCTTGCAGAAAGATATTAGTGCTAGAGAGGTTTGTCGCAGAAAGCCCAAAAAAATTCAGCCACAGGGAAATAGAGTAAGCTTTTGTTTAATTGTTTCACATCTACAGTAAACATTATTATTGATAATAGGAAACTATATCAAATGTTGCCCCCTACAGATGGGGTAATTATTGATCACTGGGGTAATTCATGATCATTGTCATTTCTTCTTATAAATAGTAAAAAAATAGCTAATAAATCGCTAATTGTCTTCTCTTAAATAACAGTTCATATTTATAAGTGGAACAACCATAAAATATATTTTATCTGTAATCATGAAATTTGTTTTTAACTCTATACAAGACAAGTGTGTTCTGATTTGCACCATTTCTGGTTTGTCTTACCTTGCTTCTATCTTAATTTTATGTTTGTAAATTGTTAGAATAATTTTTAAGTTTAAAAATGAACCTAAAATAAATATGGTGAGAAATTATAAACCTAAAAAGGACACTAAGCTTCTAGAAAGCAAAATCAGAGAATTTCTTCTAATGATTGAAAATGAAAATTTCAGTGAGAGAGCTGCTGTCAGGGTTGTTGACATACCTTACTTAACTAAACTTTACACTCTCACTTAATGATGTTAAAAAGTCCAGTGAAAGTAACCCATGTGGGAACTCTTTCTTATATTCCAGCAGAACATGAGAATAAGTTGGCTGCTTGCCTAAAATGTATAGCACAAAGCAAAGATTTTTAGAAAATTTAAAGTGTTAATCTTTATTCTTGCATTTAAATTTAAATAAATCGTTTTATTAGCTGCTTAAACATATCTTTTTGGTTTATTTGTTTGATCTTGATGTCTTATTTGTTAATTACCATTGTTTAATTATTTTTAAACAGCCCCTTTACTATAAAAACTGGTGATCATTAATTACCCCAGAAATGATCAAGAGAAGGGGTAATTCCTGATTACTAAAAATTTAAAATCTTTTAAATTCAAATTAGATTTTCAAACAAAAGAAGGTAGCATAAGACTCGTCTCATAAAACCTCAAACTTCCAGTAAATAATAAATTCTATCTTGAATAGTTTTTTCACAAAATAGATGTTCGCATTTTTTGATCAGGAATTGCCCCAGGTCACCCTACTGTAATAAATTACATGAATACTTATGTTTTAAAGATGACATTCAATGCATTCTTTCAGAAAGTTATTTAGTCACTTTAGACATCAAACTCTTATAATTTAATTTTAATAATTCATGCTGCAATTTTTAAATTTATAAAAACATATATTTTTTTTCTCTAAGTCACAAAAAAATAATTTAAAAAAAAAAAAAAAAAAAAAAACATTAAAATAATCTTTACACGGTTGCCACAGAAAAAAATGAACAAGTTTTTGTAGCCTAATGCAAGTTTTGTAGCCTTGCTTTTAGTAGCCTAAAGCATGAAAATAGTTGCTGAAAACTATGAAAATAGTTGCCTAAATAAGAACAAAAAAATGTCATAATATGGCTAAAATTTTATTAAAAGACTTGTCATATACCATGATCCATTTAGTCAAGTTGGTGGCAAAAAGGATGACTTTTATATAAACTTTAGTGTTCTAGCACTAAATTTTTATATAAAAAAATTTAATACAACTTTTAATTACTAAAATTCATTCAAAATAATACTTTTTCATTAAAAAAACTTACTTTTTCTAAAAAAATTTCCCTTTTATCAATAATTGATTCAGCATATATAAATGTAAAAAGTGATTATTTAAATTCGACAATTCCGGCATCGTAATATCATATAAAAAATTTAATAACTGTTAAAAAGATCGAGAAACAAAATAGACTTACAATGAAATCTTTGCAAATTATGCACATTAAATTGAGACAACTTAAATTGCAATTCAAAATTTTAATCATTTATAATTTTTTAAGAAAAAAAATTTCATTGTGTACAGAAGCTCCCGCGGGCCGCAGGTTGTCAACCAAATTTATGATATAAAAAAAAAAAACATCACTAGGAGCACAGAAAAGTCTCCCAATAGTCTCTTTTTCCTGAAAATAGTTGCTTTTTCAGCCAAAAAAAGGTGCCATAGTCGCCTTAGGCAGAAAATAGTTACAAATAGTCACATTTTAGTCACCCGTGTACAGATTATCACCTTGAAAAAAAATATACCTGTTTTATAAAGTCCGATCCAATCAGTAGCAGATATCTCTTCTTTAATGTCCCATTTAATGACTAGTGGATCAGATGAGTTCAATATGTATTCGGCTCTAGAAACACTTAAACTAGAACGAGACTGCAAGCATGGAGGCCTGCGAAAAGGAGCAGGTGGTGGAGCAGAAATTGGAGAAGGCACACCAGTTGGAGAAGAAACTGTCCTCTGAGGTGGTGGTGGAGGTTCTTCTTCAGGATTTTCACCACCTGCTGTGATGGCAGGTGGGTGTCCCAGCCGCAGCACAGGGTGGAGGCCACTCGGACGCTCAGCTAGCATCGAAATGATGCCAGAGCAGAATGAGACTGGACTCCTGCTCGAGTTTCGAGCTGCACAGACCACCTAGCTTGAATTTCACATCTTTGAAATTTTAAACCTAAGAATAAAGTTAGTTTCATTAGAACTCTTTCCGCTAAAACTTAGGTATACAGTAATTGAAAAAACTTAACATTGTATGTTAAAATTTAAAAATGAAAAAAAAAACAATTATACTTTTCTGTTATTTTGTCAACCATTTTTGCCAAGTTTGAAAATATAATCTTAGAGCCAAAACTGGATTTATTACCACATATTCTAATGTTAGTATTATGATTATGCAAGCCTAGCCTACTCAGTTGATTTTAATTTTGGTGAAGACTTATGTTAAATTTTTTATTATTTACCTTTGCTGAAAAAAATTATTAAAAGTTGGGTATTGCTCCTTACCACAACAAATAATGCAACAGCATATTTTCAAAATCAAGGGATCATCCTATCGAAAAAAGAATTGTGTTAATGGACACTATAAGTCTTTGCATTTGAAAACCGCTTCAATAGTTTTATAATTATTTTGTATGTTGTTTGTGAAAATAAATTTGGAAGAGATTCAAATTTAAGTATCTGTGTTTAGATTTTGCCCATTTTTTATAACTAATTACTATGTGAAAATGAATTCCACATTGTGTTGGCCAAAATAGTCAATGGGAGAACACAGACATACTGAAAAATTAGGCAGAATGATATAAATCTTACAACAATAAGGAACTGGAAAAACAAAATATTAATTTACAAATTCTAGCTTCATAATGCAAACCTTGAAACCTGGGCCTTTGCGTTTTATGAACTTTGCGTTATATAGATGAGTTCAGTTACTTATTAAATATGGCAAGTTTAATGTGGAAGTTTAATTTTAAAATACTTTCTAATCATTTTAAGATACAAATACTTATAAACACAAAATGTGCCCTTAAGTATTTATTATTTACAGAAGAAAACTTATTTTTTACCAGCATTAGAACTAGCAACAAACAAAAGGGCTTGCTTAGCTTTTCAAATTTAAACCTTTTAGCAGCTAATTAAACAAGTAATGCAAAAAGTTAATAGTTATTGCTTTCCCAAGTAGCACAGGGATATTGTAACAGCTTTAGTCTACATCGACCGACATTGCCAATATTGGCGAAAATCGACATTGTGTGTACGATATTGTACGATTCCCGTAGATTTCACATTAAAAGTCAGTTTGTAAAACTTTTCATTTTAAACTTTATTGTGTTCTTAAATCAAAATTAATCATTTAAAAGACAAAAAATGACGTCAAATTGTTATAATTCCAAAAAATAAATTTAAAATATAAATTTAGAGATATCCAAAATGCTGAGGGATATCAATCGACGTTCCCCAACGTTTTTACAATATTGAACAATATTGTTTCGCAATATTGAATATACGTTATAAAAGGGGTCCATTTTTATATAGTACAATTTTCGCTGCGATATTGTACAATGTTCAAAGCTAAGTTTTTACGATATCGTTTTTGTGAATTGTGCTACTTGGGTTGTTATAGAAATTCCTTTATTCTAATTTCATTGTATACCACCACAAAGCTAATGTGATTTATGGAGATTTGGGGTTTATAGAATTGTGTTATTCAGATTTTCTACTGAAATTGTAAAAGCTACTTGTGTGCAAGGGCCTAATAACTAATATAGGTGAATTTGACTATCGTTTATCAGCACTTTCAGAAAAATTGATCTGGCAAAAACGATACCTTCACAAAAACTGTCACAGTAAATTTGGTATTTTAATAAAAATCTTTGCAGAATCATACGGTACTTTCACATAAGTCGGAAATATCTTAGCAAAATCGACGCCTTCTCAGAAGGAATAAAAAAAAGAAAAATAAACAGGATGTATAAATTTTTATTAAATGCTTGTCTTTTTCATAGAAAAATAATTCAATACACGAGCAATATATCTTAAGCCCCATGAACATATGAAAGTTTAATAACTATACCCCAACTTATTCTTATTCACGGGAGTTTAAAATCAAATATCGTAATTTATCTTCATGCGTTTTAAAAATCACCAGTTTTGATTCTTCTTGCAATTTAAAAATCATGTATTGCAATTTGCATATTCAAGCGATTTGAAAATTGCCCATTGGGACTCTTCTTCTAGTAATTAAGAAATCACACAAAGTGATTTAAAGCTTATGTATCACAAATCATATTCACATAATTTAACAATTACATATATTGGACAGAGGAGCATTATCAGGGATGAATTCCCAAAACTGATGAAGTTATTTACCTTCCTTAAGTGTAATGCTCCTCACATCAAATTGAGGAGCAATTTTTTAACAAAATCATTATATTTTAATTTAATGGCTCATACATCGCATCCAGTCAGATGATCAAGTAGATAAAATTATCACAATGTTTAAAAATTCTGTAAATTGCAGAATAATTATAGAGACCTATGTGAACCAATTTACATTATTTATAACAGTGGTTTCCAACTAGCGGCTCGCGAAGTCTTTTTCTGTGGCCCGCAAACTAAAATATATTAGTTGTCATTTTTTTGCGGAAAATTTTCGTAAAAAATCTATATAGGTTTAAAAATACTTTTCTCATTAATAAAAACCTAATTTCTTCGTTCCTGCGAAATTTATCATACCAACGGTGCAAGAAAAATTATTTCTCAGGTTTTGCATCCAAGAAAATATTTATTCAAATACAAAAATAATCGTGTATGTTGCTCTTTTTTATTTATTTATTATTATTTTTTTCGTATTTTGTGAATATAATTTAGCATGTGTGCATCAGAAATTTTCTCGAAGAAATTCTCAGATTTAACTTTTTGAAACCACTCATTTCGGACGAAAATATTTACACACAAATTTGTAAATTTTAAATTTAAATATCTATTCTCTGGTGGTTGCAGCAGACAAACCTCAATTTTGTCATTGAACATTTTGTGCGCTACCACGTAAGTTTTAATTCCAACCTTTTAAAAGTTTTAAATTGTAACAATTAGATATCTGTTGCACATTAATTGTTTAATGCATGGGTGCACATTAAAGTCATTGTAGCCTGAACTTCTTAATATGCGATTAAAATTAAATATTTTTAAAAATCTACTTCTTATTTTAATTTGTAATTCAATACTTTTGTTTTGTACAACTTGGTAAAAATCTGACAGAAATATTTAATGTTCCTTCAAACATAAAAAGAGTCCTACATAAAATGTTGATAAAGTTGTGGCCCGCCATTTGATTTGTCTATCTTTAAACATTATGAGGAAATGAACCTAAGTAGTTTTAGGGTCTTATAGATTACAATTTTTAATGTTTACCATAACATGAATTGTGTAATTGTAAAGTTTGATTTTTTTTCTTCTGAAGTTTGGTCACCATATTAAATTTTTGGACTACTAAATGAATACCTAGGTACTCCTATTAAACCTTTAAATTTTCTTTGCTGGTATAAAGCCTTATTATAATTCTAAATAAAGTACTTTGTTAAATAAGTATTTTTGTAAAGAATTGTAAACAATTATCTTAATAGTTTCTTATTATTAGAGTTTTATATTATTAATAATTTCAAAGTTAATGAGTTTTCCTAAACTTTTAAAGATACTTTCTCACAGAAAATAATATGCTAAAACTTTTCACAAAAATGGGTAGTATGAAATTAAAAAAACCTGGATTAGCCCCTGATAAGAGAAGGTCCTACATCCATCACTGATACCTCAACATTATAAAGAGCAATAAATATCAGAAAATCACTCTTACTTATTAATTAGGACATAACTAAGTTCTTAATCACTTTAAAAATAATTATTCTAACAACTGATACAATATAACAAAGAAAAATAATAATAATTAAGTAACATAGTCATAATACATTAAACATTACAATATACATAGTCATTTAAACATTTGAAAATCCCTTTGAAATTATTAATTAGTTACTGAAGTTTATAATGTAATCAAATTAGGCAATAATTGCATCTAGATTTAAATGTTTTTGGGTTGATATTAAAAACAATCAAATTTAAATAGCTTATTTATCAATATATCACGCCTTGAAAAAAATAATAAAGTTGCACTATTTAAAATTACAAAGTTTTTCCTAAATATCAAAATGTCACAGATTTTTGAACAACAAAACAAATATGTGTTTTGATAAATATATAATATTATTGAAATTTCAGATTGCGAGAATTGAATCTAGATATAAACATTTTAAATAGATATTAAAAACATTCTTAAACAAAAATTTCATAGTTTACAAATGTGTTATCAAATATTGAAAAATAAATAAAAAATAGGTAATATGCATAAAAAATAATCACAAATTGTTCCCAAATAGCAAATATCAGACATTTTCAAGCAGCATATCAATTATAACGTAATTTTATAAATATTTAACATTCTTGAAAAGTCAGATTCAGTATCCTTTTATGGTATATCAAAATTAATCCCTTATCACACATCACACTTAAATTGCATCTAGATTCACAAATTTTTTAATCGATATAATCACTGATCGAAAATTGCATATTTTACATACATGTATCAAATAAGAGAAAAATACGAAGTTTTGTTTAAAAAATATCACAAATCGTTCCCAAATATCAAATGTCACACATTCTCGAGCGACAAAACAAAGATGGTTTTTACACATAAATAAAACACCCTTCAAAAATACGTGTCAACAAAATCATTAAAATAACCCTTTTATGGCATTAATAATACAGCAACAAAATAAATTATCAAAACATTAGGTCAAATAAGGTAATAAATTTAAAGCATGGCCTATACCGGAAGAGATATTTTAAATGATCGAAAAATACAGCTAACTTATTTTTTGTATTTTAAAAATACAGAAAATAGATGCAAATGATATATAAAGATATATTTCAAGAATATATTGAAGGTTTAGAATATTTTTTAATATAAAATTATGTTGACTTTAAGTGCTTACTTCACAAATCCTCCATCTTGTCTCCGGTCAACCATCACAACATAGTGATTACTAGGAGAATTTAATTGTCACGTAAGTAATCTTTTATGTTTTACGCATTGTCAATTTTTTTTAAAACCAATTCCGGAAATTAAATACAAGAAAAGCTAAATAATTACATCGAATTTAATCCATACAAAATGACGCGTTTATGTACGTATTTACAAATGCCAGATACAGACACTACAGTGAAACTTTCAGTTCCTGTTTCGCTGAAAGATTTGTTTAATTCAAAAAAGTTACATTCGAGCCAACAAGACTGAAACAAAAATCTAACACCTGCGTAAACTTGACGCTGCTGGAGTAGCGCTATCTAGTGAGAACATTGGAGCATTGGTTCCATGTTAAAAACCTATCTTTGGAATTCTTTAAAATATAATTTAAAATTTAATAATTAATTAAAATATAATTTATTATTTAAGTTTTAATGCATCTTTTTAACTCTATTTTGCTTTCAAACTCAAAATCTTTAAATTGGTTTCGAAATCAAGATAAAAAATCATTGTACTTCCTATAGAGCTTCCCAAATTATTTCTGCACCACGGACACCTCATATTAAGTTTCACCGACCTTAACTATTAAAGGTTCAGACAAACTTAAAAAAAAAAAAAAATTAACATAATACTTAGTAAAATTAATAAATCAAACTGGGCAGGGTCGATGAAAGATTTTCGTTATTCCTCATCGATTTTTAGAAAAAGGAATGTCAATGCAATTTTTTCCAATTTTTTGAAAACGAATTGAGAAGAGTATTTTTGTGCAATGGAGGAATATTAACAGCTTTTGATATTAATGACATTGTTCAGTGCACAAAATTGAAAAAGTTAACACCCTGAATTACTTTTGGTATAATGATCGGATTTTCCCGCACGAAGACTCAATCTAAATTGTTCGATATTTTGGCTACGAAATTAGACACAAAGCATACTTTCTGTTAAAAAGAATATTTTTTGAGGAATTTTTGATTTTTTTTTCTCAAAATTGAGAGGGGTTAAGGGCAAACAGGAAAATTTTGTCCCAATAGTTTAATCAGGAAAGGGATCGAAAGTTTAGAGACTCCTTACTATTAATTTCACTTTTTAAGTGTTTAGTAATATCTCGAGAACTTTTGAAATGAATCGAGATTTTTTTGCAAAAAATTATAAAACTGATTCTTTCAAAAATAGTTCTATGCAACAAAAAGAATAATAATATTTATTTACTACTTTTTTCTTAATTTGTTTTATAATACCCGAAAAGTTTTGAATAATAAAGTATGCAAATTTTTGCATCATTTATAAGAATGTAATTTCAAAAGGCAAAATATGAAATTTGAACGAAATTAGTTGAATATAGTTGAATAAATTAAATTTCAAATAAACAACTTTATTAAATTTGATTGCTCAAAAACTATTCGACAGATATGTTCAAATTTCGTATTTTGACCTTTGGCGATCGAAATGAACTACAGGTGTCGTATAAAACTCACTAACCTATGGCAACATTTCACATGTTTTTACTAATAGCGTATGGAGAGTCATAGGCGAAGGAAGTACGTCAGTTTTCTCTTGATTTTCAATTAGATTAAAAACTTTTAAGTTAGGAAACTATATGGAACTGAAAACAACGTTGAACATAGTTCAAAAAGAAAGCATCGTTGTATCGAAAAATATTAAGAACGGGGGAAATATGTAGTACATTCCTATACTACCGAGAATAGGAGGTGAGGGAAAGGGGGAGGGTCAAGATATGGAAATGGTCTTCTCCCCAAATGGCGTATTCGATCATTGCGATAGCGTATTTGAAATTACATTTTTATACATGATGCAAAAATGTGTATACTTCACATTTTAAATTTTGTTGGCTATTATTTTAAAAATTAAGAAGAAATATTAAATAATTATTAAAAATTATTGTTTAAAAATCTTTAAATAAACGAGTTTCATTATTTTGTACAAAATATTTTGACCTCTTTAAAAGTTCTCGAGATATAGCGAAATACGCAAAAAGTAAAACAAACGTCAAGGGATACAAACTTTCGACTGCTTTCCTGCCTATACTACCTGCCTATACTATACAATGGGGACCATATTTTCTAGATTGAGGCTACTCTCTATACTTTGAAAGTTAAAAATCCGAATCTGGCGGGGGCAGGGAGTATGTTAATTCAGAGAAAATTGATGTCAATTTCAGGAGAGATTGGATTTCGTAACTTAAAATATTGACTGTTCTAGTTAATTAGTATATATAAGGTTAGGCCCTTGAATCATTAAGATTGAGCCACAGGACGTGAAAATCTGATCATTACATTAAAAGTTGTTCAGGGTATTTATTTTTTCGCACATTGTACATGATCTCAGATGAAAAATCCATTTTAAAACTACTTCTGTTGAAACGAGTGAGGCGAAGAGTGTTTTTCTTTTTTGAACGATTTTTTTAAAGGTAGACAATATATAGCTTTCAAACAGCTCTATTATTGATAACTAGGAGAATATTTTCGAAGTTTAAGGTGTTCTTTGAGCATAATTTTCCAACAATTCGAGTTACGTTGACGTAAGTGTAAATTTTGAGTACAGAGGAATTCGAGAAGTCTACGAAACATTTGAAAAGTTGGCATGGCAACAGTCCGTACTGTTTTTCAGTATAAGATGAATCCTGGGAAACTCTGTTTCAACTGAAATGTTTTGCCGTTCTACGAATTTGTGACCACTTACTGTTCTACTGACTATCCAAAAAGATATTATTTGAATTTTTTTTTTTTTTAAAGTCTCAAGATTTCATTTCAGTTTCAAGCATTAAATTTACATTTATTAAGTTTCAAGCTTTAGTGATTAATTGAATCTCTTTTTACGAATATATTCGGTGAACCGGAAAGCAATGTCATTTTTTATACATTAAATTATAAAATATATTTTAGCAATTTTTTTATTTTAATCAATATTGTAAATATCTACGTTTTTAGAAATCTTTTTTTTTTTTTTATCAAGACAGCAAAATTTAAATCAGTTGATAAACATCAGTTGTAATTTGAAAAAAAAATTATGATTTGTGGTGGGAGTTCTCCAATCACTCACCATATTTGCCCGACATTGCACCATCAGATTTCAATATATTCTGACCTCTACATTCTCTGCATGGCAAAAAATTTATAAATATGGATGATATTCTAAATGCCTCCTTTATTTATTTTGCTCAAGAAACGTTTTTTTTTAAAAAATCCGGCATTTAAACGTGATGAAAAAAGGTTTCTGATGACGTGGATAATATAATTATTAATTAAATTATATTAACTGATTAAAATAGGTGAGAAGAAAATGGGAGCCTATTTTTGAGCGTTTCAAACATGTCGATTGTTATTTGCAATTTTTTTGCAGCGTATGATGTTTGTAACCAAGTAATATCTTACCGCTTCAGTTTCTTAAGATTATTTAACTAACGAAATAAATTAATTAATTAATAATGAAATTAACTTTTCTCAATTTCTATGTAGTTTATTGCTAGAGAATAACGCACATTTCTTTTCGATCCTAGCTTTCCTTCTCAAAATTATGATGATTTTTGTTTTTGAGAGAAATGTATTCATTTCATGTACAGAGCGCAAAAAAAATAAATAAATAAATAAACGGACCACGCTGCATAACTTTTGATCTAATGAGCGTTTTAGGACTCAATCTTAATGAATCGAGGGGGTGACCTCAAATATGTTAATTAATTAGTGCCGACGATGTTTTAAGTTACGAAGTCAGCTACAAAAACGTATTTTCTTTAAATAAACATACTTTTTTCTCGGTAACTCTTAAAAGTATTGACTAACTTTTGCAAACAATTGTAAAATTCGTTTATCCAACGATAATTCCATGCAAAAACACATTTTAATGAATATTTATTTTTTATTGTTTTGTTTAATAATACTCAAAAAAACTTTTGAATTTGTAACGTATGTATTCTTTTCTCATCATTTTAGAGAATGCAAATTTAATAATCCAGAAAAATAATCGAGTAATTCCTGAGAAATCGAATTTTGAAAAAGTCAATATTTTTAAAGTTTGGTTTCTCAGGAATTATTCGACCTATTTTCGACCATTATTAAATATAATAATAAAAAATAATAAAAATTTATGAACGTTATGTCTTGCATGAAATTATTTTTGGATATACAAATTTTATATCTGTGTTTGGGGAACATATTTCGTCGGGAAAAAAAGCATGTTGAGTTAGAGAAATTAAGATTTCGTGACTTAAAATACCGTTAGCATTTTTTAATCGGCAAATTTGAGATCACCTCCTCTAATTTTAATATTGAGTCCAGAACGTGAAGATGTTATCATACCGCATTTTGCGTTCTGTAAGTATTTATATCTTAATAATTATTATAGAGTTTAATAATTATCTTATTTCGCCCTGTACAATATAGAACAAAGTACATTATATAATTTGTTTGTATTGCATTTTTATAAAAATATAAAAACTGCAGATTTTTACTTATTTTTAAAATTGTAAATAACATTTATTTCACTTCGTTCATATTATCCTTAATAGAGGGCGCCAAAAATATTTTTGCTTGCACTTGAAAATTAGCTTGGACCGGTCCTAGTGCAGATGAAAAGATATGCTGTTTACAGAACTCCAAGTTACAACTGAAGAATGTTCCGTAATATAAATTTACAAAGGTTACATATAGGTCACGACAATAAAATTTGGTATGTAACATATGAACATGAATATTGTAAATAAAGATGTCCAGATGTAAAGATGAAATAGAACATCACGTCTACTTCATTAACTAAGCAGTAAACAGTAAGTAAAGTTCCCAAAGCAGCAAGAAAACAAATGTAAAGATGACTGTTTTTCACATAGTACCAACCAAAACTGTAATTGAGAAAGTTCTCGATGTAAATGTGCAGATGTAAAGATGTGTTGTTCACAGAGCTCCAAGCTAAAGCTAAAGAATGTTCCGTAACAGATAAATTTACTGATGTAAAAGTATGGTGTGATAGTCAGTATACAGGAGACAAAATTTCTAAGTAAATAAGACGTCCTTGGAAAAAAGTACTGTCACTGATAAATGTTTCACAGAGGTAAAGAAATTTGTAACTGTTTAAAGGCATAGTGCATATGAATTGAACAGTAATGAATAATGCATTTGCAAACAAATTCACTGAGTTTCGAAATATAAAAAGGATGCATTAATGTAAATGTTCAGATATAATGATAAATCCTATGATATATCTACTTTAGTATCTGAATCAGTTGTAAGGCAAATCTCACTTCAATTAAAGTTTCAATAAAGTGAAATCAGGCAGGCTGTACCTTAAAATGAAAGATGCATAAATGTTTGTGATTAGGTTATAGAAATGTTCAGATAATTTCTCGAAAACAAACCTCGACTTCAAATCCCGAGATTTTGAATCGAGTGTAACAGAGTTTTGTAAATGATTTGCATTAGTTTCTAAAAAGAGATATACGTACACTATACCCAAAAGGTAATTTATATTGAAGTAATGTATTAATACAGATAAAACAGTCGATGAAACTGGAAAATTAATGCATTATATTAAACAAGTTTGTTCTACCAATGAATCATTTTTCTTTTCTCTTGAACATATCTTCAATAATTTTTTGTATGCCCTCTGAAATTCTCTTTGTACTCCAATACTGTATTAGGTTGTTATAGTTTAGCCCTTACGGAAAATATGTATTTCTTGTTTGATTATAAACTGGACAGGTTATCAGAATGTGTTCAAGATCTTCCAACACGCCTCAGTGATTATTAAGATTTTCCAAATATTTCATTTTGATGTGATGCGTGTGTTCCATGGTTGGTTAGAAATTGGTTTACGTATAAAAGTTTCCAAACGTATATTTGGTCTGTACTTTGTCAAAAACTTCGGTTGATCTTTTCCTAACTATATATTTTGATTCTTCATCAAAAAGGTCAATGTTCTCTCTTTCACAAGCCTCCTTAACCAATCTATCCCACTCTTAATTTCCGTATGTTCCCTGGTATGCTCTAATCCAGTTCAACTGGATGTTTGAAGTTAATCTGTTTTTTTATACTTGAGATGACGTAATCCATTTTATGTGCATTAGAAAGGGCCTGTAATCCTGAGAGTGAGTCTAAGGAAATTTCTACCGTATCGCTGATTTGTCGGTTGGTTATCCAATAGATAGACTTGAGAATCGCCCAGAGCTCGGCTTTAAAAACTGAAAGACTGTCAGGAAAGCACTATAACATCTCTGAGGCATAGGGCTGAGATCTTAGTGTCCTATGTAAAACAGTTCAGAGACTAATGATGAATTTAGGAATGGCAACATACTTCTGCATAGGGTTGAGCTGGACGAGAAAACTTAAAATATTCAGATAATTTATCTCCAGACCTGAATTACATCGATCATATCTGAGTTGCACATACATGGCTTTTAAAGCTGGCCTGCAACTCTCAGAGATCTCCCGGGACAAAAAAAAAAAAAAAAAAAAGTGACTTAATGGAAAAATTGTGTTTATTGTTCCACAATTTTAGATTTATTGTTGCAAAATATTTGTTAAATTCGTAAACAGCATAAGAGTTTCTTATAAGACCAGTGTTGTCAGAGGGGAGTCATACCCATACTAAACCCTGCACAAGTCCAATGGACAACCATTTCATTTCGTGACACAGCAAAGTTGTCTGTTTACAGTCAAGCCTTATATACTTGCATAAAGTTTGTCTAAAATCTAAACTAACGCCTGTTTTAAAGCATGCTTGTTCCTTTCCAAGCAAAGCTTGTTACGTAACAAAGTTTGAGGCACATGTTTATAAAATAACGAAACAATTCGGAGGCTTAACCCCATTCTTGTCGATTTCGCCACATCATTTTTGAACTACAGTGGATGACCGTTAACTTGTAATCCTGAATTCAAGATCTTTTTATTATCATTTTTGTGATGTTTAATGTATTTTCATATAAAATTTCAATTCATTTACTTCCTTATTTCTTGAGCTCTCTGAAATTTTTTCTAAAATGTGTTCGTTAACTTTTGGGTACGACTTACAAGCAAATGCGAAAAAAATTTTCTCCAAATCTTGATTCATTTGCGTTAATTTGATCTGGACTATCTTTATTTCTTTACCCAAAGCATGTAACCTATGTTGCTTCCAAACAGATTAATACTGATGAAAAAAAAAAAAATATTGCTAGCATTTGTTTTAGTAATCTCACATAGAAAGAGAGAAACATTCTATTTTATATAGTAAAATAAATAAAATATTTTTTTTTCTCTGCTGCATCTGATTTTTCTTTATTGAAGAACATATTTTCATTCTGAATAAATATCTTTGAGTTCAAAGTAATTTTAATTCATTTATGCTATCCAATATCTCAGCGGTAAATGTACATATTTATTTGCATTGCAACAATTTTCATCCTTCGGCTTTTAGCTGTTAATCGACGAACAAGGTTTTTCGTTTATTTGTCTCCCGTCTGTCATGGCGGTATAGAGTTGGCAGAGTTTTCAGGAAGCTATTAGACGTATGTTTTTCTTCCACACACTAACCTCTTTTATTCTTGATTCAGATGACAAACAAAAGGCAGCGTAAATTAAATCCCACCAGAGAGACTGCCAAAAGAATTTGCAGTGCTCAGCAGCTGAAGACTAAAAAATCTGCCCTTCATCAAGTTTTCTCACATTGCCACGTGACAAGGACACTGGAGTTCTTCGTACCCCAACAATTAAAACTAAGCCAATTTTATACAATTATGGTTTATGAAAAAAATAAGATCTCCAATACACGAGGAGTGAATAAAAAATTCTTTGTACATTAGGCTTAAATAAAGTATAAGGCCAGATTAATATTTAAAATTCAAGAAATATGTTAGAAAATACGTGTCTGTATATAACTTAAAACCTTTGTGCTTCAAGTAAACATTAAGTTACTGTGTATAGTTTGGGGTGAAGCCACTCGAATAATTTTCTTTTTCTTATTGGACCCCAACTGATAACAATTGAAAATCACGGAGCCGCGATGACTCAGGGGATAGAGCGTTCGCCTTCCAATGAGATGAACCGGGTTCGAATCTCATCGATGACTGGTCGATACGATTCCGCATCCAACTTGTACCGACCACAGTGCTGACGTGAAACATCCTCAATGGAAGACGGATCATGAGTTAGAGTCCCTAACCGTGGGAGGTTCTCGTGGTTTTCCTCTCCATGTAACGCAAATGCGGGTTAGCTCCACCAAAAAGTCCTGGCAAATTTCTCCTAATATTTGATTCCGGAGTTCCCTTGTCCTCTGGATTGGGTTCAAAATTACGAGGCTACGGAATTGAACATTAGTAGTCGTAAACCCAAAAAATTGGGTCGGCTGTTTTTAACGACGGTTATAAAATAAAATAAAAAAACAATTGAAAACCACGGGGGCTGGGGGTTTGGAGAAAAAAACGATTTGTGCGTGGAGAGGAAGGGTTTTTCCATGATACGGCCCATCTTCAACTCTCGGGGAGAACCGATTTTTCTCGTTATTGATATATCCAAACTTAGTAATCGTCAAAACGTAATATAATCTCCAATTTTGTGAAAAATGAACAAAAACCGTTCCCTCCCCCTGGTCTTCAATTTTCTTCTAAATTTTTTAATCAGTAATAAAAATTCTTTTAAATTTTATTAGCTTTAAATTTTTTATTTCTTTCTAACTTAAAGCTCCTTTTGTTCTACTCTAAATTTCTAAGCAAGTAAAGAAATTTCATCTATTTTATGACCATGTATTGATTGCCATTTCATACCGAATAGATTTTTTTAACTGTTGCTCCATTCCTGACACCATGCGTCATTTAAACTTTTCTAAAAAAATTAATTGAAAGGGAATCAATTGTTATTATAATAATAAACGTGAGAGCCGCTGCTGCTGTCTTCAACTTTACGTTACAAGTTGTTTTGTTGCGCCATTACTATAAAACCAAAAAACTTAAAAAATACGGAGGTATACACCTTCATAGCACAGAAAAATGTACAGACACACAGAAGAATGTACAAGGAGTACGCGGGGATTAAAAAAAATAAATAATAAAATTTGGTTATTCCTTTGAGAATTATCAACGGTTGAACTCGTGATAAAAAGTAACTGTGAACCGATTTACCGTCCGCAGAAATGCATCGATAAAGTTGAAATTAGTCGTGCTGAAAAGGGCCATTCTTATTTAGGTACTTTTTTTTTTTTCCCCTTCGAAATTCCAGTTTGAATGTAATTGTAATTTTAAGTGTTTTATTCGCGAATTTTTTTTTTTTCTTGTTCTAAACAATATGTATTTATACGTTGTTGAAAAAAAAGCTTTTCCTTCTCGAGATCTTTATTTTAGAAGCTCGAGCCTGATTTGATTTTAAAAATCACACACACAAAAAAAAAGAATAAATAAAATTTAAAAAAGAAAAAGAAAAGGAAGAGAAAATGGATGTTGCCAAATCTCATTAATCATAACATTTATATCGATTTTTTTTTTTAAAAGAAAGTAAAAGGCTAAAGGGAGATGAAACTATTTCCTATTTGAACTATGGATGGTTTTCATTTTTATTTTATAACCATCGTTGAACAGCCGACCCAATTCTGGGTTTACGACTACTAATGTTCAATTCCGTAGCCTTGTAATTTTGAATCCAATACAGAAGACAAGGGAACTCTTGGATCAGTACCCCCAAAGATATTGATTTGTTATGGGAATTTGAAGGATTTTTTGACCCCGATAGAAAAACTATGTAAAGCTAAGCGCAGATGGCGCTAGGGGTTTATATTCGTCGTAAGACTTCCGGGTTACTACTGCCGACTGATTTTTACGCCTAAGCTTGAAAAAACGCACCAACAATATTATTATACTTGTAGTGTTTACAATATTACATGTTCTTTCAATCTAACTTTCAACGAAACAAACACCAAATGAATTCGAAAAACTCTGCAAGCTTGATATGCTACCCAAAAAGTAACAAACCGTGGTAATTTACACAAATATAGTCAACTTAGAGATAACCCTCAAAACATGGCTAACTTCAAACTTTATTTATGCAGAGATATTAATTTTGTTAAATTTATTTCAGGCTGCTAAAATTTATAAATTACAACAAAAAAAAAAAGAAAAAAAGATAATAAAAAAAAAAAAAAAAAAAAAAAAAAAAAAAAAAAAAAAACTCTTATGAATGGTAATATTATGCGTAAATTAAAATACAAATCACAATAATAAAACTTATAATATTAAGGCTGTTTACACATCGCTTGGAAGCATAAGCGGAGGAATACACATAGGAGGAATAGAAGTCTTCTAAATTTCTCCTGGTTTTAGGAAGCTTGTTATTGTTTACATTCAGTCAACCATGCATAAGGTTATCGTTGTACTTTTAACAAGCAAAATTATTTTTCATTTCTTTCTTGTAATTGGTCACACATTCCGTATTTCTAAATTTAAATAATTGTTTTTCAAGTTACACAGTTGATTATTTACAAATCCATAGATTATTTTACAAATATTTTTTTTTTTTCCCCTGCTTTTGAAATATTATTTTTTCAAATATTATTTTTAAAGTAAAATAACACTTTTTAGGTGGCAAATTACTTTACAACAGTACACAGTTGTGGAAAATTTAAAAACTTTGTTAAATCGTAAATAAATTATACACATTTTTTAAAGTTATTTTAAATTGAGTTAATAGAAAGATTTTGAGCTTTCACATAGAATCCCTCTCTTCTCGTTCACGTATTTAGTTATTAATGTTGAACAGAAGGTAGTATAGGGGTTTTGCTGTTTCTAATGTTACGACTCAATCTCCGTATCCTTGTAATTTTGAGACCCCAAAAGATAAAGCAATAGATGAAGCAACAAGCAAGAGGTAAATCTATTTTCGTGAAAAACTTTATCCATGAAACTAAAGAGGATTTGCGTTACACGGGGGGGGGGGGGGGATCTTGCAAACCTCCCATGGTTATCCTGACGGTAAGAAAACTTGAACCTGAGTGGTTGGAAGTTGAATAAATTGATTTCACGAGCAAAAACACACTGTCCAGTAAGAGTTAATTTAAAGTTTTTTAAAGTCCAATTATTTATTTATATATGCTTCTTTTCAATATTATCCGTAATTCAAAAACTTATGCTGCCCTAATCTGAATTTGTTATAGAGGTGAAAGAAAATTTGCGACTAAAGGTTTCTCCCATGGTATGGCGCCCTCTTAACCAAAGTCGGAATAACAAAAAATATGGGTTTTCAATGCGGATTCATATATTGTACAGGTCTTTCACTGGCACTGCAATTTTGTTCTTTTTTTTTTCCTGTAACCACAACTGTTATAAAAAATAAAATAAAAAATAACTGAATATTTTTAACGCTTTTCTACGAACAGGTTACGCCGCAATTAGAGAACCTGCCTTAAAATATTAACGTAGATATAACATAGGAAAAAAAATGAACACAACAAAATCCAAAAATGCCTCAGTCATGAGACAATACTTAGAATATTTAGATGCACCATGCCAATCTTTATGCCGAATCTTTCAATAACCTTGATAATGATTGGCAAAAGAACGACTTTATCATTCCAAAAAGAACTTTATTGCTTCCAATGAAATCAGATTTCCTCGCCATAGTAGAGGTTTGTAAAAACAGCCCCAGCAGAATTATTACTCCGTCCTCTGAACTTGCTTCCGTTTCCGTTCGTTGTAAAAAGAAATTTTCAGTCAACCTTGTCCCGAGAATTTAGTTTATGACTTATTCTGCGAAAGAGAATAACAGCCGAGAGGTGTTTTTAGCGACAAATTTGTGTCGCTTTTAAACAAACGTTGTCATGATGCTCCAGCATGATGAAGTACGGTTTTGTTTTTACCGTCAAGACGTTTCAGTTTTTTTTTTATTTTTAAATAAGGTTTTAAAAATATTTTTTCTTTGTTTATTTACATATGTATAGAGCGCAAAAAAAAGCTATCACCCGGAATAGCGTTCGTTCTGATGATCTAATTTTCATAAACCTTAACTATGCTAATTAATTGGAATATAAACATAACATTTTTTTATGGGTTTGGATTTTTGACTTTCGAAACGCGGGGTGCGAGTCAGGGCTAAAGAGAATAGAAGGGCTAGTTCACTCCGCTCTTAGAGCTGAAGCTACGATTTCTCTCCTCATGACGTCACTGTGTCCGCAGGTATCGGAGATCGCAAGCAAAGATATTATGATAACTTTGCATCTTTCTCTTTGTAAAAATAAGTTAGACTTTTTCTGGTTATTAGCTTTCAAACTTTACGTAATTAACACATTATTTCCGTTCATAAACATAAAAAACTTTCTTTGCCATTATATTAAAAAAAATACCATTTTAAACTTATAAAAAAATTTTACTAGTTGGCGAAAGTGACACTATAAATACTTTATTTTAAAAAGTTCAGTTTTAATTTTAATTATTAAGAAAAGCATATATCGACACTTTTTTATCTACAGATTCTTTTATAACAATAAGTTGAGTTAAATTTAGAATCCCTGATTTTAAAATATGCCGTCAATAGCAATTTGTTCACTCCTAATCATTAGAAAACATGAACCTTAAACGCTAATTACTGAAACAAAATAATAATTTAGGTTCATAATGACATTAGAAATTTTACAATTGTTTATAGATATTTAAATTTAAGATGATGTAATTTATAGATATTTGAATTTAAGAGAATATAATTTTTAAAAAAATCATAAATATTTAGAATAACTACATTAAAAAATATGTTATGAAATTAGGAGAATTTCAACTATACACTATATATTTTATTTATACTTTTTGCTTACGTTTTAATTTTCTTTGACTTTATCCATTTTTTAATTTTTTTCACCTGCTTTTCTTTTTGAAGTAACGAGGCGGTTTCTATTTAGATAACGAATTTTTATAAAAGTTCTTAACGATAGAAAAAACGTATTGCTGTTTTATATTAACTGTGTCATTTCGGAATCCATTCTTTGCATAGTTGTTCATTTACTTTAGGGAACACGCGGAAAATTATATTTTTCTTTTTGTTTTTCTATCAGAATTTTTGCAAGTTGCAATCGCGCAAACTGGCATTTCGTTTATAGTTTTAAATGATTGTAAAATGATTGTGAGTTAATGATTTTCACTGCAAAAACTGAGGAAAGTCATTTTAGAAAATAAAAAATCTCTTAGAATATGTCACAAAAAGAAATGTTCCAATATTAGTTAAAGCTAGTAAGGCCGAAAGCTCTGTTTTTGAAGTGAAAGTGCAAGCTTTGCGCCAAAGTGACGTCACTAGAGAAAATCGGAGGATTGGCGCGGCGAGAGTTTCTTCAAAGGAGTGAACCAGCCCTTCTATTCTCTTTAGCCCTGGGTGCGAGTAGTCGCAATCTGGAAATAGTGGGACTTTAGTTTATTCAGGTGAGCAGATGAAAGCTTGAATTCACTCTTCGCGTTTTTGGTAATGTATTTTAAACTAATTGAGCAATTTAAAAAAAAAATTGCATTTACTTATAGAATTGTTCGCCCAAAGATAATTTCATGCAAAAAATAGTTTTCAATAATTGGGTGATTCTCACGAGATATGGCAATTCACTGTCCCTTGCTCCAAGATCTAATACTATAATACTAAAAGACCTTTTTTTAAAAAAAAAAAATTAATAAATAGCATTGCTGTTAGCATTTTAAAATAACTTTGCACTAGCATTGACTGTTTGTTATAGTTAAAAAATTTAATTGAACCTCAAAATGTAATTTTCCTGGCATGTCCCAAACAATGTTTCCAATAATAACTAGCTTCAAAACTTCCTATAAATTTTTCAATATCTAATTTTTTTATTTTATTTCAACCAGTGTAAGCATTTCTAGAATATACGCAGAGGGTATTGTTTACAAAAACTTCGTTTAAATTAATTTTTTCTGTCAATAATTTGTTTGTGTAAGAAAATCTGTCATTTTCCTGGCTACTTTTATTTAGTGGTTTATAACCAAAATAGATGGAGTCAGCAATCAATATCTTATGTTAATAGATTGATTAGATTACCCTCCTATATGAACATGTCTTGTTGCATGAATAAAGAACCAATTTTTTGGTTCAAAATCTATTTCAAAAAATTTTTCAAGGTGAGTAGGTTTTTGTGTTGTCATTTTCCTGGCTTCTTGAAACCTTTAATAACATAAACTACATAGATTTATCTGAGTTATTTTAAGAAATCCTGTTGTTTTCTGCAGAATATAAACGTCTTAGGCCAAAATATTTAATTAAAGTAAAGTTATATGCTGTAAAATGGCGAATTTGTCATTATCCAGGTTGTCATTTTCCTGGCTTATGAATGCCAGGACATTGAAGTGTTACCAGAAATTTTTTTTAACTGCAAATACTGTAAGGAGGGAAAGCAAATATTAACCCAATACCAAGTTTATGTATGATTGTAATATGCTTGGATGTAATGAAAGTTATTTATTTATTTAATGATTGATTATTATACACAATTTTATTCTGTACATATCAGCAACAAAATTTTTTTTTGATTCTTTCTACAGTGGATAAAAAGAATTAATTTAAGCAATTTATGGTCCATCTAACATAAAGGCTTAAGTTGAGCTACTTACTATTAACTTAAAATGAATGTTTTTTTAAACTTCTAAGCTAATATGTCATTTTCCTGGCATTCAAGATTTGGTGAATTTCTATTATTTTATTTTTTTCCCCCGACCAAATGTCAATAAACTACACTGCTGTCTGTAAGATATTTATAAGTGTATCTAAGGAAGTGTACAAAAAAAAATTTTAGGTTATTTTGACGACTTTAAATTTGAAGAAATTTTTTGGTCCGAATTGTCATATTTCGTGAGAATCACCCAATTATTTAATAATTAATTTACCCAATTATTTAATAATTAACTGAGGGCGAAAACATTTTGAATTATGAAGAAGTTAATATACACATATATATATATATATATATATATATATATATATATATATATATATATATATATATTAAAACTTCAAAACTGGCATCATTACGATCATTCAACATTATCTAAATAACAGAAACTTCCAAATCAGCTGTCAAAACATTCAATCTACCAGTCTACCAGAAGAAACATCAAAGCAGGAGCCCATTCTCGGGCCAATCGTATAAATTCTTTACACATATGATTTTCCAATAGACAGAGAAGACTACAATAACATAACTGCTCTCTATGGTGATGAGATACTGGGATAATAGTAAAGCCCAAAAATCCAAACATAGTCCTCGGTAAACTAAAAGAAAAGATACAAGACTGGTGCCTGGAGTGGAAATTTCAAGCAAATGGCTAAAAATCACAACTCCTGATCATCCGAAATAAAAAGTACAGCCACAAACTCTAACAACCTAAGACTCTAACCCATGATCTATTTACCACTGCGGATATTTTTCGTTAGCACTATGGCCATATTCGTATTTAAGACAGTCATCACTGGGATTCGAACTCGGTTCATCTCATTGGAAGGCGAGTGCTCTTCTTCCTAAGCCACCACGTCTCTCATCAGTTTATTTTATAACTGTCGTTGAACAGCCAACCCAATTTTTGGTTATACGACTACTATAATCTTCAACTCCTTAGCCTTGTAATTTTGAACCCAATTTTTATGGAACTAACTGCATTGGCGTTAGATGGAGAGGAAAACCACGAAATCCTCAAACGGTTAGCCTGATGACACGGGGACTCTAGCCCAGGATCCGTCTACCACAGATTATATTTTACGTCAGCATTGTGGTCGGTGCGAGCCGGGTGCGGAATTTGTATCGACTAGCTATCGCTGGGATCTAACCCAGTTCACCTCATTGCGAGGCGAGAGCTCTTTCCCCTAAGCCACCACGGTTCAGAACACCCTTCCGTACAAAAATTATCTATAGACAAACATCAAAATAATCTTCTAAGAACAGACTCTGGTCAGCCTTTGATAAATGAACATTTGGACGTGTGCCGTGGACTAAGTGGTTCTAGTTGTATTGCTAAAAAGTATTTGAGAACTCGTGCAATTCTGGCTTAGGTGTTATTTCTTTTAGTGGCTTTTGTAAAATGAATCTTCTATTAACGCTAAAGGGAATCTTGTCGATAAACTTTCACCAATTAAGAGTCCTTACAGAGGCGTGTCGAGCACTTCTAACCATTCAAAGCATATGCTAGAAAACAACGACGAAACTATACTGAAAAAAGTAGTTGTCATTAGGACCAAAAAATTCTTTTTCGCCAAATGAGTTTTAAAATTAATCTTTCTCCGTAGAAGCATAGTGTCGTTGATTTTGAATGATGTCCTTCCATTTTGGTGAAAATTGTTAAATTGAATAATTTTTCTTCATGTATAACCATATTATTTGGTACATTATAAGAAGGCAAACTTGCTCAGTTATATAGCGTCTTATTAAATTTTAAAAAAATCTCTTTCGCTATTATATTCTTAAGAGCGATTTGAGTCAAATATTCAATTATAAAAAATTAAAAACTTTTTATTGTATTTTCATTTTGGAATAGTATGCTAACAATCCAAATATATATTCCTCTTATGCGCGACAAAAAAAAAAAAAAAGCCTCATTACAACTCCCCGAATGGCAACGTTAGAAAATCGACCAATGATTGCATCTAAAAATGTCGCATGCCAAATCTAGCTGAGGTGGCTCAACATATAGCGCTTTTAAAAACGGAAACAATAACCAGAGTGAGCATTATCAGGTTGTTCAATTCAGCTGCGGCAATCTCATACTATTAAGCTAGGCAGAAGTGAGTAGTAGATCTCTATTTTAGTATTTTGTCGAAAGCGCTTTTTTTCACAAATTTATATATTACGAATTTATATATATAATTCTCTTACGTGGCTCCCAAATTTTGGCTGAAGTACTTTGTACAACTAAATAAGATTCTTTTCACAACATTTAAATATTTACTTTATTTTCTTCATTTATAGAGAAAACAGTCGGCAAAGAATTCTGTTAGGTTAAAAAACATTTCGCTAAAAAAAGAACGAATTCTAAAAGAAATAAAAATAAACAACTTAAAAAATAAAAATAAACAACTTAAAAAATAAAAATGCTGTTGCCAGTCATAAAATTTTTGAAAGTTAACTTAGCAACATAAATCAAAATTATGATACCTGAGCTCTTAACGTAACAAATCCTTCAATCGTCAAGTGTTATATCGCCAAATGCCCAAATTAACAATTGCAATTTCAAATTAATATTGAAATGTACAGGTTTAGAATTTTCTACAGTGAAAAGTTTTCGGAACTTCAGTATTCAAAAAAGTATACAAAAGCTAGACGTTAAGAACGTATCCAATGAGCGAGCATTGGATTGCGAAGCAATTCGAAATGAACTGCGAAAGCAGTTCCGGGGGTTGGCGAGCGCCAGCGAGCAGGGGGCGAAACCTCCTAATACTTGATAAATCTGTTAGTTTAAACTAAATAAACTTAACTTTGCATGAAATCCTTTTCCGTAAACTTTATTTTTAGAAAATAGAGTTTTTTCTCTTTTTAAGTGGTAGGCGTTAATTGCTCTAGAAAAAAAATGCCAGCCTTTATTCTGAAAGATACTACGCCACTTTTATATCCAAATTTTATCTCTTCAGTTTCGAAAACATTTTACAGTCACCAATTTGGAACACCTCTTTACAAAATTCTCCATAAACAAGCATCAAAATAATCTTCTTTGAACACGAAAAAGGAAACTTGTAAATAAATTTTCATCAATTAAGAGTTTTTCCAGATTTTTGGCAGAGGCGTGTCGAGCACTTCTTAACATTCAAAGGTTCTACAAGAAAACAACGACAATTGTTCGTATATCACCATGTTCTGACCTTCATGTCCGGGGTCTTGCGCAAAAGCGTAGACGATAAGTGCTTGTTCGTATGAATGCTTTCTTTATTTTGTTTGAGCTAAGAAAGCTTGGTTAGGCGCCTGGGATAAAATTTTAAATAGGAAAAAAAAAAAGAAAAAAAAAAGAGAATTATAAACAGAGAATGAGGTAAAAGTGTTTATTTTTTCCCTACTAAGGAATGAAAACAGATGAATACTTTTAACTTGAGTGATCTAAGTAGACACATGATTAATGAAAGCACGCGACAAGAGATAAAAATAAAATTCTGAAAGAATTTAAGTAATGTTTTTTGTGAAACTTGAAAAAAAAAATTTATAAAGTTTTACCAAGAAATTTTGAATCAGTTGTTTTTTTTTAATAGATCGTTCAATAGTTTAAATTTAATTATTAATTTTCTTTGAAAATATAACTTTAATGTGATTACTTTTTAAATGCCTTAATTTTTTAGAGATCAAAATAAGTTTAGTAGGCTAGAGATCCGAAGACATGCCATCGCAATGTTGATCCTCTGCTGAGAGGATGGCTCCCCTGCTTTAGTAGCCAGGCGACCTGCGCACGAAGTCGAGCACGAGGACCGATACCACGCATCCTCGGTCCTTACGCAGGCTGATCAAAGTGGTCACTCACGCCGTTTACTGACCTCAACCAGGGATGTTTGACTTCAGTGTTCTACTGTGAGCCGTATCTTTACGGTCAGTTCACTACGGGACAATAAGTTTAATAATAATACCAATTTAAAACTATAGAGATGTTCAGATCAGGGACTGAACTACATCAATGTTCCACTACCATTCCATAGATTTCTATTTGCACTATTCCTATTGGTCAATTCATATTCCTATCCCAATCGAAACGTATTCTTATTGGTTGCAACTATAACTGCTGGATCAATGATGGATTTCCATTGAACAGGCGAGGGAAGTGACGTCAGTGAAGACATATCTATTTCGACCGTGATTTCGCGTATACCAATTCCAATCTTTTCACACTTTTGTGTTTGACATCTAACGTTTGCTAAAACTGTGGGGATCTCAAACTGTCAGTTAAATAAAGATAATATGAGAAATATACGTATTTATTGATGCAGTGATGGTAATTGCAGCACACAGCCGCTGCGGTACTCAAATTATTTAGAAGTAAGAAGTCGTTAAAATATTACATAAACATATTTTAGGCAATTTTGAATTCTCCCTCCTCCTTGCCTGCGAAATTAAACAAATCTTAAACACTCTCTATTTTTACGTGAGAACGTTGAAATACCACACATTGTTTTCCGCTTTTACTTTAACTGCAGTAAACTAATTTGAAAATTAAATTCAAGTAAAAAATTTTACCTTTGCACTAAACAAAATGTAAGTTTTCATTCATTTTTTAAAACTTTGAGTAGAACATTCTTGAGGAATTCATGTTGACTTTTTGACTGGTGAAACTCTTCGAAGAATTGTATTCAACATATTTAGATAGGTAGTTAAATGGTATACAATTGCCTGCTTTTAGATTTTTGATAAGTATCTTTTTTTTTATGCAATTAATGTTAAATGAATTTTTTGGTGTCATCCAAATCAATTTTCTTCAGTTTAAGCTGTAATAAAATCAGATTTAAAAAAAAAAAAATTATGGAAAAACGAGTAGTTTTAAATTGCTGACTCAATACCACAAAACGCGTCATTTCGTTGCTTTAAAATTTTGAGGAAGAATTAATCAATAATTCTAAAAAATCTCCTAATCTAATAAAGCGATCCTTTTATTTCCTTCCTTTTTTTTAAAAGTATTCTGCTGTCTAATATTCTTTACAATCAAGAGTTTGTTAAGTGCAAAAAAAAAAAATATTTAAAAAAACGCAAATTAAAAATTCAATCTGAAATCCAAGATGGCGAGGGTAGAGGCCTCTTATGTTCTAGGTACGCCCATCGAGACTACCTCTGCTAACCTGTTTAATCAAATTCTAATATCACTTAATTTTTCTTGTTATATGACACCGCTATGAGAGTGCATGCTTAGACTTTTTGTGCAACCTCTCAACAACCACAATATCAATGCTGACGCCAAATCGTATCAGTAGCGTCAGGCAGATCTCACAATAACATTCCTTTGTTTATAATCAATTATGGTAATGTAATTACCGCATTAGGCAACACTGTTTTCGCCAAGTGATTCATAAAAATCTTAGGAGTGACTTTGTGACGTCAATGCATGTGTTTTTAGAACGTCATAGAGGATTTCCCTTATTATTATTTTTTTCTTCCCCTACGCTGATATTGAGCAAGTAAACATTGGATGCTCGACCTACTTTATTCCACGGAGAAGAATAAGCCTTCTTTTTTATTTTTCCCCAAAAGGGATAACATATTACATCGCTCTGATTTGCAGGCCCAGTTGCGAGGACATTTTTTAATTGAAAGCCAAGCCCTATTGTCTTTTACGTCAGCTAATGCGTAAAAGTAGTTTTATGTAAACTCGTCCTTACTTTTCCCATTACAATTGCTGCTTCTTTTTTTTTTTTTTTTTATTCTGTGGAAGAAAATAAACTCAGTGTCAAATAGAACAGAACTTTAAATTAAGCAATTATGTGGAAACTAATTTTGCAATAATTGCTTAAGAAGCAATTTTATTTTAAAACAATACTTTTCTGGAAAGATATGTGTGTAAGTAAATACTTTCGGGAGCATGGACACTTTTTTTTTTACTAAGTTTTTTTCATCCGCTTTCGTGACTGTCAAAATGGAATCTTGCAATTGGTAATTCTTCTATTTTCCGACTAACACTCAAATCTTTATTAGAGCACTGTGTCTGGTGGCAATGCAAGTTTCAATAGTTTTAGTAAAATAACAACAAGCAGAACTTATTTTAATGTCAAATAGAATATACCGGCAAACAAAATTTCGACCACTTTCTTAATGGCTAGGGCACTTAAATCTAATCTAGAGCTCTATGCCTAAAAGCAATACACGTTTCAACGGTTTTCTGTTCGCTATAAACAGAATTTATCGAACAATCAAAATTTTCACTGCTGTCCAAATAGTTGGAGTGCTGAAATTTCGACTGAAACACGATGCTTGATGACAAGCTACAGTTATTTTCGAGATTATTGCTCAGCTAATAAATAAATAAATAATCTCTAACCGAAATTTTGACCGCTTTCCGAACTTAAGTAACAAGCATACAGCTGAAAATAAATAATTTGCTGAACAAATAAATAAATAAAAACTTTATCACTAATCGAAATTTTGACAGCTTTCCTATATTAAGAAACAAGCATACAAGCTGAGAATAAATAATTTGCACAACAAATAAATTAATAAATAAACAAAAACTTTATAGCTAACCAAAATTTTGACCGCTTTCCTATATTAAGAAACAAGCATACAGCTGAGAATAAATAATTTGCTAAACAAATAAATAAATAAAATCTTTATCACTAATCGAAATTTTGACAGCTTTCCTATATTAAGAAACAAGCATACAAGCTGAGAATAAATAATTTGCACAACAAATAAATTAATAAATAAATAAAAAATTTATAGCTAACCAAAATTTTGACCGATTTCCGATATTAAGAAACAAGCATACAGCTGAGAATAAATAATTTGCTCAACAAATAAATAAATAAAAACTTAATAGCTAATCGAAATTTTAACCGCTTTCCGATATTAAGAAACAAGCATACAGCTGAGAATAAATATTTTGCACAACAAATAAATAAAAACTTTATAGCTAATCGAAATTTTAACCGCTTTCCGATATTAAGAAACAAGCATACAGCTGAGAGGAAGAAAATAAAAAAATTTAAAAACTACGTTTATTTTTTAATTATTTTTTTGAGTAAAATCTTTAGGTTAGTATATGCTACAAATTCATGAAAAAAATAATTTTGTTTTCATTTGTGGCATTAATTTCGAAAATTTAATCATGGATGTAAAAATAAAAACTACATTAAGGAGCATAAAATTTCTTCCGTTCTCCAGGCTAAACTATGTAGATCATGAACCCCGAAATTACAACTATCCACCATATTTTGAGAGTCAAAAATCGGTAGTCGTTGAGAAAAGAATCGGTATATTCTGGAAGAAAGTACTGTTTGTCTAAGATAGGTACTCTGCCAGACATTCGTCTGGAGCTGTGGCGGTCACTATGGTAACGAGGTATGATTATTTTAAGTATGGGCGCGGGGTCCCTCTTTAGGACTGGCTTCGGCCAGAGAAAAGGAGACCTCTTTCTTCTGTCTATTGTCCCTACCCTCCCTAAAATGTCCTCTTCTTGTTTCTATAGCACCAGACTGCGGCAGACTTTGTGGCGGGCAGAGTTCCTATCTTAGACAAACAGTAAGGTTTTTAGACGTGCTTTCTCGATTTACACTAATTAAACCAATATGCCCACACTATATATTAACTGACGAATTAAACTCAAAAACAACAATATAAGAATTCTAAACTTTTTTTTTAATCACTAATTAAATAATTAACATTCCGAGCTTGATAAAGTAAAATAATAAAAAATAATTAGTAATAATAATTTTTTTCATGGAATTTATTTGCTTCAATAGCTTCTTTTTGTGCATATTTCTCTAATACTTTGTTCAACCCACAACAATTAAAATTGATAAAAATGACTGATAAGGAATGTAGAAAAGGAAGAGAAGAAGCGATTGATACTTTTATCACAAATATATGTGTTTTAAGTGTTTTTTTTTTAATGATAATGTTTTATGATAAGGCTATATAATAATTTATAATAACGTTTTGTATGGAATGCAATCTAGTCCAACGGATTAAAAAAAAGTTTAAAATGCGAAATAAGATTTCGATATTGCTCGGTCTTCTCCAATAGTTAATTTTAATAAAGCGCTTTTTTGAGTCAATTTTAAAAAAAAAAATTAATTTAACTTTTTTAACTTAAATTATCATCTGCATCAATTTATTATCCTGCTTAACGTTTATCCCTTGAATCATTAAGGTATATTCTTAGAGGTGCAAAATCCGAGTTTTAAAAAAAAGTTTTTAATACGTGTCGTTTTTATTTTGTGCACTGCATAAAACCGTGTTGAATCAAAATTATTCATATTGATTGTCCTTATTTATCTTCTTAACCGTAAACAAAAATAGAAACATAGAGATACAATTGATAAGGAAGAGAAACGACAAGGCGGAAAATTAAAGTGAAAACATTTAAGGATGTGTTTCGAAATTCTTCGCCAAGGAAAATAAAAAAGCAGCAGTTTAAATACCTTATGCTCGAAGCAAAGCATTGATTTTAGAGCATGTGCTATAAATCAACAAAAAAAAATCGTCAAGTATAAAAAAAAAAGTAAAAATTTAAAAAAAATTTAAACTGATTTTTTAAAAGCGAGATTTTTTCGCATGGATTATTGAAAACTTAGCGCAGCAGCCATGAATAACTGCAACGTGCTCACAAAAATTACAAATAGACCTAAAGAATTATTTGCAAAATAGCGTTATGTCATGTGACGACAGAATAAGTAGGAATAAGGAATGCTGAAACATTAAAAATTTAGGATTTAGGGATTTTGATGGTATACTTTAAGGATTTTCCAGGAATTATGTAAAGATTTTGGGGATTCTTAAGGATTTTCGGTGTAATTTTTAATTAATAGTCATAATTAATTCAATGATTAATTATTAGTTAACCACAGAACTAATAATTACTACTAATAATTATACCCATAAAATTCCTAAATTAATGATATTATATAATAATAATATTATTATTATAATTAATAATGTAATTCTTAATTAATATCCTTAATTCAATGATTAATTGTTAATTAGTCGTAAAACTGATAACCACGAATAATAATTGCTACTAATTATTATATCCGGAACATTCCTAAATTAATAATAATTAATAAATTATTATTTTTTTATCAGATATAAATAAAGTATCGTAGTAAATAATAATTAATTGTATACTAATTAATTATCAATATTAATTAATAGTTATAACCTAAAAATACCCAAAATCCTTATAAAATTCCTGAAAATGTTGAAAATATATTTTTAAAAAAATCTTACATTATCACCAAAAATCTCTAAAAATCCTCAAAACCGTTAAAAAAATTCCTAAAGCTTCCCGAATTCTGAATCCTTAATGTTTTAGTATTGAGTATTCTCATTCTCTGACAGAGAGCCTCAAAAAATTGCCATAAGGCAGAATAGACTTTGAAAGAAAAATATTGTTCGAATTCCAAGCTTGATAAAGTAAAAAATAAAAAGCTTTTTATCAACAAATAAAAACAAAATAATATTCCCAGAAATAAATAAATAAATAAATAATGACTTCATCTATAAACTTAACACCTTTTTTATGTTTTCGATCGTAGGCAGATAGCAATGAGTCTTGAATATTATCACTTACAAATTATCCCCATTTTTTCTTCTAGTTTTTTTTTTACAAGTTTATGAAAATAAATCATTTTCAAAATCGACCGGCCTTCCGAATTATCTGAAAGATAACACCCGGTTTTCTTCATTGGGAAAAAAAGTTAGACCTAGGTCAAAGAAGGCCAAAACTTTTGATCACTATCTTATCTGTTGTTCGGGACTACCTTTAAAAAAACGTCTTTTTGTTGTGAAATTGAAAATATGTTGTTTTTAAAATACCTCGTACTAAAAAGAAATTAATGATAATCACTGGGCCTTTATATAACCCTGTATTGGTTGCTGCTGGTGCGACTTCTTCAAAAGTTCGAATTCTGGTAAATTATTTTGAGGTATTTTATTATTTTGAGATTCAGATTTATATTTTATGCTCTTCACCTTACGAAATGAGAAACATTTGTAAAAATTTTTTGATAAGTTATGATTAGTTCTGAATACTACCATTATTGTAATAAGCATGATTTGATGTTTTGTATACTATCATTTATGTACCCACAATTAAACTATTTTCTCTACAATACTATTTATATCCCCATGATTTCATGTATGTACTATTTATTTTCCCATGATTTGATGCTTTGTATTTTATTATTTACCAGGAGGCTTCGCCCCCTGCTCGCTGGCGCTCACCAACCCCCGGAACTGCTTTCGCAGTTCATTTCGCAATCCAATACTCGCTTTGCTCGCTCATTGGAAACGTTCTTAACGTCTAGCTTTTGTATACTTTTTTGAATACTGAAGTTCCGAAAACTTTTCGCTGTAGAAAATTCTAAACCTGTACATTTCAATATTAATTTGAAATTGCAATTGTTAATTTGGGCATTTGGCGATACAACACTTATAGAATTGAAGGATTTGTTACGTCAAGCGCTCAGGTATCATAATTTTGATTTATGTTGCTAAGTTAACTTTCAAAAAATTCTATGGCTGGCAACAGCATTTTTATTTTTTAAGTTGTTTATTTTTATTTTTTCCGCAGCTGAATTAAACAACCTGATAATGCTCACTCTGGTTATTGTTTCCGTTTTTAAATGCGCTATATGTTGAGCCACTTCAGCTAGATTTGGCATGTGACATTTTTAGATGCAATCATTGGTCGATTTTCTAACGTTGCCATTCGGGAAGTTGTAATGAGGCTTTTTTTTGGTGCCGTGTAAGAGAAATATATATATAGATACCCCCGTGATTCAATACTTTTAATACTATTATTTTTATCCCGATGAATTGATGCTCTGTATGCTACGATTTATACACTCTGTCAGTATAGTATTATTTATATCCCATTTGATATGATGCTCTGTATACTATTTATATTCCCATTGATTTAATGTTCTTAATATTACTATTTTTCAAGTACATTGAGAAGGAGAAAATAAATTTTATTTTTTACAGATCTAAAACGAAAAACATAGGGCGCATCACTTTCGAGAAATGTTGGGAGGACATTTTATTATTATTTTCATCTTTTCAGTATGTTTAAGTCGGGAAGTGATTGAAATTTTGATTAGCCGGTTGAATTTTCGTTAATTTTACTTGCACTGTTTAAGAATCTATTGTAACTTTCATTAAAATCAGAGGCACAGGGTTTAGCTCAGAGTTAAGCTTTCAGCTGATAAGGAAGTAGTCGAAATTTTGATTGACTATAAATTCCATTTGTCGATACTATGACCATAAGTTTTGTTTCTCAAGAAACGATTGAACTCCAGCATGGAGCTTCAGTTAAAATTTGAGCACTCAAATTAATAGAAAAGTGGTCGGAATTTTGGTCTGATGGTCCATTTGGTGATAAGAGGACAATAAATTCTAGGAACTTTTTCGTTCGCAAAAAAATTCAACTGTTTTAAATTTTTTTTCCTTCAGAAAATGTCTGTCACATATATAAATAAATAAACAAACAAACAAACAAATAAATAATAGAATTATTAATAGTTGAAGAACCAAATTCTGCTTGTAGCTATTAAAAAACTTTCGATTGGGACCATGCATGAAGCTCTAGCAGATATTTGAGTCCCTTATCGAGTTGAAATGTGATGATTGCAATTCGTGATCGCAACACTCCAGTACGCCATCTAGCGGGAGACACTAAATA
Source organism: Parasteatoda lunata (assembly GCA_949128135.1). Classification (NCBI taxonomy): domain Eukaryota; kingdom Metazoa; phylum Arthropoda; class Arachnida; order Araneae; family Theridiidae; genus Parasteatoda; species Parasteatoda lunata. The sequence goes on along the minus strand of OX421979.1, from coordinate 64,208,535 downwards.
TCGGGCATTAGTTCCCACATAACCATTGGCAATGACGGACGCCATTTTTTTAGCATCAAAAAAGAAGCAAAATTTCCCAAAAGAAAAGGTAAAACTTCTTGAAAAAACTAATCAGAACATGCCAAACATTGAAGCAGAACACGCCAAGCATTTGAAGAACAACTTCTCAATAATTTTTACCTTTCTATTACCAACAACATAACATGATTTCATGATCACTTGCTGTTACAGATGTGTGTATTGAGGTAAAATAATTTTTCTGTCTTCAATTCATTACAAGTTAAAATGAAGTCAACATTGCTTTCGTCATTCCAATGAATAAATGTGTTCCAATGAATTCCATACAGAACTGTAATAGTTATAGAATATTCTTCTTCTTCATAGAATAGTATATATTTCTGTATCTACATAATTCAGAAAACAACAATAAAGAATAATCCGAATTACTTGAAAAAGTATCTTTTGTGCTGATTATAAATATTTTTTTTATCGTTTTCTTGGTAAGTGTTTTTTAGTTTTGAAAGAATTTCAACTAGAATTCAGCTATTCTGTTTTTAAGCTACATATTAAAATTCATATCGAGATCTTACAATTATAAAATTTTGATGTGTGGTATGTTACCTAAAAGTAAGGAAGGGATAAACTATGTATATATTATTTGAGAATAAAGTTTTCAAACAAAGAACATATCATTTTGGAATTCTCCGGACTTATAAATCAGGTAAGTGTTATGATTTTTATAATAAAAAATTTGCTTGTAAATAAATTTTTTTCTTACTTGATGATCGTTCTCTACAAAATGGTTTTTTTACGTCTGATTAAATACTATAAGAATTAAAAAAAAAGAAACAATACGAAAATTTTTATTGAAAAATGAGGAATTTTTAAAATCGTTTTTATCCTAAGAATTCTTTATTTTGCGTTTTTTAGTTTATAATTTTTTGATAAAATTGTTGTCAAAATACTTTTTTTGAAAAATTAAATGGTATTAAATTATGTGTTTATGTATACTTCTTGCATATTCTAATATTTGAAGTAATATGATTCAGAAAAGTATGGAAGAAAAATTCGGTACTTACGTATTAACCACAGCTACAGATTTGGCAGATTTTTAAGTGCCGCCAATCTACACTTAAAATTTTTGGAAAAAATCTTAAAATGAAACACTTTGTTTAAAATCAAAGTAGTCAATCGGATTTCGATGGAAAATGGGCCGATATAGAGTTTAGCATAGATTCAAAACAAACTTTTCTCTCATCTGATTCTATAGCCATTATGAACTCTAATAAATAAGATTCAAAATGAAATAACATTTCCAAAACGGACGTTTACTAAGATAAAGTTTCATGTTATGGACATTGGTACATTTTCGTTATATTTCACTCCATAAAATATTTCGCTCCTAAAAAAATAAAATTGCATCTTGCTTTGTTTTTGACAAGTCCCAAAGACGCATTTTCGTAACCCTAAAAAATGGCGGCAAAAAAAGAATGGTTCTTTTTTTGTTTCGTAAGCATTCTTTATTTTACGTTAAAATTTAAATGGACCTTTCATGTTATACCATTAAATTTAGTAAAACTATTTCTCAGGCATTAGGTTTGAACTCTTATAAGAATATACCTATTTTTTTCTCTTTATTTACAAATATTTCTCCGATGTGTTCTGGATGTTCCTTCTCTAAAAAAAAAAAGACATACCATTTTGTTTTCGTTTGCATAAGAAAGAAAACAAACATTTTTCTTTTTTAAATTTAATCAGCCACAATAAAGATCGAACGTTACAATGCTACATTAAAGACGTCTCCAGTGTAACTGAATGACTGTTCATATGGAAATCGCAGGGATTCGGCGCATACAACAACGCCCCCTATAGTTCGTTGCGATCGCGAATAGCTATTGCAAGATTTTATCCTCTCAGACATGAAATTAAGTTAAAAATAGTTGATATGTTTTTGTAATTCCTTAATTTCATCAGAAATCAAATGAAATGAAGTATGTACCAGATATTATTTATTTTTTCTTAAACGCTATTTTTTTTTCTGAATAATTGTAACCTATTTTTTACTCTCTATAATTTCCTGACAATGCATAAAATACTAATACAGATTTCAATCGGATGAAAAATTACATATTTTTTTAAGCTTTCAAATCGGTCCATTCAAAATCAATTTAGAAATTGTTGTAAGTAAATATTAACATAACCTATAATTTTTTTTCCTACAAAAGTGAATTAAAACCACTTAAGTGCGCAAATACACGAGCTGTTTTCATCACCTACATATAATTAATTTTAACGAGCATTCATAATTGCTTATTAACCGATTGGGAAACAAGATGGCGAACACCTTATCATTTCGCCAATCTTTTCAAGAAAAATTCGCGACTGTCAATTGAAATTTAAACAGTGCAAGTACTTAATCAAAGTCTATTTTTTACAATAAATTTCGTATTTATCATTGTTTTTGACTGACTTCTATCTCCCAATCTCAATCTTCGACGTCTAAAAGTTCTACAGATGTTGCCAGATTCGAGGGTATAAAAATTGAGTTGAACTTTCAGTTCTTTAATGTGGAGGCAACTGGTTTGATTGATGAGACGGTTTGGGATGACCTCTGAATAAAACAAATAACGGGTAAAAAAATCGTTGCTAATTTTACTTCTTAAGTGATGACCAAGGTCTTGTCACGAAGGCTAGATGAAAAAAAAATCATCATCGTAACGGTTCGATTTTATTAGCTAGTTCATTTCTATGGAATTGAAGATAATATTTTAAGATAAATGATTATAATGAAGCATGTTATTTCGTTCTATTTGCAATTATCTTACTCAAATTGTGTTTTTAAAATATAAATTTGCTTTACTTTCTATCTTCTGCAATACAATTTATCGTATCTTTATTTCTGGCCTGTTTACATTAGATTCCTAGAGCCAAATTATTGACCAATTTATATTAAAACCAATATAAAGTTTTTTTCCTTCTCGGAATAGAGTTTCTAAACCTATATGGATCAAAAGTATTATTTTTAATGAACAGTTTCTGCAAATTAATAATACATACAAGCTAGAATTTTTTGTTTCATAATAGCTGCGCTCTTTTTTATCAATTAAGGGAGAATTTTTATAAAAAATTTTAATCAGAATTGATTTTATAAATCACTACTTGGTATCATACAAAGAGTCTTGAAGAAAAAAATTCACTACATCTTGTATTAAATTAATTTTTAATTAATTTTGAATCACGATTTGAACCAACCGATTTTTTTTTTTTAAAGTCATTGATTTAGATCATATGATTTCTAAAAACAATTATTTGTAAAGAAAAATACACAAGGAAATTTAATATGAGGTTTATTTATTTTTTCATTGAGTTTCAGAGTTTTCAAATTTATTTAATATTCATTGCTTTTTTAATAAGTTTGAATGAATAAAATTACACCAGAACTTGGAGTATAATGAATTACAGCCCTTTTTAAACATTTTTGAAGACTTAATTTTTTTTTAATACAATAAGGCAAAATGCATGTAAGTAACAAAGGAAAAAATGTGTACAATTTTACTACTGAAAAAAAAAATTTTTAAATGTAGATTTTTTCGAAAAGAAAAAAACACATTAATAAAAATCCCACCAATTCCTGGTTTTAAAGCACGGAAAATATATTTCTGAAACTTAAAGTACATGCAATATTAATTTCCTAACAAGGCATAAAAAAGGCTGCTTTAACATAAATTCAGATTACCTTCACTTATAATGTTTTTTGTTTTCTTTTTAATAAACAGGTAAGTTAAACAATTTCATCTATAAATATTTGCTAAATTATTATAAAAAACAGCAGGTTACTATAAATAATAACCTGCAGTTACAGTTGAAATTATGGGTATAATTATTTGTTTTTTTTTTTCTCAAAAATTTGTGAAAAATAGATTTTTAAAACTAATTTTGTGATCTATTTCATTTAGTCTGTTTACCATAAGTTCAAAATAGTGCATTGCAATTCAATTTTCAATGTTTGAATAGGGTATACGATGACCAAGACCACACCTCACTTATCCTGGGTTAATTCTCATCAGTAACAAACCCGATTTCTGGAAAGAGAAGAGATAATTGAACATGTAATAGAATCAGTTTTTTAGTGGGATTAGTTGAAACGTTGTGGTGTTTTTTTCATATTAAACCCAATTTTACAATTGGATTCATTATTTAAGATTATAAAATAATTATTTAAGGTATCCGACTGAGTAAAACTCAGCAATATCGACGAAAATTTCGCTTTATTATTATTATTATCTATATTTGTATAACAATATCAATGAATTCAAATAAATAGAAGTTCATTAGCTTTCAAAAACCTTTTAAAATTTTTATCTCCGCTTTTTTGAAATGAAGTTACAGTAATTTTTTCGTATGTTGACAGACGAAACCTAAACCGGAAGTAAACTCAGGAAACTAAAATATTTTTTGTTTTGCTTTCAGCATTTGAACTTCTATTTATTTGATTTATTATATTAAGATAAAGAAGATTCATCTTCAGAAATTAATTTTCGAATTATCAGAATAATTATTCGGACTATAATTAATATTAAAAATATTATCAGTATATATTTAAAAAAAGAAAACGATTATAAATAAAGTAATATTTGGAAAAGAAATCGCGAACCCTGATTATCGGAAAAACGCTCGCCTCAATTTAATCTAAATAATGTAAGGAATTTTCGCAAAGATTCAAGTTTGTTTGAAGAGTAGTTTTAACGAAAATTTTCATTAAGTACATGAAGAAGATAGGGTATCACGAAGAGCTTTTGATAAGACATGAAATTATTTCAAATGCTGCAAAAATGAAAAATTAAAATTGTTTTAGAATCGTTGAGTCAGAACTCCAGCGATATAGAGTCCTCTTAAGCATTTAAAGTAATGCTGCCTGATGCGACACGCGGTATTGTTATTAAAAAGCCTACGATGATGATATTAGTAATAATAATAATAATCAACTTTTTTTTTTCCCTTTTCTTTTTTTCTTCTTCTTAACCTCACTTTGACATTCTCTCTTAATAAATGAGGGAAAATAATAATATATCTGAATCCTAAATTATTCTTGAATGTCTTAAACATGAATTTTCAAAATTCGCCCTTCAATTCTCATGTCTCGATGATTCTAAGTAGTGAAACCCAAAAAATTACAGTCTTTTTCTTATTGTATTTACTGATAAAAAATTAATCGGAGCATATAGATCTTTGATAGTTTTGTAGAAAAAAAAAAATATTCTACGATCCGTCCCTTGCCTGTTATGATCGTAGCACTTCGTTGTAAAGCAAAAAGTTTCTTCAAACACTAAATTTATAAAAGTTAATTTATTTGTTATTTTATACTATCATTTAGGAGACAATGTAAAACCCTCTTCGTTATTCTTGTAATTGTGGTTTCAACTCAGAAGTTAATATTCAGAACAAACTCATTCTCGATTAATTTTTTAACTTGCATCTATGTTATGTAAGAGGGAAAACACGGAAATGTTTAGTTATCCAAACGGCACACACTTAATTTTACTATCAATACTTTTTTCCAGCCCTGCGGTTTAAACAAACTAATTATTATTATAATTATTATTATTCTCACATGTAGATGTACACGGTAATGAGGTGGCCGATGGACTGGCTAAGGAAGGCTCTGAGGCCCCGGCTCCCCTCCCGGTCTGGACTTTCCCGGAGATCCACACGATTAAGAAAAATAGGGTAAAATCGAAATTTCTTACCCCTCTCCAGCAAGTAATTGGTACAGGAGAAAGAGCCCTGGTGGATCCCTTGGCCTCACCTGTGATCGCCGGGACCAGACAGCTTTGTCCAGATTCGCCAACGGTCACCTGAGGACCCTTGCTTTTCTTGGAGGTCGCAAGGTTTCTCCAGTTTGTGGAAAATGTTCTTCAAATTTGGCCTCCCCAGACCACATCCTGGACTGCCTCCGCCTTTCCTGGGACGATCTGATCAGGGAGCCCGTGAGTTTTTTAGACTTTTTGCGTGTTTATAATCTTATGGAACTTGTCTAGCTGTCGCTAGCCAGGAGGATTTGTAAAAAAAAAAAAAAAAAAAAAAAAAATTATTATTTGTAATGGAAAGAAAATTGCAAAAAAATGGGATAAAATAGGGGGGGGGGGGGAAACGAACATGTTCTCGATATAATACACCCAGCTATTTTCAGATTTATCGCTCCTCTGCAATTTTACCTCTTACTTCTTAAATTTCCCTCCCTTCTCATCTTTGCAGTTCCTCAAGCAGATATTGTGTCTGTAGCATGACAAAACATATATGCATTAGATATTATTTTTTTAAAAAATTATATAGTGAATTATTATAACATGGCAATATTTTAAAATGGCACTTATTAATATATCGGATCAAATACCTAAACGGACAATATTCATATAGAATAACACGGACATAGTATTCGTGTGAAAGCGTTGACACAAATCAACTTGATTTCTAAGAAAATTGACTATGCTTTGATAAAAGTGAACTGTGAAGGGTATGAGAAATTAAAAATGTGATGTGAGAAATTAAGAATGTGATGTGAGAAAGTGAATTGTATACCTGAGATGTACAACTAAATTCGACAAACTTCTTACAGGAAGTATATTTTTATTATTCCTTTTCTCTAGTATTTATTTACTTATATATATGTTAAAAATGTATCATTTTATGATATTACTCTCGAGCAATGTGCTCATAATTAATTCTCTTCTTTCATTTTTAGGAAACAAGGACCGCAAGGAAACACCTCAAGGATCCTCCACTCCATGATGAAGGGGTAAAGGGCTACTCCGGCCTCAGGCACCTCGACCAACCGACAGGACCAGGACTTAGTTAAAAATTGTAAATTTAATGAACATGTTTATTTTTTTTTAAATAAATTATCAATACCTTTGATTATAAAGCAATACCTTCTTTATTACTGATTAAGAATCTATATTCTAGATCTTGTACACAAAGATATTTGACGTTTTCAATACATAGGATTATAATTATCTAACTATTTCTATATTTGCAATCTTATGGTCCATTTTAACTAAATGTTTAATATTTATAGTTCTCTTACTAATTATTGAATTTTTTTTTAATTCCATGGTACTCCAGGTAGTTATTTTTTTATATTTCCTTGTTTCTTAATGTTATAGTAAGCGATCTGTCAAAATAAATTCAACACTAAGTTACACATACAAAACGGCGGACCCAGTCACAGATATGCTTTTTTAAATAGAAACTGTTTAAAATTTATTGCGCTACAAAAGATAAATGCAAATTTATGTTATTTTCTACTGTTCCATCTTCTGATTGATGAAACGTTATTCGAAACGCCAATATTATTATTCATAGATGTAAACATAAACAATATTCCGTGCTATTATAATTTTAAAAATTTATTTTTTCTTATGGGATACCTGCAAGAGACGTAGTGTGGGTATCTCCAACTTGATTGGTTGTTGAAACGTGGCATTTGTTTACGTTAGAAACTGTTCTTTCCATTCTATTTCGAGTAAGCCAAGCCCCGTCAAGTATCAATTCTCTTAAGTGACACATTCTAAATTCTTTCACAAAGATTCTTTCTCAAAGATTTCAATTCTTTCACTATATATTTGCACGGAGATTAACACAAAGACATGCACGAACTTAAACAAACTGATTATGCATCGGAGTTACCAGGTACACAAAACAAAAATATATCATGATTACAATAAAATACCTAAGCAAATAATAAATTTAAGTTAGGTGAAAGAAGTAGACGACAAAGAATTATATTTAAACTAATTCGATACGGCTTTATATATAATTAAATTATCGTTCATTAACAATCTAAATTACGTAGAGAGACTTAACTCAACTTTATTCCGTCATTTTGATGATAAAGATTAGCTGGCGCTGACGTCATAGGTCACATGTGTGGGTATGGGAAGTCTCTTCTACTTGAAGTGCCTTTCCCAATTATTAAAATTATTTAAGTCAAAGCTTTAGGCAAAATTTAATCACATAATGTTTACACACAGTAGCAGAAGGAATGTCATCGTAACTATTCTGTAATTGTTATTTTGCCAATTTGCCTGTAAACAAACAAAGAGCTAATTGCCGAATGTCAAATCCAAGCTGAAACGACCTTTACATTTGAAATGCAAAATAAAGCAAATAAATGTTCTTGATTTTATGATTGTTCTTAATTAAGAAACTCGAAATACAAATGCAGCTTGTATATTATGAAGTTCTTAAATAACTAGGGAAGTACCTAGAAGTAATTAGGGGAAATAACATGTTTAAGGGCGTTGTTTGTGAATCGTTTTGCTGCTTACAATTATTCTTGGGATCTGTAATTATTGCAGACCTTCTAATTCGACGCTTATAATATAAAATTAGAGTATTGAATTTTATTTCTTTATTAAAGAATATATGAAGATTTGTTTCTCTAATTGAGGGAATTATCATAATATTTCGATTTATTTATTTACTCTGCCTCCGTTTTTTGTTTTAAAAAAAGTTTAGAAGTGATTAATAATGTAAACAATAGAAATATAAACGTAGAACATAAATCTTGCTTTTTTTTAAATTTTACTTTATCATTTATAATGAAATATGATGTAGTTATTATGTACATACATTGAATAGCACAAAAAGTCTCTGTATTGTTTTCTTTTGGCTCTATTATAATGCTTCATTTAAACCCTGTGGCAGGTAGAGTTAAATAAATATTATTTGATTGGTGTGCAGTTGATAAAGATTCATTATTTTCTGCATTGTGAAAAAATATATTTTAAATAATACTAAATAAGCACCGCACTTATTTTTAAATCATTAATGCCCCAAAAGCAATTCTGACTGTGTTTTTATAAATTCCCTTTCATATCCAAAAGGGAATAGAATATACTTTTGCTATCTAGAAAAAAAATAATAAACGTGAATAAAGCACGAATGAAAGTACAAAAAACCAGACATACTATAGTTTCGGTTCTATAAACAAGAAACTTCCTCAGTGTCTTAACACTAAATGATAAAAGAGAAATAAAGAGACAAGAAATAATAGATAAGCCAAGTTTTCTCTTTTTACGTCTGTATCATCTTTTTGTTTCTAGACACTGCAGTAGTTTCTTGTTTATGTAACCAATTTATAGTATTTTTATCTTTTTATTTTATAACCGTGGTTGAACGGCCGACCCAATTTTTGGGCTTGCTACTACTAATGTTCAATGTCGTATCCTTGTAATTTTGAACCCAATCCAGAAGACAAGGTAACTCCTGAATCAGGTATTGAGAGAAATTTGCCTTCGTAGAAGACTTGCCTGCTCTGATGGAACTAACCCGCACTTGCGTTACATGGAGAGGAAAACAACGAAAATCTCTGACGGTTAGCCTGACGGCAAGGGGACTCGAACACATGATCCGTCTACCACTGAGGATATTTCACGTCAGCACTGTGGACGGTGCAAGCCGGATGCGGATTTCGTATCGACTAGCCAACGCTGGGAATCGAACACGGTTCACCTCATTGGAAGGCGAACACTCTATCCCCTGAGCCGTCACGGCTCCTAAACTATTGTATGTCCATTTCTGTACTTTCATTTGTGCTTTATTCTGGTTGTTTTCTATAGTCCCTTTCCTATCTTTCAGAGACCAATCAAAATTTCACATACTCTTCGACTAACTAGATCCTTTAAAACTCTATAGGAACTTTGTATCAGATGAAACTACAAAATTCAGTTGTTTCCCTCACCACTGATAGAAGAATTTATCATCATTTTATGGACATCTTGATTGGAGATCAGAATTTATCGCCAATCAAAATTCACATCAACAATAAAATCCTCATCAAATTCCTTCTGGATCTCCCGTGCCTATAAACTAAAAAAAGTTTCAAGCAATTTCCAACTGCTACGAGCAGAATTCAACAACACATGGAAATTTATCTCCAGTTTTTAAAATTCCTCAACTCACAAACTATTCCAACCGTTACTAGAAGAATTTATCGTCATTTTTAACATGATCACTGCCAGATGAGCACAGGTGGTTAGACTATATCTATCATTGGGGAGTGGTAATCTACAAAGATAAAAATCAAAGTTAAATTTTCTTAGTTTAACAACAGTTTTAGTTTTTAAAATAATGTAGCTTTAGCAAACAATGGATTATTTTCATGAGTAAACATCATATTTTCAGTAAAAATAGTTGAAAGATAGTATGCACCTTGATCTGTTTTATTGACGCAAACTGTTGGAAAGAATTTCGCCTCCTTCTGGCACGTGATGGGCAGCGAGGAATTTATCGTCAGTGTCTGAAATTTTACACCTCAGAAACTATTCCGACCGTAACTAGAAGAATTTATTGACATTTTATAAGCAAATTTTATTTATCCTCAATCGAAATCCCCATCTACGAACTCAAATCTGATCTTGAGCTCCGTGCCTGTAAAGCAATGAATTCAAAAAATTTTTTTACTGCTACGAGCACAATTTATCAACATATGTGAATTTATAGTCTGTTTATAAAATTTTACAGCTCCAAAAATATTCCCCCATAACTATAGTTTGTCTAAAATAAGAACTACCCCAAACATTCGCCTCGACCTGTGGCGGTGTCTATGGTAACGAGGTATGACTATTTCAAGTAGGGATGCAGGGTCACTGTTTTGGAGTGGTTTCGGCTAGGGTCGACGAAAGAAAGTGAATCTCTTTCTTCGGTCTATGGATGGTGTTTTTGACACTAGGGAGCGCTGCAGGCTGTATGCCGCTTATACGTCCGGGTTACTGTTTCCGGTGTATTTTAAAGCCATTTGGCTCACAACGTGATCATTGTGTTGAGATTCTTGCAAACGTGGTATTTGAATACTTATTACTAAACTTAATCTTGCGCCTCGAACAATATGCTAACATTAACGTAAGATGGTGCACAGCTTGCAACACGAACAAACGGTAATAAACAAATGGAAAGAGGCCAAATCAAGACTGCCAAAAAAGCGAGTTATTCGAAATCTAGCAACCATGTCACCTTTTTTAACTATATATCTCTAAATAACTAAAACAAATTTTCACTTTAAACTCACTAGAATTACATAATAACATCAATATCTTATGAAATACGGCAGATTTGAGCCCAGAAATTATCTAATTTATTTCTTTTAATGAAAACAAAATTATCCGTTTGAAAATATCGCCTCGCAGAATAACATGTAGTAAGCAGCTGCAAACTTTCTAACCGGAACTAGAGCAGGCATACACCTCGAGATTGTTATTGTTTACATTTCTACTGAAAACACCATCCATTGTGTTAGTCCTAGATTGAAGCTACCCTCCCTAAAATGAGCCATTCTTGTTTCCATAGCACCAGATGGCCTTAGACTTTGCGGCGGGAGGAGTTATTAGCTTAGACAAACTATAGAAGAATTTATTGTCATTTTATAAATATATATAGTTTATCCCCGATCAAAATCCCTATCAATTGCGAACTCAAATCTAATCTTGAGCTCTGTGCATAAAAGCAATGTAAGTTTCAATAAATGTTTGGTTACAACAAGTAGTATTTACCAACATATGCGAATTTATCGTTAGTTTTTGAAATTTTACAACTTAGAAGCTATTCCTAACGTTGCTAGAAGAATTTATCGTCCTTTTATAGACAAACGGAATTTATGACCAATCAAAACTCCCATCAACGGACTCTAATCTCATCGTGAGCTCCGTTATTAATAGAGCTATGAAAGTTTCACCTATTTTTAACTGCTACGAGCTGAATTTACCAACATATGGGATATTCAACATGAGATAATTTTTTAATAAGCCTATTTATTACTTTTGTCATAAATTGAAACTAAAAGAAACAAAGAAAAAATTTTGGAGAAAAAAAAATAGTACAAATATGTAGTAAAAATCCTTTGCTGTGAAATTAATTAATAATGCTTTGTTTATTTTAATATTGAAAGTAATGATGCATTCAATCTACCATTATTTATAATAAAAAAACATCTTCCACTTGTTATATGTTGTAGAACAAATAATCCTACTTTGAAATTTATTAATAATGCTTTGTATATTTTAATATTGAGAGGTATGGGGCATGTATTACCACACTTGTTTGTAACATTTGAACAGTACTGTTTCCCACTATTTATTTGTTATGTAGCAGAACTAAAAATCATACAATGGAATTTATTAATAATGCTTTGTATATTTTAATATTAAAAGTTCTAGTCCATGCAAAATAGCCCACAATTTGTTCGTAACATTTATTCTCTATTTTAAAAATATAATAATAATATAATAATTACTACAATAATGCTTTGTATATTTTAATATTGAAAGTTCTGGTGCATGCAATAGCCCACAATTTGTTCGTAACATTTATTCTTTATTTTAAAATAATAATAATAATAATAATGATAAATGTTAAAACAAAAAGTTCATTAAAGCATAAATTTTTCAGTTGAAATTGTAATTTTTCCTTTTTAATTGTGTAGAAGAACTAAAGTTAACACCCGTTATATGATCAATTAATTTCCGCCGAAAAAAGATTATATGAAGCGCGAGAAGTGTTTCATTTAAAAAGTTGCAGACTTAAAAAAAAAAAAAAAAAAAAAAAAAAAAAAAAAGAAGAAGAAGAAAAATAAGAAAACAATTTCCTTACACCTTAACACCTTTTCTTAACATTCTACGAATCTTGAATAACGAAATTTTTAACTTAACTGTTTAAAGAGTTAAGTTTACTTTACTGTTTAATAAAATACAATCGAAAAATGATCATTCATAAATTTTGAGGTAGCTTGGCAACTTGGCTGATAACCAGTGATTTAAAAATAATAAGTTCGCCAATTGGCGATAACAATGTATTCAGTTAGCAACCCCGCTTGATTGAGGCGACTAGCCTACCGGAGGCAGAATTCAAACGGACGTAAATTCTGATTCTCATATGTTCTATGTCATTCGTGTGTTGTGGTCCATTAGTTTACGTTTAGTTTCTTTTGTGTGTGCTATTTAATTAATTATAGCGCTTCATATTACGTCCATTTTCGCCATAACAATAATTTTTATGATGTGATAATTTCCGCATCAATTGCGGATTGTTGATTTTGTGATAATATTTTTTATTATTAGCCGGTATACTACAATTGTGATATTTAAATTTTTTTATTGCTTATGAATAGCGGACATCGTAAAAATTTTGTATCGCTTCGTTTACTTTTGGATTAAGAAGTTGACTTTGTTTACAGTCAAGAGAATAGTTTGTTTTGGGAAGAGAGAAAGGTAAGTAATCATAGTAGACTTCCGTCAATATTACTGCACTGAATTTGCTTTGTTTACCACAATAATGCACCAGCTGTTTAAATAGTGTTTGTTTTTGATGTAATTTTATAGTTTGGATGATAGTTTTGTATTTCATTAGTGATATGGATTAAACAATGTTTTTTTCTTTATCGGTTATTTTTAAATTAACCATAAAAAATGTTAGCGTATCACACTAATCATTTAGAGAACCGTAGAATAGGTTATAAATTTTTAAAAATTTTAGAAAAAATATTTAATGTTCAAATACTTGATATAGTATACATAAAAGTGAATATAAGTTATATGAAACAGCTGTATGAATGAAACAGAAGTGCTAATGAAACAGAAGTGCTAAGTATATTAACAATTTATTTGTATTAATAAATTGTGTTTGTTGAAATATTTAAATTTACAATATCAATTATTAGTAAGAAATTGAAGTTAGGTAGAATTGTTTAATCCAGTAATGTATTTTCTATCTATACAAGTTAAATAAAAAAAATTTATATATATACCTCATTGAATTAATTGGTGCTGCTCAGTTCTAGCTTTTTTTCCATATTTGTGGGGCGTGCTACATTTAAAATTTTTAGTAAAAATTAGAGGATAATTTTCAGTTATTATAGTGTATTATACAGTCCAAGGATATTACAGTTGTGTTATAAGAGGAATGAAATTAAAAATAGAAGAATTAGCTTTAAAAATTACCACCAATAACACAGATATTATAACTGAAATATAAATTATATACAGTTAATATTTTACAATTATTGATTGAATATTAAATCAAAGTACATTGCTTAAATTTTTTTTTCACACTGCTTTCTTTTTTCTATAGGCAATAATGAGATTATTTTTTAAATTTATTTAAACAAAAATTTAAGTGAGTAGGAAACATTGATAATACCTTGGCGAACAAAGAGCACAGTATCCTTTGGCCAAGGATAATACATATGAATTGATTTATAGAAAGTGACAAACAGATGAGAGGCTCTTGTGATTGATATTATAATTTCTATGTGACTGATGTTGCGATTACCTACAAACTATATTGAAATTTGAATAAATATTTTTATTACTGGTATGAAATACTTAAAAACTACAATTTTATATTTTATATAATTGAGATATTTCTAAGTCGTGATCTGTTGAACCAACAAAAATCACCAAATGGATTTTAAACTTACAATTTAAAAAAAAAACTTGGGTTGTCCTGAGATGCCTGCAAGTTTGCCCCTTCTAGTATGTTTTTTTCCTTCTAGTTTCTTGTGGGCTGCTGACCTTAAGTTACAACGACTTGGCAATTATTCTGAAGCAGATCACAACACAGAAATATTCGTATATCTGAAATAGTGAATAAAAACTAAGAAATTTGTTAATGAAGGGATGCTTTGGAATATTTATTTTTTGTTATGTTCTTTGTATCATGGAATAGTGCAACTTATGTTTCTGGAGGTTCCAAAATTACTAATAAGATATATATTCAGTTGTTTTTGTATTTTATATTTGTATCTTCAATAGGTCTTGAAACTAACAGTGGTTTGTTGGTCGGGGACCACTAAAATTGGTCTTTGGGACCACCTTTAATTATTAGTTGTATCACCTTGAAATAATTATCAGTGGTGGACCAGTAAATTACTTAAAGGGGTAGTATGCTGGTTTTGGTTTTTCAATGCTCACTTTAGTGTTTTGGTCTATATTTTCCTTATAATTGATAACATATCAATTAAATTTACTTGAACATTTTTTTAGAAATTCTAATCAATAGGCAGATCAGGGAAATGTGTACGGACTTGTATCAGGTACTAGTAATATCTTTTAGTTACTCGTCCTTTAGAATAGTACCTTTCACCACAGCATATTTGTAATTCTCACCACAATTGACCATTTAGTTGGTAGTGACCATTAGTTAGTAGTCGGGGTAATAAATGAAGAGGGTGTTCTTCACTGGATAAACTGGTAAAGACATCGAAATAAAAATATTTTTTCTACTTTCTCTTTCAAAACCTCTTTCTGAAGCAGTTCTTGTAATTGCTAATTCCCTGTCTAACACATACATGCATGTAGAGAACAAAACCAAACACCACAGTAAAAAACAACAACAAAGTAACAGAGCTGACTATTCTAAAAAAATGAATGAGGAGTAATTTTACACTTCTGATAAAATTTTATAGGAGGAAAGCTCATTACCCATGCATGTTTGCACATCTAGATTAGTGATGCTGGCCATTAAAAAAGTATATGATGCCAATTAAAACATTTAAAATAATAGTTTCTAATGCTTAAACTAAATTATTAAATATTACTGTTTGACAAATGCGAATTTTAGCTGTACCTATCGTCTAAATTTGAGCGAGCGTCAGTAATTGAATTTGTGTTAATTTCTTGTCTTTAGCTTGTGTTAATATAACAATCTAATGTTAGAGTCTTGGATTTTTGTTATTTTGTCTGTGAGGAAAGGTTTCTGTTTGTTTTAACATTAAACATTTACATTTTTCAGAAATTAACATTTTTATTCAAGAAGTTTTTTCATTGTATAAAAA
This sequence comes from Parasteatoda lunata, assembly GCA_949128135.1. Classification (NCBI taxonomy): domain Eukaryota; kingdom Metazoa; phylum Arthropoda; class Arachnida; order Araneae; family Theridiidae; genus Parasteatoda; species Parasteatoda lunata. The sequence continues at coordinate 64,192,709 of OX421979.1, read as the reverse complement.
TACCATATGAGGTTTAGTAATCATGATTCTAAATTACATGATTACTAAGGCTAAATTAAATGAATTTTTTAGATTAGCGGCTCTGCTCAGTTACTGTTACTCAGAATATTTTTATACAGACTATTGTTCTCTTAAAATTTTTAAACTGCAAAACAACTTTTTCCCCCATGATTTAAAATATTCATTATTATCTATATGTACTATCGTGTTCAAAATCTTAAATGGTAGACTGGCCAGATATTCCAAATATGACATAGACTGCTGGAAGTTGATTTTCGGTGGTACACTGAATCAGCACACTATGTCTGTAATCATGTGCAAACACATTAGCAAAGAGAAAAAAGATACTGTTCATCCTCATGCACGTTTCAAAGAACAACAGTTTTACCAAATAAAACAGCTGAATAAGGTGGTTAACAAGAGAAGTTGAATAAAAATATCGATAAATAATCTTTGTGTTATACCTGTTTTATTCATTTTTATTAGTTGTAGAACAGTAGTTTTCTTATTTATTATTAGGTTTGCATCAATCCTAAATACTTAGTTAGGTAGCTATAGGTATCCATTAAAAGACCAAAGTCATTCAAAGATCATGAATAAAAATTATAAATGATTATAGTTATTATAAATGATTTAAGTATTAATAGTTTTAGATAGAAACATACTTTTGTAATGAACTTCAATTTTATTCATAATTATTGTCTTGGAACTTGTGAAAGTCATTAATATTTTATAACTACATATTTAAAATCTTTAACTGGCAGTTAAAATATTAATGACTTGATAGTTTAATATGTAGTTCATGTTGTCTTAACGTGCTTGAAATAAAATTTTAATTTTATCTTATTATATCTTTAATTAATGTAGGTTATATATATATATTTTTTAAAAAAAATGTTTACTAAAATGCAGCACAGAGAACAAAAAAAATAAAAACTAGTTATCATATTTTCTGTATTTTTTATTGAAAAGAATTTAAACTTATGACGTCTCTTTGAAATAACGATTTAGTAGCTAGCCACTTTAGCTCAAAAATTATTTATTTTGCATATAACACACCTTAAGCTAAAATGGAACATTACAACTTTATTATCGAATATCATATAGAAAAGGAACAAAAACTTTGTCTTATCTTAACAAACCATTAATTTTTGTATGTTTACATAATGTGTGGTGAACTTAGTAAGCGAAGTGATATTCACATATTAATGAGTTTGGAATAGTCTTAAAATGTAAAGGAACAAGCAGAAAACTTTTTACTAAAATTTCTCTTTTCACTTAGAAACATATTATTTAAAGGCGAAGCAAAATAAATTAATATATTTTAAAACTGGGAACTTGGGTGCTTTCAAAGTGAGTTAAAAACATGTTTTTAAACTTCTAAAAAATGTTCGAATGTTTTTTTTTTTTTGCTTTATGAATCTAGTTAATAGCTGAATTAAGTGTTTTCGTTTCTGGGCCTCTTTTTCAGTCCTTTTTATAATTGTTTTTGATTATTTAAATATAGCCTATTTCCCTTGAGAAAGCCCTGCCGAAATCGATTCTGCAAATTGAAGTTAAGAGGCAAGATAAACATGTTTCTGGTGCTTCCTGCTTGCAGATGAAAATGATTGAGTGCCTTATAGATCATAATAAAGCTGAGGTCGGACGTTTTGAATCTCAGTTATTAGGAGGCCCACATAGAATGTTTTCCGCAGGTTCTCAAAGAATTTTCTCCTCTCTATTATGTTTAAGAGAGATTCCTATTAAATGGTGACTCCATGAAATGATGAGTAATTTTTTTTTGTCCCTGTAAATGATTTTACTGTATTTTTTTCTCCTAAGTTGACTGATTTTAGTTTTTTTTTTTTTTTTCATCTGGTCATAAATGTCTCATATTAGGTGCTAACTCTTACGTTTGTGCACGAATTTAGAAAATTTTATTTATCTAACTATTTTTAAATTTTTTTTTTTTTTTACCAAGAATGTAAAAATTTGCTTAAGCAATTTTGAAATTAAAATATCTTAGTTTTTTAGGAAAAAAACAGTCAATAGAAAAATGTTTGATTTACTGGTATATCTGTTACTAATTTTTAAAATACAATATTTTGTCTAAAACTTAAAACCTTTAGTGGTATTTTTTGGCTAGCCAGGTGCAAGTAAATTTAACTATTTTTTTTAAAAATTTATTTTTTTTACTCTTTATTTTAGTTTTTTGAGAACTTCCATTTTGTTCAGTGCTTCAATAAAATAAAACGGTAGCAAAAAAAAAAAAAAAAACAGTTGGCAAATGTTTACATTTTTTTTGGCGTCTTTTCGTTTGCGCACGGCTCCCCTGAAGGTTCCGATCTAGTATTATATTTACCTTTTTTTCTCGAAATTTTTTCTTAATTCCGAAAGAAAGAAAAAAAGCATATTTTATACAATATAATTATGTAAAGGGAAAATAGTTCCTTAAAAATGTTTAATCATTTATCTATGTCCCCAATATTTTTGAAACAAATATTTTGGCAGTTGTGATATGATTTGCTCTTAAAGTAATCAAATGACTTTTTTTGATTTAAGTGGTTTTAGTTTTATTTTTTTTTTTTACATCCATTGCCTTACAATTCGAGATAAGTGCAACGAAAAATGCGATTTAGTTCTGAACTAATAATACTCGTTAAAAGGCGAGTAAAATACTCGCTAGAAAATAAAATGAATATACAGAACGAATTTGAAAATAAGTGGTGTTGATACTTCCCAGCTACCATGAGAACTCTTTCCGTCTGATGTTTCCTGTTGCAATGAAAAAAAAATTTGAGATATTAGTAGGAAATCGCAGAGTTCCATATTTTAAATTTCTCTTGTATTGTAAGCCTTAATTATCCTAACCTAAGGTTACGAATTTTTTTAGATAATAATCTTTTGTTTTCAATTAAGTACTTGCAACTCAAAAAGAAGTGAAGTGAATATGCCTAACCATGTGATTTAAATCAAATTAAATTGGATACCTGTAAGCTCCGTCACGGGTGTGTGTCGAACCTGATTAACTACTCAATCGACGAACATCAAGAATTACGACGTCGCTTGCAGGTATCAAGTTGTAGAGAATAATTTAATTGTAATTATACAATATTATTAAATATCATAGTTGAAATTAATATTTTATTCTCCATAAAATATTTTTCTTCAGTTAAGTATTTACCTGTAGTTATTAATCTCAATTTAAAAATTGCTCAAAGTTTTATTGTCCTTAGTCGTCGATTGGATGGCCCTCTTTTGCCTCTCTCTCTGTACACCATTGCCAATTTTTTTGCAAAAATTTCACAGTTCGTGAATGTGTGTTCGTTTTACTTTACAGTTCTAACCCATTCTCACTCTCCATTAAGCTTTTTATTTTTCCAAACATTCCCTGTTTTTTCTTTTTTTTTTTTTCTTAACTAAATTGTAAAAAGTTAGATTTTCCTCTTAGTCAAAAAAATATCGTCAGATAAAAGGGAGTTTTTTTTCTTTCTCGCTGTTTCCCGAAGAGTTATTGAAACTGAATCGAGCTGGTTTTGAAAACAAAAGGCCACATACAGTAATAGTTTCACTATTCTGCTCAACATTTTGAGTAACTTCTGTGCGTGATTTAATTTAGTCATTTCTAATTGATGGAATATGCAATTAACTATTGTTTTGAGGCAATAATGGCGGACAGGAGGAGAGAAAGTAAAATCTTTGACAGCCTCAGCTGTCTGAGAATGCTAATATATAACTGTTTGCTGTGAAAGGTACAATTTGCAAAGGGCGTCAACAATATCACACCCACGTTATGCTAATCATCCGATATAATACATTTTATATCATTCACATTCCTCGTCCACCCTGCAGAGATAGTATCAAAAGTGTTTCAGAATTCAGCGATGGCTTATTTGTGTCTACGCTTCTATTCTCAAGGTGGATGTGCTAACATTTTTTTGAATCTTCCATTGTTTAATTCTTATGTTTTGGAGGAATGCGAGAGCTAACATGTTAGGAAAAAACGATTTTATTGTTTTCTTAGATAGTTTTTGTCTCTAATTGTTTCGTTTAGGAGGTTAATGTGTGACATTGAAAACTGGAATTAATTATTTTTATTCTACAAAAAGTGCAACTCAATTTTCAGTTTTCTTCCTGTTTAATTTCTAGATAATTAATAGTTTCTTCCTTTTGTTATCCACTCTTACATACATTATGGTATACCCTCTAACAATTGAAATTTTCCTCTAACAATTGAATTGAGAAAAATAAAGCAGAAATTTATAAAACAATTAGATTTTTTTATTTATAAATTCTTGTCGAAACTTAGAACTTTTGATATATAGATTTAGTGAACAATTTTTCGGCCATACTTTGGACGGATTTTTCGCCCTTACTTACTGATGCAAAATTGCGAGGCTAGAAAAGGTTTATGGTTTCAGTGTATGGAGATGTCTATTTAGAAAAGTTGTCGAGTTTTCTAGACCTGTGCTAACAGGAATTAACTATTTGCAGCTACAGTACTATTTTATTTCCTTGTCCACAGTAAATATCTCAGCGATTAAGACACTGAAACGGTCATTTTGAGGAACCTGGGTTCGATTTGCAGTGGTTGGTCTACTCGTATTCAGATTAACAAGTACAGGCTTGCTTGGGAAATAAAGGCGGTTTGTGTGCAATACAAACAGCATTACTACAATGATGTCGTTTGTCATGGAATTATGGAGCCTTAACCTGTACGAACCCCCGGCTCACAGTATGCTGTTGCGAAAAATGCTTCACATATTAAATTTTATTAATCTTTCAAATTAATTTGCTTTCCCTCGATTTAATTTTTCTTGTATTTCAGTCACTATACCTTCATCTAAGCTATGCAAGAAATTCATATTCAGATGTGTATTGTTTTTTTGATTGGGTTAAAATAAATGCTTAGGTCACGAATCTTTAATTATTGAGCCAATTAATGAAGAAGCTATAAAATTGTTTTGCATAATCATGTCCTGTATTTATTTTCATCAAAGTCTCTTTTACGTATATCAGGGCTTATTATAATATAATAATCGCGTTCATTACTGAGCTCTTATCTGGAGCATTTGACGTAAGAGGGAAGGGATGTGTGTCAAAGTGCAGATAATTATCACTTTGTCGGTTATCTTATCGTGTCTTATGACGTAAAATGTTTCCCTCAAAAAAAAAATTTTTTTTTTTTTTAAAAACTATGGTAGACGTAATCAACCCAATATCTTACTGTTACAAGTTACTCTTGATGTTTTTTTTTTTCTTTCTCCCATTTAATTTGCATAGCTCGATGAGGGAAGTTTCGTGAATGAGTCGTGAAGGATCCTTTTTAGGAAATATCATTCCTCAATCTTCATTTTTATGACTGAGAGTAAATAGTTGATAATCTCGAACGGAATGCGCCCTTCCTATGTTATTTATAAATCTCTGTTAATTATAGAGTGGTTATAGTGATTCTAAGAACGAGGATGGCTTATCATTGCAGAAATGAATTTAATAGTTGCGTTCGATCGATAAATTATCTTATAAAATATTTTTCGGACTCTTTTTATTTTTCTATTAAGAGCCATTTATGATCTGTTATTAAAATTTTTCTACATAGCTTTTTCAACATTAGGAAATTTTGCTAGTGGCTATTTGCGCCACTTTTTAAAACATATGACCACTTTTTTAAAATTTGTTGCCTGATGTAAAAAAAATTGACCAAGATAAACTCTCTCAAACTTTTTTTTTTAATCAGAGGGAATCAATGCTGCCACTCACATGTGGATGCATTGTTTAAGAAACGTTTCTAAATTTTCAATATTATTCGTTATTTTTAAACAATAGGAATTAACACAATTTCTTCATTTCCATGCGTTGTCATTTAATTTTGACTTAATGTAAGAAGTAATTCCTATGTCTATTGTTTTTATTTCGAATTTATAATATCGAAAAATAAGTAAAACGTTATTGAATAATTATGTATGGTGAACTAACCTATCGGTAAAAAAGATTTTAAGTTCAGTATCGAAAAATAGTCCGTCAAATTCAGAACAATATTAAATGTCTGAAAGGTTACGGATGTAAAACAATTCCTCGTGTGGAATTACAGTTTACTCTGCCAATTAATTGCAGGATTTTATTTAATTTTTTATCTGTAAAATGAGTGACTGTTCTTCTATATAATATCCTGGTTTTCCATAATTTTGTCTGTCTTTAAACCTGTAAAACGTGTAATAGACCATTCGAATGCAAGTTTTAATGGCGATAAGCTATAATTGTTGAAAGGATTGTGTGTTTGTTTGTTATCAAAGTCGCGTCCTGTCTGATCAATGCATTAATTGTTTGAGAACTACAAATTTAGCAAGGATGTTTGAAAATTATCAGAACTTTTTAAGTTTTCTTGATAAGAGAACATAGGATTCGTTTTGTTTACTAACATGGGCGTCCCAGGTATTCAATTTTTGAAGAGGGCAAAGTTTATCTATAGCAACAAAATGGCGAATTTGAAGAAAATTTCTTTGCTTATTATCGGCAAAATAATTCATTTTTTAAAAAAAAAAAATAATTCTTATCTTGTTTCTAGTTTAGCTAAATTAAAATTTTTTATTTTTATATATATATATTTTTTATATCCGTCGTTGAACAGTCGACCCAGTTTTGGGTTTACGACTACTAATGCTCAATTCCGTAGCCTTGTAATTTTGAACCAATCCAGAAGACAAGGAAACTCCTGGATCAGTACCCCCAGAGGTATTGATTTGTTATGGGAACATGGAGGACTTTGAGACTAGACAGATTTAACGTGCGTGATTTACTATTTACTACACGGGGAGTCTTCGACCGGCCTCGGTTCGAACCCACGAACTCTTAGACATGGGTCCAGGGCTCTACCTATCCCGGCTCGGCTCTGATCGTTTATAAACAAGATGTCGTGTTAAAGCCTAACTAAGTTTTTCCACATAAATTAGAATGTTAATTATTGTGAAGTCAATTAAATACAACGTTAATTGACTGTCTAAAATATTGGTATGGAGAGATTCTTTGGGCTTTCTAATTTTTTAAGGGGGGTATGTACCTGTGCGAGCTACGCCATGTTTACTAAGAAGCTATTATTGTTCCATTTAATCTATCATTTATTGTTCCATTTAATTTATCTTATATCATTACAGCGCAAAAAAATACTGTTTCGTTTAATAGGACATTTATTTGTTATTAACATTTTTGTTTTAAAATATGCATTGATCCGCGCCACGTTTTTCTTATTTGCAGTGTTTTGAAAATACTTTTGACTCATTAGATTGCATTGGATTGGACTAGTTTAAAGATTTGTATGGCTTTCCTTCTGAAATAATAAGTTTTCATTTACTGAAGGAGTTTCTCTGGTTATTGAACAGTAGATTCTTCTTGTTTACAGAAGCTGAATTTTTACTGTTCTAATTTGTCTACTATTACATTGCTATGAAATGCTGTTTGTTTTAGAAAATATATAAGGTTTTTGTAGGTTTTGTTGAAATCTGATTAATCTGTCCCACAGTTTTTTTTTTTTAATTGGAAGTATAGTCAAAATAATATCAACTCATATCCGTCCGGCATTATTTGCATCGTCATTCAAATGCCGGCATATTTATTGCAATATGTATATGTCGAATTTTCGTCATTTAGCTACTGAAAATTGACTATGAATTGACGAATTTTTTCTATAAAGAAGGATATATTTTAATTAGATGCATACAATTGACTACTTGGAAAATTTGTTTTTTATTTTATATATTAAAGCGACCGTTGTAGTTAAAAGAAAAACCGCCATAAAACCTTATATAATGGAATGACTTAATTCTGTGGTTGTCGCCAAAGAATCCTTAAGTCATCATAAGCATAAAATATGCTAATTAAGGACTTTATCCGGAGACCGCAGCTTTAATATGCGGCATTCTAAAAACTATTAGAATTTTTTTTTTTTTTTAAAAAAGAAGAATCTTTTTACACGTATGAACAGCCTCTATATTTTCGCTATATAATAAATATTAGCTTAAACTAATATTTTTAATTGTTACGCTGCATAATTCAATAAACTGGCTATAGCAAAATAACTTTTCAATCCAAGCTCTCAAGAAGCGATCGTTGCTACGGAATGCCGTCTTGTATTTTTCTTCCAATTCTGTTGAAAATTGATACAATTACTATACAAGGATTCTGACTGCAGCCCTCCAGCGAATAGTTCCTGAACTCTGGCGAATCGAAGTTGCTTGACCGCCGCGAACAACGTATCGCACGAAAGTTTGATACACCTTTGCTTTTATGAAAGGAAGGGGAAAGAAGAGGGCAGAAGCCCGCCTGCCGAGGTCGAGCATCTCGTCCAACAGGGTTACCTGCCTCATTGCTTTGTTGCATTGGTAACAGGTGTTTCGATTTACATCTTGTGCCATTCATTCCTTGATTTCTATCTCTGCGGCTGGTATTTCGCTTCAAATACAGAACCAGCCGAAGGTTTGCGAAAAATTCTGTTGCTTTGTAACGAATGTTGGGCTAGTTGGTATGATGCAAAGGTACCTTGTTAAAATATCGCTGGACAAATCGGGAGAACATAATCAGGTTTTACATGGTGCTAAAGTGGTACGAAGCCGTTTACAAAATACCTTTTTCCATTGAATATTGCTTTAATAACTGACTAAAGACTGCTTAGAAAAACTGTTGCTCTCTACCTTTGATTATGAAATGTTTTCAGTACTTTTAAAATGCCTTTTTACATGTTCTTCCATTAAGTCTTTATATTGTGAAAAATGTTCAAACAGGTGAACTCTTTTCGAGTCAAGAACTACTAAACATGGCCTTTTCTCGTTTTCAATGTGGTGTTAAACGAAAAGTATCTTCTGGCTTATTAAATAGTTTAATATTTGTTTGGATTTTCGGGATTTGTATATGGGTAAAATTTCCTTCTTATTTGCGTGAAAGTGCTTTTTAAATGTTTAAAAGTAAGGCGGGAATAATCTGTATTCAGTGATAAAGTATTATTAAAGTATTACCCTTTAGCAGGAATAAGATATTCATGGATATAATTCATAGGAATTTTGACTTGTCGTTAGTTCGATGTGTTACCAATTCAGAAGTAGGCATATGAGCAATTCTACAAATAAACGCCAATTAGGCGGCCGAAAAAAAAAAAAATTAGGGGGGGGGGGGGCGGGGTGCACACTATTTCTACATGAATTTTCTTCTTTTTTACACCCTAAAAAGGCAAGAAAAAATCGTGAACATGAAATTTTTTATTTGTGACATACTCAGATAAATCTGAGCCATTTATTCAGATAAAATGATTTTTACATAAATATAATATTAGTATAATATCTCTCTAAAATGTATTTACAGAGATTTCATACTATAAGATTATATTTTAGTATAAAAAACAAAAATGAAAAAATTTAATCAAAGTTCGTAAATTGAAAAAATCGGAAAAAATTAAAAATTGGTATTTTGTCATTTAAAGTATGTCACAAAAAAAAATATTTCATTTTCAATATTTTTTCTTGCTTTTTTAGGGTGTAAAATTCATGTAGAAATAGCGTGCCCCCCCCCCCCCCATTTTTTTTTTTTTTTTGGTCCGCCTGGTTGGCGCCAAAATTTTAGAATCGCTCATAAATTTGTAGAATCGCTCATATATTTGCATAAAAATGTACCTAATTTGTTTAAATTCTGCACATGCGAATTTGCTCAGAATGTCCATTTTATTACAAGATTTCCTAAATGTGTCCCTACTAGCTCTGAATCTACGCTAGGGATTTTTCACAAAACTTGGTTTATTGTTCCAAAATAAATTATTTAAAGTTATTGTTTCAAGATTAATGAGCGGGTATTGCATCTAAACACTCTTAACAGTTACGCAGCTGAGCACTTCTCGAGTCTTAACTCATCTCTAATCACTTCTCTTCTCGAGTTGCAAGTACCAAAACAACGTATTTTTCCCTATTTTATTACAGTGTAACTTTTAAATGTAGGTTTTGTTTACACACACACTACAATTCGTTTTTCAGTTTGTTTCCAGTCTGTTTTTATTAGCGTCCTGAATTCTGTGTCGCTTCTCCCCCCCCCCTTCCCCTCTACTTCTCATGATATTCCATCTTTATTCTATTTGTTTTCCGGTCTGTCTTCGTTTGTAAGAGAAACACTTTCAATTTTATTTTATTACGGTAGTTTTATTTGTTTATACACCACTGGTTGACAATGCAGTTGTGAAACATGATATTTTATAGACTTTTGATGGAACTGAGAATATTAAGTTGTACATTGTTCAGACAGTACGGTTAAGTTCCCTTTGATCGGAGCAGATTGGTTTCTATAGCAACGATTTTATATTGTGGAACAACGAATAGGTCTTGTTTTTAATAGGAAAAGGTAATCCGATCCGACAAGCTGAACATTCCATTGTTATGCATCATCCAATGTTTTCAAAAGCGACCGTTATCGGTAAAGGTGTTTCAACGCATTCTTAAATTTGTTTTTTAGATTGTGTTTGATTTCCTGCCTTATCTTTTTTTCCCGTGGTAAAAAAAGACTCGTCTAAATCACCGACTTTGTATTTATACCTTTTCTCGGTTGTCTTTTGTTACTCATTCATGATATACCACTGATAAAAAAATGTATTTTTTATTATTATTTAATTCAACGGTTCTTAAAAGAATGTGGAATCTCAAGGCCGATTATATTTTGATAAATAAATCCAAACAAGGATATTCTCATTAATTTACATACTTGTTCGAATTGTTAGGAGTTGAAAGAATCTTTCAGCTAATAAGAGCAAGTGAATTTTTAACACGATGTTTTGCCACTTTTACTAAATTAGATATGTCGGTAGATAAAGAATGTCTCTTAATTTCCTGTGTTATTTTATTTTTTCTCGCTGTTGGTAAACGCTGATATTTTCTTTCATCTTTAATGGTTGGATAATACTTTTTATTTATTTATTTATTATTTTTGATAAAAATCACTTTGTAAAAAACAATTTGCACTTGAATGGAAAAAGAAAAAATTTAAATACAATTATCTCTTAAATTGCTATTACACTCAGTGATCTCGCTGACGCGCTATAGCGGGGCAAGCACGTCAAAAATCGTAGACGGGAGGCAAAAATAAATTATTATACGTCCCCTGGGATGCGTCCACCGCAGGGTAAAAATGTGACGAGGTCCACAAAATTGTTTCGGTTTTATCAAAATTTACGGAAATTTTTTTCCCACTTCTGTATTTGATTATAGAAGAATTAAATAATTCTGTAAGTATCATATTACACAGCTACCTTTCTTTGATGCAGGGAATTGATTAGTTATTATATAGAATTAAAGGGCTTGATTTTTCAAAAATAACTTTTTTGTTTTATCTATTAATAGGAATCCCTATAAATGCGCGTATTAATTAGATGGAGAAAGAGGTCGAGAATTTATCGTCTGCTCAATAATAATTTTTTTTTTTCTAAATCTTTTGAGACTTTTTTTTCTCCTTCTGCGATTTAATTGTTTAAATTGCTCATTTACTTTACATAAAATTTTGTTGTTCATGTATTGTTTAGGTTTTAAAATTCAGCTTTTAGTAAAAATAGCATCGTTAAAAAAGTAAAACATAAAAATATTTTTTTTCCCGAACATCTTTAAAATGAAGAATTATACTGTTTTTTTTAGTTTTTTTTTTTCTAAATTAAAACCCTCTTTTAGTTTAAAAAAAAAGATGGAGGAATCTGATTTTTTTTAATAAATTAAAAACATAATTAAGTTATTGTTACATTATTATTTTTTTTTAAATGAGCTTCCCGAGTTATAAGCAACAAGCTCTAATTGTCATTTACAACCTTAGTCTTATTTCTCGTTTTGTACTATTTTTTAGCGCTCTAGAAATAACTGTTTTCTTAATATATTAAATATTAATAACACTAGTAAGACTAAAACTTAGTATATACCCATATAGCCCAAAAACAGTCAAAATGACTTTATTGTAAAAGAATAAATAATGTGTAAAGAAATTTGTTTAAAATAAATTTTTAATATTTTTTACAGTTATATAACAAGTTATTAGTAAATATTAACAATAAAGAAAATTATGTTTTGTACAAAATTTTAAGAAATTGTGTCATTATATACATCATTGTTTTTCTAATTGAAATTAAGAGCAGTCAAAATGACTTCCTTAGGCAATCTAGTGTTAACTTGTTCCCAGGATATAGCCCTCTACGGGACAAATCGTCATTAACTTCGCCATCGCGGAAATTTTGAAAAAAAATTTTTATGCAATAAAAAATAACATGTTTATATGCTTCTTTCAAAATTGTTCTACTGAATGCGCATTGGATGCTTACAATATGTACTTATTTTCCCTTATGCGAATTACCAGGTTCCCATAAATAGTGACTAATAAAGCAGAATAATTATTTAACATAATGTTGTCTCAAACTGTTAAGTACTTATTCTGCATGAACATTTAATTAGTCTATAGTTATTATTATAGCTTTGTTAACAGCAAACAATGAAACTGTTCGTATACTGTTGAATGAATGGTCTAAGAGCATGGATTATGAACATAAAGTAAAAGATGCTTTGAAAATACGATTTCGAATGATGGAATCGGCTTTAAATTGAGTAATAAGAAATGTCCTTATTTCTTTCTCAAATCGTTATAAATACCTAATTTGGCCGTTTGTGAAGGTTTCTACGCGTTTGAAATGAATTCAAGTAGTTTGAAAACCAGTAGCAAGTGTTATAAAACAGTATGAGATTGATTTCGAATTAATTCTCGTTGAGTTCTGTCCTTGAAGAAGCTATGAAAAAGAATCCGTTGCAGATCTCAGAAAAATGTAAATAAGTTTCTGATTACATCATTGATTCTCTTACTCAATTGCGTACTGCAACTAGAGAAGAAGTGAAGTGAAGTGAAGTTTTTATGTTTAACCACGTGATTTAAATCATATTTAATTGGATACCTGTAAGTGACGTCACTCATGTGTCGAACTTGATTGACTTCTGAATCAACACATGCCACGATTTACCTACGATGACGTCACTTGCAGGTATCCAATTAATTGTAAATATGGAACTTCAGTAAATGGACCTGTACAATGTTGTTATAAAATGTTAAAAATAGCTTTTATTTTTATAAAATCGTTTGTTTTCCATGGATTACGAAATGAAATTATTTTTAATGTTTGCAATATTTTTCTATGCAAAAATAAAAACTAAGTTTTTTCAGTTAATTTAATTTAAAATATGATGGATAATTTTTTTTAAAGCTATAACTGTCTTGACTTGATTTTTAAAACGGATGAATTTAATCTCACATTGCTGTCTAAACTTAGAGAAAAATAATATAAAACGTTTTACTGTGTATCGTTCTTGAACAAAGCAGACGTTTTTTTTTATGATTATTTAAAGTGAATTTATCATTTGTATTTATTAGTAGTATTATTTGTAACTAATTTTTGTGCTACGTAACTTAATTCTATAATTTTTTTAATAATTATGTCACGAGACAATGAAACTTCAGTTTATTAATCGATGCTTAGAATAAGAAATTCTTGTTTTTAATGAGTTATATTTGTCGTAGGTGCTGCAGTTGGCTGTGATGGAGAACACCATGCTGCAAGGTTTGCTAAGCGAATCTATTTGTAAGAAACCAGTGCATATACGGAAGGAACCTATATCTGACTATTATACAGTTGAAACAAGGCCTTTTGCTAGGTATTTATTGCATTTATTTCTATGATTCACAATTTTTATTTAAAAATCAAATATTTCAGAAGCAATGTAATTGAATAGTTATTAGTAGATTTTGATGACCTAAAAAATCTCAATTAATGCCCTTAAAAAGTGCAAAAAATGCCCTTTAAAAGTGCAAAAAATGCCCTTAAAAATGCAAAAAATGCCCTTAAAATGCGAAAATTGCGCTAAAAACGCCTTATGACATGATTTAAATAAAGTAAAAATATTGAACTAAAACACTTTTTTACTCTTTAAAATTATTATGAGTCATTTCAAAAAGTATAAAGCAATGCAATACTTGTTCTACGTTCATTAAAGTTTGAAAAATATGTTTTATATCCTAAAATAACAAAAAAAAGGAAAATATATTGACTCCAAAACATTTTCATTTTGTATAGAAACTTTAATGAATATAACAACTTCCATCTCATAATATTACTAAATATCAGAATTTCTTTGGATTATTAATTTTTTTTTAATATTTTGAAATGTAAACGAGCGTTTCTTGTCTGAAAGTTAATTTTTATACCTGAAGAAGCTTCTTTCAACGTCTACTGATGTTATTGGTGCGTACTTGAAAAAGACGGTCTCACTTACTGACAATTCTTCTTCAATTTGAAAAGATGTTGCTTCACCTGTTAATATCCTAGAGATTTTCTTCATTGTTTTGAAGCCAGTGTTATAATGAAAAATGATAAAAAATAATAAAAATTGGAAAAAATTAACAAAAAATTTAAAAAATGCTTTAAAATGCAAAATATGCCTTAAAATTTAAAGAAAAATGCCCTATAAATCTAAAAAAATGCTCTAAAGGATCAAAAATGCAAAAAATGCAAAAAAATGCAAATGTCATCAAAATCCGGGCCTTAGTTATTAGCTTCTTTTTGGAATTTTTCAAACTACTGTTAGCATTATGTACTATATGACCTTTTTCATTTGTAATAATCTAAGTATAGTTTTTTAGAGTTTTTATATCCCCCCCTTTTTTTTAAAAAAAAATTTAGAATGAATATTGTTCAATATAATAGGTATCAGTTCTCATACTATCTTTTTCTCTCTCTCATAATATTAGATAAACATATGTAAATGCAGCTCGTAATTTGATTCTATCACTATTGATAAATTGCCCATTCTCAATGCGGCTTAACAGTATGAAATGTTCACTAATATAATCTTAAATTTAAACTTCATTTTCTTAAAAAAATATGCTTTTTATATATATTTTTTTATTAATCGTACCAGTTGAGAAGCACCAAAAAAAAAAAAAAAAAAAAATCTGCGGAAATGTAGCAGCACTATAAAATGCTGGTATAAAATTTTTAATTTCAACAGAAATGAAACCTGTTTCCTAAAATAAATAAGTAGAACGTTTACATGATACTAAAGAAGACAAATTTAACGTGTATTTCTAATCTTTTCGTGAATTTTTTTTTATAAAAAAGTAGGCATTTGACGAGTTCGTTTTAATTATCATCATCATGTTCCATAATTATTTAGAGTAAATTCAATTAAACGTGAGAAACTTCCCTTTAACAGTCAGTTTTCAGACAATTTTTTTTTCTCTGATTGAAAGGATTAATTTTGGATTTTTCATATTGCGCGTATTAATAATAAATTGAAAATTGATTGCTAGCAAAATATTAATGCTAATAGGGATTACTTTCTTTTTTTTATTTAAGATATTACGTAACTGTTCTAAGATTTGACAGAGTAGAATTCGCATATCGAGATTTTCTTTGAAAAATAATGCATAGTGATGGTCAAAAAGGTATTCGACGTTTGTCTCATTTTCCTTACAACTTTTCGAAATTTTAAGCACTTTTCGGGTTTCTGTGTCATCTAAATTTTACTTACATTTTATCGACTTTTGTATTTTTATATTCAGTTATTTGTTTGCTATAATGCAGACTATGATAACATGAAGATACCCCTGTTTTGTAAAAAATAACCGTACATTGAAATGATTATACTTTTCTTTATCAAAAAAAAAAAAAAAAAAAAAAAAAAAAACGTTAGAGACATTTAAGTTTTTTAGGATGCAACGCTGGTATCTTTCATCTAATTGCCCAATTCGATTTTATATTAAATTTCAGATATACGGGGAAGTAGGGCTAAAATAACTATGACCGTGACCTAACGTGATGTAAGCTGTCGTAAATCATTTGGTCGACCTAGTCATAAAACAAAAAATTGAGCATACCTGTCTCTAAAATATACATCCATTCGAAGCAAGCTACTATTTCATTAATAGATCTAATGTTCCCCAGCGTACCTTCCCTTACCGCAGACGACCTTCTACAAGGACGGCCGTTTTTTCCCCCTCTATTACTTGCTCCTGAACCCTCTTTTTCTTTTTCATTTCATAAGCCTCGAATTCTTCTGGAGGGGGGGGAGAGGGGAGTGTGAGCAAAAAGAGGTTATATAAAAACATCTGCCTTGCGCCTAGTTTTATTGACTGCAGCTTTGTTGATGTTCATCTAAGATTTTATACATGGGCAATTCCATCATATACGAATGTCATTTTAACAGACTTAAATGCTTTTTAAAAAATATCAAGTTGTTCTAATTACTATTGTTAAAATAACTCGTGGTGTCATTTACTCAAATTTATGTTAACTTTCAGAAATATTCACTTCAATTTATAAATTTGCCTTCTTTCTTGTAATTAAATATTTAATATTTCTCTAAAAAAAAAAAAAACTTTTTTTCTAAGAAATTAAAAACTGATTGTTACAGACTTGATGCAGCTAAATCCATAACTTCCGTTTAAAATTTTTGCTTAATAGTGGAGTAACTTTCATAAAAATTAAAAAAATTTCGCTATTTCGCTTGCGATTGAAATGAAACCAAAAGTTTTAAATAAATATTCTAAGTGTTTAATTTTTTTTTCTTCTCTATCTGAATCATTCATTATGATGTTCCTAAATGATGGAATTGTCCATCTGTATTATCTGTGTTTTCTTCTTTTTCGCTACCTAAATTTTGTAATAGTTTTTTGTTTTATACTTACAAACGTGTTTTCTCCAGAATTATTTTACTTTTTTTCATTCTGTTTAAAAACTAAGCCAAAGATGCATTTTTTAACTTACTTTTTGTAATACTAAGCATTTTATTTGAAAAAAAAAAAAAAAAGAAAAAAAAAAAAAAAAAAAAGCTTGATTGAAGAGGTACATGTTATGTGAGAAAAGAAAATTTAATTGTATTGCATTAATTCTTTGTAACTTGTTTGATAATCAAAAGTAGTTGATTTTAAAATTTCTTTATTTGGAAATATATGAAGTTTACTTTATAAATAGATGTGTTTTTGGTATTTTTAAATTTATTTATTTTTAATACTTCTGGCTCTCTAGTTCCTTTCGCATGCCCTATTTTTTATGTTCCTTCATGCACTTTTTAATATACAGCGTGTGCATAAATGCCTGACCAAGTTTTAACGTGAATAAAGAAAAAAAAAAAAAAAAAAAAACTAACGAGAGAGAGAGAGAAAGAGATAAGAAATAGTGTTCTGTGATGCATTATTTTTATTAAGAAAACAATAAGTTTTGATAATTGCATTGTGTTAAAAAAATTTGATACTTGGTGGCGCTGGCGATTGAAAACTAAATGACAATATATTCAATAGAGCTGTTGTTCTGCAGGATACTCAATTTCTTTAAAAACTTAAGCATTATTTCCAGGGCCTGATTATAGCCTAGGTCCAATAGGCATGGGCCTAGGGCCCACAATTTCTGAGGGGCCTCAAAAATGAGTAAAAAGTCTAATTAAAGGTGGGCTAGCTATGTGTTGATTTAAGTACTAAATGAAAAATAATTCAGCTAATCAGTGACTTTTAGCAAAAATCACTGACTTCAACAATGCATTTTTCAAAATGTATATATTTTCAAATAACGATGCAACAAACGGCTTATTTCTTATTTAAACTGTGTTTTTGTTATTTACGTTTAAATTACGTCAATCATATAGTGGACACAGTGTAGTCATCACATTAAATATTTACAAAGTCGATAAAACTGATGCCTCATAAGAAGAGGACGCTATATCGAGAGAAATTTTTTATCTCAAATTAATCTTCATAAATAATTTAAAATTTAAAGTATAGAAAACAATCAGCGTAAGTCAACAACAGTGAATTCAGGCAAACCTAAAATAAACCATAAAATTTTAATGGCTGAAAAAAATTTTTTTTTCCTTCAAAATATTTAATTGCTAACAAATTATTGGAGAATCCTAAGCTATCCTGTCATAACTTGTTTGCATTTTGATATTTGGAAAATTTCTTATCTGCATTTGAAACTTCATGGCTTACTCCAGGTTTGCCAGAACTCGTGGTTTTAAATTACTTATGGACGTGAGAGAGAATTTGCGATGGAAAATTTCTCTTGTTGCATAGCGTCCTTTTAAATCTTTTTTTTTTTTAATTTCATTGATAAAATGAGTGAAACAATAATCTTGATTCCAGTTTGTCTTTCTGGTATCTGATATACTTCAACAAGTATAGGTAACTGCAGCTGCCAGAGCAGTCATCCCCTCTACTCACATGCTCTGGATGTGCGTCAATCATAAATACGCTTCCAATATTGACACTTCATGCATCCTCGTCTGGAGACACGCATTCTACCTTTAAGTCTTCGTTAGTTAAAACTGAAGCAGCTGTTCGCACAGATATCTGTCACGACAGTGCTTTCTGAATGCCTTTTTTTTAATGGACGTCATCCGTGACTTCTGTGGCAGAAAAACAATCCCCAAGTTCATTTTGATACGCATATCCGAAATCTGCTCATGTCTTGTGTTTTGACACCTGCTGCAGAAGATTAGGTGTGCCAATTATGTCAGTAGTAAGCCCGGTGGAATTTTGAAAAAGGCATCGGAGAGTAACGAGAAAGCTGCGTTTGAAAATAACTCCACTTTTCTTTTTTTACAGTTTTATATTTTGCAACTTAGATTTTAATTGTCTTTTAGGAAAAGGCGCATTCATTCATTTGGATTTACACACGTGTTTCATATTGACTTGTATATGTAGACTTAATTGATTCTTAATCCAACAGCTGTTTCTTAAAAATGCGGTATTTTTATTCACCTCATTAATCTTTATCATCAATGTATGATGTTGAATCATTTTTTAACCAAGGTATGCAAAGAACTAGAGATGATTAGATTAGACCGGTGTTTCCCAAAGTGTGGTACGCGTACCTCCAGGGGTACGGGAACAGTTTAGCGGGAGTACGCGTTCTTATGCGAAATATCTTGCAACAAACGAAAATTTCAAATTTTTTTATTTAAAAGCAAAGCTAGTCCTGAAAATTGACGATAACGTATTTTTCTATTGGCTATTTTTTGCAGAGTTAACAGTTAGTAATTAATGGTGTCAACAGCCAGTTGTGATTTTTAACTTTTGTGCAATTTTTTATAGTAAGAAATACATTCCATTTTTTTATTAGTAGTAAACGGAGTTATGAAAAATTTAGGAAAGGTGCACAAAAGTCATAAGTTTGGGAACACTGGATTAGACCAGTGGTATTCATTACCTGCTCAGCGAACGTAAGATATTAAAGTTTTGTAACTTTCTTGTTCAGTCAAATTTCTTTATAGTGCATTGCTATACATTTTGCATGCGCAAAATGTATAGAGATGTACTACAAAGCTATCTTACAGCAATGTGTTTCATTGTTGAAGTTTGAATTTATCAATTTTCATTCAGATTAGTTTATTTTTTTAGTTAAACGTTCTTCAAACAATATCACATTTTGAGAGCAAGATTTACTTCACCATGCAGTGTAGTAGACTTTATAATATTCTAAAATAATTTTAATATCTTCTTTAATACTGACAAGAAATCTTGTCTCGTTCTACATTTCCTGTTTTCCTATTTTTTCGTTTCATTTGTTCCAATTCAATTCACTACAAAATTTGGTTAATTATAATTGGAGTTCGCAGGCCTGTTTTGCAGGCTATTGTGAATGTATCACGTTTTAATTTAGAAAAAGCTGTTTTCATTTTTTAAAATTTTTCATTTATGCGAAGTTAAGAAAGAATAATAATTTTAGAGCTGAAATTTTTTTATCAAACGAAAAGTGTTTATATACGCAGGAACCGGACGTAACACTTTTATTTTCTAACTTTTTTAAATAGAATAGAAACCTTTTCAACACATTTCTAAAGCATTGACATATAAGTATGACTAAGCGAGGGTGGAATTTTTCACCTCCTAACCCGAATCGGTAAATATAAAAAAAAGTCGTGCTCGCACTTCTTTTCTGGCATATGAATCACGGAGACAGATATATTCATAGAATGAATAGAAAGAAAGAAAAAAATAATTTTGGAAGGTCGTTCCACGTTACAGAATAATTTCTTCTTCCGCCTCCACCCCCGACACTGTGACTGCAGTGCTTCAGGTCTATGCCCCCTTTTTTCACTTCCACTTTCTACACACCTTTTTAGAAAGTGGCTGATGATGGTGGTTATTATCTTAACTCATTCTTCGACATTCGCAGTTTTTTTTTTTTGTTTTTTTGAGGAATTTGACAAATAAGTTGGAATGTAAATGACGTTAGTCTGCATTTTTGAACTTGTTTTAGTTTTTCTCTTTCTATCGTTTGCTGTTCGTGATGTTTTTTTTTGTTGCAATTCGTAACGTGTTTTTATAATTATGTGAATATAAAAGCTTTTTTTTAATAATTTTATTTTATTATTTTTATTTCAATGAAAATTGTTGGTTTGGGAAAGTGTTACATAAACCCTGAATTTTTCAAATTCCTTTTAGTTGTGAATGACCTATAAATTTTAAGATTTCCTGCATTGGGGGCCGTATAAATATAACGTAAACGTTAGATAATTCCAAGAAACTGGAGCGGTTAGATATTTCTTGATTACAAAATGTTATTCGCTTCAAAAATATACAGAGTGAAAATAATATTCGACATGTTCAAAAATTGACTCTCATTTTCAAGATTTGCCAGACGTGAAAGAGGTGAAATAAAAGTGATTGTCTTTCACGTTTGGGAAGTCTTGAAAATGTCGGTCTAATTTTGAGCGCGTGAAAATGCCGATTGTTACTTACAATCTGTATATTTTAAATCGAATGAAGTTTTTTAATCAAGAAATATTGCATGAGCATATTTCTAGCAATTTTGGTCGTTCCCTCCCTCTTTGTCGCCGAAAATGTACAAAACACTAACCCCATTCCATGCTTACTTAAAAAAGTCCCACTTGCGCTGGGTTTTGTTTCAACTTTGACTTTAGTAATTTAATTTTAGAATTAAATTACAATAAAATATGTAACTTTGCATATAAATAAGTTTACGTTTTAATTCATTTTATAAAAGTTTGTGTCTGACCGGATTGTGTAGTGGTCAGGAAGGTCCTGGGTTCGAACCCCGAACAAGGTATGGATGTTCTTTTATTCTCAGTACTGTCTGTACTTACTGTGGGAGTAAGGTCGCCCTCCTAATATGGTGCTTCTGAAAGAATGG
Organism: Parasteatoda lunata; assembly: GCA_949128135.1. NCBI lineage: Eukaryota > Metazoa > Arthropoda > Arachnida > Araneae > Theridiidae > Parasteatoda > Parasteatoda lunata. Next base: position 64,171,537 of record OX421979.1, on the reverse strand, counting down.
CCAACAAATCTAATGATACACTCAATGGCCAACAAATCCTAATGATACACCCACATGGCGAGTGTCAATAATTATTACAAAATTTATTAAAAAATTAGACATTAATATATTGACTCAAAACTTGGCATTTAAAAAAACGTACACTAAATAGTTTTATTAAATTTTTTTTTAAAGATAATAATAAATATGAAAGTGGGCCATATGTGCCACTTAGTCATAAAAGGCACTCTTGAGCCAGAATAAAATTGTCGGTAACGAATTTGTTGTTAACTCTGAACTTAACCATCACGGAATCAATGAAAATACTATTTTTGTATTTTGTCCTTGGCATGGTTATTTGAATTGCCGCAATCTATATATGACTAACATTTAACGATCAGATTGTGACCAATTTCAACGGCTTTTATATTTACAACTAGAGATTGTTGAATTTTTTTTTCCATTTTTATTGCTTTTTTAAGTATAAACTGTTTCCTCAAAAAGCCATTAATAGCCAACGGCCGTGTAGCGTTAAATTGAGTGTGCTGTACCTGTTTATTTTTTCTTTTTCAGAAATAAATAGTATCTTAATAGTGTGGGCAGCCGTGCTCCACTTTCGCTTTCGTTTATCATTTCGATTGCTGCGGTATAACTAAAATGTGGCACTTTTTTTTGAGGGAAAAAATCACGTTTCATCGAGCTTATGTGCAACGAAGCGATCAGTTAAAAACAAACCCTTTAAAAAAATGATTGGGAAGACAAATAAAAAGCGACCCATTTTCGTTTTCTTCTGATCTTCCAACTGTGTTTCGTCATTGAAGTGAAAAAGTGTTAAAGAAGAAAGAAAAAAAGTGACTGGTGAGATCGGATTTGGAGTTGAGGTTATGGAAGGCACTAAATGCGTATGATATTAACGATTAGTGTGTGATCAATAAATAAGAAAACATTTTGTAATTGCTGTTCAACTCTGACATGAAGGTGCTACCGACGTGTGGTACAAACTGTGTTTTACTTCCTGTAAGCACCTTTATAACTGAATTTGACCTCATCAATTTCGCTCTGAGTTTTTGAAATTGCTTCATGAATTTCTGAGTTGAGAAATCTGAGGTTGTTGGTTGTTGAAGAGCTCATAAACGAATCTGCTTAAAATTATAATAAACTATCTACTTTTATTTTGTTAACAAGGTTCCATACATAGTTCTGCAGTTTGAAATATTAAAATTTCATTGGTGGAGTTTTCACAATGCTTTGTTCTTTTTGTACAATATAAGTATTGGGCAAAAGAAGGAAATTTTGTTTGTTGTCACTGGCCGATTATTGCATTTTGAACAGTGGCCACTTTTTCAAAAATTCAAATTTTTTAAGTGGTGAGACAAATAATGTTATTTCTTTAAAAATATTTCTCAAACTATGGTAAACATTACAAGGTTCGTTTCTAAAATAATTTTTTTAAAAAAAGTAGCGGAAATTTTCAGAATATTATAAAATGTTAATAATGATATCATTTTTATTTAAAAAAAAAAAAAAAAAAAAAAAAAATGGTAAATCGCTCATGGTGTGCATTTTCGACCAAAAAATATGCGATTGGCAAAAAAATTTTTAATCATTTTTTTTTTTTAATATTTAGTCTCCCGACTGTTGATTTTTCCCCAAAAATATTAGTATATTTAATAAAAATAATTTATGAATCTTATATAAATTTTCAAGAAATATTTTAGTCTTAACCAAAAGAAAATATTTTTACGAATTCAGTTTTTTGTACTACTCAGACTGGAAGGATAGATCATTTTTATGCCAGTGGGCATGTAATGAAGTTGCCCCCAGCCTTACAGTGACTATTTTAATAGCTATGAAGCTATGCTAATTTATATTAACAATTCACATGAATGTAGCGGGCAGCGAATATATAAAATCCCTTTAATAACTTTTGATCTGATCGGATTTTTACGTAGTCGATGGAATATTAATGTCTCACCTTGAAATGCGTAAAAGCTTCCGATTGACTAGTTTCATAATTGGGTGAAGAAATTAATGTAGACGATTAAGTTTTGAACTTGGGTTCAAAATCTTTTATTAATTTTTTCGATTACTATATATTTTTTTTGACAGATTTATACCCTTGTCCCACATAAAATTGGGGGGTTCAATCTAAAGAGTACATAATATTAATTCAAGATGAAGGTCTTAAGTTTGATGTCTTGTTTTATGTATTATTGGGAATTTATCTAATTTATCCGAAGATAATTTCATGCAAAAAACGAAACATAAAATTTTCTTAGCTTAATAATGATAAAAAAAAAAGTATAAGGTATAATTTTATTTTTAAACTAAGTGATTTTCATACAGAATCGTATTTTATATTTCAAATGTATGTAAAAAGCTTGTATTCAGAATTCTTTGTATAGAAATCTTTCTCTGTCCTTTGAGAAACGGACACTTATTAAAAGATGAGACTACATTGACGCAATCAGTGCAATTTTTTGGAAGCTTGATGCCTCCTTGAAAGTCTGTTACTGGTCATACTATATCTTCACAAATCAATTTTTCTGAAAGCAGTGATTTCCGCTCAAAGCAACTTCCGTGGTCTGAAATTAGCTGCCCAATAATTTATTATGTAAATGGCATAATCTTATGAATAATTTTCTTGCCCACGCTCAAAAAAAAAAAAAAAAAAAAAAAAAAAAAAGAAAAGAAAAAAAGCACGCGTTTCAGTTGTGAACTTCCTTTTTTCGTTTAATTTCGACTGTAATTCAGACACTCAATTGTAAATGATTTTTACAAGTTCCTTAAATGTTAATTATTCCATGATATTGAATTTCGTATAAAGAATGTCCTTGTTTGAAAACTATTAATTATCTGGTTATTGATAAGCCACACCTAACAGTTTAAATATGTGTCATTCTATTTTATGAGATTGTTATTCATTGTTGACACGAGCGTGCACTTCAAAATTTTTGATACTTAGTATCTTTATTGCATATATAAATCAATCTACTTGTGCGGCGTTTTTGTCAGTTGTTATGGCAGGTAGAATTCCATAGTCTATTGTAACTTAGTTTGAAAATATCATCGATGAAAAATAAAAATGGTGCATTGAATTTTTAAGAGATTACTGATTGACTTTTGCGTTGGTCATAAAAGTCTTGTTATTGTTATAATAAATCTAAACATATGAGTCGGATCTGTATTATGTGACATTAGTATCTAGAGCTTGACGATTTGTCGATGCATCGCTAAATAACTATATTTTTTAAAACACTGTGTTTTGCTATTGTAACAAGTTTTTTTTCTTCCGAAATATGCATCGTAATAAAGATCGTACTAACGATAATAATAGGTAGCGATGATGTCCTGATCATTATCGACAGCAAATAATTTCAAATATAATAGACTTCGATTAGTATAGGTAACTATAATTATCGAACACAATATTATTATGAGTGGTAAATTAACTTTAACGATTAATTTTTAAGTTTTGAGCAATATAAAAAAAATGAAGTAAATTAGTTAAATTAAAAAATATCGATATTTCTTGATAATGTTTCGCTATATTAAAATTCGGATACATACTGATAACATTTCTGTTGAAGTTTGGATTAGATATAAAATCTGCTTGTTTCAGCTATTTAGTATAGTAAAATGTAAGAATTATTAAACATAAACAATTTTAAATCACATTAAAAAAAATCTTTAATTTAAATCATCTAAGTAAAAAAAAAAAAGAAAAAAAAAGATGATTTTATTTTTTTAAAAAATTGTTTTTAAATATTCAAAAAATTTTTTCTGAATTGAATTTTATTAACGTCAGAGATTTTATCCTGTAAAAATGAGACGGAATGTGTAAATTATTATTTGATGTTCAAAATAGACTTAAAGAAAATAGAGAGTAAATTTAGTTTACTGTGACGTAAAATTTTTAATTATAATTTTCCATTAATTGTAAAATAATATTTAATAATTTTATATATTTAGTTTTATGTTATTTAAATTAAATAAAAGTTTTTTAAATGTGTAGTTTGTATACATAAACAATGAAGAAAGACTTTTTTATTGCCAATAATTAATTGATTTTTTTTGTGTGCCCTAAGATAAATAAATTTATTCTTCATCAATGATTTGGCATAAACAATGCACGTCATTAATTTGATTGTAGAAATAATGAGGGTGTTGCGCATGAATAAAAATAAACAATTAGGATTTTATTTATTCAGTATATAATCATTTTAGCAACTTAAAATAGAAATAAAATTACTTTGGTTATAATATTGTTGTTAGAAAATATTTAACATTACTAAGACATCTTATCAGAGCTATAATTTGTTAATGAAAAAAAAAGAAAAAAAATTATAATCAATAAATAAATAAAATTTAAAAAAAAAAGACTTAAAATAAAGATATATTTTTTTTCGTTCTTTTAAATCGTATTTTTTTTTTTTTTAAAGTACAAAATGTTATGTTACCAATAAATGAAAATAATGTATCTTTTGACAATTTTGGAATTGAACTGACATATTTCAATTTCCGGCTGGGGCTCGACATGAGCTCAAAAAATCTTTTCGCTCTAGTGCTTTGATTAAAAGTCTTCTATTTCGGATTTGCTCAGACATGACTTTTATATAAATACACATTTCAAATAAAAAGATTTAATTGGCTATGAATAGCCTCAAATTTTCTGACTGGCTATGTTATGCTTTATAAGATTACCGACCTTACCAAAAATTAATGTAAATGTTTCTAAATTTAAAATCTTTATTAAAATAACTCCTTTCTTTGTTGGAATTGGGGATTTTTTTTTTACCTTTTATAGAAGCAAGGTGGTTAACCCTTCTCCCACTAAAAATTTATGAGATACGCTTTATGCGTCAGAGCTTATACGCCTTCACTCCAATGATTCACCTTATGCCAAGTTCGAAGGAAAACAGTAATTCTTTCTAAGGCACATGTGCCATCAGATAAAGAAGGAAACTTAGGTTGGTACAGCTCCGTGGGTCGACGATTTCTCACCTGCTTGTCAACCTCTTGCTAAATTAACTTTTCATCTCGAAATCAAGATTCGTACCTCCACAATTCGCATCACATTTAATAAGGCATGTTTTTCTACGTAGGTTGGGAAAGCAATTATATTAAAAAATGTAAACAGTTAAAAAATGACACGAAACTTGATATTCTGCGGTAACGACCTCGTGAGTAAACGTTGCTGCTTGCGAAATAAGTTCTGTCGTTGGTTTTGCATTTCCCATATTAGAGAAATCTTGTTATATCATCTTGTCACTTTGTGGGTTAAATTTAAATTGATACAAGTAAGCAGGTCGTATGTCAGATTATTTAGTTTGTTTTGAGCTTTGAATCAATTGCCCGCTTATTATCTGCCCGTCTATTATGCCTGGCAATGGGCATTCACCAAATTAATTTTAACACACATTGGGTTACTACATAAAAATATAGCTATGTCCTTTGCTATGTGCAGTGAACATTTATAAGCCGCAAAAAGTTAGTGATTAAGTTATGATTAATCTCTTTTTACCTTTAATAAAGACTTACATAAATATTCTTAACCACTTATGTCCTGGTAAGAAACTCACACACCTAAACCTTCGACTGTAACTTGCTATAAAGCGTTAAGAGGACGCCATACCCAGATTTTAAACCGGAATTGGCAAAATCAGAGTTGTAAGTGTCACCCTTTGGGGGCGTCGCATTGAGCAACTTTGAGGGAGGAGTGAATTGGTACAGTGACAGTGATATATGATAGAGGGTCAGTTACACTATGCCATCCTTCCCCTAGCAAAACTGAACAATGTAAGCATTAGTTTCGAAAAGTGATTCTGGGTTTGCGGTCTTTTATTTTTAAACCTTAGTTTCGTTGTGAAATATCCAGAATAAACATTCTAACTATTTATTTGCATGTAAATACTTAATAGGTGTTTACAAGATAATGGGGATTACTTATACCTTACAATTAATTCGTTTCAAATTAGAACACCAAGAAAAATATAAATTTTTATTTATGTGTGTGGAATTAATATAATTAATTAAAGTAACTTAGTTTTAATAATCGGCGCTAGAACTGCTAAGTATATTGAGCTGTAAATATATGAAGAAATATAATTATAAAAATTCTGAAAAATATATAATTTCTAAAAACGTAGGTAATTTATAAAGTCATAATACAGAATTAAAAAAATTATTAAAACTTATACTAATATAATAAAAAGTTATAAAAAAAATAATAATTATAAAATATGACAAAAGAAAAATCAAAAACTTTTTAGATTGCATCAAAGAAAATTTTTGTTTTGATGTATCTTTTTCAATCTTACATTCACCACCCGGGAAATTTTTATTTTCTGTAAATAAGGATAATAATTTCTCAATAAATTTTATAATTTATTTATATTGCTTTGTAATTTTTGCTGAAGTTCATGTTTTTTATTAGTCTGAGAATTTTTCTCCTTTCATTTTTAATAGTTTAAGACACATACGTAATATGGGTGTGTGTATGTGCAAAGGAAAAAGAAAATTTAAAAAAAAAAATTTTTTTTTACACAAAAATAATTTTATATTTTTTTCCGTTTCAACAATTTTATATTTTTTTCTGTTTCATACATTCCAATCTCCATTTGAATTGTTAAATTTTCTATTTGAGTATTATTTATTTTTGTATTTTAGTATCATTTATTTACTCTCCTTCTTTAAAGTAAATTTTCACCACATATTCCATATTACTTCAGCCTTAGAAAGATGGAATTCAGATGAAACATCTGTTAGCGTGTAGTTTGATAATCAGCGAATTAACTTTCTTTTTCCCTCGATTTTTTGAATTTTTTTATTTTCTTTTTTTCTTTTTTTTTGTTATTCTACTCTCTACAGTATTAAAATTTTGTTTTGATCACATCTTGAACTCTTCACTTTCATTTCAATTGTGTATCTATGAGCACACACCTGTTCATACAGATACATATAAAAGCTAAGAGACATTATATTTCAAAAAAAAAAACAAAAAAAAAAAAACAATTTTCACTGTGTTATTTTGGGGGTCTAAATTTTGTGAAAAAAATGTTCTCGAACTACTTTTTTGATGTATTTCTTATTTAAGTAATGAATTATAAACTTATTTATTACGCAGATAAGTTTGTAGACATATGTCAGAGCTTCGCACACACAAAAATAAATAATAAATCAAAAATAGAGAAAATGACTGTGTAATATTACAAAAAATTCCATTTTTGTGGAAAAAGCATGCAATTAAAAAAATTCTCTAATTAAAAGCATAAAAAATCTTTATTTATAATGATCCTGATCTTTTACTTCTGTATAATCAAGATAAAAACATAAAAAAGAGAAAATAAAAAATATAAATTACGAAAATACAAAATAGAGCAAATATAAATAGTTTACATGTGTATGTGCATTACAAACAGTATAACTTGAGTCATAAGAAATGTACAATGTGTAATATTTGTTATGTTTACATATGGTGACAAAATAAGGGCTAAAAACAAGAGCACAACTCTTACTTTATCACAGATGGAAAAAAGGAATGTAATATCAAAAAGTTAATTAAAGGTAAAATTGGCATAGTAAATAATACAAAAGTAATTATGGGCATTTTGTAGTAGTTAAAAGTTGAAGTAAACATTTATTTCCTTAAAGTGAACCCATCGAAGTAAATAAATGCCATCGAAATTTTTGCTGCAACATATAAAAACATGTTTGTCAACAAAAGATTTTTAAGAAAAAAAAATTTTTTAAAATTTTTTTAAAGATAAAACCTATTTTCTAATAAAATACTAAAAATTGGTATCATATTTTTTTTTCTAAAAATTTCAATGCAACTCGCTAATATCACTAGCATACTCCCCAATCCCAATTGTCTCATGAATAAATTAATCTGAATACGTTGTATGTTATTAAATTTATAGTATATGTTAATGGGTTAAAATAAATTAAATGGTGACATAAATTAAAAATTTATTTATTTAAAATGTTGTTTTAGCGATGATTATTTGAATACATATAAAGTAACAACTTTTAATAGCAAGTCTGTCTAATTGCTATAACTACTTATGTTAGAGAATAATAATACTGATTCAATAATTGCAAATAATGCTGGCAAAAAAACTAAATAAAAGAAGAAAATAAAAGAAGAAAATAATACTAGAATAAAGAACTAAAATATAAAGTCAGGCAAGAAAATATAAAGCAAATAGGCATTATGATGAACAGCCAATAAAAATTTTAAGAAATGTTAAAATGTAATATTCATGTTTGAATCTAGCAATACTATATAAAATAAAATAAATAAAAATCTGAGCGACAACATGTGTTGTTGAGAAATAAAGAGCATTTGCTACAGGGAAAATTATAATATGAAATCGTCGACACTGTGAAAGTAAAATTTTACTGATAGCGATCCTGATTTATTAACTGCGAATAATTCAGACTGAAAACATAATAAAAGGAGAAAATTATACTAAAATAAAGAACTAAAATATAATTTTGGACAAAAGTAAATACAGCATACATGCATTACAGAAAATTAATTTGCAACAAAAGTAAAAATATAACGAAAAAATTTATTTATATCTGGTCGCACCGTGAAAAAAACCTTTTCTACAATTAATCATAAAGCATAACAGCTGCGAAAATTTGCAACTATAAAAATAATATGTTAAACCTATTATTGCTTCCACTAAAATAACGTTTTTTGGAAAATACATATGATGCTAAAAAATAAGAAAAACTGGCAAATATACAGTTAAAATATGAACTATAAATCAGTAGACACTGTGAACGCAACATTTCTTTAGAATACCATAATACTAAAAAATAATTAGAATTTGCAAATGAGGAAGTACTACAAGGATAATAAAATTTATTGACACAATCAAAAAGTATCTTTTCGAATAAGCACATAATGCTAAATAGTGGCAGATTTGAAAATAGGAAAATAAAACGTGAATAACTATAACAAATTATACAGTGAAAAAAAATTCCCTTTTCAAGAATATACATGACGCTGCACAGTAATAAAAATTAGATTTGCAAATACTAAAATAAAATATGCTCATTTAACTCTGAAAGAAAATGAAACGTATTTTCAGAAAAATGCATTATTATTGAACAGTTATGAAATGGGAAAATATAATATCCTTATTTAAAACTAGCAATCTATATATATGAACATAAAAATCTGAGCAACATTATATGATGCATAGAAATAGTTAGCATTTGCTAGTGAAGAAATTAAAATATAAATCACATATCGGCTGACGCTGTAAATGTAATGTGGAAGTACAACATGAAAATTCAAATTTATTTAGACAGGCAAAATGAAAAATAAAATAAAAAATGATAATAAAAATCCGGAAAATAAAAGATATAATTTTTTCATCAGCTCACACCATTACATCCGTAAAAAGGAATGCTTTCTAATATTGAATCAATATGGTAAAGCAAAATATATCAATACAATGTATTGTGTGAAGAGCACTCGAAAAATTTTTTGAAACAAAAAGAATACAACACATTAGGTAAAAGTATCACGCAAAAGCAGACGATAAAATGTAAAGCGAAACAGAACAAAACAGAAAACGAAATCTATAAAGCGAGTTGCGAATTTAAATGAACTTCCATGAATGGGAAATTTTTCAAGAATGATTTAAAATATTTTCGTAACATGATTACCAGATAATAAAATATAAAAACAGAAGCGCAAATTGAGGTAAAAGCGTAAATCGAGGGTTTTTGTTTCATAGTGCGTTTTTACTGAAGTGCGTTTGATTTGTTGGTCACCGAGGATGGGCCTGAAAATGGATGTGTGCAAGGTAATATTATACTGGATAATTTAAAGAAGTTGCCAATCAATAATTTTAGAAAATTAACTTTTATTTAAGAAAAAAATAAATAAAACAGAAAAGAGAGAGAAGGAAATATGAATTGCCTGTTATGCACATAATTCAGCCAAGGATTTGCCCGAAGTGGATTTGCACACGGTAAAAATTGTATAAATTGACGAAGAAGTTTTTAAAAAAATTTATTTACATACAATTAACTTAATGTTTTTATATAGAATTTAATTAATTTATTTGGGTAACCATTGTTTTTTTATCAAATTTTGTCTATTTGTTTCTTGGATAACTGAAAATTACTACGTAATCTTTTAATTCTATACATTTGATTAAAAATGGTATTTAAATAGATGTTTTTAGGAACATTAGAATTCCAAGTAATTAGTTTATTTGCCTTAAAATAAAAATAATTTCTTTTATCGAATAGACCAACAAAGCAGATATTTTCTTCTTTTATAATACCCAAATCCAAAAAATTAAAATTATCATCATGATTACGAAGCGAGGTTAATTCCTAGGGGTAAATATTATTTAATAAAAAAGTATATTCATGAAAATTGAAGATAATTAAATCATCAATAAATCTAAAAACAAATTTAATATTAAGAGTACAATTTTTTTTTTAGTGCAAAAATAAATTAGCTAAGAGAGATGAAAAATTAGATCCTTCTGGTATTCCATCAATTTGAAAAAAAATATTTTCCATTTTAAAGATAATTATTAAAAAGACAAAAGTTTATTGGAATTTCCCATTAATCAAAATCGCAATTAAATATTTTTTCAAATCACAGTAATAATTCAAAAGGACATCTTTTAGTTTAGAAAGGGGAATGCTATTGACAAGATCTTGGAAATTATAAGTGACGATAGAATTAATTTTATTATGTTTAATAAATTCTAAAATCGGTGAATTATTAGTGATAATCCTAGAAAAACCTTCTTTAATAATATTGTTAACAATATTTTAAACTCTTATATAAAGCTAAAAAAATTTTAATGACAATATTATTATTTAAATTACGAAGTTTAAAATTTTTGCCATTTTTTTAACTCCGTATTTAAAAGTTCTACAAAGAATCTTTTACAGAAGCTCTGTCTATGGGGGTAATTACAAAATTTTTTTGTAGTTGCTTAATTGATATATATATATATATATATATATATATATATATATATATATATATATATATATATATATATATATATATATATATATATATATATATATATATAAAATTTTTTATTGTTATTATCAACTAATTAAATATATTTATCCTAAAATGTTTTGATAAGTTGTCATTGCCAAAATTAAGAAGAAAAAATAATAATAAAAAACATAGAAAATTCGAAAGAAAGTCTTCCATCCTAACTCATTTTAAAGAAAGTGAATGAAATAAAAACTATTTTCAACCACAATAGAAGACCCCAAGGCTATCTTACCCCTCAACTATTCAAAGAAAGTAAAGAGGCTTTTCTCCTAACCCCCCCAAAAGATCCCCCTTCTAGAACTTATACTCGTATTGGTAAATGAAGAGAGGACAGATGGGAGGCGTGGTTTAGGCTCTTTTCGCAAATTTTTCAAGAATTTTTTCATCTTTCTTTCATAATAACACATTTCATAATTGAAGAAAATAATTGCGAATTATTTCTTTTGGAAACTTGAAATGTGTAGTTTCTGGATGTGAACTCAAAAATAAAGATTTGCTGAATGAATTTTGATAAAAAACGGATTTCTAGAAGATAACTCTATAACCGATGTTTCAACTACATTAATAATTTAAATTTTATAGTAAAACAAAAAGTGATTTCACAAAGACTTAGAGTAAACTATGAAGTTTCAAATGCTGAAAGAATTTTCTAAAAATATCAAAATGCAAAAAAGTTATTACTAAATGAAGCTCCCATAGAAAAAGCATTAGCTGCTGGCATTGAGAGGGTAGGTATTGCGTCCTCTTAAGTGATCTATATCTGTGATAATCGCCTCCCTAAGTATTCAGCATGTCGTCCGTGATTTTGTGAAAAAAAAGCATCTTGACGTGCGTGGCACGTTTTCTCAGCGGCAGTGTTTTACGAAAAATAATTCTTTATACAGGGTCATTCATAATTCCCTCCGCCTGTAGACGCCATTTTTTTCACTACAACAGGTTTCAGTGGTACGTGTTACTGCCATCTACCGGCAGCTGCTTAAATTAAAACTTGAATACTTTCGGAATAATTTCACATGTTCTTTTTTGCCTTATTCGTCTTCGTTTTTTTACTGTAACGCTTCGAAACCACCAGGGGAAATTATGAATAACCCTGTAAATTGCAGTTTTAAATAATATTCCATCATGAAATCCACTAGAAAATCTGTCAAAAAAACAAAATCAATTTCTGTCGAATAAACAAGACTTTTAGTGTTTAAGAACCGTTTTTGAGGTATGAGTTAAGCAGAATTTTTTTGAATTGTTCCCTTCTTATAAATTTGGCCAACTTGTGTTAAAAATACAAGGCTTTATCGTGACGATTTTAGTTTTCCAAATTCTCCACACCTTGTTAGAAGAGTATTTTCTTGTTGGAACTATTGATGAAAAGTCATGCTATCCATATTTGACGTGAGTGTAAATTACTATTGAGCAATACACAAAAGAAATATCTAATATCGGTCTACGAATAAACAACACTAGGACATTTATGTCTTATAAATCTAGTTCAGACTTATATGAAGGCCAGTATTGACATTTAGAATCCAATTGTTAGCATTTAGTGTATTTCAATACGATTTATTGGGTAGTTTATTCAATAAATTTGTGACTCATAAAACTACATTTTATTACATAGATGTTCCATGCATTATGAAACGTTAGATCCGCCTACTATATCAATGCAAGTTTAAATTACCCTGCCTCCTTTTTGACGTCTAGTCTTAGATAAATGCACTCCTTAAAATATACACATTACGTTCAATTTAAATACTTTATCTGCGTTTTCTTTTGATATATCTTCTTAATTTGTAGCTATTCGATTTCATAGTCTCCAGATAACATCGCTGGCCTAAGTTCTGTTATGTGTGGTTACATAAATTGTTACTTAGCGTTGCCATTCTTTGATATGCAGTTTCAAATGCTGGTTGATTAATTGCCGCGTAGGTCGGACCATTTTGACAGCTACCTGTCGCGCCTTAAAAAAACAAAAGCAGAGCTTGGTTTTTAATATATTCTGGCTTTTTTTTTCCTTTCTTCTTTTTTTCCCCTTCCCGATCTCAACAGCTATGAATCACAATTGACAAGTTCGAAATGTGACTATTAGGCGTGGTTATTAAATAGCTGTTCGAATTGGTATAAAAATTATTCTGGGATTCTTTTATATTCACCTGTCTTTGATTAAAAAATGTGGGAGTGATTATTTCCAACTCTGATTAAAATTGAGTTTACGGAGCACTTGGTAATTTCGTTTCGGGTTATGTTATTTTGTTTTTCAGATTAATTATGCGTGCATTAGTATGTATGAATGTTTGTTAGAAAGATTAAGTATTGTCTCTTTTTTTTATGTGTATAAACGGGTTTTCGGATGGTGATTTATTTTTATTTCCGAAGTTTTATCAGGAATTGTTTTTATTAATTAAAGCTTATCATTTTGCGAATAAGGTTTTAAATTGTCGTTCTTAAACAGTAAATCTAGTCAAGATTTTAAATTATTGCAGCCCGGTGAAGTATGACTGTGTAAATTTATAAATTTTTTTTTATTATGCTATTTTGAATTTAAAGTGTTACTGGATCTTCCTCAAGAATTAAAGTGTTTTAAATATAATCTTCTTCAGGGTATTAATTTTATTTGATTAAATTTTCTCTAACTTTTTAAAAGTATTAAAATGATAATTTAGGAATAGAGATTTATTTTAGAATTTAGTTTGGTTATTTATATTTGAGTAGACATTTTTATCTTTTTAATTAAATTTATATTTTTTAATTTTTTTTTTTTTAAAAACCAACCGTTTGGAAATACGGATTAATTTGGATATTAATGACGGTATAGGTGATTTAATATTTAGGCCTCTTCATGTGTACGTGTAGATACTATACTTTTATATTTATCAACGCATTTCTTTGTAATAGCGATTTCTTAAACTTATGTTTTTCAGTTGAATGTACCTTTTTTACATATTCCTTTACTACTGTATGAAGTTGAATTTATTGTGTGGAAGCTGGTAGATTTAAAGTTGTTAGTTTTACTAACTAGATCATTTAAATTTATAAAACGAAATTTTTTTTTTTTTTTTTTTACCTTTCAAAGCTATTTGAACTAGTTACATTGACCTTTTTAAAAGACACTCTGACTAAAGTCTAATTGAAAATTCGTAGTGCGTATTGACCATCCTTTTGCAATATGCTCCATATTAGCTCTCAAAGGTCATTTGAAATTTTTTTTATAAAGAATATACCTGCTTTAAAAAAAGAACTTATTATTCGAAGTCATTCAAGTTGCATCGGAAAGGGCTCAGTTTGAACTGAAAACAGTTCATTTTTGTTTCCGAATCTCTACGGGTTTTATTTATTTATTTTTAATATTTTGTCAGCGTTTATCTAAAAGCTTCTTTAATATTTAAATTTTGTGCCAGTTCTTCACAAGAATATGCAATTGTTTTGTAGCATTTTAAAAAAAAAATTCTAAACTTTTTAAAAAAAAAAAAAAAAAAAAATACGGAATTTAAATTTTTTTTTTTTCAGTGGTTATTGATTATTCCAAGGTACGTTTTTGTGAAACAGCGAAAATTCTAGTCCTAGATTTACGAAAACAGTGGTAGTTTCTGACTTTTTGCAAAATGACATGTTTTGTAAGCTCGCGAGTATATATTCAAAATTTTTCGAATCTAAAATTACTGTAGAATCGGAATTTTTTTCCCCCCGTCAGGATCTTGTTTTTGTAAAATTCCTAAAATAATTTCACATTAAATAAAACTCCCCCCCCCCCCGGGGGTTTCACTATTAAAATGGTGAATTGAAGACATCATCGTCTCCTTTTTTCAGGAAGAATTTTTTGTAGAGTCCATTTTATAAACAGAAAAGTGAATGACTTTTGACTGGATGATCAGATTGTCACGTACTAAGACTCTATCATTATGGTTTGTGACCTAAAACCTTAAATATGTTTACTATTCAGTGTAGATGATATTTAAAGTTACAAATTCAGACACAAATCATACTTTCTCTAAATAAACAGACAGTTTTCGACGGATATGAGTTCTTGATTCCCAAAATAGTTTAGCTCAGGGTTTTCCAACTTGCACGAGGCCGGGGGGCCGCAATTAAAAACACCAGTCAAATGGCGGGCCCCCAACTTTATCAAAACATGGTATTCATTACCTCCTTTATGCGTTTTAAAACTTACAAATGTAAATAGTTTCGTCCAAAATGAGTGCTTTCAAAAAGTTACATCGGAGAATTTCTTCGAGAAAATTTCTGATACGCATATGCTAAATTATATTCACAAAATACAAAAAAAAAAAAAAAAAAAAGAAAAAAAAGAAAGCGTAATTAAGAACAACATACATGATTATTTTTGTATTAGAATAAATATTTTGTTAGATGCAAAGCCTGAGAAATTTTTTTTTTTGCACCGTTGGTATGAATAAATTAGGTTTTTTTAAAAAATATTTTTAACGAAAAGTATTTTAAGCACATATAGATTTTTTACGAAGATTGTCCGAAAAAAAAAAAAAAAAAAAAAAAAAAAAGACAACTAATGTATTTTAGTTCGCGGGCCACAAAGAAAGGCTCCATGGGCAGCCAGTTGATAACCACTGGTTTAGCTTAACCGCAATCTGAAAAATATGATACCGATTTGGGTAAAAACAACGATTGAGAGTAGAGTATGAACCCCTTAATGTTAATTTCTCTTTTTAGGTATTTCGTTGTATCTTCGAAACTGATGCAGCAAGTTGAAAAAGAATGTTTTTTGCACAAAATTTTAAAACTTATAATGCAAAGTGAAAAAAAAAAAAAAATAATAATATAGTTTAATAATGGTTGAAAAATTTGTATTTGTAAGGTGTGTAACTTTTTACATTAATTTAATCTGCATAATTCTGAATAACAAAATTTAAAATTTGAAAATAATTATTTGAATATTCTTTGAAAAAAAAATTAAAAATGCGACTTCTTTAGGATGGTAAAATAAGCAAAAGATGAAATTCACATTAATGGACCGCTTTTTTAACTATATTTTTCTATTTCAGAATACCTCTATCCCCCCCCCCTCCACACACACACATTTTGAGAATTACCAAACGCAAATATTCAGAGAAAGTACGCTTTGTTTGATTTTTTTATTTCATATTTAAGTCTAGGCCATCAAGACTAATATTTTTAGTACAAGAAAATCTGATCATTCGATCAAAAGTTATTCAGGAACTTCACTTTTTTATTTTGCCCTTTCCCTTTTAATGGGTTAAAATAACATTTAATTTTCAACAAGGAACGATAAGTTTTGAAATTCTGAGCAGTTTTCCCCCTCCTCCCTTTCCTTTTTGCTCATTATTTAAAAGCGAGGAGAGGAAGGCAGTGACAGAAAAAGACTTTACACATGCAGCCAAATGCTGCATTCCTGTGTGGCGTCGGGCTGAGTTGTTTTATTTCTGGAAATGCAAGTTGTCGTTCTGAACGCTGACGAGGCCGAAGGCCAAAGATGGAAAGAAGTTAAATGGCAACCGTTTGCAATCCTACTGTTTTCCCCATTCAAAGGGTTATTACAAGGAATACTATTTAGCTTACCTGTTGTCTGTTCGAGGGGTGATGGTAGTTGAGAATAAATTTATTTATTTGCTGATATATTAAATTATTCATTCTGCATACGGAACACTTTATATCACAAATAATTTAAATTCAAGCAGCACTATTTTTTTAATGCAATAACATAATTAATTAATGCTTTATTTTTAATATTATTCGCTTAACTTTTATTTTTATGCTTTAGAATAGAACTTATAAATTTTCACTTTAAAGTTTCGTTTGTATTAATTTATGTATTATTTAATTTTTAATATCAGTGAAGTCCTCTGGATATTGTTAGTCAAAATAGCAAATAAAAGATGTTGTAGGTATTTTTTAGAAATAAATGTATGGCTTTAAAGGTTTATTAAAAACAATTTGTTAGTATTTTCTTTTGAGAAAAAAAAAATTTAATTTTAATAATCTCAGTTACAATGAGGTCTTGTTAAGTGGACTTGTGGATCTGAGCAGAGTTCAGAGATGCCAACTGCTCCGGTTTCGACAAAATATTTAAAAAAACGGTAGAGAACTTCAAACTAAAATTTGCGGACTTTCGGTTCATTTTGCCAATTTTTTAAAAGGCTTAACTGTAACAAAGTGGCGTGTCATATAAGCTTTTAAATTATTCAGAAGAAGTGATGAGTAACTTTTTTTTGTGTGTTATTGCATTTTCAAAATGTCTTTTTTAAAGTTTTCCAATATGATTTGGTGTTTTGTCATAAACCTCAACCCACTGTAGCTCTAGTTAAAAAAAAATTTTCTTAATTGAATCTAGTCGTTCTTGTCATAACTTCATTTGCTATCAAACCCTTGAACAACGACTATTTCTGGAACTTTTTCTTATTTAAAGGTTGAATAATAAATAACGATGTTTGAAGATAACAATTCGCCTATTTTTTTGCGACACAATAACGAATTGACGCTGGGATTACCGCTTTCGTCCATTTCTTTGAAGTTTATCAGTTAAACAAACACTGCCAGAGTACATACTTCACTTTTATGAGCAGCTTTCATATTACTCTTAAAACACCAGGGTACACACCTCTTTATATCAAGCTCCCGGTATGATATCATAAAGCTAACACATAAATTTCAACCGTTAAAACTAAAAAAATTATCTCATTCCATTTTTTTCCCCCTTTCTACTTCTGCAAATAAATGGTTACCATAGCGACAAACAAATCTGCTTCCTTGGCGATCAAGGTTTAAAGAGGAAAAAAACATTCTTTTTTTGAAATCCCAAGGCCGAAAACGGAGCATGACTCATTTCTTTGATCTACCTGGTGCGCGCGTAGGCTGATTGTGACAGGTTCATGCTTGGAAGCTCACTTAGTACCAACCAACGGAAATTTCGGGACTTTCAAAGAGGTAGATGCTCTCAGTTGAATGGTGGTTAATTTTTTTTGAATTGATAGAGAGAGTAACATCAACGGACGGTTATCTCTAAAAACTCTTCTTTTTTTTTCAGTGTGTATAATCAATCTTGTGTCCGTTTGCAGGTGGATATTTTTAAGGTCATGGTTTAATTGCTGGCCGAAAACTGCTAACGGAATTGTCTTTTTAATGTGTCAGTATAGTACGACTAACTTATATTGATCTCGCATTTCATGAGATTTTGGATGTATTATATTATTATAACCGTCCTTGAACAGCCTACCCAATTTTATGGGTTTACGAATACTAATGTTCAATTCCGTAGCCTTGTAATTTTGAACCCAATCCAGAAAACGAGGGAACTCCTGGATGGAGAAATTTGCCTTCGCAGTGGACTTTTTTTGATGGAGCTAACCCGCATTTG
Organism: Parasteatoda lunata; assembly: GCA_949128135.1. Lineage (NCBI taxonomy): Eukaryota > Metazoa > Arthropoda > Arachnida > Araneae > Theridiidae > Parasteatoda > Parasteatoda lunata. The sequence goes on along the minus strand of OX421979.1, from coordinate 64,153,163 downwards.
CGTTACATGGAGAGGAAAACCACGAAAACCTTCCACGGTTAGCCTGACGGCCTCTAACCCATAATCCGCCTACCACTGAGGATATTTCACGTCAGCACTGTGGCCCGTGCCAGCCGGATGCGGAATTCGTATCGACTGGGATTCGAACTCGGTTCGCCTCATTCGAACCCGGTTCGACACAGAAAGCGAACGCTCTATCCCCTCATATCCCTATTGACACACTGCTATAAATTTATTTCTTTAGTGCTAACCTTGGGAGGCTTTCCTCCATGCAACGCAAATGCGAGTTAGTAACAATCAATTCCTAATGAGGTGTCCCAGGTTTGAATCCCAAAGGAGATACAAATTCTGCTCCCAGCCCGTACCTCCCTCAATGTTGACTTAAAATGTCTTCAGTGGTAGACGGATCATGGGTTAGAATTCTCTTTCTGTTGGTCTATCAGTGGAAAATTTTCGTGGTTTTCTTTCTGCTGCAACTCAAATAAGTGTTAGTTCTCTCTCTCTCTCAAAAAAAAAAAAAAAAAAAAAAAACCTCCATGAAGACTAGTTTGTCGCAATGCTCGATCCAGGAGTTCTCTTGTCTTCTGGATTGAGTTAAAAATTGCAGGTTACGGAGTTGAACATTGATAGTCGTGAACTCCGAATCAAGTCGGCTGTTGAACACCGGTTATAATATAAAATAAAATGTTTGATCCTAGAGTTTCTTTATCTCTTTTGGTTTTAAATTTTCAAGTTGGTTCTAAAATTTTCAATATTGATTTCCGCAAATCCAATATGAGACAGCTATTCAACGTTAGCAATAAAGTCAAATAATAATTTAAAAAAAAAAAAAAAAAAAAAATGCTGTTCGAAGTTTTAGAGTGCGTGCCGAAGCGTTGAATGTATTTAAATTGCTCGAGTTTCAATTTAGTACTTGTGTGCGCTCAATTAGGGCAAAATGTTAAGTAGTGGTAAGTAAACTGTAACTTTAGTCTGTCGGTGACCCTGTCATTCAGATATACAAATGTTCAGTTTTGGATTGTGGTTGCTCAGGGGATAAAGCGTTCGCCTTTTAATGAGGTGGACCGGGTACGAATCCTAGCGATGGCAGGTGAATATTTTGCACCCGACTGGCACCAACCACAGTGCTGACGTAAAATATCCTCAGTGGTTGACTGATCATAGGTTAGAGTCCTCTTGCCGTTAGGATCCTCTTGCCGTTAAACCATGACAGGTTTAGTGGTTTTCCTCTGCACCTAACGCAAATGCAGGTTAGTTAGATCAAAAAAGTCTTTAACGAAGACATTTCTCCCAATACTTGATCCAGGAGTTCCTTTGTCTTTATTGGGCTCAAAATTACAAGGTTACGGAGTTGAACATTAGTAGTCTTAAACCCAAACTGTTCAACGACGGTTGCAAAATATAAAATAAAAATGTTCAGTTCTGTTCATTTAAATTTAAATGATGGGACAGCCTAACAACTTTCGAATGAAAGATAGTATTTCACTTCTTTGGAAGCAATAAATAAAAAATAAATAAATAAATAAAATGAAAAAAAGTAAAATAACGCGTGCATCTTTCTTTTGTGTATTTTCCAAAAAAAATAAAAAAAATAAATAAAGGGATATGGGCTTAGAATTGAAATAATTTATTTTTGTCGTGAGCCGTAAAATGCGGCACTTATTAAAAATTTTAAGATTCTTTAGTTCAAAATTCTTATTATATATTGACTCATTCATTTCCTAACTATAATAAATTAGTATGTGTTATATAGATACATGTCGCGTATAGATAATGTCTGACATTTGTATTAGCCACATTAATTTAATCATGAAATGTTTGTTATGTTGAACAATTCCTGTTATGCTGAACAATTCCTGTTATGCAATGTAGTTTTCTTTGACAAAAAATTTAAAGATATTCAACAGAGAAATCCATACTTAGAACATTCTTATTACTAATCATATTTTAGTCATAACTTGACCTTTTAATTAAGAAAAAAAAAAAAGTGCAGTTTTATAGCTGACATATCACGTAACATTCCAAAAAAGGGAAATATTTTAACGATGGGTAATAATTTCAATCCAGTTGTCATAATATTTTCTTCAGAAGCGGCACTCAAGGATACCATACATGTTTTCGCATCAAGGTTTCAGTTACATACACATCTAATGGATTCTCTTTAAGGCTTCTGTCATGCTGATCTATGTCACCACCTGTAAATGCGTAATTATGTTCAAGAACACGTTCACCTAATGCAGCTAGTACAGTGGTGCAGTTCAATAACTTAAGCACTGTATCGATGCCTCAATGCCAATCATTGCGTGGTGTTTGTTTTGAGAAAAAAACTATTATCTTTGCTTTTAGAAGATATAACTTTTGTTTAAGTTTTGCGATTGAGTTTACCTCAATGTAAAACGTACACGTGGTTCAAATGTATGAATTACGTAGTTATTTTAATATTTAATTGAGAAATTTTTTTAAAAAATTATAATAAAAAATTAAACTATTTAATTTTGGAAAATGAAAACCATTTGAAAATTACATTGTTATATCTTTCTAATTGAACTACTAAATAAAAAAAAAAAGTATTAGAAAGAAATTAATGTGATATTATCTTAATACCTTTACTTTTTTTTTTTCAATGAAGTTTAAAATTATACAGAATACTTATTTGAGATGTGCGGTTTTATCGCGCAAGAGTATAATTTTATGCGCTGTAAAAAATTTCAGAAACTAATTTTCACTCGACAAAAATGTTTCCGAAAATTTTTCAGAGAACTTCATTTAATAACTTGTTATTAACTTGAAACTGAAAACTGATTCAGTTTCATTAGTGTAGCTTAGAAATGCGACTATTAAATTAAAATTCACTAGTATATAATGCATGTTAACCCAATTACATCTTGATGTACATTTTGATCGATAATGGCTGATATTGTTGATAGCCTAGCCCTTATTAGAGGTTTTCGGAATATTAAGAAACTCTCTTTAAATATTAGAAAGAAATAAAAAAAAAAAAAATCCGAAACTGCAAGAAATAATTCAGAATATTTTTAAAGTACTGCGAAATTAGTATTACAGAAAGAAATTTTCGAGATAATCAGAAACTTTTTTGAAAACTCCACTCACCGTATAGTTTGTCTACAATATGAACTCCCCTAGCCATTCGTGAATCAGTATGCATTGGAAGACAAATTTATTGTATTGTTTTTATTTTTTTTTTCATCTATATTTATAAATGATGTCGTTCTTATAAAGGAGGGAAGGGGGTACGTTCAGTTTGTGACAAGGGGGAGATGGGGGTAACCAGAGTAATTTGGTTAAAATAAAAACATTTAAAATCTACAAATTAAATAGTTTTCCATCAAAGTACGTATATAATAATTATTATTGTGCTCTCAAACATCACTAAAGTTTAAAAATAAAATTTGAAACATGAAGTATAACATAGTGTTTTGTTTATGAACTATATTAACATATTTTAAGTAATATAGTTTGGTGTGTGACATGAGGTGACAGGGAGCATGGTTTACTGCAGTGTTTCCCAAAGTGTGGTACGCGTACCCTCAGGGGTACGGGAATAGTTTAGCGGGGGTGCTCGTTTATATGCGATAACAAACGAAAATTTCAAAAATTTTTATTTAAAAACAAAGCTAGAAATGAAAATTTACGATTACGTATTTATTTTTTTGCAGAATTAACAGTTAATAATTAGTGGTGTCAACAGCCAGTTGCGAATTTTATTTTTTGTAAAAATTTTTGATAGAAAAAAATACATAAATTTTTTTTTTTATTAGTGGTACACAGCGTTACGAAAAATTTAGAAAGGGTACACAAAAGTTCTAAGTTTGGGAAACACTGGCTTACTGTGACACTTTGTGACGAAAGGGAGGAGGGATTAAAAATTTTGAAAAAGAGTGTGACCTCATTTATAAACAGGCATTATTATTTTTATTTTTAAAAAAATAAATCATAAAAAATAAATTAATGTAAATGGAAGTCAAAAGACTCTGAACCAACAAAAATCTCATATTGCAAAGAAGGAAGATATTTTAGAAATGGGAAGTGGACAAGTGATACTTAAAATAAATTTTTATGTCTTCCTTCTTGGTCAGCCTTGAAGGATTATAGTATCACTTGCACGAGCAAGTTTTTATGCTATGCTCGACCTTCCCCAATATTTTACGATCCTTATTCATTAGCAAGCGTTTTGCACTCTATAAAAAAAGAAAGAAGAAAAAAAAAGCACGATATGCATTTTCAATTTCCTGAGCTTCCCAGAAATTTTAATGACGTTCTGTATGTTTTTAAAACTTTTTGTATATTTTTCTATTTTTGTTTAAAGGAAAAGATAAGAGGAAATGTAATTTGTCTAGTTAATACTCTAATTTAGGAGTTTTGGTGCAAAAACAGTGATAACAGTGCCAGTTAAAAATATTTTTAACTTCAATATTTCTTTTTCTCTAATTAATTGCATGTATTCATTTTATTTGTTGATTATGGAAACATTTATGATCTTTGGTGATAAAGAAGAAAAATACAGTATTATTATTAAAATTTTTGGAGTTTGTAGCGTGGGAAATAGTTTACAAATTTCTTTTCCTGATAAACGTGCATTAATAGCAAAATAATCCATTTATGTTTAGTGGTCATAAACGGGGGTCGTAGTAAAAAATTCGAATTTTTGTAAAATTATTAAAAATTTCGTAATTCTGTATGTTTCGTTATTTCGTTAATTTACAGAATTATGAGTTAATGAGAAATCTCCTAGTTCCGTATGTTTCGTTAATTCGTTTTTTCCCCGTTCGTATGTTTCGTTAATTTACAGAATTATGAGTTAATGAAAAATCTCCCGATTCTGTATGTTTCGTTAATTCGTTTTTTCGTTAATTTACAGAATAATGAGTTAATGAAAAATCTCATAATTCTGTAAATTAACGAAAATAGATTCCTGTATTTGGATTTGAGTCGGCTGTTCGCCGAGAGAAGTAGTCTGTCTGAACCGGGAAAAGTTAAATTTATGAAAAATCTACTCATAATATTCTACATTTAAAATAATTAGCGTAGAATCGTCCTCGTTATTCGTTTTAAAAATACTATAAGTAGACTAGTGAAATACGTTATAAGAGTTTCGCTAAAGTTGTAAAAGGTAAAGTATTTATATAAAATATATTTCCGATCCCCCCCCCCCACATATTCTTTTTTTGTTACAAATACATTAATTAAAAAAAATTCTCTCTTCCATTTGTTTTCTTGAGCGCTTTAATCTGTTATCAATTTGCTACAAAAAGATGTTTCATTTTCCTGAGATTCATTTTTTTTAAGAATATAATTTTCTGGTCTATTGTGACAATATATCTATCAATTATGCATACCTAAGTTTGGTCTATAATATGCACATTATCTTTACTTTTATTAATAAATAAAATACATTATCAGGGGTCTGTCCAGATATTTTGTGAAAGGTCTGTTTTTGTAAAATTGTGAGAAAATTACTCGTAATTTGTGAATATAATATAAACGTTAATTCACAGTCTTTTAACCAGGGTCCTGCTTATGTGAATTTGTGTAAATTAGGGTCCGTTATTGCCCCCCCCCCCCCCCAAAAAAAAAAAAAAAAAAAACTTTTTCAAGGAGTTTTTAAATTATAAAGACATACAAGATTATGCTCAACACCGTAAAATTATAATTAAAAAAATTATATTTTTAAAAAAATAAACAGCAATTGCTGCTACTAAATTAGATGCAACATACAGATATTTGGTATTTAGCCTATACTGCTGAACGCAGAATATTCATTTCGGACGAATAAAGGAAGTAGTGTCTGCCGAAGACAAAATTTAGTTTGTTTACATCTTTCTCCCTCCCCCCTTCGTGGGAAGAGTTTATTCGATTAACAAAACAATAATGAAGATAAACAAATTTGTGAAGGGTCCGAATAAAAGATAAATTATTTTGTGAATAAATTATTATTTTTTAAGTTAAAATATTTTGTGAAGGGTTCGTTTTCATGAAAAGATATTTTGTGAAGGGTCCGTTAACGGACCCAAATTTCTTCTAAACAGACCCCTGATTATATATATGCATTATATAATTTAGGACCAAATCGCTAAGTCCTATCTTCTTTTGAACTTGTTCTGTCCCTTTTTTTTTTATTAATATTTTCCTCATTAAAGTAATATATTTGAAAATTGATAACAAAATGTCAATAATATATGTTTTCATAGGAAAAAGATTCCATACACCTTGTTATTAGTATCAATTTTTAATAATTGCGCATCATTTTAGAAATACGTTTGCAGTTTTTATTTTTGCGTTACAGCAATTACCTTTTAATATTTTTTTCACTGAATTGAGTTGAGCTTGTTTTCTTTTGAAATACCCTTGTTTACAAGTTTATCGGCTAATCTAAGAAGCTCAGTTATGAATGAAACAAATGCTTCAGAGTATATGTAAATTGTTTTCTTCTTCAAAGAATCGAACGTTTGTACATTTTGTACTCAAATACTTTCTCTTCTTATCGAAGTGAAATATTTTTCAATGGTTTTATTTCCTTGCGTGTTTTTAAGCTATGAGTAATAATTGATATCATGCTTCGTTTCCTTTATATTTGTGATTGTAATCATATTTTTTTTATCTTCGTAGTAAATGCTTGTCATATATTTTAATCCTCCAGATTGAATATATTGTTTTGGTTGAACTATTTATTGTTTTTTTCCTCTTCTATTTTAGAAATTTTTATTTTGGTTTTGTTAGAGCTGTTGCAAGGTGTAGGGCTTTCTAGAGTACTGGACCCGCGCATCTAGGACTCTAGGACTGTTAGTTCCACGCTGGTGATATTCGATAGGCAAATATTTATGATTTTGAAATATTTGCTGAAACTGTTTTAGAATTATAAAAAAAAAAAATTTTTTTTCTAGTTTTAAAAATTTGAAAAACTTATTTTTCTCTTTTCGAAAACCCTATCAGATAAAACACAAAAGATAGTTTTCTTCACATCATATGAAGCCCCTCACAAAAAATAATATAAATAAAAAAAATAGAGAATTATAAATTAAGATTTATTTAAACATTTTTAAGTTCGTTAAGCGAATCCCTTAAATGCGAAATTTCTCGATTCAAGAGGCCTCTTTTGTTGCTTATATTAAAGTATGAAATTAAAGGAAAAAATTTGATTAAAAAAATTAAAGTTGTTTTTAGGTTCGAAATTCGGAGAGGATAAAAGAGAAATCAAAAAATTAATTCAATAGGCAGTATCCTGCGTGCTTCGCGACGCCTTTAATCTGAAAGGTGTACTTGTCCAGGGTGATCATTACATGGCTGTTGTATTTTGTTGTATTTCATTTACGTCGCACTAGAGCTGCACAATGGGCTATTGGCGACGGTCTGGGAAACATCCCTGAGGATGATCCGAAGACATGCCATCACAATTTTGATCCTCTGCAGAGGGGATGGCACCCCCGCTTTGGTAGCCCGACGACCTGCGCGCGAAGTCGAAAACTTTACGGTAGAACAGTTTAACGAGGACCAATACCGCACACCCTCGGTCCCTACGCAGACTAATCCAAGTGGTCACCCACCCGCACACTGACCGCAGCCAGTGATGCTTGACTTCGGTGATCTGCTGGGAACCGTGTCTTAACGATCAGTCCACTGCGGGACATCATTACGTGGCAAGGTCGTTAAAAGATAGAACTCTAAAAAGGGGCAAGTGCTTGCCCATTGTAGGATTATATTTATAATGCAGGAATAAGAAATGCCTTTTTAAGAGAATTAAATATATGAAAATTCCTCTTATTTTGGTTAGGTATGCAGATTTCCTCAACGCAGTTAACTAGTATATTTAAAAGCAGATTTTTTTCCTATATAGGACATTCTTTCTTTGCTAGAAAAAATTTTTACGATTGCTAACTAGAAATATACAACTAAAACGAAGATACCACTGACAATTGCCTACTCTCAGTGAATTAAACATTCAAAAACTTGATTTTTTTTCCTTTGGTATAAAATATTTTCGCGACTACTAACTAGAAATATAAATCGACGATACTACTGACAATTGATACTCTCAGGCACTGAAAATTTGATTTTCTCTTTGCAAGAAAAATCTTTCTACATCAACTAAACTAAAAATATAAAACTATGATACCACTGACAATTGATACTCTCAGCGAATTAAACATCCGTAAATGATCCGAACATTTCGTACCTCGAAGTGCAAATAATGCAGACGTGATGATTGTTTTTTCTAATTTCAAAATGATATATCATCCAACATAACAACTTAATTTCATTTGCTAACACTCCCGATGTTCAAAATTATTCCTTTTTTACTTAATATCCTGTTTCAAATACAACTCTTTCTGGCCCCTTACCTTATACTTAAATCCAGTTGCCGCATGTTTTTCCACACATCATCAACCTTCTTCCACTTGATGATATGTTTATATCCAATTTTTCTTTAATGGATTTGTGATATCAAAATAAAACCTCCCTCCACAGCATCCAGGTGAGAGTATAACGTAATGTCTTTATTTGTGAGCACTTATCTGACACTTCTTCAAGGTCGAATAAAGTGGAATTTTATCAGGTATATCTCAGATCCGAGGCACTGCTTGATAGTCTGGCTCTTGTTCATCTATTATTTCTGTCCTCAGATTCAGTTTCGTACCCTCCGGTTATATGCGATGTAATATCCTTTCCCAAGTACAATAGTTCCTCCCCCCCCCCTTCACTCTGTTTTAAGAAGGTTGTAATTGTTGCATCCTGGTAATAAATATGCTTAAATTGTGCTCGTCCAGAATTAAATGCGTCGGAAATGCGCAAAGATTCTGATAAAAGCTTTTTTTGTTGAACATCTGATATCGCAGTGTTTTGAAAAACAACTTGGCTTTTTCATCCTCCATTTATTTAGATCTAATTACAACTTCGAATTTTGTGAAACTCTATCTTGTTTTTTCTGAAATATTTTTCCTTGCTTTGTCTCTTTCATTTGTTTTTTTTTTTTTCAATTTTGGTTTTCACTAGACTTCAATTAACTATCTCCTATTTTATACTACTATCACGATATCGTTTTCTTGATAGTTTAAAAATTAGTGCAGTTATGTTATATTGGTTCAAATAACTATACATTTATTGTACATATCAGGCTATATTGTGCAGTATTTATTACGTTTTTATCTAAAACAGTGTATGTTATTTTTTAAAATTTTTTATTTACGTATTTCTAAAGTCTTGATGTATATATAGGTAACAAAAGCATTGCATAAAGCAAAAGTAACCTTCACCTATTTTACTATTATGTATGAAAAATCAAAGATTTTATAAGTAAAAAATGTAAAAATATTGGAAAAGTAAGTTTTAAGTAATTTGAAAATTTTATTTCACTAATACTTCTTCACAGAACTTTTTACAAAAACACTGGACTAATTTTTCACCAAAACAGATATTTCACAAAGAGTCTTCCTTCATCTCCTGTCTTAAAATGAATCTCAAAAAAATCTCTAGATCAACAATTAGGAAACAACCATCTGAACTTACATTCTTCCCTAATTCGATATTTTTGCTCTAAATTCTGTGATAGATGTAGTTTTCTAATTAAATTTTAGTAGCATTTCTAACGATAATTATTCTGTAAAAAACAAAATTGTTTCCCTGGAGAATATATTTATTGGCGAGATTCTAGAATAAAATCAGCAAGTGATATTTCTTTCCATCACTATGGTAATGGTTTCTCGAATGTTTTATGGACAATATAATCTTAGACCTGGGAGACTTTATACTCTGTTTATGCATTCCAAGTGGACTCTCATGTAGGTTGTACAACTGCGTCTCATTTGTTTTCCTGTATCGGGTCACCGCATTGACCTAATTGCCTTGAAGGGCTTCTGCTTGAAAGTGAGAACTTAGCTTGGAATAATGTTCTGCTTTTGTTTTAAAGAAATTCCAGATGAAATAGCTATGCCATTGCTACAGAAACCAGCCTTATTTCTTAAATTCTTGCTTATTAAGAATGCCAAAAATCTATCTGAAATTCTTCCAATTAGCCCTCGAGTGTGAGAAACTATACATTACTTGTAGCCTCTGTTTTTTTACTGAAGATGTGATAATTGTTATTCTTGCTTGAAGCTTCAGTCTTGGAAAATAATTCCATTTCTTTTAATGACTGCAAGAAAATTTTAAGTGTTAAATATACTGAAATATACTGTTTTCTGAATTTTTTTTATTAATTTGAACTCCGGTGTTCGTTATTTTTTAATTCTAAAATGTTGAAATTTTGATTTTTAAAACTATTGTTTCATTTTCTTAAACACGCATTTTGTTTAATCCCCATTCTCTTAAATAGGTATTTTGTTCAGTGCACATTTTTTTAAACACGTATTATGAGTTATGGTCAGAATAAAAAATTTGCCGACGATATATGTTAATTGAATATTAACTAAACTCATGAATAGTTCAATTAAATGCATAAATAGTTCAATAAAATACATTAATAGGTTAAACACTTAAAGTAGTTCAGTAGTTTCGCAAGTATATGGTTATCTCAATTAATATTTTTTGCTGAATTATCAATAAAAAAATCCTGAAATTTTTTCAGGGTGCGTAGCATTTTTAAAAAGTGCTTAAAGGTGCTTATTTTTGATTTACGTTTTTAAAAGCCCTTAAAGGTGCTTTTTTTTATTCGGGGTTTGTAAAAAGTGCTTCATTTTCTATCTTTTAAAAAGAGATTTTTTTCTTTGCCGTCTCGATTCTCGTTCTAAATTACAAAAAATTCATGATTTTTCGCGATTTTCTCCTCAACATTTGTCAGAAACTAGCTATTTTATCATGATGATGTAAAGTTTTTGAAATTGTTTTTGAATTTTCTTGATTTTTTTTTTGTTTATAAATGAAGAACTTTAAACGATAGACAATAATAATTTTTATGACTGCACAGATCCTAATTATGATTTTTTTAAATTTTTTTTTTATTGGAACGTGATTAAAAGTACTTAAAAGGTGCTTATCTTTTGTTGAAAAATCTGGCTACGCACCTTGTTGTATATTCAAGCGGAAATCACAGGAAAGCTGGAAAAACAGAATTCGAAGGGCAAGCCAGTGATATTCACAAACGGAACTCACAAGATCGACATCCTAAAAGGACGTTTACCGTTTGTGCACGCGAAAGGGAAACGAAAAAAAGCTATAAATAATCAAATAGTGCAAATGCGCATGCAAAAAAACATACCCTTGATCGTCAAACATTCACGTAAGGCAGGTGAAAGCTATTTATTTTTTATTAGCAAATGCCATGCGTATAAATAGCAACTTTCACTTTTAATGCTTATCCTTTAGAAGTATTTTATTGAAAAACTGGTATTTTTATGATGGGAATGGTATGAGGTCCAATGGAGCATATATATATATTTTTTTTATGGATTTACAACATGAGTTTTTGATTTATGTCGAATTCTTTAGTTTCGGCTGAATACATAAGTTTTAGTTTTTGTTATCATAGGAAACAGTACGCATTCTGTTTCGAAAAAAAATGTGAGATAGTATTTGCATAAGAATTTTTTTTCTTTCTGCGATTTCTTTTTCAGGCCTGGTTATGGTATTTTTTTAAATTTTTTTTATTGTATGAATGAGATTATCTTGCGCTATTATAATAATAGTGTATCATACAGTCCTTAAAAAATTTAAAAAAGTGTTAGCTTAAGTAAGAAAATGAGATGTATCTTAATAAATTCATATTCGCCATTATTATAGTATTTCCAAATGAGTATATCTAACTGTGAAATCACGGGTTTTGCATTTTTAATTTTAAACTAAAAGGTAATAAAAAGAAATTGTGAACTTCTTTATTATAATGTTGACACCGCTTTTTAATTTTTAAGGACCTTAAGAACTCTGGATGTATCTAAAAAATCGTAATCGTGAAAACTCTTTTGAGATTAAAAATTTCAAGTCTCTAAAAAAAATTTTCACTGTTGTCTGATTTGCCTTAAAATTTTTTCATCCCTCGGAATGGGTCTCAACTTTCATTTTTATGGTTCAAAAGCGTAAATTTTTAAAGCGTTATCATAAATCAACGTTCAGGTTACAAACACGAAAATGTTAATCTTATAATGTAACGTAACATCAAAGGACACATGTAAATTGAAATGTTACGTTTTAGTCTCATCCAATTTCCATAAAAGCCCTTATCTAACTCTAAATCTTATAATAATTATTTTTCAGTTTAATTAAAAAATTATTTTTTTACTATGCGATCGATCACTATGACAACTTCCCCACCCACTTGGAAATTTGAATAGGAAAATAAATGTTTTTGTTTGTTCTAATATACTTATTCATACTTATCATTCTGTTGCATAACTTAATTTTTTGGGATTGTTTAATTTGTTTGAAAAAAACTGTTTTCGTAGCCAATTACTCATCTCAATGCTTAACTCGTCATCAAAGCATGTTGTATTATTACATTAACTTCTTAAGACCTAATTAAATATCAATTTTTAAAAGAAAATTAGTCTTGAACTATAAGCCTCGAACCATATTATTTTTATTTCAATTTGTGCACTCTTAATGTTTTAAAACATTAACTTTTTAATCGCAAATTACTGATCTCATGCTTAAATTCTCTTCTAAACACGTTTTCTCTTTCCAAAAACTATTATTTTAGACAGATTCGGTTAAGTCCAATATAGGTCCACTGAACTAATTGAAATAGGTTTCATATATATTTTAAACCAACGTGACGGTACCTATTGTTCGCGCCATATCTGAATATTTGACACTTATTCAAATTGAGTATTGTACGCATTTGTTAAATCCTACGTGGTCGTATTTTTTTTAAAACACGTAATAGGAATGAGTAAGCCATACGACCGCAACTGTCTTAATATATTACTCATTATTGCTTGTATGCTGTTTTTTTCCCCTTTTCAAATTTGTACACTTTGATATTAGTTATAAATAAAAACTCATCATCTTTCATACCATGAGGTAAATTTCATGGAAAATACTAGTAAAAACATTTCCTTCATTTAGTTTGACCTTTTTTAATTTTTTTTAAAAATGTTTAAATTAGTTAATTTTTCAATTTTTTTTTAAACCGAATGAATGAATGTATTTGCTCGAATTAATAAATGTTAATTAAATTTCTTTTTTCAGGTAAGTTTCTCGATGCTTGTTATTGTTTTCAAGTTATGGTTGGTTCGTATATTCTCTTTTTCCTTCAATTATTGATGCTGCTGTATTAAAATGAGGAGTCGAGGAGACGTGGGATTAAACCTTTTTCCGAATGTGTATGAGGAGTCGTGGGATAAAACCTTTTTCCGAATGTGTATGAATAGATGCAGTCTTATTTAACAAGTTGAATAGCGCTTGGATTGCGACGAGTAAATTTTTAAAGTAAAGATCTAAATTGAAAAGTGCATCGTATAAATTCGATAGAATTGTACAGTTGTGTAAAAAATTATTATTAATAAAAACATGATAAGCTTGATAATTTTCCATCACAAAGTACGTTTAAATTTTTAATTTATTAGTATTATTACAAAAGAATGAAAATACCGACTTTGTTACGCGGAATTTATGGGTGTTATAAATAACTGTGTATCATTTCAATATTTCTATTCTTTGTAGTGCTCAATTCATTCATTCATTCACTCAAATTCATTGAAATTGTTCGTTCAGGTATATCTGAACTATCTGGAATGACGGCTTAACTTCATCTGCAAGTGTTTGGTTTTAACAGATTTCCTAAATTGCCCGTATAATGTTAGCAACTAACGCGGATACTACTTTGGCACTTGTTACAGATAATAGCAGCTAAGGCTGGTCAAAATTACTGTAATTCTTTCTTCTAACTTTAACTTCTATGTGTTTATATGCTGTTTTGGGCTGCCCTTGCCCGACAAACCTAACTGTTCATTATCATAATTATGCATTTAAATTTTGTTTAAGTATGCATATTCAAATACATTTTTGCACTTTTTATTTGAATAAAATATTTTAAATTTATTTCTCTATATACCAGTCAATAAACGTCGAGGTAATGTCTCTGCGAATTTTGTTTTTTTTTAGATTACTATAATTGTCACAAAAATGTGTGTTTTTTTTATTTTTTATTTTTATGATTCCTTACGATTAACAAGAAAATTATATATTTAGAATAAAATCTTTTTAAAAAAAATCAATCAATGGTTTTGGTACCTTCTGTCGTTTTAGTTTGGTAAAAGGTTCAATCTTTGTCCGCGTTCAAAAATGCAATAGCTTCATCATAAATAACAGTGAGTATTTTTTTCACGCTTTGTTTTTATGACTTCTATATCCATTAATTGAATATAAAACATGATATCATTAATTTTAATTTCCCTGGTTCTTAAATGTCGCATTTAATTTAGTTTTATGTCACGAAAGTAATGATCGTTGAATTATTGATGCTAATACCAAGTAATATATCCTTTTCCCCACGCATATCACCTATTATTGTTGTTACTGCTGTGCCATACCATTCAAAGGAAGCCGCTGGCAAGAATGGGATCGGTTCGCATTATTGCAAATTTAGCTACCATCAATCAGTTAAGTGTGAAATTAGAAACTTGTGTCTCGGTTGATTCATTGAAATCATCTGAATTAACGCTTCCATTCATTGAATTTTTACTGCGTAGCCTGCAACGTGCTTTTGAAATGGAGTTACGTGGGAAGGATACCTGCCCTTGGCTATCGTGCAGCCCCGGCCTGCCTACCGTGTCGCCAATGCGGCCCACACTTCGGGATGTTAGTCATTGGATAAACAATCCTTATTGAGTGACGAGGGCTTCCCCGTGTACTTCAATGTTTTTGTTTGTCTTAATTTGGTGTCGTCAATAAAGTAGATTTATCTGGTAATTTTTAGTGCGTATCTGTCTGTTTTTGCTGTGGTGCTTATTCATTTTTGTATGAGATACACGTAAAATAGAATGAATGATAGCTTGAATGTTGTTATATGGAGAACGTCATCATTCTTAACCGATATAAGAATTAATACTTAAATAATAATTATTTTGAATTATTTTAGTGAGTTTATTTTAAGTTTGGTTAAATATTATTGATAATCTTGATAGGAAATAGCTTATTCAAGTATTTTCGGAATAGTATTTTATATACAAAAGATATAGTTTATACAAAGCTGCATTGAACTATTTTAAGGAAGTCATGGTTAATCAATACCTAATTCCAGATAACGAACATTACAAGAACGCTTTACCAAGATAACGGGTGTTAGAATTTAGAGAAATATTTTTTTTTCTTCTTTTTTTTCTTCAAATTTCTTGTAATGATTTCATATCTGGTTCATTAACACTTTGTACTGTATTGTAATATGTATGATGTATAAAGTTTTTATTCCCTTAAGTATTGACTTTGGATCAAATATTAGTTTTGGGTTCTTTTAGAAAATTTTGAGTTCAGAAATTATTTTCACTAAAAATCATCTCTGGCATGTCTGTAGTGCTTAGTATATTATTCACACCCCTCGCGCAAATATTCGAAAGTCGTGTGGTATCTGTATCGTGTATAAATATGTGTTTTATGAATTGTTTTATTGCAATTTATTATAATTTCGAATAATCTGTGAAATTGATGCAAGTCCATGTACACTTTTTTCTTATGAATAAATAACATATCTCACAATCTCTTTACAAGGAAATAGTTTTTTTTTTTTTTTTTTTTTTTTTTGGAGGGGATAAAAGTCCATGAAAAGAATGCGGAGCATTCGTAAAATGGGTCATAGTAATCTTTTATGTCTTTTTTCGGTCCTGAAAATTTGGAAATTTTTTAAGGGGGCGACGAATAGGAGGTGCTGCACCTTCGATTGTTTAACCATACTTCCATTTTATGCAAATATGACCTTAAAAAAGCCTATTGTGCTGTCGCTCTGCTGTGCAACAAAGTTGTTCAATCCCGCTGCGTCGACTTTCCTCTCTGGAATCGGAATGTATAGAAGGCATTCTGCTTGTTGCCACCTCTGAACTCACCTGACAGTGTGAGAAATAAGTGCCAAATATTTTATGGATTGAAAAAAAATGGTGCATTGTCGTTGTTGGGGTCGATGATGAGAGTAAGGACGTTGGGCTGTCAGTTGAGTGTCGCGTGCCAGGATTTGGCTTCTTTATCATTTGAAGATCCGGTTGTCGAGTTGGAACCACTTGTTTCTATATCTCATCCCTGATTACCTGTCGTCAAGAAGTCGTATGCCCTTGAATTTGTCTCGATTTTCAACATGTGAGGGATTCTTGAAATTAATTCATCCACAAATTTACTGTAAATTTTTAAAGTATAGCGATTAAATGTATGATTTCATTATAGCGTTTATGGTATTCTCTTTGAATAAATAAATAATTCAATTTGGCAGATTTGAATGTTGAGAAATACGTGTAGGAATATGCGCATTCCTTGAAATCTAGACATTATTGACTTTCTTAAAGACACACTGGGTACTTCCTCTTAATATAAATTAGACTGAATAACGATCTAGTATTAGGTGTGGTGTAACCTTTTTTCGGCTTTTGCATTAAAAATTTACATCTAACTAAAACTGATATATTCAGGTAATGCCAAGTGCTGCAAGGCGATAAAGATTTCGATAATAATTGGGAGGTTGACTAGAGTTAAGGAAGGATTAAAAGGAATGTTATCTATTTCAACTAGTTGATTTAGCAAAAGCGAAACGATTCCGCAATATAATATATAATATTAAATACCACGCCATACATTTAATTTTTTTGAAAATTAATTTTAAATTGACTTCCTTGAGGTTAAGTCAAAGTAAATTTGTAAAAATTAATTGTTTAAGTATTGCCTTCTCATTTAATTCACGAAAAACTATTCCTCAGTGTTCCAAACCGAATGCTGCTTGTATTGAAATCAACTCTCTCGTCTGTGGAGTTGTAACTTCTTAGAGACTAGTCAAAAAATATATTGGGAAAATTAATTCTGTTAAGCATTTTTCTCTCTTTTTTTTCAGTTCACAAAAAATTTCCACTCTGCCAGTAATCAGTCAGCCAGGCTCGGGTTGTTCAGAACGAACTATCCGAACCTGGATTGTTCGTACTGAAGTGGATGCTCTCGTCTGTTTTGTTGTAGTTCATAAATTCTTTTTCAAAATTCAATCTGAGGTTGTTTTTTTTTCCAGGCTAGTCTAAAATTTCCTCTGTGTTTAAACTTATATTGTTCGTTGAATCGTCTGTTGAATTGTATTCCATGAATTCCATTTTTTTCAAAATGAGTTCGAATATTCTTTTCACAGTCTAGTTCAAAATTAACTCGTAAAAATAAATTCTGTATAAGTGTTCCAACGTCCTCTTTCAATTCTCAAAAATTTCTTCAGTGATATGCGCCTGTATTGTTCGCATTAAAGTAAATGAATACTCTTTTCTGTTGAGCTGCTCTGTATTTTTATGACAACGGACTAAAGTCAACGTCTATTTTTTCCCCCTTCTTCTTTTTCTTCTTTCAATTATACTTAAGTCAGTCAGTATTGCTCGTCCTGCTAAACTTCATTATGTTTAAAGACAATGAATCGTGAAAGAAAGTTTTAATGATTCACCATTACCACTGATGCGAAACTTGTTGGAAAGTGCTTTTCCTCTTCCTTCACGTCTCATTGTCTTTTCGGCACCTTCTTCATTTCTTCTTCTCTATATGACCATTTCATAAAGACAAGGCACACTTTCTAGTTTCTTTATTGGGATTTAACAAATGTTCTGCAAAAAGCTCTTTGGGTGGATCTAATTTTGGAAAACAATTTTCGTCGTCTTTTGTTCAGTAGTCGTTGTTTACAGAAAGGTACGACGCAAGCGAGTGGCCTTTTGAGATTTAATCAGTTAATCCATCGGGGTATTAGGTAGGATTTAGGTCTTGCAATTCATCAATGTTCGAATCTATATATATAAGCTAGTTTGCGGTGGTTTTATTCCTCTTGGGGGCCCTTGTGTTACGTTTGATTGTAATCGAGTATGTTTTTGTTGCAGAGTATTTCTTAAAAATAATGTTTTCCAAACTGCTATTCTTGGATTTGAAATTGCATTGTATTAAGTTTTTTTTTTAAAGCAATTTTAAATGAATGAGTTCTTTATTGAATTTAAAAGGACAGTGTTTCTTATGAAATGTATAAATGGTAAAACCTTTGATTTTTCTTGTTTTGTGAAAGTAATTTTTATTTTTATTTTTTGTGGGTACTGGGCTCATTCTTGTATTCGTGTTTTTACCGTATTGTCTGGCGCAGCATGTCCTCTTTTGGACTTTGTGCCACTAAACCCTACATTCAATCCAATCCATTCTTGTATTTGTGCCTATCTTTGCATCAGACAGCTATTAAAATTACATTGTAGTCAACTTTTTTACCTCGCATATTTTTAACAATTGAGCTTATTAGGCCGGGATAGCCGGGTCGGTAGGGCGCTGGGCCCATGGTCAAGAGGTCGTGGGTTCGATCCTTGTCGGCCGAAGACTCCCCTTGTAGTAAATGGTGACTGATGCACGTTGAATCTGTCGAGTTTCAAAGTCCTCCATGTTCCCATAACAAATCCATACCTCTGGGAGTACTGATCCAGAAGTTTCCTTGTCTTCTGGATTGCTTCAAAATTACAAGGCTACGGAATTGTACATTAGTTGTCGTATACCCAATATTGGGTCGGCTGTTCAACGACGGTTATAAAATAAAATTGAGCTTATTAGTCGTTACCATTGACTTTCAATAAATCTTAAGTTTCACATTAATGACAAATCACATGTTTTGTCATAAATTTTCAATCTATTTTGCTTTGTAATATTTGTAAGCTATTGAAGAATCAGCCATTATTTCTTTAAATGGTTGTCATGAATTGTTTTTTAAATAACCGGAGCTTCTAAAATGGCTTTTTCTTACTGATCAATTCGTTTTAAAGAAACATCTTGCTTTTAAGACATTTATTTTAACGAAAATCATGCTGATTAAATTTTGAAATGTTAACTGTAGGAGTAGACAAGTAAGATTATTTATCCTTCGTTTAACCGGGGTTGGTTAATATATAATTGATAGTTTTCTATTCTGCCGTCATTGATATAAAATTTTCTAGTGCCTGTTGTCATCGTTATTAGCTATTATAAGTAAACTCTAAACTCAGTAGCGCGACAGCCCATCTCAGTTTGGGCTCTGGGGTGCAAGAGCAGATGTTCCGGTCAGGTGGTCAGCCGAACGTGGAACCCCCAGTGTTTAGTTCCCAAACATGCTTGGTACTCATTTATCGACCCACTGAAGGGCTGAGTCAACCTTGCCCGGCCCGAGGATTGAACCCAGGACCTGTGGCACGGGAGCGCGAGGCGCTACCACTCAGCCACCGGGCGTCATAAAAGCTGTATTATAATTATTATTTATTATAAGTAAAGCTGTATTATTTTTTATTTTTTTATTATTTGCATCTTGACTAGCGCACCTTTTGTATTTTTTTTATTTTTTATTTTTTAAGTAAAAATCATTGAAGGATTTTTATCATTTTAAAGAATGAAATAAGTATTTTTCTCCTTAAAAAAGGAAAAAAAAAAAAAAACTTTTTTACAAGTCTTGTTTTAATGCTGAAATTTTAATGTATGTTCAACAAGCATACTTGTCAAGTTACAAAAAAAAAAAAAAAAAAAAACTTCTAAAGCTATTTTAAAACTAATGATAAGTTGGTTATGTAATGTTTGCAAAAAAAAACATTTTCGAATATTTTTCATTATTAAATCATTCCTGATAAATTTATATAATATTAAGACAAAAACTAAGATTTTTAAATTCATATTTGATTTTTAAAAAGAAAAAAAACTATTGTTTGCGATAGTATTGAATTTTTTTTTATTTTTATAAAGCATTTCAACAGCAGTTCTTCTTCTCTAAACTAGTTGATCATTGACACTTTCCCACCATTGTTTACCTTAGCTTTTCCTTCTGTTTGCGTTGTACTTAAAAAAAGAAAGAAAAGAAATGAAGATATTTCTCATATTCATCTCTTTTCAAACGTACCGCCATTGTGCAGTAATGTCAATAAAGATATTGTGTTACTTATTTGATGACAAAACTAGTCTTTCTTCTGTGTTGACACGGTTGTATTTTTTTCCTATTGTATTTCTCAAAGATATTTTTTTTTGGCAAGCACTTATCATTACCAGTTTCAGTTATAACAATTTTGTTAATGGTAAGTGTTATACAAGAAGTAGTGAAAGAAAAGGCTGCACTTTAGAAAATCCAATCATGTGATGAAAGCGGTTTAACGAACTAAAATAAAACTAAAACGCATTAAAATAAAACTTTTTGTTTTAGTTCGAGTAGTTGCGCCCGATTAATATTTTCCAACCAAATCTCTACAGTTAATACTTTATCACATTAAGATAATTGTATTTATACATTTTTAAATGTATCAGTACAAATCTTTTTTTCAAAAATGAAATGCAAATTGTAATTTTTATTTAAGTAGCTCGGACTTGAAGCTTGCTATTAACACTAGATTGCCCAAGGAAGTCATTTTGACTGCTTTTTAATTACAATTAGAAAAACAATGATGTATATAATGACACAATTTCTTTGAATTTTGTCAAATTTTTGTACAACATATAATTTTTTTTATTGTTAATATTTACTAATAACTTGTTATATAACTGTAAATAATGTAAAAAATATTGAAAATTAATTTTAAACAGATTTCTTTACACATTAGTTATTCTTTGACAATCCAGTCATCTTGACTGCTTTTGGGCAATATAGGTATATACTAAGTTTCAGTCTTTCTAGTATTAAACACATAATAATTAACTTATATGGAACATAGGAAATGCGAATGATAACAAGCGGAACTAAAAAATTGTATTGCTGATAAAATTCGATATGAGAGTATGTTCACATTGAAGTCACAAAAAATATGATACAATGATACGTTTAACCCCTTTTCTCGTCCAAGAGTGCAGATAGCAGGTCCTGCATCTGGATTATTTTATTTAATGATATAAGTTAACGTTGAAGATAATTAATTGCATTTCTAATTAGTTTTTTTTTACATCTTTTCCTTTACACGCCGAGTCTTTAAAGCTTAAGCCGCAAGCTGTTTGATGTCTCATAATAATTACCTCTAAATTAAGGCAATTTTCTTAATGTTAACTTCGACTTATGCATGTGATGGATCAGTGTTACTAATTAAAGCAAAACATTAATAGTTACTCTACCTTCATATTCGACTTCCTCATTGAAGTTATTTAGCAAGGTTCCTTCAAGAAGAATCGGCCTAACTTAAGATGGACGGGAAAATGTCGATTAAGCTTGCTAGACTGATTGGCGTTCACGTTTTATTTTTCCACGCACTCCCTAGACTTCATCCAGACATAGGTTGCTCCTGGTTATCTTATTGACATGCAAACTTCATCACCGGTTTCTTTTATCCGGATCCGCAAGGCATCCGACTTTGTGTCGAATATATTTTCAGTGGGATACCTTTTGCATTGATTAATGAATCAAAGAAGGTATGTCCATATACTTGATGATCCCTTGTTTAACGTGTCCACGTGCATGATAAAAAGGTCAGTTGAACCCTCTGGTATCTTTTCATTATTTGAGTTAAAGATTGTATGTATTTTTTTTTAAACGTTTCTGCATGGACTTTTTGGAATTGAAAATTTTCCTCCTATGCCTTTTAAAATATGACATATTTCTATTAGAAGCCAAGGCTGTTTATTTATTTATTTTGTTTCAAATAGTATTTAATGCCGTACATCAAGCAAAAATGAAATTTTTGTGCAGGGCAGTCACAGTTCTGATTTTTCTAATGCAAATTGGACTCGGAATATAAAATGTAAATTTTTAAAAAAGTATTTGAGCTCTTATCATTTTTTTACTATAATTTTTATTTACGATTTAAACTTTTTAAAAGTGTAAGTATTACTTCTCAAATACTTATACAGTTGAACCTCGATTTAACGAATTGATTGGAATCGACAAATCCGTTCGTTAAATCGAAGCGATTCGTTTAATCGAATATCAATTTTTGTAAAGAGTATTATGGTATAAAACTATCAATGCAAAATACCCTTAGATATACAGTTAATGAAAAAAAGTTATTATTGTTTACTACGAGCTTAAAAATTATAAGTTATACGTTAGGAAATCAACTTTAAAATGATCTTAATTTTTTATAACGCTCTTTGCTTTTAAAACTTAATGCATAAATGCATACATATAATTACACACTTGGATTAGGGTGTGAAATATTCAAAGCTTTAGTTTTATGTGCGAATTTTTTTCCAGCTATTTTTGTTCGTTAAATCAAAGCTAAAAATTCGTTAAATGAGAGCATTTTAGCACCCTTTTTGTCAGGACAGAGGAAGTATTCGTTAAATCAAAGTACGTTAAATCGAGGTTAGACTGTAGTACAAAACTATTTGTACTATAATCTCTCATCATTCTTTAACTGTGATTCCAATTCAAGATTTAAACTTTTTTTGGAATATATTTCCTTTGAAACTTAATGTTCATTATTCATTAATTTCAGTTGAAAGTATTTGAGCTAAAAGGCCGTGCTTATCCATTATTCACTTATTTCGAATATAAGATGTGATCGATTTATTTAAAAAAAATCTTTCCTGTCATTCATAAACCGTTTATTACATGAAGTTCGCGAGCACACCCACCTATCTCATCACTCAGGTAGGATGAGTTCACTAATCTAAATCTTGGAATGCTGCTTGCGTCCTTAGCTGTGGCTGGAAGTTAACCCTCTAGTGACGTCACAGATGGATGTAGATTGTTCAGTCTATTTTAATTGCCAGCCTTTCTGAATTTCTAGTTGATGAATTCTTTCACCAATATTGCAATGTTGGTAATCTTTTTTTTTTCTTTCAATGTTCATATAAGATATAGGCTTAAATACTTTCATTAAAAAAAAAAAAAGAAAAAGAAATCTATTTTGAAACTCTCGTTTCAGAAAAGTTTCATATCTTTCCCTGCCTTACAGTTAACGAAAATTTTTGTAATGTATTTTTCCAGACTTAGATAAAATGAAAAACTTTCTGCGGACACAAAATCTGAATTAAAAAAACTTTCGGCAAGTAATTTTATTGACACTTGTAACTATTTCAACCCTTTCATTGCTACCTAATTTTGATGAAATTGGTTTTAAAAAAAATCACCGATTTAAAAATAAATAAATAGCATTTCAATTTTTATTAAAAATTATATCGATTGTTATACATACCGATACATTTTTCTTTAAATACAGCAGCTTTTTGAAGATATAAATCTAGTTATTGAGTTACCAAATTTTCCGTTATTGTTTTCGATGTTTCTAAAACTGACTGCGGGGTTTAAGAAAATGTTGACATTTTCTTAACCTTCTTTCTTCTTCTTATTGTTATACATTGTATACATATACAATGTATAATTAAAATAAATAATAACTTTGATAAGAGTAAGTAAGCTCAAAGTAATTTTAAGCCTACTCTACGATTTAGTATATTGCAATAATCTGAGCTTAAATTGTGTAACCGTTCGCGGAAAATTTGTATATTTATGTGTTGTATTATGTATATTTATTTCCTTCCTTTTTTTTTTTTATATATAAAAACACATGATTCTTGAATTTAAATTACCCCATTGATATAGGGCAAAATCAGAAATTTTACTACTGGCCTGTTGTAGCATTTTAACAGTGGCCACTTTTTAAAATATGTGGCTATTTTTTTAAAAATTGAGAGTTACAAATGAGTAATTGGTCCTGTCTAAACAAATCTTCCTCTTGCCAACTGAAGCAAACTAAAGCTTGGTGCGTATTGCTGAAAACTTCGAAACTAACACTTTTTAGGAGGAAGGTTTTAAAATCGCATAATGGGTTTCTGAACTTTGAGCTTAGCCTTTTTTTTTCTTTTCTTTTCTTTTCCTGTCTTAAGTAGATAATAGTTGTTTTTTTTTCGACGCAGCCTTCACTTATCTAGACTGATTGAACCTGTTATTTTCTGGACAGTGCTAAAAATCTGTCTACATTACTATTACGTTAAAAAATCGTCATTTATGTGTTATTTAGAAGTATTATATTATTCTACTGTAGATACACTTTCAGTGTTTGTGAATTATGTTCAAATAATTTACTTTTTAATTTACAACGCTGGGAACCTGTTAATCCCAATTTGTATGTTTTATTTTATTTTTGAATTCAGACCAAATTGTTCAAATCTGATAAAAATTACTTTAATTTTAAACACTATCTGCTACACCCACTGCTATAATAATAAAAAATATGCATCCCAAACTTCGTGAGTTATACATTCATTTTGATAACCGATACCTGCTAGCTAATACATTAAACATTTTTGATTTATATTTTTTGTAACGTAGAGGTTTGTAATTAATGAACGATAGTATCTTTCTTGTGCCAAGTTTGCTTTGTGTTAAGTAAATTTTCTTATTTTAGTTGAATTTTAATCTTTGCATTTACCACTGTCCACTGGAAAAAGAATTCTAAGCAGCAACGAAAGTTATTAAATTCAGTGAGAGAGAAGTTCTGAAACTGAAATTAGAACTCCCACGGAGGAGCTAAACAGTCCGATTGAAGTCAGAACTTAAAAAAAAATCGGCACGATTAAGTAAGTGTTCGTAGTGGTATCCTGAAGAAGCTTGAAGAGAGATTAGTTCTCCTGAAATCCCCATTGTAGAATCTGGAGTTTTGCAGCAATTGAATTGATTAACCAATATTTACGTTTTTTCTTTCCTTATACTGATTACTAGAGCCCGGATTTTGATAACCTAAAAAATCTCAATTAATGCCCTTAAAAAGTGCAAAAAATGCCCTTAAAAATGCAAAAAATGCCCTTAAAATGCAAAAATTACGCTGAATACGCCTTATGACATGACTTAAATAAAGTAAAAATATTGAACTAAAACACTTTTTTACTCTTTAAAATTATTATGAGTCATTTCAAAAAGTATAAAGCAATGTAATACTTGTTCTACGTTCATTAAAGTTTGAAAAATATGTTTTATATCCTAAAATAACAAAAAAAAGGAAAATATATTGACTCCAAAACATTTTCATTTTGTATAGAAACTTTAATGAATATAACAACTTCCATCTCATAATATTACTAAATATCAGAATTACTTTGGATTATTAATTTTTTTTTAATATTTTGAAATGTAAACGAGCGTTTCTTGTCTGAAAGTTCATTTTTATACCTGAAGAAGCTTCTTCCAACGTCTACTGATGTTATTGGTGCGTACTTGAAAAAGACGGTCTCACTTACTGACAATTCTTCTTCAATTTGAAAAGATGTTGCTTCACCTGTTAATATCCTAGAGATTTTCTTCATTGTTTGGAAGCCAGTGTAACAATGAAAAATGATGAAAAATAATAAAAATTGGAAAAAATTAACAAAAAATTTAAAAAATGCTTTAAAATGCAAAATATGCCCCAAAATTTAAAGAAAAATGCCCTATTAATCTAAAAAAATGCTCTAAAGGACAAAAAATGTCCAAAAATGCAAATGTCATCAAAATCCGGGCCTTACTGATTACATTATAGAGAAGGAATGAAGATGGACAATTTTTAGAATATCCCTGCTGATACACCGATACTAACGATGATGTATTATATATCTCAATCACATTACAGAGGAAGCTTGAAGAGTGGTAGATCTTAGAAAATCCTTGTTGCAGAACTTGCAGTTTTTTGCAATTTTATTTACTATATGAAAACATCTACTGCATTCTCTAAGAGACTATTATTCGAAACGCAGTACCTGAACTATTAAAATATTTTATGTTTTGCATTCCGAGACTATCATAGCACTGATATCTTTAGATCAGTGGGTTCGAGTAATTTTATTTCTGAAAAAGAAATCAACGGTTGCATTCCGGTTCTGCTTGGTTGACGAAAGTAAAAGCTATGCATGTGATACGATGCCAGAGAAGAGAATCTCAAAGCAGCTTAGCTTAACCTTGAGAAAATTGAATATATATTTTAAAAAAAAGTAATAGTTTTTCAGTATATTTTCTCCACCCCAAATATTGTTGGATTGGGTCAGTTGTAACAAACTACCTCTTGAAAAGGCATTTATTTACCATTTTGACGGTCAATGGCTGGTGATCGTGACCTTAAGCAAGGACGATTCGCACGAATTGGCTGAAGATCCTGAAAAAAAATGTGGAAAAAAAAGTTGTTTCACGATGGCTGAGTTCCTTCTTATAGTTGTGTTTATGTAAGTGACAGAATAGTTTAAAGGATTTTCACTTGAATTGCTGTATCCTTGATTCAATTGCTGAGGTAATTTTCGGTTCATGTTCTCATCTGAGATTTCCTGTAGATTTATGTAATTTGCAAGGTAATAGTTCATTTATTCCGAGAGTTTATTTTTATTTTTTATTATGTCATCCTATTATATTTATTTTAAAATATTTATTTTTCGTCCTTTTACACAAACGTGACAGACTGGCTGCATTGACAATCTTTCGAGGTTCTGACACAAAATGTGCTTTTACTTCAGTAAAATTATTTTTTATTCTTTATTGCTATCGTATTCTACCTATTATTATTTTTAAATTCATGTACCGTTATCTCCGATTTGTCCCCTGGAAAGCTGCAAAAATTCGAAATACAATTTCTTAACCGCTTAGTTCCTTGTGAAACCTAAGTCGATCAAACAAAGCTGCAAAAACTTGCTTGTGAAACAAAGCTGCAAAAATTCGAAATACAGTTTCTTAACTGCTTAGTTCCTTGTGAAACCTAAGTCGATCAATATAGAGATTTTGAAGTCTCACACACCTTCTCGTACATAAACTGTGGAATTACTTACAAAACTATCTCGTTTCTTTATAGAGCTTGTGCAGAATTTACGTACGTGAGACTGACGAATATAGAAGTTTTCACTTTCACGTAGCATATTGCTCTTTCACTTGCGTAGGTTTTGTACAAGTTCTGAGAAAAACCAAGATTTTTCTGTAGCAAGTGTCTCACAGAATGTACTTTACTTGAAACGGTACGCGATTCAAATTCTCTTAAATAATCAACTTCAAGTGCAATTTGTCATTCTCTCCTCGATAATTTATCATTTGCCACTCTCAAAATCGCTCAATTGGTCTCACGTAGCATTCCACACTCTTGCTTGAGCCACAAATACCATGAAAATTATTATAATTATTTTGTTTATTATTTTCATTACAATTCAATAAGAAAGGTTCTGACTTAAATAATAATTTTATAATATAGATAACAACTCCTTCCAGATAGAGTAAAATTATAATTTTGAAACCGTTGTCCAAACCGCTTCATAAATTCAAATTTGCCGCTTAACACCTAACGGTATCGCTGCTTTTAATTCCGAATAAAGTTTGCATTAGTTCGATTTGTAAAAATTCGATTGGAACAAAATTGCTACAAAATTCTCTACTGTATCACTGCTGTTAATTCTGAGTACAGTTTGGTGCATACGTTTTTATTCATTATTTTCTCCAAAGTGGCCGACAGATACTAACGCAAATCATTGTGAAGCTTTTCTTTTGCATTCAACATGCCACCGCTTTCTTTAGGTATTCTTGATAGTGTTAAACTGAAATAAAAAACCCAGTTAAGACAAACATATTTAAAAGAAATAAATTTTATTTGAGTTGACCATGATAATACTGTACACGTGAACTTTTTGTTTACACGGGAAGTTTAAGGTTCAAATCAAATTGCAAATGAAAATGAACAATTTTATAGATTTTCTTACTTTAATTGATATCATGAATGCTTGATATTTTGATTCAAAATGCTAATTGCATTATTTTACAATAGCTAACTAAACATTTGTTTCCTGCTTTTCTTATTTCTGCGAAGTCCAAATATTTCCTTAATATTTTAAAATCTTAAAAAATTTAAATACTTAAATTTTTATCTTTTACTGTGTTTTACTAAAAATGTAGGAGTATTTCCTATGCTAATTTGTTTGATATAAATAAAGAAATGTATAAATAACATGGTGCGTAGTGTTTTTAAAAAGGACTTAAATGTGCTTTTTTCATTATATGTTTTTAAAAAGTGCTTAATTTTCTCTTTTCGAAAATGAGATTTTTTTATATTTTCCATGTTGATTTTCGCCACATGTTCTGCAAAAGCGTGCTTTTCACATTGTTCTATTGAACGTTTTCACAATTTATTCAACCACAATCCATTTCAGCGTACTGTTGGTCCATAGCGTATGAAAGCGCCAATCATAAAATACTTGCGAATCCACATGTGCGTCTGAGCTGAGTTCGGGGAGATTCTTATGTGCAACTCTGCTGCTGCATTTTGCAAGATATTCTCCATTTTCAGATTTCATTTTCCACACTTAGAAATCGAACCGAAAACTCTCTCGATCTTTTTATGGTGGCTAATATAATCAAGAAAAGAGTTCTTTGTCAGAAACTAGTTATTTTATCATGATCATGTAAAGTCTTTGAAAATTATTTTGCATTTTGTTAATGTATATAGTGCTTAAAAATATTTTTTGAGTTCTTAAAAAGTACTTTAAAGGTGCTTATTTTTTTGTTGAAAGATTTGGCTACACACCCTGAATAAGCTTTTCTTATCTTTTCTTAAATATGTAGTCTATGAGTCGAATGATTACGTACAGAGTTTACAAATTGCTGGTTTTACCTGGAGTTTGTTAATTCACATTGATAATTATTTTAAACCTCTTTTTTTTCCGCCCTGAAATGAAAAGAATTTGTCAGTTTTAAATGCATGAAACCATTTCCGTTTGTGAATTAATTATTTTCTCTTCATCATAAATTTTTATTACTGAGAAGGTAAATGCCCGTGCTAAGCGAAGCGTGACATTTTGAAAATGATCTTTTAATCACAGATCCGTATCTTGACACTTGCTTTAACACTACTTTTTATCCCTGCATCATTTATTTTCATCGAAGAATAATGATAAAAATGCGTCATTTTTATTTTATATCCAACTTCCTACGTCCTGAGTCAGACAATAAGTCATCCAGCATTAATTAAAATAGGTAATTTTTAATTAAAGTTAATATATTTTTTTCTTTCACTTCTGATTAGAATTTTTTCTTCTTCTTTTCCTCTCTATATGCTGAAAAAGAATCTGAAAAACATTTTGCAGAGAAGACAGAAAAAATAGCCATTTTTATTTTACAATGGAGCACTCTACACTTGGACAGACAATAATACATGCAATTACGGAAACTGAATTAAAATTTATAATTAAAACCGTGGTTATTCCTGACTTTTTTGGGAAAAATTTACACATTTTGTGAAAAATAGGGTCTTTTTTTTTTGGAAATCGGTAAAAAAAACTAGTCATATTCCTTGAATCTAAAAGCAATTTTAGATTCGGAGAATATGAGTAGATAATCAATAAATCATACAATCGGGTACTTTCAGCTTGGGTTCTGCTTTTACGAAATAGTGAAAACAAGGTCCCGTTTTTTGTTTAAAAGAAGAAAAAAAAGTCTTTCAAGAACTTGCAGCTCTCAAAATACGAATTTAAGATATCATCGACTCCGTTTTTCAAAAGAATTTTGCAAAGGGTCCATTTTTAAAATTAAAAACATTGCAAAAGGGTCTGTTTTAAAATGAAAATGATTGTGAAGGGCAAGTTTTAAAAACAAAAAATGTTGCGAAGTGTCATGGAATTGTAATTTTTTTTTTCTTCTTTTATTATCAGTATGCTGAGAAAAAGAAGAAGAAGAAAAAATTGCTGAGAGGACACTAAAATTTGTATTTTTTTTCTTCACCTTGGCATTTACTTGGCATTACCTTTTCAAGGTGAACCCAAAGACACCCAAAATAATAACTTACAAGAACCCTACTTTGATTTTATCACTTTTTCCTTTTTGTCTTAGCACCTTGTGGAATTGCAAAAGGTGAGAGCAAAAAGTGCTGACTAAGCGTCCTGTCTGTGAGTTTTTGGCTCACTCTCTGCATTCTTTTACCTTTGTTAGTTTTGGTCCAGCTACTGTTCACAGAATGCTAACTCTTCTGTTCCTAATCTTATTTACTCAACAATTTCCGTACATAAATTGCATGCTGAGACTAGTAAAATGTCTAAAAGTACCGAACTAATTCATCAGTAGTGAAAGGATTTCGAAACGAGCTGAGACTTATTGCTTTGTAAATTGTAAACAAGTCCAACTTGGAAAGTCTTCAACAAATTCTGTTACTGAAAGAGCTATGTTGCTTGAAAAGGCAATAAGTTTTATTTCATTTCAACGACAGCTCTTCGTTCCACCTCTTATTTAGTAACCTGATAAAGGGGTTACTGAGTTTGTTTTCGAAAACAAGGTGATTAATTTTAAACACCCTTATTGAATTAGTAGTTTCTATTCTTTACATTTGCAAGGCGGCTCAGCATAAGGTTTTTTAGATAGCTTACAAAAAAGTTTAGAATTTTTAAAATTAAAAATCCCTGTTTTGATTCCTTTCTCATCCTAAAAATTTTTTTTATTTTCAAAGTAGGTTTTTCTTAATAAATAAAAAAAGAAAAACTGCGTTTTTTGTGAAACTGAGAAACACTCCGGAATTCTATTGTCAATAGTTATGGACCAAAGATACATCAGTCTCAAACACAAACATTAAAATGAAACTTAATTTTACTAGCTTTTTATATGCACCACCTTTATAATTCAGTTTATTTTGTAACGTTTACTTTTATTTATTAACAAGTTTAAATTGCTTTATAAATATGTTTTTAAATCAATTTCTTCAACGATAATGTGACGAGATGTTTAAGAGTTATGTGGTTCAACAAAACAGTTAGGAGCAATGCCTTTAAACTTCGGAATCTTTAGGACTATGATAAGAATAAGGTTGAAACTACACTATCCTACAATAATTGAAGAGACAATTTCAGTTTTTAACATGTTTTAAAATTTCTCAACAAATACTTAAAAGGATTATTTTGTAGTTTTAGAGATGTTTAGTTTCTGCGATTTTTCATACTCAGCAATAAGATTTAAAGCTTTCAGAGATTTTGAAAACCTACAATAAATAAAGAAAGAAAACAAGTATTTTTTGAACACCCTATGCCAGAAAGTCAAGCAAAAAACTTGTTACTTGTATAGATTACTTAAGTTTTTATTTTTATAACTGTTTCTAGTAACTATTTATGAAGATCTGAACATTTTGATAAAAAATTCATTTTTTCACCAAGTTTTTTTCCTGCTTTTTTAATAACTTCATAAATATTCAATGGAATTTAACAAAATTTTTGGAGAAATTTTCCAAAGTGTAGATTTAAAATTAAAAAAAAAAAAAAAATTCGTTAAATGCTGCGCAAAATATGAGTAATCAAGCTAGTTCTTTCATATTGCACTTGCGCTAAAGAATTTTAAAAAAAGTTCTTTCATAATTTTGTAGGGGATCGCATTTGGCAACTAATGATAAAAGATTTATTTGAATATCTTAAAAATTTAAAAAGTTTCAAGCAATTTTCTAAGTAGTTTGTATACTTTTTAAAAGAAAGCTCAAAACGATAAGGGGCTATCCAAAAATTTCATCTTGTGCTTATTAAACAAGATTTATTAAAAATGAGACCGGCATTGTGGGGGATCATGTATGTTTATATGTTAAAAGTATGTTTTCCTTCTCTATATCAAAGTTTAGTTTGCGAATGATTATTATAAGGTATTATTTGTTATTAAATTTTATCTTATACAAAATAAAATTTGTTTGTAAAAATACAAAAACAATTTAGAAAATTGCTTGAAACTTTTTAAATTTTTAAGATATTCAAATATTTTTTTTTAATAGTTGCCAAATACGATTGACTACAAAATTATAAAAGCACTTTTTAAAATTTTTTTCAGTGCATACGCAGTATCAAAGAACTGCCTTAAATACTTATAACTTGCTCTGTTTTTAACGCGCATGAACTGAACATCTCTAAAGTTACAAAATAATCCTTTTAAGTATTTCTTGAGAAATTTAAAAAAAAAATGTCAAGAACTGAAATTGTCTCTTCCATTATTGTTGGGTAAAGTATATATAATAAGAAACCCCCTCTTTAATGCATCGTGTAAATAAATTAAGCTAAGCTAATTATTTCAGCTAGGATGAAATAGAGCACGATTGAAAAATGTTTGGTGCAATTATGGACAAAAATGTCTCGTTCAAATTGGTGGAAAAAGGTTGATTCAATAAAATAAAAACCATATCATTAACTTCTTAGCTATTCTTGTAAAAAATACAATCTCGAAGCATTAGTCAAAATCTTTATAATTTTAGTAAATAATTTCTTACGACGTACCTGCTTTTCGAAAAGGAATCCCTAAAATTAGGATTCCTAGTTTAATTCTTTGTTAATTGGTTTTCTAATGTTATTCTCTATACTCCTTTTAATTAATAATCCTTATACTATACATTTTCTTTAAAGTAGACTTTCATTTATGAACTTAATTTTCAAAGTGTGATTGATGTGTAGGTAAAATGTTATTAAAAGTTTTTTTTTTTTTTTCGGCCAATTTTTATTTTTCTCTTTCTCACCAATTATTATAAACTATCACTGCAATTATAACCGGCCCATTTTCTCAGATAGCGATGAGGTACATTAGAATGATTTCACAAGTTTAAAATTTCTAACGCATTTTCTGTATGTAATATTATTTGTTTGATAATTTCTAACGCATTTTCTGTATGTAATATTATTTGTTTGATAATTTCTATCCGAGAATAGGCCAGAAACATGCATCCATAAGAATGTTAAGTGCTAAATGGCTTTACAGCTGTTAATGTTCAACTTGACTTCAAGGTATATTTAAATGGCACGTGTTTTGACCTTCGATCTCATGACATAAATATTTATGCCATAAAATCAATTTATGTCACACGTTGGAGACACTTCGATAAGAGAGGCTAACTCTGGACGTCCCGAGGAAGCGGTTTACACTGTTGTCCTCCCTCCGGCCTTCATTCATTTTCTCCTCTCTCTTATTAATTGTCCATTCTCACGGCGGGATACCCATTCCATTGTGTTGTTGTTTCTTGACATGCTTTGAATTTTATATTCTGAATCATCGCAAGTTCGTGCTGGAGTTATTTCTGCAAAATAAATAGTGGAAAAATGGGCGAACATGTTTTCTCTTTCCCAAGTACATTTTTTCCCTTCCGCGTGCTGACACGTTTCCGAAAGTTATGCTTTTTTGCTTGAGTGTGAAGGATTTTTTGGACATGAATGAAGAAAAAAATATTTTCTCATGTTTTGTGTGTGACAGAAGAGTTATTGTTACCCTCTCCCCCGTCCCATTTTTTTATTTCTTGTGTCTGCTGGGGAGGTATTTGAAAGTTGGATTCCAGTGTGCTTGCCAGATGTAGACGGTTGTAACTGATTGTAATTTATTGCTGTTTGACGGGACAACTTTCTAAAATAAGGGTTTTCATTCTTTCATTGCATTTTTTTGAATACATACTGGATGAAATGTACATGAGGTTTTATTAATTTTGAACCTATTCAAATATACACTGGTGTTAGAAATTAAGAGAATTTGCAGACTTGGTCGATTATCTCTAGAACTACTGGACCGATTTTAATGAAATTTGATATGTACATAAATTGATACAATACAAAACAAACAACCATTTAACAATTGTAATGCACAAGCATGATCGTGCGTATAAACTATATATTCTTGGCTTCTAATATTTCTTTCTTCGATATGATCTTAATAAAATATTATTACTTCGTATATTTCTAATTTTTTATTGACTGGACGCGTAGCGTTTTTAAAATGTGCTTATTTTTGATTTTAGTTTTTTAAAAGCTCTTAAAGGTGCTTTTTTCGTTGGGTGTTTTTTAAAAGTACTTAATTTTCCTTTTACTTTGTTGATTTTCGACACGCATTATGCAAAAAGACATTGTTCTATTCAACGTTTTCACAATTATTTCAACCCCAATCTATTTCGGCGTACCGTCTGTACTTAGCGTATGAAAACGCCAATCGTTTTTATAATTCAAAATTTCATGATTTTTGACAATTGTCAAAAACTATACCAAAAGTTTTTTTTTTTTGGACATGATGGTTAAATCCGGATAAAATCGTCCATTGTCGAAAACTTGCCAACCCTGCCTTATTATTATTTTCTTAAAAAATATTCTTAAAATATTCTTGAGTGCTTGAAAAGTGCTTATTTTTTGTCTAAAAATTTGGCTGCGCACCCTGATATTTTCTGGGTATGTAAGCAGTGTGATACCCTTCAGATTTTTCAGTGCTTTATCTACCAGATTGTATCAGGAGAATCCTATTTTGTTATCAGTAAAGCTAATGAGGTATCGCAAAAGGATACCTCATCAGCTAGGGATACTTTTTTTGTATCAGGCAATTGTCTTCTTTCTCCAAAAGCATTTTCCTGTTAAGCCTTTGATTGTAATCGATTAAATCTTTCAACTTCTCTACCACCAGGCTCATTATTAACCTTTAAGAGTTTTGTTTAATCCGATAGAATCAAAACATACCAAACTAAACTCGTTTTAAGAAGTCAGCCATATTAATTCTCTTTTTCTTTCTAAAACGTTTTATCAACAACCCATCTTTATTTGCTACCATTCTAGCTTTATGGTTGGCGTCAGGTTTATCAACCTCGAGCAATCCTCCAGTAATGATTTCGTTTGAAAAAAAAAAGATGACTTTTTTTTAAACGGAGCAATTAGTGGCCTTTGTTGCTGTTACAACTTAGAAAAGAGACAGAGGGAAGAAAAAAAAAATAATAATAAAATTGCTACGCTACCTCTTCCTATCCTACCCTGATGTTACGTCAATCTGTTATGTTGTTATCCGTTCATTTAGGTTTTTATTTAATTTTTTTTCCCCGCTTCGAATTCCTAATTAGTTACTGGTCTATTTGGGAAGGATTAATTGTTCTTTTACTCCAGTAACGATTATAGAAAAATGTACTTAGTATTTTTTTCCGCTTATGTTCATAAAAAAAATGCCGTTCCCAAGTTCAGTGTTTTTGACCTTGGGCTTTTTTTTTTACTTGTTTCTGTTTTCCGAAGGCCTTTGACCTTGCTATTTTTTCATTTATACAAAATATTTATTTAATGTAATATTTATTTGTTTCTTTATCGTTAACTCGTGTTTTTTTCCCCCCTACATAAACCCGTACTCTTAATTGAAGCATGTTTGCACTATTATATATTTTTTTTTCATGTTGTATTTACGTGATGCAATGCAAATGTTTATTATTTAAATACGAAAAATCAAAACCATTTCCACATTGACGTTTTATTATTTAAATCTCTCTTTTAATCTGCTAATTTCTTTTGTATGCATTTACTACTGCCTAAATTTTAATTTCTTAAATTGCGATAGTATCCGATTTCTTGTCTCTTAAACGATGTTATTACTCAGATAAATTTTTTCATTGACGTAATCTACATTTATCTAACACCTGCATCTGCTGTCGAATGTTAGATTCTTAGAAAATTCTGCACCTTTCTTTAATAATACCTTCAGTCATTTTTTAAAAGTCGTGACTTTCTGATGTTATCTAATGAATATTTGTTTGGAATAATACTTTTAATTAAATTTGTCATTGATATTTTTTCTTTGTATTTCGTAAATATTGAAAAAAACATATATTCATTTTAGTGATGTTTATAATTTCAAGTGGATTTTTTAATTGTATTATTGGCTGATGGTTAATTAAAAACTAATGGATGTTTCGAAAATATGGGTAATATATGCTTGTAATATTAACCCTGCACGGACGAATGCTGCCATATAAGTGGCATCGCACTTTACTTATGGGGTCCAACAACATGCATTTGATGACTATAGAATTCCTCCCCCCTTTCGTTTCTTTAAATTTTCGTGCCTGGAAGACTCATCAAAGCTGTAAAAATGTTTATCACTAAAACTTTGTATGTAATTACAATAAGTTATGTAAATTTGATTTTAGTATGAAATCCTCGTATAAATGAAATAAAAACGTAAAAAACACTATGTCAGATAGAAAGTTCATGTGTTCAAATTCTAGAAGCTTAGAAAATCTTAAATGATAATTATTATTATGATATTCACAATTATTATAATTGTAATAATTATTATAATTGTAATAATTATAATAATATTCATAATTATTATAATCATAATTATTATAATTGTAATAATTATTATAATTATAGTAATTATTATAATTATACTAATTATTATAATAATTACAATATTATCATTATTTAAAATAATTATTTTAAAATTATTTATAAATTGATTCAACTTTTATCTATTTTCAAACGTGATTAAAAAAAAAAATTCTTTGCTTTTTTGATCAGAAATCAGCCTAGAAACTTCGAGATATTTTCTTCTAAATATTTATAAATAAACCTCTTCGAGCAATCACAGAACATAATTTTTTTTATATTTTATTGTCTGAACTTGGTTGCTTAGCAACGGAGTAAAATTAGGTATTGCTCTCTTGAATTTGCCTAAGGTTATTTGAAATTATTCATTTGCGGCGACGACTTCGCTTGGCTATTTTTTGGAACTATTGCCAAATATATATAGCTTCTTAGCCCCCCAATTTATGATCCAATCTTTTTTGAATTTTGTCTACCCCCTATTTGAAGGGTTAAAAATTCAAATATGAATAAATAAATATATGTCTATTCAAAGTTATGTTTTTGTGACTGATTTCGTAACTTAATTAATAGTTACCATTAATTAATTAGTATATTTGAAGTCACCCGCCAGTAACCATTATGAATGACACCTACTGTGTGGAAATCGGATCATTAGAACGAAGGTTATTCAAGGTGATATCTTTTTCATTTTGTGCACTGTACGTACATGAAAAATCTTACTTTTGGATAAATTTATCAGAACGTAAATATTCCATTAATAATTATTTAATGAATATTTCTTTTTCTCTTCCCATGCTTTTTCTTACTGTTCTTGAAAGAAAAAAGAAATACAGCAGAGCTAATTTTATCACGTTTAAAGATACTTTTAGCTAGACAGTTTTAAGTGTCACTTTTTTCTAGAGTATGAAGACTTATAAATTGCTTCTTGACAACAAATCTTAC
The DNA here is from genome assembly GCA_949128135.1 of Parasteatoda lunata. NCBI lineage: Eukaryota > Metazoa > Arthropoda > Arachnida > Araneae > Theridiidae > Parasteatoda > Parasteatoda lunata. Next base: position 64,116,161 of record OX421979.1, on the reverse strand, counting down.
ATCGCTATAAATTTTTTCTTAATTTTTTTTTTCTGAATCGATAATTTAAAAAAAATAATATTTAACCATTTTATATTTTTTATTTATTTCTTATTGTTCGGGATTAAAGATGAATATTCGTTTTGCTAAATTTTTGATGTTATTTTCGTATATATTTTGACGAGAAATTACAATTTAAATGCCAGTAATGTTATGTATATTGAACTTGGAACGAACCGAATTTTTTGAAAATGAAATTTAATAATAATAACAAAAAACTATTGTAATAAATTTTTGGGTATTAATAAAGTTAGGATTATTCTAAGCAAAATTTTAAGGGCTGTGGGAGATTAGTTGAATGTTAAATACTTAGTTTGTTAAAGGTATCAGATTTCGAGACCTGCATAACTGAACGTTTGTCAGATAAACCAGTGGTTTCCAAAAAGTGTTCCGTGGAACTCTAGGGTTCCAAGAGTGAAGATTTTTTTATTTTATTTTTTTAATCAGGTAGGAGTTGTGAATTCCGTTATTACATTTATATCTAATCAATAATCCACTATTTAATTAATATTTCAGATATTTGTATGAAATAAATTAAAATGTCTGGGAAGAAATAAAAGCAATATTATTTTTGTTTTCCTAATGCATTGAATAAGTTATGAAAAAGACATGTAATTATAAAAAGTTGTTTTAGTATTTCCGTTCGAACTTTTCACTTCAAAACAAATTAACTAGATTCCCACGTATTCTGTTGTTTTACATATAATCTCATTATTATGTTATGATTGTTATTGATATAATGATATAAACGTTTCATTCATCGCATTAAATATTTTCAAAATAATCCTTTTTTTGATTAATATGTTCAGATTTGCTAATAAGCTTCTTTGTTCCATTAAAAGAAAGTCAATCCATAGCCGGAAAAAAAAAAAATTGGAAAAATCGCTACTTATATCAGTTATGCGATTCTGGATTTTGCTATGACAATTTTAATATTTGGAAGAAAAAAATAAACGCAAATTTTATCATTATAGGTTATTCGAATGTATTATTTTTTTAAAGATCCTGTATTAGTAAAATTGTTAAGAACCCACTCATAACATTTTGAATTTCTACAAATTGATTGTGTTTTTTTTGAAATATCATCAAAACTATGTCTTTTAAGGAGTTTAGAATTTTTCTTAAACTACGTAAATTTGTTGACATAAAGAAAGGAAATACAAAAACGCTTTATTAATTTGTTAGGCTTATGAGCCGATTTGGTATATAAATTTCTAACATTCATCAAAAGGATTCGTTCAGACTCTGTTTTTTTTGTTATCTTTAGATTTTACTTATCCTCTCAAGTTTTTTTCACTCATTAATTTAAAAGTTGTGTTCTAAATCTTCTCTCTTTTTTTCCAGGGGCAAATTCGCAACTGTACGTCGTTGCCAGCACAAAGAAACTGGATTAGAGTATGCAGCTAAATATATGAGGAAACGAAGACGAGCATCCGATGTCCGCCATGAAATACTTCACGAAGCTCATGTCCTAGAACTTAGTGCCCAACACCCACACATTGTTCAACTACATGAAATTTATGAAACACACTCCGAAATCATTCTTGTCTTGGAATTGTAAGTATTTAATTCTTTTGCGCGTACAGAATGTCCAGCGATATCGAAATTAAGTAATTCTGAAACTTTTGGAAATGTTGTTGTCGTAGGCCATTAAGGCAAAGGGTACGATTGTTCTTGTTTTCCAGTATTGCCATCTATGGCCAAGAATTCGACTTATGTCACACCCGTTTATAGGGCGGACCCATTCATACATCCATTCATTCATAACAATTAGGGTTAAAAAGATGAAATAAATCTAAATGGTATATTGATAGTGAAAGCTGTAAGTCATAATTAGTATACATAAAGCTGTAATATAATTTTTCTAATTTGTTACTTAAGTTTCCCAACATATTGTACACGAAGTAAGCATTAACAAAAAGATGGCAATGAATGCTGTGTAGAACTCTAGATAAAGAAAAGTACTCTATTGTAACAGTGTATAGCATCATCTTTTTGAAATTTATTTTTGTTTTTAAGACTATTGCGTACTGTCCAGCTATCACAAGAACTCCAGACACTAGATTTGCGTGGTTTTATTGAACTGTTTACTATGATAGCGAAGATAAGTCAGTTCTACAAGGGGCGTGGGATAAACCGTTTTACCAAGACGTTTCACATTGGCTTAGATTTGGTTGTGTCTTGTTAATAGTTCAATTTTCTCTTATTTGAAATAGTTTTACTCGTTTTTGTAGCAAAAAAGAGAACCTCAGTCTTTCAGTCGAGAGGACTTCAGAAGTTTTTGTGATAGCTAGACAATAAAGCGCTACTAGTCTAGCTAGCTAACAGCATGTGGAACATATGGAAGGTTACTTTTGTAACTAATTCTGAAAATGTGGAATAAAATTTTTTACTATCAATACTTCTTTTATTCCGTTTAAAAAATTATTAAATCTAAAGGCTTCTTATACACAATTTTACTAATTAATTAAAAAAAGTTGCCAACAGATAATGCTGTACAAGAGTTATCATGTGCAAGAAATGGTGATGTGCGCCATACATAATTCTAAAGAGGGACTTTGTATTGCAATAGCATCGTATAGTGCGGCTTTGAGGAAAACTCCAGACTAAAAGTCTGAGGCTGTCTGCTGCTATGGTTACAAGCTAGACCACTTTTCTAATGAGGGTGCAATGGAGGAATGAATGTGTTGATTGATTTACTCACGCTGACCTATGCAAAGATCAAGAGAAAGAACTATTCACTCCACAACCCTATTCGAAGTGACTTTTACTCGTAACCATAGTACCCGCGACGACGCGAGACTGATGTCTGGAGGAGTTCTCCTGAAAGGCACACTATACTGCATCATCTTTTGTTAGTTATTTTTTATTTTTACGGTTGTGTTCAACGTATGTAAAATGCCATCAAGTCAGTCATAGTAGTTTAGACTGGGTGCTTTAGACCGTTGTGACATTTTATCTAGTCATCATGTGACAATGACACTTGTAGTGTAGGGTTCTTGTATTTTAACTTCCAATACGTAATGGTAAAAAAAAAAAAATCTATATTATTTTTTAGAGTATCTGGTGGTGAAGTGCAGAGAGTGTTGGACGATGAAGAGGTCGTTCCAGAAAGAGATGCAACAAGACTGTTGAGACAAATATTAGAGGGCGTATCCTTTCTACACGAGCACAAAATTGCCCACCTCGACCTTAAGGTAAGTCGTTAAAAAATTATTCCGCTGATGACTGATGATTTTCAAGAGAAGAAAAAAAAAAAAAAAAAAAACTAACGACAATTTTTTTTTCATGTTTTTAAGCGTCTGTTATATATTACCCTTGAAACTTAATTATTTCTACTAACTTTCTTGTAGGCTGGCTTATACAACTATTTTTGTATTTGAAAACGGAAAGAAAAACAGAAACATTAATCTTGGAATAATAAATAATATATGTCCGCGTGACGAACAGTAAAATCACTAGGAGCCAAATGACGAAAATTCGTCAGTTGTTTCTTGCAGTAGATATTCGATAATCAAAAAATTTGCCGGCATTTGGCCAATGACGGTGTGTGTAATGTCGTTTTCAATCAGGAAATATTCAAAATTTTATTTTGATAGACAGTCATACACAATAAAAATATTGGAGCGTGTTATCGTTGAAATTTACTACTATCTTTAATATGCTGATAAGTTGAACCATATTATCCTTGAAATTTGTTGCAACTTTAATATTGTGGTAAGTTGACCCATAGTATCGTGAAACTTGATTTCACGATCAAACCATGGTTTAATTTAAAGAGAAATATGATTCAATTCATCACTTTATGGCGGTTGCTACTAATTTGCACCGTATAATGATTCAAGGTTGATAGTAACGTTTTGTAACGTTAACAATTTGTAACGTTTGTAACTAATGACTTGTAAAGATTAGAAAGTTGACCAATTTGTAAGTGTGATTAATGTTTTTATCGATTTTTTTGGTACCTTTTGAACAGTTGTTAAAGTAACCGTATATTATTGTTCCACAGTCGGAAAATGAATTAGTGCTTGTTGAAAAATAGTTTTATTCAGATTTAGTGAGAAAAGCACCAATCAATGTGAACAAAAAAATTGATTTGTGTTGGTTAAAAAATTTGGGTTCCCAAAAACCTGGGTTTTTCAGGGGAAAAAAAAACCTAATTCTCGTGAGTTTTCTCGTGGGAAAAAAAAAAAAAAAAAAATCTTACTCAGGGCCAATCTTACTTACAATCTTATTTTACATTAAATTGATTTTATTGTTTTTTTTATATATATATATTTTTTTTATGGAAAGACCTAATTTCGCCCAAAGTTAGTGAATTTTTCCTAAGTATGCAAAATCATACTTATATATACTAAATATAAACATGGGATATAATACCAAAGGAATTAATAAAAGAAATGGTTATTAGAAAACTATTTCAGTCATTTTTCTACTTTCAAAATAAATAGTGAACTGCATAATGATAGAAGTTACTGAATATCATTATGCAGTTCACTATTTGTAAAATGTAAAGCATAGTATGATATGCTATTAGTTTTAAATTATGAAATATATTCGCTTTAAAGTTAGTTTATGGGATTTCTTAAAGCTTTGTGGGATTTCTTAAGCTCATGAAATGAAATACATATATCTTTTTGTTGCACATGGCATGAATATTTGAATTTTTCAGTGTATGGATTCTTATATGTCTTACACTGTACAAAAAATTATTTACTTTTATCTAAAAATTATACTTTTTGCTTTTGAAATGAAGGAAAAAAGATAATAAACTTTAAATATTTATTTTCTAAGCATTTCAAGTATGTAATTTATGATTTTAATAAACATTTCAAAATGCTCATTAAATTTAATTATTAATTATGTTTGAATGAACAACCACTATCTACAATTCGCATTTCATTAAAAAAAAATAATAATATGTTCAATATATAATTTTATCTTACTTTTGTAGTTTAAAATTCATCAAGGGTAAACTGATATCACTCCACTGCATAAATTCTCGAGAAATACGCGTGTTCATTAAAAAACATTTAATCTAATTTTTCGTGTCCTTAAAATCTTATAAATAGCTTCTGACAAGTGAAAATGACAAGACAATGAACGGTTTTATGAGCATGATCTCCGTCCAAATTGCTTGTACAGATGATATTAGTCACCTGTCATATCTTGTTGACAACCGGATACATCAAGTAAACAGAACTTTTTATCCTTCCCTGCCTTATAAATTGTCGCTTTCGGTGTTATACTTCCGCGACGGAAAAAGGAGAAAGCCAAACACTTCCTAAATGGCCCGGATCCAGTTAGACAAAAGACTGCAAAAAATTGCTTTGTATTTGCTCATTTCCTCTATCCATCAGTGCAATCTGCTTTAATTTCCCACTCAGTGCCCTCACTTGACTTCCATTCATACTGTCCATTGTCCGCCTTGCTTGGCCACTTGACCTCTTACTTGCCTCAATTTCATCTTGATAGGTAAAATGAACTAGCTATATCCATACTGCTGTTCTTGCATTATATTTTATTGATGTAATTTTAGGATAAAGATAGTGCCTATCTGTGGGTGAAAATCGAGTTATAAATGTAGCTATTTGCAAGTATTGCTCTTTGTAAATATATTGCCCAACCTTTTTTCTCATCATAGAGGAGAGTTCTCATTAGCAAATATGGCCCACTTATATTTGATAGAGAAATAATTTTAGCAGATTTCACATTTTTGCTTTTTTATTCAAAAATATATTTTTGAACTCTGAAATGTTTTGGAATAATATTTAGGCTGTTTACTATTCTTGTGTAAGATTTATGTGGCGATTGTTTAATAATTCTCTAAATTTAAAATTTTTTTGTTCGATGTTCTATTTAAGTACTAAACGTTGCTTCATAAGTCAATACGATGAATAGGTCTCAGTGTTAACTTTTTGGAAAAATAGGTTCAGGGTTGAGCAAGAATGTCGGCGCATTAAACCCTAAATTTCGTTACAACTTTGCTGTAATTTTAAAGGCTGTATCATGCTTTGTTTCTAGTAGAATCATAGTATTTTGTTATAATCGAGGATACAACAAGGCAATTTGCATTATGCACTCAATTTCATGCTTACAAAGGTTGCAGCAATTTACTAATATCTCTAAAGTGCTACTCAGCGCGCAATATTTTTTAGTGTTTGCCATGGTCCTAAAAGCCATTTAGATTGCCATGTTTTGTGTTATGCATAACATTTATATGTATTATTATTAAAAAGCTATGTAGTTTTACCGTGTGTTATTACATTGATGTTTAAACCAATATTATCATACAATAAAGAAATCCTATTTTAATTACCAAGTAAACATTTCTTAAAACGCTACTGGCATTTAAGCTTAAATCAAACTAAATTAAATCGTTCGAAAATGATTTGATACGTTTTTTTTTTCTAATCAAAATTAATTTGTGATTTGCACATTTCAAACATATGAAGCGCAAGACAAAATTTACACGTTAAATGTGTTGAATGAAGTCATTTGTAGACATCGTTAAATTTCTGCAGTTTGTGTGATATAGCAGTGATGTAGCTTATTCAGAAAGAGAAATAAGCAATATTTACAGAATTCACTTAGTTTTTATCAGTCTGGATACAAATATGATGCAAGAAAATAAAAATCTAGGATTTATTCCCGCATCCCCAATATTTTAAAGTAACTACCTATTAAGTTTTTAAAATGATCGCCAGTCTCAATCTTCGGCACTGATACTTCATACTCCTTAAAATTCTAAACAGAAACGTCTAAAATCCGTAGTTTCCAATTTTTTAAATGTTTATTTCTTATTGGACTGCAATTTTGAATTTTTGATACTTCTTCATTAGATTTTCGTATTAAATGATCTCAGTATAAAATTGTATTCATCAACTGAAAAATATTATTGTATATTAAGTTGATCAAAATGACTCGCTTAATCAAAGATGTAAACCTTGAATCTTCCGATAATTATCCCAGTCGAGAAATTATATTTCATGTATATCGTTTTTGTTTACGATGTGAACTTTTTCAAAGTCAACCTCAAAATGTGAACTTGAAAGTTGCAGTTCACGAATTCCGTGATCTATCAATCTGTGGCTCTTTACTATAAAGAATTATTCCGCAAATATATTGTTCTTCAAAACATTCGGTTCCATTTTTCATTGTTTGGCATTTTATCATCTGTTTCATTGTTCGGGAGTTATTCCTCATACCTTCTTGTCATATGTTTGGTTTCGCCTCCGAACACTTGTCCTTGCTTGCCAACCTTGATCTATTAGGCAGAATGTGAGAATTATGTTCTGCGCGCCCTTTGGGAAGTTGATTGATATTGTAATGGATTTTTCGAGTTCGTGGTTACTATCTTTTCCCTGCACTTCGAAACAATAGCGCTGAAAAATAATTTATCAATAATTATTAACATTTGGTTTTATAAGAATAAGATGGAATAAGATTCAGTTGTTGAGTAAGAATTGGTCAAGTTTGTCTCTGAAGGAGGAAAAATGCTCTTTTTTTCCCTTCTGAATTTAAAGCTTCAATTGATTAAATTCCAGCTTAGTTCAAAGTTGTTTGTCTTTGAAAAATTTGTATGTTTATATTTGCAATTAAATGTTATTTTAGATTGTTTAATTGTCGAGACTCTGAAATATACTTTGAAGTGTTAAATAAATTTAAATTTGTTGAGTTATTTAATTTTCACTTCAATTGTTTGAATTAAATGATCTTCAACAACAGGTTGTTTAATTTGTGCTTAAGTTAGAGTTGTTTGTCTTGAAAGAAACCTTGTGTTTATATTTGCATCTAAATGTTGTATTTGAATATCCAAATATGTGTTACTGGTAAATAAATAGCAATAGTTAAGACTACAATATAAACTTCGAAACATTTTATGAGATTTTATTGTTATTGTTAGTTAGTTTTATACGGGAAAAAATTACTTTTTTTTGTCTTTATTTTCACTATCCTTTTAATATTTATTTTTATAAACAAAATACAATTTGTTATCTTTTGAACTAGTTAGGTGAATATATTTTTGAGCAGAGTTTTAAAGTTAAAAGTGCTGTGTATTGAAAGTCATTAAACCCTGTTTAACCATTTTTTGTTACCTATTTGCCCCTACTTTAATAAAACACGAAGTTTATTGTTATTACTTTTACTTAATTAATCCCTAAACTGTTATTAAATTTTTATTTTAATATTTTTTATGTAATAAAGTTTTTTGAGAAGTATTATATTTTTCTATTACAATTTCGCTCGTCTCTTAAAGCTTAATAGTAGTTCAAACAATAATTTAATCGGGATTCAGAAAATGACCATCCGCACTTTGTTTACAATTTTAATTTTATTCGCTCCCCCTTCTTGTTATTTATAACGTCATTTAAAGTGTTTAAAAAAAAAATTCTATCCAATTACAAGTACAATCAATTCTATTCATTTTAAAAATATGCAAACTCAATTTTCAAACATATGCTTTATATAGTGTCACTTGGTAAAAATGTGCTTTAATTGAAGTTTTGTTCAAAAAATTTATCAATTTAATTTTTTATTGAGTTTTTAATATAAGTTAAAAAACAAGAAACACTACGCAATAGCTAAACTTATATGCAAATAATATATAAATAAAAACATCGTAAATGAGTTTATTAATAATCTTTTGCTTACGCCCATGTTTCCTCCTTCCCAAAATCCTGATAATCAATTAAGTGTCACGAATTTTAATCAGATTGGTGACACTGAATATTTATATCAGGTTTCACAATCATTTCTTCAGTGCCACGATTTATTCAATGTTTATTTTTATTTCATAAAGCAGGCAATAAATAAAAGGAGAAAAACGCGACGTCTCGTTTTTTATTGTTACATTCCACCTGAGCGTCTGGAACTCTTTTAAATATTCCATTGATATTTTTATTATATCTATAAAAATAAGGTGAACGTTCTTTATGTACTTAACCAGTAAATCTTTTTATTATTGTCTTCCTTATTTTACAGTAAAATGACTATCTTTAGTTTTGACGGCATTGAATTGTCTAGTATTTGAATTTCGTAAAATAAATTTCTTAACTTTGAAGGTAAGAGACCGAAGATGATATTCCTATGTGTAAAAACACACAGTTTGTATGTTAAAGTTGCTCGACACATGCAGCATTTTAGATGAAAAAAAGTTTTTTTTTGATTTCTAGAAATTTCGTCATAATTTTGCTATGATTATGCAGAAAAGTTTTGAAATCCGCGGGTTTTATAGATTTTTTTTTAAATTGACCTTTGTTTATAATATATTTATTTATTTATTATTATTTTTTTTTTTTCCAATTTGAGAATGATCCCTTATTAAATTTATTTTTTTATTTTGGAAATAAATTAAATTTCTTTCGTGTCTGTGCAAACTTATTTATTTGTCCAAAAATTAAAAGCTGCATCTGGTACTTTTTATAAAAATTGTAATTGTTTGTTTTCATAAAATTACGCTATATTTTTTTTATATTTATTTATTTATTTAATTTTTTTTTGGGGGGGAGTAGAGAATTATGACTTGTTTTGTTATAGAAACTACATGTATAGACTACATGTTTTGTTATAGAAAAAAATTTAATTTTTTATTTTTATTTTATTTATTTATTTTTAATTTGCTACGCATTAACATTTTTCCTTGTCTGTTTCTTTAGGTTTTACACCAATCTAAATCACAGGATTGACACTCGGTTGCTCAGTGGTAGCGCTTCGCAATCTTGTGCCACAGGTCCTGGGTTTGATCCTAGGACCGGGTAAAGTCGACACAGCCTTTCATCCCTTCTGGGGGTCGATAATATGAGTACCAAGCATGCTTGGGGGCTGAATCTTCCGGGGTTCGGCTGACCACCAAACCGGCCCTCTATGGCTGTTGCGCCACTGAGTTTAGAGTAAATTATAGGATTAAATTATCATAAGATATAGAATATTTAATTATAGTGAAACATTTCTTATTTCATGTGTAGTATATTATTTTTTTTTATCAGTGCAAAATGCTTTTAAAAAAAGTGGATCCAAATAATTACCAAACTTTGAAATGAAAAAAAAAAAAAAAATTGAACTGCAACTAAAATTTTTGTTTGAATTACTTAATATTTTTACTTCTTGCATTACAAAATTTAATCTGAATGAAAGCATAATAAATTTGTTTCATATGCGACAATGATTAATAAAAACCATCGTTAGTTTTTATAAAAATTAGGAAATATCCCTATTCACATAAGAAAATAATGAATATAAAGTAACAAATTAATGAAGCCATGTGACTATTTTTCCCGTGCGCATCATATATTATATTTATGATGCATTCATGAAAAATTAGTATCGCATGGATTATATTATCTTAAATATATTTAGTTATAGTGGAACAAATGTAAAGTAAAAATTAATGAATCCATGGGATTTTTTTTCCGTGTGTATCATATTTATATTTATAGTGCATACATAAAAAATTAGTATAGCTATAGTATAGACTATGCTATGTTAATATTTAGTTTTAGTGGAAAAATTTCCTTTTTTAATATGTGGTTTCTTTGTTATTAGTGCTCTTAATCCCTTTTACTAATGTGAATATGATTCGAATTTAAGTGTAAATAATTCCTAAATGTTTTTGAAAAAATAAATAAATAAAATGGCACGGTATATTTTTCGAACTAAATGTATACTACAGAATTGTGATTGGAAATGTTAAACTAGAAAGAAATTCATAAAAATAACCTGAGATTAATGACTTCAATTAGTCGCCAATGACAACCGATACGTCTTATTTAGTTCACCACATTGTTTTTTAGAAATTGTGCTGGCACCACTTTTGACATCTAGTAAAAGCATGCCTTTGGGGTCTAGCTGTGCCTGATGGCAAGGCAAGACAAACTTGTTTCTCATCTGACAGGAAATGATTCACGTGTTTTATAGGATGAGTATAGACAAGTCAGGTATTGCGTGCGTTTTTTTTCTCTCTCGACCGGAACTTGAAAACGATGTATTGGAACCACAGGGTGGGACACTTTTTTTATTTTTAATTTCGTCTCATTTTATCAGTTGATTTTTTTTCAAAGAATGAAAATAAAAAATAAAAAATTGTCGGTTAAGAACATTCTCCATTGCTGTTGTCCCTGAACTTATACCTGTCTCAAATAACAGTTCACCTGTTTTATAGAGGGGAGATAAAGCCTTTTATTTTTATAAATGTGTCAACTTCTCTTCCGCTACTTCAATTCTTGAGGTTTATTTTTTAGCCTATTATGATTTTCTGGCTTTATTCAATCGGATGGACGTCATTTACGATTGGTACAGATTGTTGACGTTAGGGAACAGTTTTTGTGAGTTTCGTTTATTATTTTTTTAAAGAAAATATTAAGCATTGAAATTCCCGATGACCTTGCAAAAATGTGTAAAATTTAAAGTACTACACATTTAGTTTTGATGAGTTTATCGTTCGATAAAGACAAATGAAGTTAAAACTTGTTTTACATACTTTTAATTTTTAATCTGTTTATATGTAATAATGCAAATACATTGAGAACCATCCAATGTTGAATGATAGGAGTTCATTCAGTTATAAAAATAATAATATTTAATAGAGTATTATTTGAACTTAAGGGCTAGCGCAGTCTACTTATTTCTGGCTCTTCTATTGCTTAACACGCTAATCACCAATGGTTCATGTTACTTTTTATTTTTTTTTTTTATAACCGTCGTTGAACAGCCGACCCAACTTAATGGGTTTACGGCTACTAATGTTCAACTCCGTAGCCTTATAATTTTGAACCCAATCCAGAAGACAAGGGAACTCCTGGATCGAGTATTGGGAGAAATTTGCCTTCGTGGAGGACTTTTTGATGGAGCTAACCCGCATTTGCGTTACATGGAGAGGAAGACCACGAGAACCTCCCACGGTTAGCCTGACGGCAAGGGGACTCTAACCCATGATCCGTCTACCACTGAGGATATTTCACGGCAGCACTGTGGTCAGTGCAAGCCGGATGCGGAATTCGTATCGACTGGGATTCGAACCCGGTTCGCCTCATTGGAAGGCGAACGCTCTATCCCCTGAGCCATCGCGGCTCGGTTTATGTTACTTATCATCAACGCGTTAATCACTATTGGTACATGCTACTTATCATCAACGCGATAATCACTATTGGTTCATGCTACTTATCATCAACGCGTTAATCACTATTGGTTCATGTTACTTGTCAACCCGCTAATCACCATTGGTTCATGTTACTTATCATGTAATATTCTTGTTTTGACATTCTCTCTCCTAATCTTATGCTCTTTACTTAAATTTTTTTTAAAATTTACTTTCAGAGCATTACTTAAGAACAATAGTTAGATTTTCAAGGAAAAATTCTAAAATTTTTTAGGAAGGGGGGCGTTTTTAAAAACAAAATTTCCACGAAAACAATATATTTTTTTCACGAAAAAAAAATTGAAAAATGATTTTAATTACGTTTTTAGAGAATTTTGTTAGAAATAAGTTATGTGGAGAAAATTGAATTTCCCAATTTGACAAAACTGGAAGTAAGCTTGGAAAAGAAATGGCCTTTTTTTGCTTTCTGCTTGCTTTAATTTCTTCTAACAGAAGCCAATATCTTTTGTTAAGATAACTTGTGGAAATAGTAATACCTTTCCTTCAGAAAAAGGGTTATCAATTAAAGTAGCCATTTAGTTTTTCCGCGTTCATTTTTAGAATTCCTGAAACCCCATGGGAATCGTTCCACACCGAAAGTCATTCGTGTAACAATAAGAATGATTGGTTGAAAGCGTATACAAAAAAAAAGAACCCACATTTTTTGACAATGGATGTCCATGCTGTGTTCCAGCAAATCCTTCTTGTTCTTGTCATAACAGTTCATTCCTATTGCTCCAGGGGTGAGATCTGAAACAATAGATAGGTTACTCTCTCCCCGCAAAGACAAATTAAAACTCCCAATCTGGCGCTTCCATCTCAAATTGTGTAATAACATCATTTTTCATTCAGATTGTTTATCTTTAACGTAATACGTTTTTCCTATTGTGTTTCGTGCTTGGTTTTCATTGTGCCCGAAAAGCTTATCTTCGTTTGAAATTTATTGTTTATTTTAATGGAATTCGGTTTTTGAATTTTAGATTTAGAAAAATTTCCTCAGTATTAATTTGAAAATGAGTATCACCGTGTTTTTCGTTTAAGAAGATGTTTATATTTAGCTTTTATAATAAACGGTTTAATTTAGAAGCATTATCTTGAAACGAGTTTTACTGCCATATTTGCTAACAATATATATATATATATATAAAAATAAATAAATAATAAACCTATGCAGTTAGTTGAAAATTTACTCATGGAGTTTTAAATAAAACTAATATCCGAATTGTAATGGTAACAAATGTATTTTCCCTCATTTCGTAGAGCAATTATATCACTGCACTATCATAAGAATGGGTTTAACGTGAATCATATTCTTGTTTTTTTTTTCTTTTCTTTTTTTCTTTGAACTATAACATCGTTCAAATTTGCTATAGCTTAACAAGGTGTGAAATTAAATCACACTTCGTTATAAGTTGACCTGTAGTATTTGTTTAACCACGTTAAAAAATAATAAGTTGCATGATAATTTCGTTCGACTTGGCATTATATTAAGGTTACAACAACTTTGAACGATATTATGGTTCACTATGCTCCAAAATATGTTAATAGTGTCATTATGCTTAAAATATCTGAAGTTTATTCACAATTTTTAGCCGTACCTAAATAATATTATATGATTTGTATGAATTTTATTTTATAACCGTCGTTGAACAGCCGACCCAATTTTTGGGTTTACGACTACTTCAATACGACTATTACTAATGTTCAACGCCGTAACCTTGTAATTTTGAGCCCAATCCAGAAGACGAGGAAATTCCTGGATCAAGTTTAGGGGGAAAATTTGCTTTCGTGGAGGACTTTTGATGGAACTAACCCGCACTTACGTTGCACGGAGAAGAAAACCACGAAAACATCCCACGGTTAGCCTGATGGCAAGGGGGCTCTAACCCATGATCCGTCTACCACTGAGGATATTTCACGTCAGCACTGTGGTCGGTGCAAGCCGGATGCGGAATTCGTATCGACCAGCCATCGCCGGGATCGAACCCAGTTCACCTCATTGGAAGGCGAGCGCTCTATCTCCTAAGCCACCACGGTTCAGATTATATGAATTGTAACTAACCTGTATAATATCAATCTATCATTATTTAAATATGATTAATTATAACTAGATTTCCTTATTTTATTACATTTTTAAAGCGAAAAATGTTCCGAGGTTTTTAAAACATTTTACAAACAGACCTCGCCGCTGCAGTATTGTATGGGACCCAAAGGTTGTGAAATTGAGAAGTCTTACTTTTTAGATTAACCGAGTGCGCCATTGGAAGGCTTAAAGTCTTGCTCACGCTTCTGGTGGAAAGTTGGGAAGTCGTGAGTGCGATCCTTGCGTTTGACGAAATACCGGCGTACAATTTGTCGTGGTTGAAAGTCCTCGCTTTGATTAGGATGTGGTACTTTAGGATATATGGGGTACCAGCTCAGACGCTGTCTGACCAGGGACAAAATTACGTGGCATTCCTACCATAGCCGTTAAAAGAAAGAACCATAAAAAATGGTGCTAGGTGTTTGGCCTTGGTTGGGTTATGTGTGCTCTTATATACCTAGATTACATACTTTTTTTCTGAATAAATTGTAATGAATGATTTCGATTAGATAAATATTTAAAAAGCTTAATGAAAGAATATATAATTTTTTTTTTTAAAAATGAAATAGTCATTAAATATGCATGCATATTTTAAAAAAAATATTTTTAAAATTTAGTATTTTTGCTCGCCTACAAATAAAATTAAATTGTTCTCTCTCTTTTTATTTATTTATTCATTTTTAACTTTATTTTTTTGAAAGATTGAAAGAATATATCTGAGTTTGAAATTGTTATTTGATTACAAAGTAGGGTTTAATTTAATTTATTTGTTCGCACAACAAAATTAGGTTATTTTGTGAAATTTCAAAAGGGACAATGATCGCCACCGAGAGTGCTTTATCATGAAATTTTCAATTATTTTATTATTTGTCTTCGCCGCAACAGCTAGCGGTTGTTCTCACGCGCCTGGTTTTTCAATCTGGCACTTTGCTGTTGCCATTTCTTTAATTACTATATTCATGAAGAATAGGGAAAAAATGAGACAGGAAGACATATTGGAATAACTGTAATTTAAGAGAAATATCCGCTTTCGCCCATCGTTGAAGCCTTTTATTTAATTGCTGTTTTCTTTGATTTGATTAAGACTAGATTGAAGTTTCGCTTTGTAGGTTTTTAGTTAATTTCATTTGCCATTTCATGTCTATTGAAGCCGTGGGAGGAAGAATAATATGAATTATGTGTTAGATTTGTTTTCCTATAGAGAACTGTATTCCTTTTCTTAGACGAAGAAAGGATTAAATATTTAATTAAATTAGGTGGAAAGTAGGTTAATTTGATGAGCTTAGTGAATGAATTCTAAGTTAAGAAAAACTGAAAGCGCAAAAACAGCCCTTTTCAAGAAATAGGAAACGGCGATATGATCGTTGCATTTAAATCAAACAACTTGGTTCGACAAAAATTTTTTAAAACAATATAAATTAAAATTTTAATTTTGGTAAGCAGGGGTTATAAAATTATTAATCTAAAATAAACTGAGAAAAAGAAGTATGTAATATTTTTTCAAAATATATATATTTGAGCATAATTATTATTATTTTTTTTTTTGGTCGTATGAGCTCTACAACGAATTGTAATTTATCTAAATATTTTTTTTTTCTAAATCAATAATATGGTTAGCTGTGTTTTGAATTAAAATCTTGAAAAAAAAATTTCAAAAATACAAATAAATAGAACTAAATATATTGTTCAATATTAATTTTTTAAAGAAAATTTCTAAACATTCCTACTTAAAGTTTGATAACAATAATAAATTTACACTTAGACCTTAGCTTGTAGTTCAAAACATAACTTCACGAACGATATATAAAATTTACATTCAAAGTTTAAAGGAATTCTACAAAAAAACTTTTTTTGCGTGTGCTAGCGTAAACAATTTTTCTCAAAATCTACGTTGATTAAGTATAGTGTAAAAAATTTTGCTGTTTAGTTGCCACTATTTTTGGAATTGAGTTCGTTTTTCCCAAAATCAACAATGATCAATTAGAGTGTAAAAATTTTTGGTGTTTAGTTGCCCCCATATTTGGTGTTGACATTGTTTTTCTCAAAATTAACGTTGATCAAGTATAGTGTAAAAAAGTTTGCTGTTTAGTTGCCACTATTTTTGGAATTGAGGTCATTTTTCTCAAAATCAACAATGATCAATAAGAGTGTAAAAATTTTTGGTGTTTAGAAAGATGTTTAGAAAGTTAAAATTTAGAAAGTTATTTAAAAGAAAGTTAGTTAATCAAAGTTAATATAAAAAAGAAATTGAAATTATGGTCGAAATTGCCGCTTTTCACTCAGCCGGGTACCTTACTTTCATTTCCCATCTTCCTGTATGTCTTTATAAAGCAAGCAAATTTTTTTGTAAGTTTAATGCGACAGTTAATGGAAGTCATAGTTTGTTATTTTAGCTCAAGATAACAAACACTGGATTATAAATTTCTCAAATTTTTTTTGAATTTTTTTATTCGAAATTTTGAAGAGTGTTGAACTATTAAAATGCAGAAATTTGTTGAAAGCATAATTTGGTACGAAGTTGAACTCGTACTTCTTAAACTTGATTAAATGATTTTGTGGTTTAACTTAAAGGAAAACCAGATTCAATTTAACACCTTATTTTTGTTGCAGCTAACTTTCTCTGAATTATAGGAAGTCTAACTCTTTTATTGTACTCTTTATAAATAAATAATAATTTTTAATATACAATTTAATTGTATCTGTGCTCCATTGTTTGTTTTAAAAAATATTAGTTGGAACTTACTAGTGATAAACATACGACGAATTTTGCATTGATACTCATGTATAAGCTTAGTTTTTTAAAACAGTGGTTTTTTTTCATTATCGATGGAATAATTATTTTCCCCTATTTGATTAAAGAATTAACTTGTTATTTTTAATGTAGTTTTCGTTACGTGTAGAATTTATTTTATAAATTGATTAAAATGATAATTGTTTACTTTTAACGCATTTTCGTTAAAATATTTCGCCCCCCTTCTTCATAAATATATATATATATATATTCGCGGGCAATGAAAAATGTATCAATAATATTCACTTTTATTTAAATGTGCTAGTATGTCGGGTGAAAAGATGACAAACCCATTGCAAATAAATGCTTTGATTGAGGAATTTTACACAACAAACCAAAACTCAAAATCAATTTTATATTGATTATTTAAATAAGCTAAATTAATTTCTTTAAAAAAATCAGTTTCAATCCCAAAAATATTTTAACATAACAGTATTAGGAAAAAAAAAAAAAAAAAGGTTCCTATAAAGAGTTCGAAAGTTATTATGGAAACTTATGGTAGGACTTTACTTAAGAAAAATATTGATCAAATTTCAAAATGTGTTCTACCGAGTCATTCGGCTGTATATCAAAAGTGATAGATTAAAATCAATTTTAAAAAAAATGTTCTATGTTATCTATTTTTTTTTTTTTTTTTCCCTTCTCAATTTAGTCCTCTGACACATTTTATTTTAGAAAATCACAACAGTATCTCTCTACGATTCCACGAAACTAAAATAAACGTTCTTTTTCAAAAGGAAATAGCTTTCGAAAAGAATTAACTCTTAGCCCAGTTTCGAAAGCACCTTTTCTAAAATACCCGCTTCCTTCCATTCAAAAAATTTCATTCTTACTTAGCATCACTTGCTCAATAAGCCATTCAGGAAAAGAAGCAATTCACGTTTTGCGTGCCGCAATTTTGGTTTTTGTTTCGTTCTGAAATTTGTTCACCTCTTTTTTTCTGGAGCGAACACACTCTGTTGATACGACAATTCGAAGTTATTTTTTCAATTATGTCTTTCGCTTCTTGTGTTTTCTATGAAAGAAGGAAAAAAAAAAAAAAACTGATTTAAGAATTTCCCTTTTATTATTATTTTTACGGTACCTTCTTCCGATTTCGGTTCATTATAAAGTCTCTTCCTCTGATAAGTAGGTTGATAATAAAGGATTGTGAGTTCCTTATGGGGCATAAATCTGGTCAATGTTTAATATAGTATTATTATTTAATCACTTTTTAAATAAAAAATTGTCATAAAAACTACCATTGTTATTTTGATTGGAGAATATCCTGGTTGCTGAAACCCTTCCAGCACGGCAGCGGGCACAACAGATTATTGCAGCAAAGTAACTTGCGCCCTCATTGGATTTATTATCATCGGATTCAATATTCATAAATCTTGACTCAGTAAGGGTAAAAAGGGCCGATATTTCCGATATTGTCCCTACATAGAATTGTTAGATTAACCTAATATTTTATATCCATTATCCAACCAGTATATTCAACCATTATTCAGCCAATTCCCTATATAGAATTGTCCATTTCAACCGATATTCACTTTTCAAACACTATCGGCCTTATATTAAATTCTTATTGCTGAATATTAAAAGCCATTATTAAAAAATCTAGAGACCCCAATATTGGTCCCTCGGTACTTGGTCTTATATGACCCATATTGAGTCAAACTGGAGGCAACGTACAATTGTTGCTATGGAGCAGATTATTTTTCATTTTGAGTTTTCTTCTTAAAAAGTAAACAAATGGGGGGGGGGGGGGATTACTGAGGCCCCTCTTTTAAACACTTCTAAAATTCTTTCAAATTAAAAAAAAAAAAATGAATTGACAGAACCTTAAAAAAAATATTGTCCCTATATAGAATTGTTAGATTAACCTAATATTTTATAATCATTATCCAATCAGTATATTCAACCAATACCCTATATAGAATTGTCCATTTCAACCGATATTCACTTTTCAACCATTATCGGTCCTATATAGAATTGTTATTGCAGAATATTAAAAGTCATCGTTAAAAAATCTAGACGCCCCAATATTGGTCCCTCGGTGCATGGTCTTATATGACCCACATTGAGTAAAACTGGAGCCAACGTAAAATTGTTGCTAAGGAACAGATTATTTTTCATTTAAGTTTTCTTTTTAAAAAGTAAACAAACAAATGGGGGGGGGGAGAAGATTATTGAGGCCGCTCCTTTAAACACTTCTAATAAAAAAAAAAAAAGTTGAATTGAGAAAACCTAAAAAAAAAAATTCTGTCATTTGATGGGGATCAACTCCGTTTGTTTTATCATAGCATAAAATTCAGTTTAAATTCAAACAATATAAATTTTCATGCATGATTTGTAATAATCCTATAAATAAATTTCTTTACACGTATATTAGATTAAGTCGAATTTTTACAATAATAATTTTTGACTGCGTTGAAGGAGGAAATTTTCCTCCAATTGTTGACATCCTTTATGGATAAATTTGCAAAATTTATTTTTTAGTCACCATTTCAGAAGTGCTATCTAATCTATAACTACATAATTTTTGAGGCTTTACTTTCTCATAAAAGCGTGAAAAGCGATTTCGACACAAACCAAATTTCGTACTTTTTTCGACAGTAATCACGTGGGGGTTTGATATCAAAATGATGATTGCTCAACCATTGATAAAGAAAAGCTTTTGTATGGAAAGTAGCGGTGGTGATTTTTGAGAGCTGGACTAGAAAAGGTGCGGTTGGGCTTGTATTAGAATTCGGTCTTAAAATCAAAATCATATACGCCCTCGCATATTAGAAAGTATGTATAAAGAACAGGTAGACACCATTGTTGTGGTGGACTTCCATAAAGGAAAGCAAGTGTCGCAAGAAGCAAAGACGATTGCCTTGACCTTGATAATTTCTGTTTGATGTCTTGTTTATTGTCGAACAAGTGTTTCTGGTCTTTATTAGGTGGGCATTATGCAAATGACTTTTATCTTCTCAACTCGGTATCGACCTAGATACACTGAAATTGGTCCTACTTGTTGGTCGTAGTTGAAAAAGAAATTTGATAAATACCATTATAAATGACCGCAAGGAAATATGCATAAGCTCAGCTGGCGAAAACAAACAAATCTGTTAAGTCTTGTTATAAATTGCTGTAGTGCAGTGATTCTCAACCTTTTTTTTTTTTTTTTTTTTTGTGGCGGCACACTTTTAACGATTTCGAAATTTGACGGCACACAATGAAAAAAATTAGTTTAAAAGTTGTTTACTTACCTATAATTCACTGTGTTAAATAGTTTGTGATAATAATTTTGAATGTGAAATAAAATAATATGTACAACAAAAACATGTTTATTAAGGGATTACTTATTTCTATCGACTATTTTTTTTATTGGTTAGTAACAGTTATTTATTTTTTTTGATACTTATTAATTGTTAGCTTGTTTTCTATATTAACTGTTAGTTTTTTTTTTTTACACTAACTGTTATTTTTTGTGATTTCTTGTTAACTAGTTTTTTTGCTAATTATTAATTGTTAGCTTATTTTTTTTTGTTAATTTTCCTTTGTTAATTTGTTTTTTAAATATTTTTTTTATTTTTTTTTTTTAAAGTTATATTTTGTTAATTTGTTTATTAATTGCATAGCTTACTTTAATGGTTAGTTTTTATTTCCGTTTGAAAGTTATTATTTAGTTTGCTTTCCTTTGTTAATTAATAATTTTAACAGTCATTAAATTTCCTACTTATTTCGACATTTTTTAAAATTGTGTGTCAAAGACAATTTAAACACTTCTATTTTATTTTAAGTTATTTTAAGATTGTCAGAGACAAGACAATCACCGACAACGATGTTCACGCGGTTAAAGTGTGGAAAAATTATAAAAAGTATATGTCTATATAATATTATATATATATATATATATATATATATATATATATATATATATATATATATATATATATATATATATATATATATAATATATATATATATATATATATATATATATATATATATATATATATATATATATATATACACTTTTCTTTAATTTTAACTTTAATCATAATAAAAAAAGCATTATAATTTTTATTGTATCATTTCTAATATTTGGCGGCACATTTTAAGAATTTGGCGGCACACAAAAGTTCCGCGGCACAGTGGTTGAGAATCACTGCTGTAGTGGATAATATTTTACATAATTTTTGCTACAATTATTATTATTTTTTTATTTTGTAATAATTGCTTACCACTTCTGGTTTTTTGTTGTTTTTTTAAATTCATAATAACGTCGCAAAAACTTGATAGTGGTTTGGAATTTCATTTTTATAAAATCTATAGTTGAAATTTAAAAAGTTGAGTCGATGAAGGTCATAAGTCGTGTTTTAGTGACTTGAGTAAAGGTGATAGCTTTCCACTAGAAATGGTCCTAAGTTTAGAAATAGCCCTACTAACTTGTTACTTGCAGATAAACTTGAAATATTCGCTAGAAATGACCACAGCATATACTTAAGTTTTTGCTGACAGCTAAAAACAAATATGATTAGTTTATTATAAATTGCTGCAATATATAATATATACTTAATTTTTAATGCGAAAATATAAATTATGTTTATGGTAGCTAACCACATCTAGTTTTTTTAGATTTATAAAAATTTGATATTTGAAACGATTTGGAATTTTCTTTTTATATAATCTTTAGTAATTGCAATTATAAATTTAGTAATATCAAAAGATTTATATTTTTATTTCATTCTCTCCCAAAAGTTTTTATGTGTACTCAGTTTATTTTTTTAATAATATGCTCTCTATGTTAAAAATTTTTTAAATTTTTTTTCTAATTATAATGCACGTTATTAAATAATTATTGATTGTTTATGTGAATGATGTTTTAAGTTTTGTTTCCCCCTCTTATTTGCAGCCTCAAAATCTCTTGCTTACGAAACCTTTTCCGTGTGGGGAAGTGAAATTATGCGATTTTGGGATTTCCAGACTTATTTCAAAAGGTATTGAAATCAGAGAAATTGTTGGTACTCCGGATTATGTGGGTAAGTGTATTCGCAAAGTTAGAATTATTTCATTTATTACAAGCTGAAGTTCTTTTTTTTTATAAATTTTTCTTAACGCGGAGATCCACAAACTATATATATACATAAACACTACTATTTTGCATACCAGAAGCTTACAAATTTTTAAATTCTTCGCCTGTGAAATCTGAAATCGATCATCGAATTATTCATATTAAAAATTTTTGTCGAAATTTTTTTACTTCGACTTTTGCGACAATTTGAGTAAAAAGATCTAAATGTCTATTTTTTCTCTTTTTAAAGATGCACTGCAATTATTAGTCGATCGAATACGGCTAATTATTCCACAAAATATAATCGACAGATAAATGTGTCCTGATGGTTTTACAAACGCATTTGTAAAACAGTATTGAGAAAGTTTATTTTTAACAGGGTGCGTAGCGTTTTTAAAAAGTGCTTAAAGGTGCTAATTTTCGATTTTTAAAAGCCCTTAAAGGTGCTTTTTTTCATTGGGTGTTTTTTAAAAAGTGCTTAATTTTCCCTTTTTCAAAATGAAAATTTTTCCTTTACTATGTTGATTTTCTCTACGAATTATGCAAAAAGACACAGTTGACATTGTACTTACTATTCAACGTTTTCACAATTAATTCAACCCCAATATATTTCGGCGTATTATCATTCCGTAGAGAACGCCATGAAAACGCCATTCGTTTTACGTGATTCCAAATTTCATGATTTTTGACAATTGTAAAAACAATGGTAAATTTTTTTTTTTTTTTGACATGATGGTTAAAACAAGATAAAACAGTCAATTGTCGAAAACTTTATTATTAATTATGATATTTTTTTAATATGATATTATTTAGTTATGATATTTTTTTAAAGTGCTTAAAATATTTTTTGAGTGCTTGAAAAGTGCTTAAAAGGTGCTTATTTTTTGTTTAATGATTTGGCTACGCACCCTGTTTAAGTTCAAGCTACCCTTTTGTTTTTTAATCAACTATAATCTTAATAAAATGGACGAGTCTTTTTATTTAGAAGCTTATCTTTATTCTAGCACTTTACAGACTTCAAGCTATATATTTGCATATATTTAAAGTTTAGTAGCAAGATCAACTTTTAATAATAATTCCTAGAAATGTAATTTAGTAAATGAACGTCTGTTAACTATTACAAAAACTTTGTTTTTCTTGGTCAGAAAATTTGCTGATCCGGAAAATTCATGTGCTCATCGGTTCTTATCAAATCCAAGGTTGTGTTGTTGAGCGTTAACAAGAATAATTATAATCGTCCATGCTTATAATTATTCTTTGTTCATTTTCAACCATGCTTCTTTTACTTCCTCCGAGTGAGGAAGAACTGTTGAATAAACAAATGATAGAAGATAAAAACAAAAATTCCACTTTTCCTTTCCGTTCGGCGTCACACTTGGAAGAACTTATGGTTGTTAACTAGTCTGTCATCACTCAAGCAGAACTGGATTCACTTAAAACCATTATTTTAAAAATGAAGCTGTGGTGGTGTAACTCTAGGCATCCTTTAACAAACCTATTTTTTTTCTTTATGGTTTTAAAAAAAAAAAAAAATTGTTATTATATAAGTAGTTCCAGCTCATAAGTTTAACGGTTAATAATCATCTAATTAATTATTAGATTAATAAAATTTTTGTTTCCTCGTACGGTACGGTTTTCTATACATCTTTAAATTATATATATAAAAAAAAGGATTAATTTAACGTCCGAGATAAAAAAAAAAAAAAACACTATGTTGAATTACTTTTATTTGAGATACCATATTTCGAGTATAAATGCATTGTTTCAAATAAACAGAATGAACATTAATAAACTTTTTAAACTTAAGTTCCTAGTGTAACAACAATCTCGGAGGAATTTTCCTCTTTGAAAACCTTTTACGAGGGTGGATTAAATATGAATGAGACTTCTTTAATAACAACTAAATATCAAAATATCACTTACAATAATATTTTCTTTTTCTACATAATTTCCGTTGACATCTACACACTTTTTCTAAGTTTTTTAATTTCGGTGGAATAGGAAGAAGTAAGCTGTGTACTGAACCACAAAATCTTTTTACCTCTTCATTAAATGAAAATTCTCTCGCCCCCAAAGGTGTTCCAAACAAATGGTAGTCTAAAGGTGCCAAGTCAGGGCTTTATGGAGGATGTTTAACTGTATCCCAGTGTAATTTTTCTTGTGTTATACTGCGTGTTTTTGACGTGTCGCATTGTCCTGTTGCAAGAGAACTTTGCGGATCGGTATGTTATGTCCCTTGGACCGATAAGCTGCTATTACTTTTTCTTAAAGTTCACAATAATAATTTGCATTAATTGTTCGCCGTTCATAAACGATATCAACATACACTTGTGAGTACTTTATCAGCAGATGACCGATATTTTGGCTTGAATGGAGCAGATTCATTTTCCCAGCGCCATTCCATACTGGAACGCTTTGTTTCAGGTGGGTAGGGATGAACCCAAAATTCACCACTAGTTTGAGTGCATCATTTGCATACTTGAGCGCTCAACAGGGTATCACTGCGAACTGTGCCTGTAATTACCGTAAAATTTCAATAGGTTTTGCATTTTTTTCTTGTTAATTTAATTATTATGCGTTATGCAACTGCATTTGGAACGTTATTCTCACTCATGATTCAAACTACTACTAAAAAAAAAAATTTTTTTTTACGAAGAACTAAACATTGCCAAACATTTATAACTCTAGATAAAGTTCTACTGTTGCCATGATAACGAAAATAAAAATCTTCTGCTATTAAAGAAGTGTCATTTATATTTGATCCATTTAGGTAAATGCTTTAATTTTTTATCTTATAAGACGAGGATTATTACGCGAAATTAATATACAGTGTTTTGATTTATATTGTTCCAGAAGCGCCGCGAACCTTTGACCAGGGATTTTAATTATATAAATTACGAATAAAAATAGCAAGTATTGAGTCTGATTTATATTAACCAGGATGTATTTATTTCGTTCAAACATGATGCATCACAATGATCAGTCATGTATCTTTAGATAGGAATGTGACAACTCGAACTGACCGTCGAAACCAGCAAGTAATAATGGTTTTGACATTGAATTCTGGAGCTGCCCTCAGATTTAGGGTTGGTGATTACGGGGTTTAGTGAAAGAGTATGTTAAGTAATATTTTTTTATGAAATAGAGAAAAGCAACTCTACAATAAAAACACATCAAGCAGGTGTTTACAACACAACTTGTTTAGAAGAGGACTGCCTTATTTAGAGGAGGGAGGGCAACATGTTTATGCTTTGTATCCATAAACATATTTTTAAATCTGGAAAATCATGCCCTTAAAATGCTGTTTTACCATCTTCAACCACTAAAAGCATCAATTATTATAAGTTAAATTTAACTTCGTATGTGAAGAATACGATCGCTTGTGAAGGAGAAATAAATTGTATCTCTTTTGTTGGAGGTTAACGTTCGTCTAATGTATTTTCTTTTCTTTTTTAATAGCGCCGGAAGTTCTACATTACGAACCTATCAGTCTGGCCACGGACATGTGGTAAGTGCTCTTTCTACCTCTTTTTTTTCTCTCTCTCTCTCTCCTTTTGATAACAGTAAGAGCTCTCCAAACTAAAAAATTTCCTCATCTGTGTATAAGTGCTCTCCCATTTTATCTGCTAAGATATTGCTCTCTCCAGACAAAGGGGAGCGCCGGCATTCGTTTCTAACTTTAGACCTTTTACTTTTTATATCAGAAAACATTAAATGCTTTTGCATTGATGAGGTGAAATCGCAATTTTGGTTTTTATAGTTTGCCCTTTCTTCGCTGCTGGGCAAAAAGTTTTTTTTTATCTTGATGATTTAGTTATCTTAACCCTTATTTTTTTTTATTGCTTTTGCTATTAACTTTTTCTTGCATATGAATGATTTTTGTTTTTAAGTGAAATGTCATCATGTTAATATGATTTTGAACATGTTTTTTAAACCCATTTTCGGCTAGTCTGAATACTCTATTCCAATAAAAAAAAAAAAACTCATTAAAACTGTGACGTATATTCTTCACTAATTTTATTTTTTTGCTATTGTCAAGAGCTCTGGAAAAATCTATAAAATATTAGTAATTCTAATGGAGCAAACACTTTATGATGAAAATTTTTTAAACTACGCTTAATTTGAGACGGTTCGCCGTTTTGAAAATGTATGATTATTCTATTTGAGATTAATGGCCGGGATAGTCTGATAGGCAGGGCATTGGACTTACATTCGTGACGGGAGTTCGAATCCAGTCGGCCGAAGACTCCCCGTGTAGTAAATGGTGGCTGGTGCTCGTTAAATCTATCGGGTCACAAAGTCCTCCATAACAATTTATACCTCTGGGGGTACTGAATTGGAGATAGATCGTTCTCTGGTTCAGGTAAAAACTACGATCTATGGATGAATGGGTGTATAAATATATCTGCCCTATGAACAGGTGTGTAAGAAATCGAATTCTTGGTCATAGATGGCGCCCCTGGAAAACAAGAACAATTGTACCCTTTGCCTTAATGGCCCACAACAACAAAATTTGAGATTAATTATTTGTTTTATTGGTAGAAAGTTGCAAGTTCTGTAAATAAAATAAAACTAGTGTTCAACAAAATGGTTTGTCCATTGATTTGGACAATGGTTCATATCAGGGTTGGCAAGGTTTAGAACAGGATGGATTAATCCACGGTTTAAACCGTCCTGTCCAAAATTGTCTTAAACTGTCCAAAACCCTTTTACTCAAATTATGCCACAATTTTATTTGAACAATGTTTAAAAGGTAAAATAAACTAATAACATATTGATAATTAAATCTACTAGAGAATATTTGTTTTTAAAAGTATAATGTTTTATTAATATTGTTCCACTCTTCAATTTAAACATTAAACAAAGGAAGATAAATCAATCAGTAATCAAGTTCAATTGGTCCTCTCATTCAATCCTACATAACTGAAGTTTGACCTTGCCATACAAGTTAAGCCATTAGGGACTAAGTGCTTGGTTAGTCATAAACAGGTTTATTTATCTATAGTACTATTCAAGAATACTTTTATTTCATTCATGTTCGATTCTTTTAGCACAGTGGTGATACATCACCACTGTCAGTAACTGAAGTTATACCTTTCAAAACTGTTAATACATTTTTCAGTTATTTTGTATTTCCAATTTAATCTAATATATTTATATTTAAAAAAGTTTTTTTTTTTTAAATAGATGTCTTTTTTATCATCTTGTGATGCAGAAATTATAAAAATTTTTAAAAAAAATATTGTGAAAAATAAAAGGTAAATTTTTAAACTAATTTAGCATTTTTTTAAAAAAATTATTATTTTTTTTTAATATTGCATTATTTATCCTTATGCAAAAACATTATTTATCAGTATTAAAAGCATATTTATATTTAAAAGATTAGGTATTCACTTTTGTTGTTCAATGAATTGTGGAGCTTCAAAAATTATATTATATTCCTTTAATAAGTTAAAGTAAATTGTATTAAAAATATCAAATATTTATTGATACATGTAATTATTATGTGCACAATGGTTAAACCTATAGAATTTTTACCTTTTACTAAAGGTCAAGGTTTTAGACACTTTAATCCAGTTTAGGACGTCCAAAAACCCCAACCCTGGTTCATATACATACCATTTTATTTCTTAATAAAAATATTTGTCATGCACCAAATTTGTGTGTGTCTTAATGTAATTTAAGCACATTTCAATGAAAATAATAACACATTTCATAAAATTTCTATGCCTGGCCTAAAGTGGGTTAAGGGGGAAAAAAAAATCAAGGATGCTTCTAAAGTTCAATGATTTTGTTATTCTTATATTGCACAAATTCTGAACTCTATTAGTATGTAATTAAATTAATTGTGCTTGTTTTTTGAAAATTTAGGAGTATTGGTATCTTGACATACGTTCTCCTATCTGGTCACTCTCCATTTGGTGGCGATACAAAGCAAGAAACATTCTGCAACATAACCAGAGGCACACTTGAATTTCCTAATGATTTGTTTGGCTCTACTTCTAATGTTTGCAAGGATTTCATTCAAAGACTACTAATTAGAGAGCCTAGGTATGCATTTAAAAATATATATTAGTGTATGTATAGCTTAAAAAAACTAAGTAATTTTATGCAATTCAGAGACTTTTAGTTAGGGATTTATTTTTTACAAGCATTCTGAAATATATTTTAAAGATTGACATTTATAGACACCTCAAAGGGGTTGGATAAAAGAATGGGAACATTTCTATACTAAAACATTTGTTTCAAATTTCTCAAATACTAGAAGAATAAATTTATAGCTTCAGAAACATTGAGATCATGCGATTTCGCATACATATCAATTAGGGCGAAAGTTTTTAGAGATTTGAGGGACCGACAATCAAATGGAAAATGTTTTTGAACACCCTATATCAAAAAATGTTTGTAACTTGTGACAGTTATTTTGATTATTATATGCAATAATAACGCAAAATTTCGTAAACCTAGCTTAAATATTTAATCAAACTTTTTAGAGTAATTTAAAATTAATCACAAAATTTTTGCTTTAGAGTTTGAAAAAGACTTGTTGTACTCTAAAACTGTACAAATATATAAGTAATTAAAGTAGTTCTTCTATACTGAGGTATGTATGTATGAGAAATTGCATAACCTAAACACTTCTAGATTTATAGAATTATTCTCGCAAGTATTTTTTAAAGAAAGATAAAAAAATGTGTTAGTATAACGTCAAATAGTCAGTATAAAAGTATTTTCATTTTTTTGTTCAACCCCTGTAATATGCTGTAGGCAATCTTTTTTTTAAAAATTTTTTAAAGTCTGTTTACCAACAATCATTATGTGCTGCACCAAGCGAATTATAAAAATCTTCAATATTTCTAATTAACTTGATAGTTTTAAGGCCTACTGCAGTTCCATTAGCTTGATGTCTTTTAAATCGTTTGCAACAAATCTCTTAAAAATATATCTAACAAAAAGAAGAACTTGAAATTAAAACTAGGCACAGGCCTTTATTTAAGGTGCCAACAGACGACAAAGCATATTTACAATGACTCAAATCAGACTGATTGAGTTAATTTTTACTCATTTTATAATTAGTCTAAAGACACATGTGCTTATTTTAATAAGCTAAAAAATAACATTCTGATAGAAAATATTGGAAACTTTTCCAAATAGCCAGGTACATCGTAAAATAAAAAATATTTTCAATAGTGGTTAAGTTATCTAATTAGGTACTTAAAAAAAAAAAAATCAGAATTTCAATATAGAATATGGCATTTTAGGGCTAAAAGAATCAAGACTCACATTTTTAAAAAAACTTATTTTTCTCTTTTTCACAGTGAGAGAATGTCCGCCAAAGAAAGTCTTAACCATCCCTGGCTCAGTGGAACAGATTCGGAAAGTATCATCAATACTGGCATTCAACTTACTCTAACCCCTGACATAAGTGCTAAAGATTCCGACTTGGATATTACCCCTAACACAAACGGCAAACAATACTCACCAAGTACTCCAAGAAGCCTAAAAGCGGACATTTCCCCTATCACGGGCAGAAAATCAAATGGAACTACATTTTTTCGAAAAAGCCCTTCTCCCAAACCTATGGGCACAAAGGATCAGAAAGAACAAAAGAATGGCACAGCCAGAAGCGTGGATATGATGGTGTCACAGTTTGAAGGCATCTCCATGTCTAAACGCATAGTCTTTTCAGAAGAAATCATCGTTGATGAGAGGATTGGCATGGTTTACTAAAGACTGATCTCTACCATTACAGTCCCTTGTAGATTCATAGTAGCCCTGTAGTAACCACACATTTCAAGTGATGCTACATGAACTTATTGGCTGCAATGTGTTACCGAGACAATTGTAAAAAAAAAAAGAAAAAAATATTCAGTTGTTGGAAGTTTTGCATTTGTACTGAATGGATGCAGTGTTAGACTTATCAAAATGAACAGCTATGCATTTTTACATGAGATTATTCTCTTCTTGCAGTTTTCAGTTATTAAATATACCCTATTTTTGTTTGTTTTTAACATGGGTGATTTCTAATTAGTTTATTGCATTACTTTTACAAAATTTGCGACTGTACAATCATTTTTCATTTCTGTAGAGTTTAATAGTGTAACATGGTGTGTAAATTTCGACATTTTACAGAAATTGTGAAGGGTTTATCTATTAAAGTGATAGATAATGTGATATAACACGATATTAGAAAAGAGCTAATCATTTATTAAAATCTTATTCAATAGTTTTTTTTTTTCTTTTATAAGTTTTTAAAATAATTTCTCACAAAAATATAATTTTTTACTACAATTTCCCGGTGATTACTTCTTCAACTATGGCATATTGTTTTTCAAATTGTGATAAATTATCCAAGTTATCTCCATACTAAAAACTGGAGTATGGAGAGCTACTGGGTACATTTCTTTTGCATTAAAATTTTTACAATGAACTTCTAACAATTTAAAAAGGTTCTGTGCACTTTGTTTTGTACCAAATGGTTATACATTTTTTTATAAAATGCAGTATAATGGAAACTCTTGTGAACTAATTATAAAATTATTTACCCTTCAGAATACTCTCTGTTAAACAAATTTTTATTTTCTGCAGTAGCCATTAGAATCCTAGTCTTAACCTTAAGTTTTCAGTCGACTTGTAAAATGTTTCAATGCAATTTCTTTTAATGCGTTCATGAGTAAGAAAAGGCACCAACTTTTGTTAATTTATTTATTTTGTGTTCACGCTGTATAAATGTGCTTTATTTCTATTTATTCAACTAATGTGAATTTTTTATTGTACAATTAAATAACACATAGTTGCGATAATAATCTACTTTTAAAGCTGCAAACTGTTTTAAGGCACTATTTCGAACCTAAAATTTCAGAATTATTGGATTTGTCTAATTTAAACAGTTTGAAAATGAAATTATAAGATTGAATAAATTAATTTTTCACAAACCTATTTATTTTTGCACTGAAAACTTCCCATATCAAATGTTAACAAGTGCCTTCTAAACCAATGTAGCTATATTTGAGCTTTACTTGTTCAAATTATTTACAAAGTGCCTTTCAATAAGAAAAGCAGTAACTATCTGTTAATTTTGAAATGTAGTGTGAATATATCTGTAATAACAATGAACACACAATGTAGTATCATCCACTTTGAAGTCTTGCTGTTTTAGCCATAAGACTTGAGTTTTTGTAAATAAAGTTGTGATATGACATGGTTTGTCATTCTTTTCTGTAAACGTAATTCACTTTAGCAGCAGAAAAAAAAGGAGCATATTTCAGAGATTTTTTTTGTCAGTGAGACAATGGAATTCAGTGAGCTGAAGATTAAAATTAGAGTATCTAATAATTTTCCTGTTCATAAGCCTATGGACATATTGTTTTTAGGCATTAAGTACCTTTTAAGCAAAACAAAAAATTTTTCAAAATTTAAAATGGTCTAACTAACCCCTTTGAAGCACAGTAAAGAATTAATTCTTTACAAGTGGTTGCCAACCTTTTTTTTAAATTGCTCTTTGTACCCCTTATTAACATACTTTAAAAATAATCTCGATATAAAGCAAATATGCTTCAGAAATTAAATTTAAAAAAAAAAGGAAAATGAAAAATTTAAAGCTAGAAAATAAATATAAAGAACTATAAGAGGTGAAGATTACAAGAAAACATGCAAAATAATTAACCTGTCTCTAAAAAAATAAATTTTAATAACTATCTTCTCTATTTGTCTTATATTTTTAAAAAATGTAATTTTCAAAACAAAAATATTTATTTCTTTTTAGTAAGGTTGTTTGGACCAATAGGGTTTTGATTAAAAAGAGATTTAATTTTCAGAACTAAAAATGAATGTCAAAAACTTAACAAATTGTAAATCATTAGTCAGACCTTTATTTAATTACAAGTTTCAAGTAGCTATATTTAAATTAAGCTATTTGGAAACTATTACTCTTCTAGATATTAGGTTGAGTGCAGAATTGTCTATACTGTTTCATATTTAAAGGGTATTGGGAACAAAATCATTTGTAGAAAGATCACTAGGATATTCAAGAGCTAGAGGACCCATTGAGCAAACCTCCTGTATGAATTTAATTCACAAAATTACTGAGTAGTATTTAAAGAGTATATCATAAGGTTGTAAATGAAATTTGATCTAAAAATATTTAAGGGCCATAGGATCAGTGAATGCATAAGTAGGCTAAGTGCCCGAAATCACTAATTTTCACTAGAAACATCTAGAACTAATTATAAGTTGTTTTTCAGGGTTTGAGAAAAAGCTTAGTTGGCTAATAGAACAAAAGAGAGAAAAAAAAAAAAAAAGAGTGGGAGATTTTGTGTTTTAAAATAAAATTCTACTTTCAATTTAAATAATATTTAAAAATAAAATTGCTTTATCTTAGTCACCATAACTCTGACTAAACAGTAATGGTAGAGAATATCAATGAAATTGCTGAACAAATAGTTGTGCTATTGAAATCACTCCTTTCACAATTCATGTGAATAAGCAAAATGAATATCTCATTCTTAGATGGGTAACACTAAGAGAATTGTTTCTAATATATATTGTTATATAACATGTGGTAATGCAGGGCTGATTGTGCGCCGGAAAAAATCTGGATTTTTCGCTAGCAGTGATCCGGAAGTTTCTGGAGATCGAAGGTCCAGACGTTTAAAAAAATCATCGATCACAGAAGTTCGCGGAAATCAAATTTTCAAAGGTGGAACTTAAAAACACAGCTTTGTCTTATTTGTTTGTAAGGGAGAGCCAGAGAGATACTTTATAAGCTTATATTCATGATTAATATTCATTTTTTATATCTAAATAGTTGTTATAATCATAAACTCAAGAAAGAAAGACATATTTGTAAATTTTAATTACTCCTCCAGGTCATCATTGGTATGTGTAAAATTTTAAATATATTTTAAGTAAACTAAGAAATATTGCGAAAAAGGAAAAAAAAAACCTTGTTTAAATTTTTTTCAATTTAAACTTTTTTTTTAACTCGAGAGATTTTCCGGAATTTTGTCTTCGGCTCACAATTACCCTTGGAAATGTGAGATTAGAACATATGGTAAATGGTTTTATTAATGATGTCCCATTCAAATAGACAGAAATATATTCCTTAAAAATAGGTCTTGAAAAGTGTAAAAATAATACTATAAGGATAAAAATAAATTACTTAATAATTTATAAGTGTTATGAAATTCAATTTTTGGAACTTCTGATAATTTATGAATTTTGATACCGAATTGAGAACAAAGCACAAAATAAATCATAATATAAAACGAAGGAGTTATGTCGATGGGAATAAGATAATTGGCTACATTTGCCATACAGCTGCCGTTTCATTTAGTACATGAATGAATACTTAAATACACACTCCAACTGACAAGAAAAGAAAAAAAAATGTGAAAAAGTAAAAGAATAAAAATAATGAGCATATTTTAAATCCAAGCTAACTCTGTCAGATTTAAATAATAAAATAATTCATAAGGATGTTACAAACAAACATTTTAAGAAGTTGAAAGTTAGTACAAAAAATAAATGAATAAAAACAAAAGTGAAAAATGTAAAGTTATTAATTCTGAAAACTTTTTAGGAACTTCAGTTTCAAAAATTATGAAATTCATTCATTTAACTTAACGAATTGAGAACATCAATTAACTCTGTGAAATCATTAAATATTTTGTATAATAAGACTAAAAATAGAAAAATATTGAGCTATTTAATTAACAATAAAAACACAAATTGTGATATACATAACTTTCTATTTGATTAGTGATTATAATGTTCACATTCTATTATAAACAATACAAATCGAATAAATTTATATACATGGGCATCACAAGCTCATTTTAATAAGTTCTGAGCATTTATTTTGTCTTGATATAAATCTGTACAATTCAACAATAAGACAAAATATGTTTTTTTTTTTTTTTAATAAACTGACAACACAACAAAATACACTTTTGACAGATACAATTTCAAGAGATATTTTAACTTGGGGCATACAAAATATGACATTTATAATAAAAATGCAGTAATACCATCAACAAACAACCAATAGTAAGTCTCAAGTTTATCTGAAAAGCTGCCAGAAATTTTTATGAATAAAGGGGAGAAAAAAAAAAAAACTATACAATACAAATTTCTGTAATAAATAGCAGCCATGTTTGTAAACACTAAGAAAACATTTTATTTAAACCCTAAGTAACTAAATATTTGTCTTACACTACAGACTTATGCTAGATTTGGGAATTTAGGATGTTTCATTTAGAACTGCTTGAAAATATTCAACGATTGTAATTGTTAAATTTTATAATTGATCTATATTCAATGAAATGTTCAGATTCATTCCCTTAAGCTGTGCTAATTTATTTTAAATATATAAAAGACTAAAACGAGCAAATTTTTCATTCACAGTGTGAGTCAAATTATTAGTCATTTAGATACACTGATTTATGTTAAGTTATTTAGGGTTAAAAATTATAAGTAAACAAAACTACTTTCAATAATAAATCTTAATTCACTTAATCTATAAACTTACTTTTTAACTAACATCAAAATTCCAGGTATTAGCGACAGGTTACGGTAGCTTTCATAAATGAGGCCACAAGAAAGTACCACATTAAAAGATTTCATCTTTCATGAGAACACATTTATGTTTACTATTATTTTTAAACTTCAGATCCTAAAAGGTTGGATTATGTTAATTGGTCTTACTTGAAAAGTGATTATACTTATTACAGCATAAAAAATTAGAAATTAATAATTTTGATTGTTTAGTCAAACAATTATGATATTAATTATAAAGTAATACTTTCTCATGAAGTAGCTTATTTTTAAAATTGCTTTGTTTTGGAACTTTATCCGGAGAAAACTAACTTGTGATAGAATGGTTTAAATTGTTTTTACAATGTATTTTAAAAACATGCTAATCTTGATTTCATATATGAATGATGTAGAAAATAAAATTTGAATCACTGGGTAATGGTTTCAAAAATGTATACTGCTCTATCTAAAACGTATAATTGCACTGTAGTTAATTTCTTTGTCACTTTGTTTTTAAGAGTCTACATTTTGATATTTATCAAATAATAAAAATTCTAAAAAAGAACAAAGTATTTTGGGACAAAATCCTATCCTATCAGTTCAAGCTCATACTTGAAAGCTTAACATTTTCAATGAAGGTTCTAAAATAATGTCAGAAAACAGTGTAAAAATTGCACAAGAGTAATTTCTTTTAACAAAAAGTAAATTGAAAATTTTTAACAAAACTTAATATTAACAGCTTGATTTATATAATTTATTTAATATTACAAGAAAAATTCATATATGTACTAGCTGCAGTAAAAAAAAAATTTTTTTTTGCGTTGACGTTATATATGCAAATAATTTTTTTATCTCTGTTGTAAATATTTGACATTCTAGTAAAAAGAGAAGCACAGCGTTTTTTGGGTATTAATCTCTTCAAAGCTTGTAATAATTATTGAGGAACTATACAAGTTTTTATATTTAACTTATACTGCTGAGAATGAGAAATAAAGGTTTTCAGAAGAACTGCGGTAGACAAAGTATAGGGACATTTTTTTTTAAATATGACACTAATTCAAATAATGGCATTAAAATTTAATTTAAAAAGCAATCAAATGACTTCTTTCCTATCAAAGTATTCTCTTGTTTTTAATTTTTGTTTTGGAAACAAAATTTGAATGCTATAACAGACTGTAAAATAATATTGTGTACATGAAATAGCAAATAAAACTTAATGCATTAGCCATTATAGTAATATAAAGTGTAGACTTAATTGAATTTTAATGATAGAGATAAAACTGGTTTATAATGAAAAACAACGGTAACATAGCCAAAAAAATTCACTTTTTAAATCCAAGTTGGTCAAAACTATGTACAAAAATGAAGCAAATATGTTTTAAAATTTCTTTAATATTAATGTCATCTATATTAAGTAATTTTACATCATCGATTATCTTGCCAAAATCAATAATATACCTACTTTTAGAAATTTTTTATCAACCATTTGTATACACAAAGTACATTTAGAATAGTGAAAATCTCTTACAAACATCTAAGTTAGTAAATATCAAAGTTTTTAAAATTAGCCAACTTATAATGAATGATGAAAAATCATTCACATATAAATTAACAAAACTTTTTATTTACACTTTTGGAAAGGGCAAGGTTTGTTCAAGTCCCAAATTTGATAATAAATATATATTTTAACAAGTTGTTTATAATCTTGATTTATAAATAAACCCCTTGTTTTAGATAGTGATAGGAACAATATAATAATTATATTTATTGAAAAGTACTTTCATGGCTGACTTAGAAAATAATTTAAAACTTTTACTTTAAGTGAATTTCTTAATAGGAATAATATATATGATGGAAACAACAAGTTACAACAATAGTAAAAAAAAAAAATTATACACAAAATACAACATATTTCTTATGGAAATTATTAACTCTTGGTATAGTATCAACCTCCAGTAACACATTTATGATAGATTCAAACTGCTAAGTCTATAAAATTAAAAATTTGCAAATAGGCATGTGAAAATTATTGAAACACAGAAAAATATGTATTGTTACATTAAAATAATATGAGTAAATACAGAACACACAATAAAAATTATTCTGGCAAAATATGAGAAAGTAGAAACTTAAGGTTAAGAGGAATGCCCAAGGAACTGACACAGCCTAAGGTTGCAATTAATAATTAACCTTAAGTATAATGCCTAGAATTCTAATTAATCAAACATAATTAAAACTATATTTTCCCAATTTCATATTTAGACATTCAGTAAAGAAAAGGATTTTTAATTTTTTTTGAAAAATTGCCAGGCTGTGCCATTGGTCCAATGATAAGAATGAAAAGTATACAACTGCAGAGTTTTTATTAAGAAAAATAAAAGTCACTAGCTTTAGCAGGATTGGCAGCATCTAATTTTAAAATTTACAGCATTAAATATTATTTCAGAGAGGGGGGAAAAAAATTTCTAAATTATCCTTTTATACTTACAAAAAAGGAACTTACTTAATGCTCTTCCTACATATATATAATATAAGTAATTTAATAAGAAAATATTCTTTAGTGTTTAAATATATATATAAAAAATTTCTCAACAAAGACAAATTAACATAAGTTACACATAACACCATTATTCTAAATCAATCATATAAATGTTATGTTACATATTTACAAGAATAACTGTGATAAAAATTTTTTAGAAAATAATTTTTCTTCTTGATACATTAGGAAGTTTTCAATATAAATTACAAACTTTATAATTTGCACAAAAGCTGCTCCAGGTTTTATTAATTTTTTCTTACCAGATGGCACAATGAAGTTTAGTATTGGTTAATACCAAATAACCTAACCATATGGAATTGAGGGAGTTTAGGTATTAGAGACAGAGCTAGAAATACAAAGTTCACACAAAAATGCATGGAATCGTACTTGGTGTAAAAACTGGTGAGGAAAAATCTGGAAGAAAAAAAATACCAACAAAATTATAATTTTAACAACAAAAATACTTAAATTTTTTATAATTATCAGAGGAAGTTAACCATTTTTAGGAACAGGCCACAAAAATCAAAATATAGTATCATAAGGACTAACATTTACTATCAGGAAGTTAACATTAAGTTGTAATGAAGCAATTAATAAAAATTATAATAAATAATAATATTTAATGTTAAGATATATTTGTATTTATTTGTACAAGATATTAACTGAATTATTACTACAATATATCATAACAAGATTAGTAGCTATAGTTACAAAATTATCAATCAAAATATAACAAAAAATTTACAAGTACATAGAAAAAATTAAACATTTTCATCTTATCTTCTAATATGTAGAATACAAATAATATAAATGACCAGGAAATTGACCAGCTATCACTGGAATTCTTCCCAATTTTCTGCTGCTATGGAAACATGAATAAAAGCAAATCTATTAAATAGAAAGAGAAAAAATGACAAGCTTCTCCCAACCTAACTATAAAATGGTTAACTTCACATCTCTGTTTGAATGATAAACAGATGCATTTTTTCTTAACAAAGTAAATATTTGTAATAGTAATCAGAATTAAACCAATAAACACAGAAAAATTTACCAGAATGTAATTACTAACTTAAAGAATTAATTAATTTTTAAAAAAATGGAATATGAATGAAAGGGCAGTGTTTTTAAGGGATGGGTGGCTTATTTTTACAAAAAGGACAAAGAGGGCAACACTGACAAACATTTAAATATTTGTGAGATAAGGTAAGGTACATTTTTACTATGAAAAGTTATGATTTAACTTACAGGACTATTGGCACAACTGTTAAGAACTTCCTTGTTGCAGTAAACTGTTCTCCATTATCTATTTGCTCCCAATGAGTGAGATATCTTACTTTCCCTTGGTCAGCAGATTCCCATGGTGTACCTTTTACTATGTGTAGAATAACAAACATTGCCTGAAAAAATTTCAATCAATTAGTAGTTAAAGTTGTAGCTAGTAACAAGGCTAGTCTAAATAAAATTTTTTTTACAAGATTCAGAAAAATTTACTTCATTCTGACTTAAAAGTGAGGTCCTAAAGAAAAGTTTTTTATCTTACGAAAATTTAGACTAATTTCATAAAGTGAAAAAAATATCATGAAAATTAATTTTTGGGACAATTATTTAAATTGTAGCTTCTCTCAATTATTTGTATTTTGTAAAACATATAATTGAGTAAACATAGGGATGGTTGACTGACTTTAAATATTAACAAGCTTCCTAAACCGGAAGAAATGTAGAAAACTTCAGGTGTATTCCTCCGCTTATATTTTGCCAAGGAGGTGATGTGTGAACCGGATTGATATTCTAGGAACATTTGTAAGAGTTTTCTGTAATTTATAAATTCTAACTGGTTGTGAGCCTAAATCAAATGTAAGAAAATTAATATCAAAACATAAATAAAGTATATGGTTTGCCATGCTTCGATCGTTATCTCTTATTGGCTA
Organism: Parasteatoda lunata; assembly: GCA_949128135.1. Lineage (NCBI taxonomy): Eukaryota > Metazoa > Arthropoda > Arachnida > Araneae > Theridiidae > Parasteatoda > Parasteatoda lunata. The sequence goes on along the minus strand of OX421979.1, from coordinate 64,077,064 downwards.
CATTAGTGGAAAATATCACCATTTTATTTTTGGTATGGCATCATAGCATGCTTGCAGACTTTCAAATTCATTTGTTATTTGTTTCGTTGAAATTTAAATTGAAAGAACGGGTTACATTGTTAACACTACAAGTATAATAATATTGGATGGCACGCTTTATCAGGCATAGGAGTAAAAATCAATCGAAAATGGTAGCCCGAAGTCTTGTGCCGAATTTTAACCCCAAGCGCCATCTGTATTTTGTTTTACACGGTTAGCCATCCATTCATACTTCAAAAAGAATGTAGAAAGGGATTTTATTTGTGTTGTTTGATACTTTATTTTAATCTATGTTCTTTTCATAATCTTATTAAATACAATTGACAAGTAGAAAATTTACCCGTAATTAAAGACTTATATGCAAATATACAAAATTAACTCTTACTTAAGACAACTTGCAGGGTAATAAATAAATTTATATTCTGTAGTTGTAATAAAAATATATTCTTACCAATTTTTTCTTTTAATATTACTTCAAGCACAAAGTATAATTTCAAACTTAATGATAAATAAAAATAAATAAATATGAAATCAATTGAGTACTTGTATGCAGATATTAAAAGGGTAATGCGTAGCTTTCATCATTAAGCTTAAATACGAATTTATGGGAGAAGGGGGGAAATATGCATAAAAACTGAATTATTTAAAAAAAAAATATTGAAAAAATACAGATAAGATATTAAAACATAAAGAGCACAAGTAGAAACTGTAGCTAACAAAAATTTAATTTTTTCAATATTCTCCCCTTTTTTTAAAAATTTATTTTTTACCAAAATACTCCAAAAAAATTAACACACAACTGTCTAAATAATAATGGCTTAGAAGAGAAAACTTAAAACAATTAAACATTATAAATAGTAATAACTGAAACACATAAAAAGACTAATAATTGTGCTGCTATAAAATGTATTTTTTTTACAATTTTCAGAAAAATTTTCTGAGTATAAGGTAAACTTACACCATTATGAAAGACATTTGTTAGTGTCCAAACCCAAGCTACACTGAGAAAAGGGAAGCTCAGTAAGATAAGATGAAGAAAAAGTACACCTATGAGATAAGACAACCACATGCCACGACTATTCAACCACAAACTATTCGGATTCACCTCACTGTGGGTCCCTCCGAGCATCATTTTTACAGATTCTGAAAGATAGAAAACTAGTATAACTCTCAAAAATATTTTCAGAAAAAAAGCATGAAAATTAAAAAAAAAAAAAAAACTAACTTCAATTTTCTAATAAAATAAACTTTACATTCAATTTTCTAATAAAATAAACTTTACAATCACTTTCAGATGCACAGTTAATGATAATATAATGTAACAGGTATTAAATCAATAGATAGAAAACAGATTTCCTCCAACCCAAGTGAAAGAAATCTTTTTTAAAAGAAATATCAAATATTAAAAAAAAATTTTAAACAAATTTATAATCGCAATCTAGTGTAAATAAAAGTATTGGAAGTGATACTTTGTATAGGTAGCAATAGAGCTGAACAATGGGCAATGGAAGGTGGTCTGGGAAACATCCCTAAGGATAAGCTGTGATTGATTCTTTGCAAAGAGGCGCCAAGTCAAGCACTGTATGGTAGAACAGTTTGACGAGGACCATTACCTCACAGTCACTTCATAGGCTGTTTAAAGTGGTCCTTCACCCGCTAAAGTGATGCTCGACATTGGTGCTCAACTGGGAACCATGTTTTTAATATTGGACTGTGGGACAAATAGGAGTATTGATTTCTAAGCTATTAAATATATCTATATTAATGTATAAACTAAAAAGCAATATCTAGAAACAAAAAATTTTCATGACTTTTAAGAGGTTAAAATAACTCTAGTCCTTTAACCTTTTACATTAGCGAAGCACTTCCTTTTTGAATGAAGGGATATTTATAGAGCAATGAAAGTCCACATGTTCAAGCATTTAGACATATTGCCAGCAATTATTTAATTTTAACATTAGTTATAAATTTTAACATTAATTTAACAGTATCAATATCAGCATTTTAGATGAAATTCTTTTTATCAGTCAGTCACCTTAGTAATATATTTGCATGATATTAATTTCTTTTAAATATTACAATTTGTTAAAAACTTAAGAAAATACAAAAGAATACAAAACTGATAATTTTCAAAAAATAATAATAATAAAAAAATTTCTTTTATCAAAAAATAGATTTATTGTAAAAAAAAAAAATATTAATATGAGGAGAAATGGTTTTCTATCATATCATGTGACACAAAAAGTGTGATGATAATCAATCTAAGTAATGCGATAGTGATAAACAAAAGACATCAATTAGGACTATTAATGAAACACATGGTTTGAAAATCGCAAGTCATTATTATACCGTATTAAAATCGATATTTTTAAACCATTGTGAAATAGCGCAAGAATAACTGCTGAAAGAATGATATAAAAATCCCTTTAATCACTGATGAAATCAGCACAAAAAAGAGCAAATTTAAATAAATCAATATGAATTGATATTAAAAATATTTTTATTTTAAGACTACACAGTAATGTGTAGCAATAAGTGCCCAAAAATAATAGAAAAATAACTCTGGCTTATGATAAAATTGACGTAAATAAAGCACATAAAAAGTTACTACTAGATTGCAAGATTCGAAACTCGCGATTCCTTATAATAACATATTAGAAATAAAAGGATCTTTAAAAAACATGAAAATGCAGCAAAAATGCTACCTGAAAACGCAATTGAAAAGTCATGTGAATTAATGATGAAATGGATGCTAATAAAGAGCTTTAAAAGTGATTTACTTAATTTAGAAATTATGTCATATTAATATCATAGTAATTATGTCATATTGATAATATTGGGATTTTTAAAATTTAAGCTCAAAAGCACAATTTTAGAAGAGATTTTCGTAGCATGATCTGTTGCAGGATAATTGCCAAGTCTTGGCAACTTCCGGACAGCAGCCCTTGAGAAACTAAGAAACAAAATCATGGAAAGAGCCAGACTTTTTTTTAAAAAAATTTCCTGCTTAAAATCAATTTGGCGCCTTGGCGATTGTAGGTGTTGTGGCAGATCACAATACCAAAACATCCTTCCAACTCAAAATATTTTTTAAAAAAATTTTCCAAAAAAAACTATAACAGTTTATTTTATTATGTTCAGGTGCTGCCACAAGCCACATATCGACAGTGTAAAGGTTGCATCCCTTTATTTTATGTATATGAGTACAGCAAAACTTAATTTAATAATTATACACAAAATTTTTGTTAACATTTTTACAATACTACTATATTAAAAAGTTATATTACTACTACAAGTCACATAGTGAATTTACAATTACAAATATATACCAATTTTCATAATCAAAATTTTTTAAGTATAAATTTTCAAACAAACTCTTAAATAATATATGCATTTAAATTTTAAAATTCTGAACTAAAACAAATAAAAAAAAAAAAAAAAAAGTTTTAACTTCTAGCTTTACAATAAATCAGCATCATTAGCAGCACCCTTAAGCATCATTTTTAGGAAAACTTTAAACTTACTGGCACTACAATAAATATAATTTATTTAAATTTATCTTTTTTTTACTCAGAACGTTGTATCTGTTAATAGTTTGTTGTATAGTTTTCAATTTTTTAAATTTCCAGGAATAAATGGGTCTCTTTAAAAAAAAAAATCCTAACCTATATTAATATTTTTCATGCCAGTATTTACAATGTTTCAAGTGAAGAAATTGTACTTCGGGTGCACAATACTTTCTTAATTAAAAAATATATATTTCCATAAAATAAGTGTACAAGATTTACATTGATCTAACCATACAATCATTAAAAATTTTAATCTCAGAAAAATTACGTTGGTAAATCTGCTAGCGATAAAAAGTTAGAAATAAAAACCTTATGTAAATAATGACTTCTTCCCGATGTTGTTGTTTACATTAGTGTAAACAACGACTGATGTAAACAATGAATATATATTTTAGAGAAGAGTAATAATCCTTTACTGAGTGTTTGAAATTTCAAATAAACAAGGGTTTTATGCGTTAAAGAAGTTTTAATTTTATGAAAATATACTCAGAAAGCCAAAATTAAATAAATTTGAAATAAAATAATAACTCTTTTTGAAAATTTTGACAGGATAAAAGTAAGCATTTTTTAAAACCAAATCGGTTAAAATAAAAACATATATGATAAGGCATAAACAATTCTACTTAGTCGAGAGTTTTTTGATTTTAAAATGAGAAATTTAATTCTATTAACCAATGAATTAGATGAGGAAAAAAAGATAACAGTTTACATAAGTTAGATTATATTATTACATCTTTTTCAGATAAACCTGAATCACAAGCCACAGTAAGTTCAGAATCAAACAAAAATTGCTTTGATACTTTCATAAAAATAATTCATTTAAAATTTTAATCGCACAAGTTACATTGAAATAAAATTATAATATCAATATTAGAACTTCCACAATTTGCAAATCCAAAAGCAGTCTAAAAGTTACTCTCATTATATATTTTTTCAGATCACAGTTAAAGTTAAGTAGGCTACCTCAATGCGAGAAAAATAATAAAAGTATATATTTTTTAGATTGAAAATATAAATAATTTTTTAGTAAGAAACATTTTCAATTGATTAAGTGAATAATTTTTAAATTAGATTCTTCCGGTTTAACAAAAAAATTTCAATGACATTTTTTAGTGAAATGAAGTGCGTTATTGAGTCGTCTGCTCTCTCACGCCGATTATATTTGTTTATGTCTTTGGTTGGTCTTTGATAGTAATTTGGATTTAAAATATGGAACTAAGCAAAAATATTCTCGATGGAGTATCCACCGCAGGAAATTCTACGGAATTGACAGATGTCTTGTTTAATCATATGCTGCAGGATGTATTCAATGTCGCTGTTGGAGAATCAATTTCAAAAGGCAAACATTTGCATTATCATAAACCTCCTAAAAATTAATTTTATTCTTCTTGTTTTTCTTGTTTTCTCTGGATTATCTTTAGTCTCTCTTTGAAATGTAACTATGAGTCATCTTTATGTTATGTTTATTAATTATACATGCTTCTTTTCACAGATGCACACATTAAGTTTGTCAGTTTTTCCGAAAAGAATGCATATGATTGCCTTTTAAGCTTAGTGTTAGAAGCTGCCAAACATGATACTGACTCATCTTCCCTGAGGTATTTTTTTTTCTATATCAAACATATTATATGTTATGTATATACAATTGTATTTAGCAGTTTAATGTGATAAAATATATCTACATTATCCAAGTAGATTGTTTATATTATACATGATACTGACTCATCTTCCCTGAGGTATTTTCTTTTCTATAACAAACATATGTTTTGTATATACAATTGTATTTAGCAGTTTAATGTGATAAAATATATCTACATTATCCAAGTAGATTGTTTATATTATACATGATACTGACTCATCTTCCCTGAGGTATTTTCTTTTCTATAACAAATATATGTTATGTATATACAATTGTATTAAGCAGTTTAATGTGATACAATATATCTACATTATCCAAGTAGATTGTTTATATTAGGCAGTAGAACAAAGTAAAATATGAGAATATTTCCATATCGGTACTTGTTTGCACTAATTACAATTGCCAAGGCGCTAAACTTCAAAAATTTGCTGTTTTAAATTTGCAAAACTTGTATAAAATATTTTATAGTGGTTTGCTCTGGAATGACTTTGAGTTATACCCTACGAGTTGGTCCACTGTTGTAATGTGTTTCATTGTTTCTCGTCAAAACTTAATGATTATTTTGGCACAGGTACCAATATGGAAATCTTTGTTAAAATACGAAAACAAATACCATGTAATAAGCAATTGTTTTGGTAATACTTCATTAACACAGTGAAATTTTTTCTGTATGTCAGTTCCGATTAAGGGTTTGCTGTATAGTACCAAAATGATTGTTGGTTTTATGTAATTGTGCTTATTAGCTAGTTTTTTTTTAATTGTTTTGCTCACATTTATTCATTTTCTCTATTTTTTGTGGTACATAGCTAAAACTCCTTAAAAAGTAAGATAGCAAAGTGTTGTTTATGATACAACAGTGTATTGAAATTAATTTTCACAAAAACTGAAATTTTTTTAATTCTGAAACAGTATCAACTGAAAAATTGTGTAAGAAGGCATGGAAATTATTACTAAGTTGAAATACATAAAAAAAAAAAAATGGGTATATATATATGGTTCAGGAGGCCCTTTAAACCCTATTACCTCAGTACCTAGATGAATTAATTAAGTATCTATTACCACAATTATTTAAGCATAGCTGGTGTCAATGTACTTACCGTACATTAGTTAAGTAATGTTGTAATTTAGGAGGGGGTTTCATTCCCCAAACTCTCCCCAAAACTGCACCACTGCTTACATAGTAGTAATGTATATCTTATTTCTTTTAAGTGTTATTAAATGCCAAAATTAGACAGAAGCTTCTCATTTACTCTTCATTATACCAGGAACATTTTCAGTTATTATCATTATGCTAGCATCGAACAACTTGTAAATTGTTATCATAAAGGTCAAATACTTATTTTTTCAATAGTCTTATAAAATCCCATTGATTATTTTTGCCAAAAAAAAAAAAAAAATAATAAATAGCAGGCTCCTTATAAATAAAAATTTTTGCATGTGAACTGTGTTGCAAATTGTTTTTTCTTTTTAATTGTAAGTTTGGAAATATTATTTTCTAAATTTTTTTAAGAATAATTGTTTGTTTTGATTTCTCTTAAATATGCACTGGTTATGACTTATGACTGGTTATGATCCATGACTAGTTCCTGACTATATGGTATCAATTTGCACCAACTTTCCTGGTCAATGGCATTGTAGGCATTTCTTTTTTTATCATTATTGTGATACATAATTACATAAATAATGTTCTTTTTAAAAATAAAAAAAAACTAACTGTTTGAATTTTTATCTCTCTGTAAATATTTTTCCTGATAAAAGTTTAAAATGAAGATTATGATATCGCAAATTCATTTTAATATATGTTCTAAATGAAATGAATCTCTGTTACTATTATTAAAGGTATTTGATAACTATTCAAAATAATAATAATTTTTGTAAATTTTTTTTAAGGGAATATTTTGGGGGGCATGTTAGCCACTCCTTGCTTAGGAAATTCAGGTTCTTTTGTGTGATTTTAGAATTCAGAATTTTAAAGTTCTGACACTGATTTATAAAAAGTCTTAAATCTTTTTTCTTCTCAATTTTAGTGTTCTACTGGAAGATTGCAGAGTAGAAGCAAATCGCATCTCTTTGTTTTTAAAAAAGTACCAGGTAATATTTTAATATCAGTTTTTTGAAAGCCATTCATGCCTTAATTGTTTATAAGTTCAGGGTTGAGATGGACTTACCCACAGGGAATTAACTCGGTGCGCCCCTTTAACTGGCGCCTTTCGAAATGCTTCCTTTGTATTGAAAAATAAAAATGAAGTTGACATTAAATTTGTTTTAAATCTCTATTTTTTTTAGAAAAAAACTTTAAAACGAATAATTTGAAATAAAATTTTATTTTATCTTTCACACTTCTCTAAGGTAAACAGTTTTTTTGTTTGTTCCATCTGACCATAATGGGAGGTGGAAAGAGGTCATATTTAACAGCATGATTGTCTGTAAAATCCTAGAAGCTAACAACCATCCCACCTGCTTGAACAATTTTGTTGCTTTTGGAACATTTTTATTTCGATAGAAACAAAATGTTCTGATAAAATTTTCTGCTCATGGTTAAAGAAAAGAAAATGTTATTTTTATATTTTTATCCTTATTTACAAACCAATTCCTCATACTTCACTGCTAGCAAATCATCCTTTGCTGAGGTGATATAGGTGTCCTTTTGTTGACAGATGGGAAAATTCTTAGTTTCCATTGTCACTCCATCTTATCTTTAATGTGTTGATATCTTTAATGCATAATATTATCTTATCTTTATTGCATTTTATTTAATCCATAATATTACTCCATTATACCTTTAATGAAAAGCATTGTCAAACTCTTTTCTAAGCTTCTAATTTTCTCTCTTGTGGCTTGTCTTCAGGTTCCTTTGTTCAAAATTTTAGATCATATTTCTATGTTCCGTTCACCACCCATCCAAAATATTTGCTCCTGCACCACAGAGTTCAAGGTCAAGAAAACTGAGATGGGCACAGTAGGCCTTAGCCCTCTATGGGCTCTGATGCCACAGAGTTTAGTTTTATTTATTCCAGTAGAAATTTTCTGGGGGGGGGGTTCTTTTTCTTAAGATTTGTTTATAAGAATTTGTTAATAAGCACAAATTGCGACTTTAAATAGGCTCACTAGGATAACCTTATTGTCAGGAACGGATTAAGCATACACGGGGCCCTAGGCCATTCAAATTTTTGGGGCCCTTAGATAAAAAAATTTTCTTGTATATTTTTTATTTATTCAAATATAAAAGTATTTATATATCTTTTTATTTAAGAAAGTATACTTAAAATAAAAATAAATAATATCCTGGACCTCTTAAACAGTGACAATTTCAATATATAAAATTTGATTGAAAGTGACCAGTTGTATGAGAGAGTATGTAAAACAATAAACAAACACTTACCTTTTAGTAAAATATGTTGTAATTATTTATTGATCAAATAGAATTACGGACACTAAATAATTATAAAACACTAAATAAAAATTATGAGACACATCAGTTGAGGCACTAAATAACTTCTTTTTCATTTAAAACATCTCAATAATGTCAACAACATTTAAATCTTTGCTTCTTGTTTAAACAAGTCTCAGCTTGCTATAGTACTGCTTTCAATTTTTTCGCACGCAAATCAAAAGGACAAATTTGAACTTAAAAAACATTGATAAATATTATAATACATAAACTATAATAATACTTATAAATAATAACTAATAAATAAATATGTAAAAAATTATGTAATGACTATGTAAAAAAAATTACCGTATTTTATTAATATACATTTGAAATTGATTTTTTTATAAAAAAAAATCTTTGTTTTTCTTAATTTTTTAAAATTTATTTTCAAACAATTTTTTTTAAGGGGGCCCCTAATCATTGGGGGCTCCAGGCCATGGCCCAATGGGTAATCCTGCACTGTATATTGTTTAGTCATTCTGCCATAAGAGTTGTTTTTTGGTAAGTTGGGTTAGGCATTTTTTGGCAGAAATTGCAGATCAAGGGATGGCAGTGGGAGTTTAAACTCCCTCACATTTTTTTAATATAAAGAGACAGCCCATTCTAAGATTAAAATTTTTTAATCAAAATTTGTGTAATTAAATTTACAATTAAAAAAATAAAATAAAATTTTTGTGTCTGAATTCTTAAAAAAAATGTCTCTGTTTCATTAGAGTTGAGAACAATCTCACTTTTGATAGTCCGAACACGCCCGAGTCCGAAGGACTTTAATCAGAGCTCACACACACAAGATTATTTTAGTTTTAAATATACGTCAAATAGAGGCCAATTTTTGCAGTCTCTGCACTCTCTTTTGATTTCTAAGCATGGAAATTGGTCGTTAAATCTTTTTTATCACTAACCTGTAAAATGAAAAGTGAAGAGAAAAACTGAACCGACAGAAATTCCAAGATAAGTAGAACAAAAATTTTTAAAAAAATCAAAATCTTAAGCAAAATAAAAGTCATTTCTCATTTGACTAATAGTGTTAGCCTCACAAAAAAATGAAACAAAAGTAACAGATCTCTCAAATTTTTTACAGATCTCTTTTTTTTCCCTCCATAATAGGCTGCGCCTATCTCATCTCTTATCTCTCACATACGAGTTTTAACCTATAGAATGATAATTTTGAGAGTGTTTTATTTTACAAAATAAACATTCTTGATTCAAGCTGTTTTTTATGGCAGCTACTGCTTTTGATTTCTTGCTGAAAGTAAATAAATACAGCATGAAATTTAATTACCAATATTATACTGTATTTATAAGTATTATATTTTGATTTTTTTTTAAGTACACATGGAATTTAAGATTTTAACAAATTAGAATATCGGTTTGCATATTTCTATGTAATATTTATTTTTTGTGTGTATTTAGTAAAATTTTTACTTAAATTTATTTATATTTGTAAAGTAAAGAGCTAAAGCATTTCAATTTGAAGTAGTTACAAAAATAATAGCTCATCATTTTGGTGTTTGTGACAAATTTTAAAATCGTATAAATGCTGCTCCATATCACCATTTTCCAAGATTTTTACAATGTTGTGCTTGTTTTCAGAGAGGTTATTTATTTAATGCCTTCGTTAAAAAATAGAAGTCATTGATATTTCAAAGCGGTGTGTTCTGGAAGTATAGATTTTTTTGAAACTATGAAATGTACGGAAATAATATAATATATCCAATCAACAAAAATGAATTGATACATGAAGAATTTGATACATGAAGATACATGAATTTCTTTGTAATCTCTAACACTAGACTTAGTATTTTTCTACGTAATTTTATTTAAATCATCTATTACTTTGGATGAACGACAGTGCTAATTAGACTTTTGACTTGATATTGCATTTGTTATTACCATGTGATGTATCTATCCAATAAGAAAGTGCATGTGGCAGTCATTATCTTCAATTTTATTTTATTTATACTTCATAAATCCAATTTGAATAGTAATTCAAAAAACAATTTCAAACATGCAGTTAAAATTGTAAGTTCCAATTCTTGATTGCCATTTTGTGAGGTTCAGATAATTTGAACCTGGTTAATACTAATAAAAGATAGATAGATATATTCTTTTGCTTTTAAAGACTTTTAGTTTTCTCTCTCTCACTATATACATACACGTAGGGGGTGAGAGAGAGTCTCCTCTCTCTTGCGATAATCCCTCTCGAGGTCACTGTTTTTTAGTAAGTTTAGAAAATATTTATTTCTTTTTTTGTTAAATATCAATAAATCTTGTCAAATGCCATAATTCATGTCAGTATTAATTATTTAGACGCCTGGTGGCTGAGTGGTAGTGATTTGCACTCCCGTGCCACAGGTCCTGGGTTCGATCCTCAGGCCGGGCGGGGTTGACTCAGCCTTTAATCCCTCCAGTGGGTCGATAAATGAGTACCCAGTTTGCTTGGGAACTAAGCACTGGGGGTTTAGCGTTCGGCTGACCACCTAACTGGAACATCTGCTCCTGCACCCCAGAGCCCAAGGTCAAGAAAACTGAGATGGGCACAGTAGGCCTTGGCCCTCTATGGGCTGTCATGCCGCTGAGTTTAGTTTATTAATTAATTAACATTATATTATCTATAAAAGTTCAATGGTTGGATTATTTAAGTTTTTTTTCTCCAGTTAATTAGGGATGTTCTGCTAAAACTTAAGACAATATTATCTGATTTTTAAATTTTAGAAAATTAATTTTCCAATAGAAGGTCAAGGTCAAAGAAGAAATTTAAATTTGTCAGCTTCTACTAATTTTTACCTTGCATAATATAATTAAAATAACTATAATCTATTGTAAAATTATTGAGGTCTACTTTGCCTTCAGACTTAACTGCAAAAAATATTCACTTCAAAAAATTAAATATTTTTAAGAACAAATATATACTAGTGTAATGCATAAAGAGTTTATGATTGTCAGTACAGATGTCAAGTTTTAAAATGTCAGTCATTTTAATATTCTTCTACTATTTTGTATAAATTATCTGTTGGCTAACATGTCGGCCTGCCTATCTGACTACCTTTCATTGTGGTTTCAATCATTTTTAAATGATTAATTTACTACTCTCAGACAAAGCGAAAATTATTTATGTTTTCTTAATGAAGGAAGTGGTTTGCTATCTATTCGAAAGTGTTAAAATATTTTAAATAGACTAGTCTTTTTCAATTTAAATCAAATTCTACAGATTTGAATAAATATCTTGACAAAGGAAATTAGACAACAAAAATGTACTTTTTCTAACAGTTTACTCAGTGCAGTGCTTATTGTACAACCACCATCAATTATTCTAAAAGTACAGTTCTGAAAAAAGTGTGATTTAAAATTTTATAAATATTTCTTTAAGTAAAAAGCATATTTTTTTTTCACTGAGTTTTAGTGGATAAAGGTATTCATAATGAAAGTAAAAAATGAAATCTTGTTCATTGGGAATAGGTCCAATATGCAGCAATAATAACAATAAATTAATAAAATTTTCTAAAAAAATTTCTCCCTTTGCTCTAAAATCAATTTTGTTAGAAAGTTAATTTTAGATTGCGAGAAAGCAACAAAAAAAGCAAAATTGTGGATTGATATTTGTTCGTATAGAAACGAAGCTTTACAACTGAATTGTTTTTAAAGTATTTAGAAATTTAAGCAAATTAAGATGTATATGTCAGTTAATCAAAAAAAGACATGTAATTCTACTACAAATAATTTTCGCTAAACTAAATAGGGGATTCCTCCCTTGCTCTCTATCGCTTTGCTCACTGTCTCCACCCTAATTTTGAGCTTTTATTTTCCTTTATATTATATATTAACTATATTAGAAGCTCCACCCCAGATGCTGTCGCTTTCCAAGCATACCCCTGTAACTGCTTGCAAAGTTAATTTCATATTTATTCAGGATCTGGGGCTGATTTTCTGCAAAGCAGAAAAGGAAGTCAAGATATCTCTTTAGGTGTACACACAGACCTTCATGTCCTTCCATGTGAACAGTGAATGCTCATGTGTACGTTCTTGATGTTTCTGTGTGCCCTTATGCTGTTTCAACAGGTGATGATTTTGCACTGCAGAACAATTATGCAATGCGACACAGGCTGCAGGGTTCACATCGTAGATGATTATCTTCAACAGCGAACAGTTCAGTGCATAAAATGGCTAGCTCAATCACTGGATTTGAATCCTATCGAGCGTGTTTAGGATGCTTTAAGAAAATGTACAACTGCTCTGAATCTTTCTTCTCGGATCCTTGCTACATTTGCAACTGCTTTGCAAGAATAATAGCTCACACTTTCAACAAAGCTGGTAGACCGCATAATTCAAAGCATCGCATGTGCTGTATTGCTACTAGAGGTGATCATACTTCATACCTTAAGTGCTTTTTCTATTTTAAGCCTAAACATCTCATTTATTCATTTTATACGTATGCTAATTTCTGCAGCACCATAATTGTCTGGTTAATACTTTTTATGTTATTTTATACATTATTATGTTCATTATAATGTGCGATAGCTTCATAAAGTTCTATGCGTAACTTTTTCAGTTATGTTTGTGATTCTTCATTTATTTATGATAGCCAGTGTGTAAATGAGCCATTTTCATAATCATTTTTTGAATTCTCTATTAATTAATGGTATATTAACATTTTTTTAAAAAAAATTCTTCATTTGATATAATATTTGACCAGAAAAGCCTAACATTGTACTCAAGTTTTTTAATGGCCAGTGAGAGGAGCAGTTTCTCTTGATGAGGGAATGCTCTTGCAGAGCATCCACTTAAAGATTTAAGTGGATATCAACTTGCTAGAGGCTAGGTACGATCGAAAGAACTGATGTGTTCAGCAAGATTCATCCGACAAAAAAAAAAAAAAAAAAACGCATTAAATTTGCCATAAAATTTTAACATGGAAAAAACAATTTCAGTATCTAAATATTTTAGTGGTGTACAAAGGTGTGCCGCAGAAGTAAACCTAATGATGGAGAGGTTTGGGTCGTAGTGGCTCAGGTGATAGTGCCCTTGCCTTCCAATGAGGTGAAGCAAGTTCGTATCCCAGCAATGGCTGATCAATACGAATTCCGCACTTGGTTTGCACTGACCACAGTGTTGATGTAAAATATCCTCAATATTAGATGGATAATGGGATAAAGTCCCCTTGCTGGTCAGACTAACCATGGGAGATTTTCCTATCACAAATGCGGATTAGTTCCATCAAAAAGTCTGCCACGAAGCCAAATTTCTCCCAATACTTTCCCTTGTCTTCTGGATTGGATTTAAAATTATAAGGCTATGGAATTAGTGGTCGTAAACCCAAAGTTGGGTTGGCTGATTAAAATGGGTTATAAAATGTAAAAATGGAGAGGTTAAAAATTAAATTGAAAAGAAGGATTTTCTTGATTTAAACATTTATCAAAAAAGCAAAAAAACTGTTATCAAAGAACCAAAAGTTTAGGATGGTCTAAAATAAATATTACATTTAGAAAATGCACTATTGCAAAATAAGGAAATGATTACTTGCCCATGAGTTTTCAGACAGCTCGCAGAAACCTATTTCATTGAGGAACATGTTTGAGAGTTAATCTATTTTGTGGCAGTAGTGTTCATGAAGGAAACTTCGAAGATGTAAGTTTTAAGCTCTTCTCTTATTACATTGGAGGCATACTTAATCTTGAGCATGGAATTAGTAAACTGGATGAATCCAAGAAAATTACAAGAGAGTATGGTTTTATTTTCTTTTTATTCAAAACTTGGTGGACGATATTGGAGTAAACCAAGAAAGGAAATTTTGACTTGGTATTCGTGACATCTAAGAGAAACTGTTACATCATCAAAGAGGAAAAAAAACAAAACATTTCTCACGAGGAAAAAAAAAAGAAGCGGAGAAAAATTTTCTTCAAGAAAAAGAAATATTCATTAAAGAATGAAGGTTTACATTCCCAGAAAAAAAAATTTATTAAACTGAAAAAGAAAGTCTTCTGATTTAAGACTGACCAATAAAATTAATCAAAATTAAGTATCTGCAACAAAATCGTCACAGGCCACTGTGACAAGCATTTATTGTGGAATGTGTTTAGCTTTGCTGTTAAACAGTATCCGTGATTTAATTTCATCATGTATTACTTGTTATTTCATTACACTATGTACAAACTATATAATTTAAATTTATTATCTCAAATACAAAACATACCTTTGAAGTCATTAAATAGAGCGTGTAATTTTCTTATGACGTACAAATTACGTAACGTAAATTCATTTAAATTCTAACGCTAAGCAGTATAACTTTCATAATAGGTTTTTAGCATTGCATTAAATATGTTAAATCCAGACCTATTTATCTAAATGATAATCAAACCTAGGATACCAACCTCTCCTTGTTTATGCATTCTGCAACAAAGTAATATCCTAGGTTATAGTATCCTTCATAAATTTTAAAAATACTTTATTGAGGTTTGATTTATTAGAGTAAAAAATCAATATATTGCAATACCTCAATTGCAATAAAATTGAAATGAAAAAAAAAAAAAAAAAGAATAATTTTAGCATATTGACAGAGGAAAAATAAATCCTATTGTGAAATAACGATGGGAAAGTTTGATGAAAATATGAGTCAAGAACTTTCTAAGCCAGAGAGCAACTAATTGTTGATTGAAGGTGGAGTTTCAAAACTTTGACAAATTAATTTACTAATTATTTATTTTGAAAGGTTTCAACACGAAAACAGCAGAACAACAAAAAATAGTATAGAAAATTTTGTTAACACTCTATAGCAGAGTTCCCCAACCCCTGGTCCACGGACCGGTACCGGTCCGTGGATCAAATGGTACCGGCTCGCCTATTTCATTGAAACTGAATTTAAATTCCTAGGTTTATACCCCAAATTAAAAATATCTGTGTTCCATTAAAATTCTAGCAGTAACAGAAACCAAAACAAAGCAACGGAATAAACTGGACATAAGCAACACACTTCGGGTGTCATTGTCTCCGATTATGTTATGATTTTGTTCCCATACATTTTTTTTTAAAAAAGAAGGGGAAAAAAACATTAAAGAATTCATTTGATCCATAAATATATAATTTTTAACTGTAGCACTTGGGCTATTGTGAGTGATTTTTTAAACTTCATTTATGATTAAAAGTATAGCTGGCAATTTATACGCTTCTAAGGTTATTTCCGAATGTTAGTAAAAAAGTAATCAGAACTGATAAATTCGCGTATTTTTTTAAAATTTTTTTTTACCAACTTTTAAAAATATAACAGCTAGTTTGAATTTGGCAATATCTTGTTGAAATTAGAATCATATCAAATCAAGTACATTGAAAAAAGAATAAAATATTAATGCAATACTTTCGATACATCTAGGAAAAATCTTAATAATAAAAAAAAAAGTATGCTAAAGGTTTTAAACTATCTGTTTTTTTCATAACAAAACTCCAGCCGATAAAAGTTCTTAGAAACTTATGTTATATACCAGGTCTTGATCTATGAAGATAATACACCAGCCGATAAAAGTTCTTAGAAACTTATGTTATATACCAGGTCTTGATCTATGAAGATAATACACCAGCCGATAAAAGTTCTTAGAAACTTATGTTATATACCAGGTCTTGATCTATGAAGATAATACACCAGCCGATAAAAGTTCTTAGAAACTTATGTTATATACCAGGTCTTGATCTATGAAGATAATACACCAGCCGATAAAAGTTCTTAGAAACTTATGTTATATACCAGGTCTTGATCTATGAAGATAATACACCAGCCGATAAAAGTTCTTAGAAACTTATGTTATATACCAGGTCTTGATCTATGAAGATAATACACCAGCCGATAAAAGTTCTTAGAAACTTATGTTATATACCAGGTCTTGATCTATGAAGATAATACACCAGCCGATAAAAGTTCTTAGAAACTTATGTTATATACCAGGTCTTGATCTATGAAGATAATACACCAGCCGATAAAAGTTCTTAGAAACTTATGTTATATACCAGGTCTTGATCTATGAAGATAATACACCAGCCGATAAAAGTTCTTAGAAACTTATGTTATATACCAGGTCTTGATCTATGAAGATAATACACCAGCCGATAAAAGTTCTTAGAAACTTATGTTATATACCAGGTCTTGATCTATGAAGATAATACACCAGCCGATAAAAGTTCTTAGAAACTTATGTTATATACCAGGTCTTGATCTATGAAGATAATACACCAGCCGATAAAAGTTCTTAGAAACTTATGTTATATACCAGGTCTTGATCTATGAAGATAATACACCAGCCGATAAAAGTTCTTAGAAACTTATGTTATATACCAGGTCTTGATCTATGAAGATAATACACCAGCCGATAAAAGTTCTTAGAAACTTATGTTATATACCAGGTCTTGATCTATGAAGATAATACACCAGCCGATAAAAGTTCTTAGAAACTTATGTTATATACCAGGTCTTGATCTATGAAGATAATACACCAGCCGATAAAAGTTCTTAGAAACTTATGTTATATACCAGGTCTTGATCTATGAAGATAATACACCAGCCGATAAAAGTTCTTAGAAACTTATGTTATATACCAGGTCTTGATCTATGAAGATAATACACCAGCCGATAAAAGTTCTTAGAAACTTATGTTATATACCAGGTCTTGATCTATGAAGATAATACACCAGCCGATAAAAGTTCTTAGAAACTTATGTTATATACCAGGTCTTGATCTATGAAGATAATACACCAGCCGATAAAAGTTCTTAGAAACTTATGTTATATACCAGGTCTTGATCTATGAAGATAATACACCAGCCGATAAAAGTTCTTAGAAACTTATGTTATATACCAGGTCTTGATCTATGAAGATAATACACCAGCCGATAAAAGTTCTTAGAAACTTATGTTATATACCAGGTCTTGATCTATGAAGATAATACACCAGCCGATAAAAGTTCTTAGAAACTTATGTTATATACCAGGTCTTGATCTATGAAGATAATACACCAGCCGATAAAAGTTCTTAGAAACTTATGTTATATACCAGGTCTTGATCTATGAAGATAATACACCAGCCGATAAAAGTTCTTAGAAACTTATGTTATATACCAGGTCTTGATCTATGAAGATAATACACCTGTTCTACTGAGATTAAAACATAATAGAAAAAATAGTTTAATTAAAGTTAGATAGTCACTGAATTATCTTCGCAATTTCATATGAAATTGTAACGCTATTTCATATGAAATATTTGGTCAATATAACAAGCCATGTTTTCAAATTGTTCATGGGACTTTTTTTTTGGTTAAAAACATCACGATTACCATGTAGGCAGTATGATGTTTTCGCGTATTGAGTTATTATTTGGTGGAAATTCCGCAAACTTTTAAAGGGACTCTTTCGAAACAGTACTAATGCTTGATGTCAATTGTAACAGCTTGATGTCAAATTATCAACTTCGAAAACAAAATCTGGCTTAATCACTATATTGCCCCAAATTCTTTTTATCTAAATTTAAATTAAAACGTGGTTTTGTAGATGTTTAGATAAACTGTTTCTGCGGCAAAACCCTGTACATACTTTTATGGGGATTACCGCACTATAAATTTTGCTATAAATTTGTTATATTCTTAATGTGTTATGATTGTAAAACCTCTTTTTTTTCATCAAGAGAATCTTTCACATGAAAAAAAAAAAAATTAAAAAAATGCAGATATAATCATGCCAAACATGTTATTTCTAAGTATTTTTACCGAAGTACTCATTAGATTGAGATATTAATTTATTAATTTTAATTTCTTTAACCATACAAATATTTAAGCCTCGCCTTAAAGTTAAATAAACGATTACCTGGGTTTCTTAGCCAATAAAAAGCACACTGAAAGCAAATTTCCAACTCTCTTGCAAGACAAATGATTAATGCAATTTGAAACAATAAAATAATGCATAGTTGAAAATATATTCAATACTAAATGTTATTATGCTAAACTATGATAAATTTAACGTTTAAAACTAAACACATTTAAAAGTCTGATGTCTTTTATAAACCAAGGAACACTATAAATCAGTAAATTTTGTAGCATGATTTAACACAGAGCAAATCAATAAATATAGTTTTGGAGAAAAAGGACGTGTAATTTTTTTTAAAAAATGTTTATAAACTATTTAGAAAAAGAGTGATACATTAAAAATTAGTTTAATATAGGTTAAAATGAAAATACACATTTCAAAAATAATTTATGTTTATCCTCTTTCAACGAACATAAAAACACAGTTAATCCGGTTCAAAATATAATTAAATAATATTTTAATCAAAAATACGTTTGTAAGTACAGATTTCTACTTTATAAATTTGTTTTGAATTCTTAAAATTGTACATGAAGATGTTTTATTTATTTCTTTTTTATCTATTTATTTATTTATTTCTTACTTAAAATGGCAATAGGCGGAAAAAAATCCGGTTTATTTTCGGGAATTTTTATTATTTCTTTCGCCAGTGATTAATAAAAAAATGAAATTCTTTTTTTTTTTTCTTAGTCCTATGATATGTTTTTAGCTAATATTTTTTGAAAAATACTGAATTTTAAAATAATTATTTTCAGTAATTTTTTCAATTAATTTATGAAGTTAAATATAATTTTAAAATTGACTTTTATAAAGTGTTACATGATTGTTTAAGTAAAGTATTGAGAAGAAAAAAAAATATTGAAATCTAATGCAATTAAATTGAATAATGTAATTAAATTATTCAAATGCAAATGGTTTTTTCTTTTAATACATTAATCTCTCAATTCATATTGAGAATATGCCAGTTTTGTTTACTTTCGAAATTCTCTAAAATCCTGTGTATAATCTCCAAACCTCCAGAGATTTTTCCTATTTTTCAAAAGTTTTGGATTTTTTACATCACTATTTACAGTACCATAACAATGAGAAACAAGTTGAAAATAGAATAAAATTATTCTTATGATTTTTCTGTTTGCTATATGAGTATTTTCGAAAATTGAAATTCGCATTTTTTCATATGTGACCCTTTTAAATTTATCCCACAGTGCAAATAATTGTAAGAAATATTCAAAATGTCCACCAAATGATGTCAAATATTCAGACGTAAAAAATAAAATAAAGAAATCCGGTTATAAGGTTAAAAATTAACAGTCATAGCTATTAGTTCTCTTATCTTTAGTTCTGTCGGCTATATAATACCTACTTTAATATTCGCGCAGTGTAGCTGATCTCAACATTTGGGCCATATTCCATTTATTGATCAATCTGTTCTGTGCGAACATTAAAATGAAAATTGTAATAAAATTCCGCAAGCTAAAACTTAACTTTTACTTCGACTTTCTATATTTTCATATGATCGCTTGCTTAGCGCAAAAAAGAATATCTTTAGTACGCTTTGCTAAGTTATTCCGAGCAAAAACTTGGCTAAGAAATAAAGATAATAAATTTGTGTTATAAAACCAAAAATTAACAACATAGCCATTAGCTCACTTCCTTTTTATTCTGTCCGCTGTACTACATCAACCCTAAGTTTTTCGTCGTATTGCCAATCTCTGTTTTGGGGCCAATAAATTCTATATTCTAATCATCGATCCATCTTTTTATTACCACTTTCTACATTTTGATATGAACGCTTACTTTGCACAAAAAACATTGTTTCTAAAAAATTAAAGCGGATTCTAAAAAAGTTTTAGAAGAAAAAAAGCTGTTCTGAATTTGTAAAGAAAATAGATAAGCAAAAACCAATCTTTCTACTTTCGCCTAAAATTTTAGTTATTAGTGAAATAGGAACTATTAAAATAATTTTTTATAAGGCTTTCATTTTAATGTAGTTTTTTCACTACCGACTGCCAGTCCGATATATTTTAAGTTATGAGTTAAAAATGGAATTTAGAAGGAACAAGGTAATTTATTCCCCTGGCTTAAATAAGCCTTGCCAACTTTTCGCGTTTATTTTTAGATATACATTCAACTTACTAGTGACATCATGAATGACTTCATTTATCGTCTGCGTGCATAGAACCTTTTCAAGTGTTCACTGACGAAGATTGCCAAAAAGGTGTCTGTTGTTTTTCATCACAGAAAAATGAACGGCCTTGAAAATATACGAGCAGGTGTTTTAAATGCACCGAATCAGGGATTTTTACGAACAGAATCTATATCTCGCTCTGTTTTATGGGTGGTGGAAAATTACCACACGCTTCAAAATGCAGAACATTCGTTATGCAGTGATATATTTAAAGTGCCAATGTTTCCAAATTGCTTCATTTATTTATCACTGAATTTTGAAAACGGTAAATACTTGCTGAGAATCAACAGACTGGTGAGGAACCGAGCAACTTTTAATGCCCTATGTTCCACGATAAAAATCAAATTTCTGATTGAAGATCCGTCGTGTGATTTGTGCCAGAAAGAAGATATGGAAATACCAAACGAAGATTTATCTTGTCCTGTGATCATCAATCACATTTCTGCTTCATCTTCAGTTATTTTACCCCGCTTGGAAATCAGATGCACAGTAACAATCAATGTTTCCTGTTCTCCATTTCAAAATCCAGCTGATATTCAGAAGAAGATGAAAGATTATACAACAAATATGTCCTCTCAAGAACTGCACGAACATTTAGACGTTTTGCTAGCAGATGATACAGACTCTAAAGTTGTGCTCAGAGTTGGTGAAGAATTTTTTAATGTTCACAAAACATTGCTGTGTTCTCATTCTCCTGTTTTTGCTGCTATGTTCGAACACGAAATGCTGGAAAAATCTCAGAGAGAGATTTGCATAAATGATATTACACCAAACACAGTAGGTGAAATTTTGAAGTACATTTATTTCCATTCTATAGGAGCTGTGTCGATTGATGAAGTTACCGAAGTGTATATTGCTGCTGATAAATATGCAATAACTGATTTAAAGAAATTATGTTCGGAAAATATGGCAAGAAACTTATCCAGGGATAATTTACTGCAAATACTACAATTAGCGGATAGACACGTGGATAAAGATTTAGAAGTAACAGCTATTCACTTTTTAGTTAAAGAAGGAATAGATATAATTGAGACAGAGGAATTTTTGACTTTTATCGAGAATGACTCAGAGTTAACGAGGAAAATTATACGGCAGTTGATAAAAACAATATCGAGATAAATGTGATGGCTATTTAGTGGACATAAGACATGCTCCGCCAGACTTGGTCACCGACTGACATCAGGCTCTTGATAAAAATTTGTATTTATTTCCTTATTACTTTCAAACAAGTATGAAAATACCTATAATGATTCAAATATTAAGCGTAAAAAATGCTAATTACATCAAGAGAAAAAACATTAAGATGTATTAAATCTTTAGATCCAAAAATAATGGCCCCTCTCTTTTTAATATTTTCTTCGCGAATTTTGTCCTTATAAGGCTTAAGCAATCTCAAACTTGGATTCCACACAGGCGGACTAAAGATTAGAAAAAAAAAAAAAAAAATTTAAGCTTACCACAATTAGATAAGGAGAAACACTACAGTGTTTAAAAATTATTTTAATATAATGAAAAATAAATTTAATGTAATTCTGTGAACTGAAAAAAAATTAGTAATACAAAAAAATTTAACTGTGATTTAATTCTAAAAGAGTGCGTGCATTCTGCTAAAACTTTAGTGTGACCCCATAATTATTCATTTTTAATATATGTGTCCAGAACCGGGAAATATTAAAGAAAGTAGTACTTAATAAGGCTGCTAAAATTTTAATTTAACTTTAATTTTAGGAATTTTTAACTTCTAGATATATATTTTGGTACATAGAAATCAGGAAAAACAATTCAATTTTTCATTACTATTAGCTTTTATGTACTGTATTCATTGATCCGCTTTGTATGTACAATATTCAGAAATGTAAGCTTCGTCAACTAGTGTAAAAACTATTTTATTATTAAATATTGGGAAAACTCAAATTTTAGCAAAGATTATTTTTGAAACTAGAGATGTCTACACTTATTCATTTTAAATCATTCTAAATGCGGTTCGGTGATTCGTTATTTTAGTCGAAAACAAAAAATAAGTAGTATTAGTACTTTCGGGATGCAGCTATCAAAACGGAATATTCGAATTTTTCGAATCCCCAATTCAAAATTCCTTATAACCCTTGAAAAAATTAAACGCTGTTATAAATTTACGATAAAAGTTGGACTGATTTTATGTTTAGCACCATTTTAACATTAAAAGCCAGGTTCAGTATAATTCTTATGCAGATATATTTTATTTAATACTTATACAATGTCCGGGATAGCCTGGTCGGCAGAGGGCAATACCCACGTTCTCTAGAACGGAGGTTCGAATCCAGCCTGCCGAAGACTCCGTGTTATAAATGGTGACTAGTGCACGTTAAATCTGGCGAGTCACAAAGTCCTCCGTGTTCTCATAACAAATTTGAGATTGATCGTTCTCTGGTTCAGGTCAAAAATACGATCTGTGGATGAACGAATGAATGTATGAATGGGTTCGCGTGATAAACGGGTGGCGTGGCAGAAGTCGAATTCTTGACCATAGATGGCGCCACTGGAAAACCTTAGCATACAACAACAACACTTGTATAATATATTATAGATGTCACAAAATACCTTGTTTCATATGCTGTTTTCACAAACATATGCTGTATGTACTCTTTTCTTCTTAATAAATTAATACACTTTTATAGTTTCAATTTTTGAGTACGTTTTTACAGGTTTTTCTACCACACAAAATGAAGTTGTTCCTCAGAAAATGAACAGTTTTTGTATTCATATACGGGGGGAAACACCTTCAATTTTCAACCTGCAATCTTTCGATGCATCATAAATAAAAAAGAAATAAATATAATATAATTTTTTTGAAAAATGCATTATTAGTGTGCCAAATTTTATACTTAAATTTAATCTATTAATTATGAAATTCGATTTTAAATATAATGATATTTTATAACGAAATTTAATATATCAGCAATACATTTTTATTTTAAATTGAATTATATAATTAGATTAAATATATTAATAAAATTTTTTTATTTTAAATAAAATTATGAGTTCTAATTAAATATCGTAATCATCAATATTACGTAAAAACAAAATTTAATTTATATTTATTTCAAGTTTAATATTTTTTTTTGGATATATTATTTAATATACATGAGTGAATTATTTTTTCAAATATAAACCATTTGTTTAAAATTACATTTTTTGCAGTAGTACGTAGAATTATTTCATTTTATTGCCCATTATTTTATTAATTTCAAAATTTGTTCAATTTAACAATTTTCTGACTGATTTTTCAGAGTATCTAGAATTTTTTTTTAAAGAAAAAAACGCTATTCTTACAAAAATTGGTTTATCAAAAAATTCCTACGTACTTTTGTAATTATTCGCATATCGTCATATTTGTATTATCGTTAAAAAAAAAAAAAAAAAATTTAAATTTCAAGTTCTGCTAGTGACGCCGTATATTTTTTAACAGGGTTGCATTTAGAAACTCAGGGGCCCCCATGCAGGTTATCTTACTAAATAAATACAGATTGTGTAAAATGATATTTCTGAATTATCTTTCTTTCACTAAATGTAGTACGTATGAAATTATCTTTATGATGATAAAAAAATTATAATCATTAAAATAAATTGTGAATAACTTGAAAGTTATTTATGACATTCAACGAACAAGGTGACAGTGTACTAGTTAGCATTTTTTCCCTGTAGATTTTACTATTCAACATAACTTTGAAACTTGGTTTTTACCAAACTTACAAATATGATGCTGAGAAGCGTGCAGTCATCAAAAGCTTTTAAAAAGGCTAGAACTAGCGCTGGATTAAGAACCTTTAAAAAGTTTTAAAAAAAAAAAAAAAAAATTCCTAAATAACATTAAAGTAAGTTTACAAAAATAAATAAATTTATGTAACTGCCAAATTTAACAAATTTTTAACAGAGGATTTAGGGGAAATCAATATCTTTCAATTAACTCTTTGAAGAGTTTTCATCGGTAATCTCATATTATGTGATCTTAAAGTCAAGCTAAAATAATTTTGACAACTGTGGTGTTTTATTTTAAAAAAAGTTTCCTGACCCACGGGTTATTCCCCCCCCCCTTCATTTTAATTCTATAAAATAAAACTTAATTTTTGATTTATACTTCCCTGCTGTTCTATCTTGTCGTGTGATATGCTTTTTAAATTTTTGCTAAAAATTAAGCGAAAAAATATTTTTACTGTGGGTGTCAAAATAATATTCACGTGAAAAAAATTATCGAACTTTAACGAATTTTTATAGGGAATGCAAAAATATACAAAAGCTCAAGACAGTATAAAAACGGAATTAATCAGCAATAAAAATAAGAAACACTTCTTTTATCTCTCAGAATGTTGGGAATGTGACAATTCTTCGCGAATTCATGAAAATTTTCTTATTACCTACAGCATATTTATTATTAACTGAATTATTTCGCTTTTGTGTTTGTAACAATGGTAATTTGAGTACGTAATTTCCACCATTTTCTGACTAGCTAGAGAACACAAATCTCTACTGGAGCTCCATGATTAATAATAACGCAATTTGAAAACGTTTCCTGACCACAACACATAAGAATTTATTAACTTTTTATCGGCAAATAGGATGTATAATCAATAAATTTTTCAATCACTGAAGAAGAATCACCGAATTCAACTAGTATTCTATTGACACCACAAATTAAGACTGCTTCCGGACCACTAAAGCAAATCGTCATTTTATCACTTAAGAGAATTTTTCGTTCGACAAAACTTCGAATCTTTTCCGTCTTATAAGTAGAATCTCGTGGCTCCGAGCCTATTGCCTAATAGTCCACATTGCTTGGTACTCCTATGCTGTGCGGGGTTCCCCCGCGACGACAGTCATCACTTCAAATTGACGTATGGGCCAATTTGATTAGGGTGACTGATTGATAGGGTGATTGATTAGGCCTCATTGGCTCAGGTCACCCTAATCCATTCCTTATAAGTAGAATTTCAACTGGAGCTCTGTGTTTGATGACAATTCAAGTTACATTTGTTTCCTATAAGTTGCATAAACTAAATGTATCTCTATTTTTATTGTCAATCGAAATTTAAACCCTTTTCCAACATAAACAGTTCAAAACTAGAAAAAATAATGTAAAATAAAATTTTTTAAAACTGCGTTTCTTAAGTGGACTAAAAAGAAAAAAAAAAAAATCATATTTGTCACCACATAAAATGAAAAATGTAAGCGCATCACTTTTTAGAGATGGAGAGGAATTTAAATTGGTGGTAGGATCCCTCCCCCTTTTGTTTAGAAAGTAATGCGTCCAAAGTTTTTTGCTTTAGCTGTGACAAAATCGAATTCTTTCTTTTTTTTTCTTCCGCTCACTTGAAAAACCTAGTGTTTAAAATTTTATTTTACTTATTGCAATCAATTAAAAATATTCTTTTAATTTAATATGCTGAATTAAAGTTTTGAAATAATAATAAATTAACTTTATAATTGAACCATTACTTAACTTTGATTTCATTTCTGCAAACATTAACAATAGAAAGTGAGTTTTGAAATAATGATAGAGAGATTACTTAATAACGGATGTGATATGTGCTTTTATATTGGGTTTTACTGAACACTAATTTTATTGTATTTTAACAAATAATCTAAAAAACAGATTTATATTTTTTATACCTTTTTTATATAATCTGTTGGCTAAAGCAAAACTGTGTTGTTTGCCTGTCGATCTGACCATAGCGCAGTGAAGAACACTTTTGTAGTGTATCTACCCCTACAAAAATATAATTCTTCACTGGTATATAAGACATGTTAACTCGATTCTATGGTGGGGTACCTTTCATAGATGAAGGTTGACATTGTCGAAAACTCCTCGCCCCACACTTTAAAATGGTTGTAGTGATAGACCACATGCAAGCCGCAGGAGATTTATTTATCACGAATTTCCTTACTCTTTTAAAATATTTTAAATCAGTTAGATTTAAAAAACAACTGTTACCAACCAATTGCACTGATACAGACAAATTTTTAAATTAATTTTCTAACAACAATTTTACCTTGGCCCCAGTTGGACTTAAAATTGGCTCAATATGGGTTCTATATCTAGAAATCCCTATATTAGTGCACCTAGATTCTTTAACATTGGTCCTAGAATGGCTTACACATGGCCTACATTGGCCAATATTAAATCTATATTGGCCAATAATAAGAATATTTTCTTAATTGTGAATGAAATAAGGTTTAAAATTTTATTCCATTATAGGAGAGTTTACATGGTTAGAAGATGGTTAAATCATGTTTTATAAAATGAAGCTGTCAAAAAGGAATCATTTTTTCGTTGAATCTTTATATACAGGATATAAAATTGTTTTAAAAGTTCTTTGCATAATGTTTTAAACTTTTTTGTTTATTAAGTTGATTATTAGATGACAAAAGTTAAAAAATTTAATTTTTGATTTTTAAACAAATTTAAAATATAATAAATGAAGTGTAATTAAAAGAGAGAAATAGTTAATAAAATTTGCAATTAGTTGTAAATTTTGTAATTAAAAAAGACAAATAATACAGAATATTTATTTATTGCTTATGTTTTCTTCGTAATTATTGCAAGTTTATTTTTATAAATAACTAATAAATCCTTTTATTGTATAGGAGACTAAAGATTCTATTCAAGCTCGTTTGGCTCTGTAAGTTTAAAACTTAGCTTATTGTTATCAATATTATTATATGACTTTCAATTTGAATTTTTAAGTGGCTTATACAAAAATATTTTCTTATAAATTGTGTATACATTTGACTAAGTTACTTTTTTAATATTTTATGAAACATTTTGCTTGTACAGGTATATATTTGACAGATTTAATGCTTGGCTTTCTCACCTAATAACATCAGAACTAGTTTACAATATGAAAAGGCTGCCGGAGAGTTAAAATGTTTATTTTTTTTAATAATCTCAAGTAGAAAATTTGTAGTTGCGTATTATTTCTGTTGATCTTATTAAACTAAGATTGCACAACGATTATATTTTTTTCTTTATTTATTTTAGTCAAAATTAGAAAAAAAAAGTTCTTCGTATCTGAATTTAATATTTCTTTCATTAATTGATAAAAATGTATGAAATTTAACTTAATGTGAAAGATTCACCACTGCTTTGGTTTTTGACTTTTTAAAAAAAATATTGTTTTGGTTATTAAATGTATAATTTAACGATTTAATGCCCAACATACATTTATAGAATTAAAACTATTTTAACATGGAATATTTAAAAGAACATTTTTAAAATTGCTTGAAAAAAAAATTATACTTATTGTTTTTCAGAAATTAAAACATTTTTGTAGGATTAACTATTTTACCATGCACAAAAAAGGTATGTTTGTTCAGACAACAACACAATTTTGTGTCTTATTTTCAAAACTTAAAATATCTTCTGTACTAAATAATTAGCATATCTAAGGTTAGGCTTTCAAACCATACATGATCATTAAATAAAAATTTATTAGACGCTTGCTTCTTATTTTGCCTACTGCAAACAAATACACTATTATCAGATATATTTATTTTTTAGTAACTAAATGTGAAATTTTAAATCAAACATTATTATAAACTGTCTTTTGTATTATGTCTTATGCTTTTTAAAAAAAAAAAACAAATTTCCAGTGGTCTCTCAGTGGTCAGCTCTGTTTAAATCAAATCTCCATCTAATGAAGACAATTTTATACATCCTACGTTTTTCTAATAGGTTTAAAATAATGTCTATGAGCAGTTCCATGGGATGATGCAGATAAATTTTTTATATTTCTTTGCTTATTGCTGCTAAAAAAGTGTTAAGTTATTTTTACCCTTTTAGGTTTTTAATCACAACTGTTACTCTCTCTAAATTTTATTACTCTATTGTGGATGGCCTTCAAAACTCTAAAAATAAAAAACATATTTAAGAAGTGGCAAAATACAAAAAATAAACCTCATTCAAAAATTTGCCAGACACTTTTAATACTCATTAACACTAGATTGCCCAAGGAAGTCATTTTGACTGCTTTTTAATTTCAATTAGAAAAACAATGATGTTTATAATGACACAATTTCTTAGAGTTTTGTGACTTTTTGTACAGCATATAATTTTTTTATTGTTAATATTTACTAATAATTTGTTATATAACTGTAAATAATATAAAAAATATTAATTTTAAACAAATTTTTTTACACATTAGTTATTCTTTCACAATCCAGTCATTTTGACTGCCTTTGGGCAATATAGGTATTTCAGTCTTCCTAGTGTTAAATAATTTAAGTCTATGCATTTTTTAATTTGTTTTTGTACAATTTTTATTTTAACAATTAATATTAACACAAATTCACTCGACTTCTTTAAAATAACAAAAGTTGTTTAGTTACATAATTTACTGATTTTGTTTTATTGCATATTTTTTCAGCATTGCTGTGAAATTGCTTTAACTTGAATTTTTTTTTTTTTTGCAGGATCCAGACCTTTTTATCTTAAATTTCATGTTAATTATTCAAAATTTTTACTCCCTTGAACTCTATTTCTAAAAAATGGTAACTCAATATTTTATAGCTTAAAAACTAAGCTGAAGTAACTAAAGAGGTAATAATTTCTTACTATCTGTGCACAATAAACTCAATTTATCAAAAGAATTTGTGGAGACTGAGTAAAATTATTTTGTCACTATTATAGCATTAGAATTTGGAAATGAAAGTTTTCAATGTTGATGTAAGCATTCAAATTTTTCTTATTCATTTCAAATCCACCAAATTTTAGATGAGTTTTATGTTCATTATTTACTGCTTGGAAGGAGAGTTAAAAATCTTAGCATGGGCAATAAAATTAATTTTATAAATGATGTGGATATAAATTAGATGTAGAAAATTAGAAAGACATCTATTACTTATTTCTAATATTTAATAAGCATTAGAAAGCTGTTGAAATATGGTGTTCCTTTTAATACTCTTTCAAAAATGCTTCGGGAGAGTGAAAATATCCTGAGGAAAATTAATGTATGAATTTGATGTCAGAAAGGAAGATGTGTGCCTCTCATTAGGTGGCATCAGATCAATTGTTTTTTTCCTATACATTATCTAAGTTCAGAATATGTTAAATTAATATATGTTTCTTATTTAAATGACCTGAATTTTTTTTTATTAAGCAAAGAAACTAAAACTAACTGTTAGTCACACTACCAATAGATTTCAGTAATTCGTTGATCTTATTAGATTTTAATTATCACTAATTTGCTGCATTAATTTTATAGTAAAATTTCACACTTTCTTTTTAACGCACATGCAAATTAGCTATAATTTTATTTCCTGTTTCAAAATGATTAGTTTCTTTCTCAAACAATAAACTGTTCAAACCTCATCTTTTGTGGGCTTTAGTGTGGTAAGAAATATGTTCTTGAGAATCCATAATAATGAGAGACCACTGTATGCTATAATAATTTAATACTGTAATTTATTGTTTGTATCGATCTATTTTAGCTTAGGAGAAAGCTTCGACCATATCATTGATGTAAAGTGGCGTCAAGACTACGTTATTAAGGTAAACACAAATGTTTTTAATACTTTGAAAGTATGTAGATATTTCAAGTGATTGTTAAACATTTAAAAAAATTTCCTTTCAAATATTTTTTTCCCCTTTATATTATTAATTATATACATAATCTTTAAATTATGTCTCTTAATATTTGTTTTCATAAAAGCAAAAAAAATTATAATGCTAGGGATATACTTCTTATATAAACTATTGGCTCTAATAGCGAGCAATAAAAAATATTTGAAAGGAAATTTTTTATAAAGTAAATAATAATTTTATGCAAACAGTGTGTATTAAAAATAATCATTTTAAGATTAATGTAAGCAAAACTTTAAACATGTATGAGGAATCTAATCTTTAAAACATTCTCCTTTTTTATCTAGAAAAACTATTTTTCAACAATCATTATTTTGTAATGTGAAACGCATTTCCTTGCATTGCACATTCTGTAAATTGAGAAATAAAATTATTGGCTTAGTTATCTATTTCAAATTCCTATTATTTATATACTTCATTGCTAGCATAAAATACAATAATTAAGAATTTCAATGCATTTACCACTTTAAATTTCATCATCTTTTTTCTCTGTGGCAGATTAAATAAACCAAACCTGTAGTTTTTATAAAATTGAAGTGTACTGCTAATGTTATATGAATGTTATTGTAATAGGCTATTTAAATATCTTTTTTTTTTTTAGTTTTTAACTACTGCATTTAATTTTTAAGGGTCTTTTCAGAGAGAAAATGGATTTTACTTCTTTCATGTAAACCTAAGACTAATTTCTTAAATAACCAATAAAAGATTTTTTAAAATTTTGTTTCTTAATTCTATTTATTGAAATTTCCTGGAATGAATCTGGTAACCAAATTTTAAGGTTATAAATTTTTCAATTTTTTCTAAGTTATACTTTTTTTAAAAACTAAAAATCCATTTCAATAAATAAAATGAAAAATAAAAGCATTAAAAAATGTGAATATGTTACTGAATAAATAGAGAAATTGCATTCATATTTGTACCTGTAGGTTTACATGGAAAAAGTTTGATCCCTTTTTTTTTTCTGTAGGAAATTAAGAAAAATAGCGACCATTTATTTTTTTAAATGATTTACTTTAATTTTATGTTGTATAAAAAATATATCTGAACCCTCTGTGGTATTAAGTTTTTAAGATGCATTGACTAAGAAATTTTTATAAAAAATATATCTATGAATCTTATGGGGACAAAGTCTTTCTATGGAACATTAGATAGGTGCTTTGCATAAATTGTTTATAGAAGAATAAATAATTTGCTTTTGAAACATTTCTAATGTTCTGAAATGAAACATCCTAAATTGTTTCTTTTTCTTTCAGTCTAGCAACTGTGAGAAGATATGTGAACCTAAATATGTCATACAACTAAAAACATGGGTAAGTTTTTTTTTAATTTTAAATTATTATTTACGATTCAACTAATTTTCTAGATTATTAACATATAATAACATGCTATGAGAATTGATTACATTTTATGTTTAAATTTCATCCAAACACTTAACTCCTACGAAGAAACTTTATCCATAGATTATCTTAACATATATTATTTATTTTACTTATGTCCATGTTTAAGCAATGAAAAGTGCTGTCAAACACAAAAATAGCATAATGAATTTTTATAAATTGTGTGGTTAAGCAGTTGTATGCTATACATAATCCTTATTATTGTTAATTACATTGAATTGTAGTACGGGGTAATAAAAATGGGCATAATGTATGGAATATCAAATGATTCAAAGTTTTTTTTACTTTGTTTAAAACTAAGTTAACTATAAAGATATGTAGTAAATTTTTTCCAAGAATTTATGCATAAATTATAAGCATCCTTCTTAAAGTATTTTTATAACAACAAATAGACCATGTATTTTCAGTATTATTTTTTTAAGTCTAAGCACATATTTGCAGCCTATTCTGCCTTTACACTTTTCAATTTTAAACCACTATTTGTATATTAAAATTATTTTTTATTTTAGAACCCACAAATGAATCAAGAAAAAGATGTCACATTTAGTTGTACAATGGAGCAATTGCAAGTAAGTAATCCTGTTGTTTAACCTATAAATTTTTTAAATTGATGCTTATATTTTAGTTTTTTATGATAATTTAAAATTAAAAAAGTATTACACTCAACTTTAAAAAAAATTATACTTGATGTAATTTGGTTAATAATAGATTGTAATATTCTATTTATTTAGAAGTGCCATATCATTAAATATTGTTTGGATAACATATTTATATTTTTGAACAATAAGTAGCTTTTTTTCACAGTTTTTTGTTTTAAAAAAGTTAAAAGATAAGGGCACTGTTTATTGAAATTGCCATTACTTTACCGTGATAAGATCATAATGATACCATGATAATAATATTCATATACTTGTTCCTAAATATGAAAGAATATTTAGAATAGATAGAATTTAGGCACAAGTTACTTTTAATGGAAGAGCAGTCTTAATGATTTATAGAGGGTTAGTTGCATATTGCATTACTTTTGTATAAGAACTATTATCTAGAGGTGAAAATTCAGATCTCATTTTGAAACAAATTTACATTTTCTACTGTAATGGTAATCAAATAAACATTAATCCATTTCATGGATGTGCACACAGAGGTGCCCAAAGATTTCTTATAGCATATTTATGTACAATTAGTAGTGTATTCTCCATAATTTTGGGGCATGTGTAAACAATTATATGTAATTTGCATTTCCTCAAATAAAATTTTTTTACCCATTTTCTAATTTAAGCAGATTACTATTGTTTAAAAAATATTTGTAATTTTAAATATTTTATTTGTTTCAGAATTTAGTTTTGAAATTAAAGGATGCGACTAAATGTATAGAGAGGAATGCAGTATGAAGATATGTATCATTATTGTAAATGATTTTATATAATGTAGTTGGGGCCAAAGTAGTATATTTGAGAAAAATTCTTGAAACATAGGGTGTTTTGTAATCATTTTGCCTTTTAATATATATTTTTGGAATACTTGTGAAAAAGAAGTAATACATCAGGGATCTAAAATTAAAGTAAGTGAGGAAAAAATAAAGAAGCCACTAAAATTTACAAATCACTCACAAGAAATAGGTTTTAAATAAAAACATAAAACTTCTTTAATTCCTGGATGAAACTTAAGGCATTTTGAAACATTGTTTTCTACTAATTTATATTAAATGGGCTCAACTTCAGATTTCATTAGCATTTTAGATTTTTCCTCACTTAATTAGTAATTTGGGAACCTTAATGTCTTTTTTTTTTTGATAAATAATCTAGACTATATTAAAGGTGTTGATTATAGAACGCTCAGTATTATCTCAATGTTTCCAATAATTAATTTTATTTTTAAATGACATGATATAATCAGTTTTACGAAAGTGTTAAATCATGTGTCTGTTAATGTTAAGTTGTGATTGAACGTTATTTCAGATTTTGTTTAGTTTGTAAGAAACTTAAATTTTATTTTTCTACATGGTAATGTATAGTTTTGATATTAAGGTGTTCTAATGTACAGTGCGCCAAATAAAAGGACCACCCTGAATAAATTTTGATCTAATGAACGGATCTTCTTGTCTTGAGGGGGTTACCATAAATATGCTAATTAATTACTGCAGACAATATTTTAAGTTACGAAATCAGACAAAAAAAGTAGTTTTTCTGACCCTCAAAATAGACGCAATCTGAGAAATACGGTCTCCATAGTTTGGTCAGAAAAGAACTCCTTAATGTTAATTTTACTTTTTGTGTATTTCAACAAAACTTGTATTGTTTAAGCGAATTTTAAAATTTTTGCACGCAATTATAAAATTTGTTAATCTCTATTATTATTTAATTCAATAAGTCTAAAAAATTTTGAATTGTAAAGGTATAAAATTTTTTACTTGGCTAAATACAACACTTGTGAGAAATTTACTTTTAAATAAATAAAGATTTTTTTTAAAATTCAATTTCTCAGGAACTATTCAACTGATTTTGCTAAAATTTTGTATTTTGACAAGTAAATTTAGAAACTTTAAAATTATGTAAAAAATTTTATACCATACAATTCAAAATATTTTAGACTATTATTGAATTAAATAATAATAGAGATTTACTTTAATGTATTTTTTGCGTTGGATAAACATATTTTATAAATGTGTGAAATTTTTTTTTTCCAATTCGCTTAAGAAGCCCTCGCGATATTGCAAAATACACAAAAAGAAAAATTAACGGGTCCAAACTTTTAATCGCTTTCTTAATTATGGGGACCATATTTCCCAGATTGTAGGGGGTCAAAAATCCAAATCTGTTAAAAAAAGGCATGTTTATTCTGAGACTTTACGTATTTGTGACCGTTTGCACTTATTAATTAGCATATTAGAGTTCACCCCCTCAAACCATTAAGTTTGTCATTTAATGAAAAGTTGTTCAGCTCCTTTTCTTATTTTTTGGCACATTAATTTTTGCTACAATTGCTTCCTTGATGTTAACTTATATGAAAATGGTATATAAAAGAAAAAATGAGACATTTGTTATAAATATATGATTTATAAAGCACCTGATAGTTCTATTCATTGTGTCTTGTAAAACTTCTTAACAACGGACCCTTTTGGAACTGTGCCTATGTATGGAGTTATTGTATTGATTGATTAAAAAGTAAAGAATAGATTAAAAAAAAAAAAAAAAAAATCTAACAGTATGCTTGATGCACAGTAATATTCCTTTTCTTAAATCATATAGATTCAGTAAGGCTCACTTTTTTTTAAAATAGTAATCTTGTGTTTTTCTTAAATCATGTAGTGTAGTTCACTTTCGAGAGTTTATTCCTTTACTATTCTCATACTTTAATGTGAGGAGTTTTAGCTCGTGATTGTCACTTTTACTTCAATTATTAAAATTAGAGTTACAATCGGTCAATAATTATTGGTTAGGTGCTTGCTTAAGTTATCTTGTAGCAAGTGTGAGTAATTTTTCTGAATTGTATTAAATGAAACCTACCGATAAAGCACCAGAAATTGCTGCACATTGTGAATGCTAGAACAAGATTCACATGAAAGATTGTTATCTGTAGTAAGTAGAAGGAAACTTTCAAATTGTGTTTATAATTGGCTTATGCCTCAAAGCTTAAAAATTGTTCTTTTACAATAACTGTTAAGGGATAGTATGTTTAGTGAAAATAAGTTAAAATTATTGCAAGCTAAAGATAAATAAGAGAAAAAAGTTGACTAAAATTTATTCTTTTAACGTTGGTTGTTGTCATAATATAAATCCTATGGAAGAAATTCGGTTTCATAAAAATAGAATCGTTCTTCAAAGGTTGTCGTTATTTAGAGGCGATTGATACAGATTTTACTGTTTAAGTATTTTAATAAGTTCAACTAATTATCTTTAAATTTTTGATTTGCAAATGATATGCTTATAACTAAAATTTCGAAACTTTAAAGTTTCATTCTCAATCTATTAGTCTACAGATTGTATATTCAAAATATAAAAAGACATTTTTATTTACAGGAGTTTCAGAAATTGAAAAGAATTAATATTTTTAATGATATATAATAATACAAAAATGTTTTAGATAATTGTAACGTTTAAAAAATTTATTAAATCATACATAAGTCCATATTAATTTTATATCTAGTCAAAAATATCACTTGCTCTTAACATGATAAAACTTAGATTTTATTAAAAAATAAAGATTAAAATTATTATCAAAATCTTGATGTTTATTACTTGAAATTAATTTACTTTAAGTTATGAATTAATCTTATTCGATATTCATTTATGTGTGGATGTAATTTTTCTTTCTCCATATTTTAACAGCAAATTGTTTTATGCATTTTTTTAAAAATTTTATAGGCTTCATAATGCATCTTTATGTTCAGTTATAATTGCTTTCTGGCATGGTATATTGATTAAAAATAAGCTATTATGATTATGTCATACATATATTTAACATTTCTGATGATTGGCATCTTTTAGTGTTTTGTTAAAAAATTTTTTATTCTGAAAATGCATAAAGCTCTGAAAATATGAAGTACATTAAAAAGTTTTGTCTATAATTTTGTAAAATTTACATTATAAGCGTGTAATCATCCTAGTTTATACTAACTACAATCACAAACATTATTTAATACTAGATTGCCCAAGGAAGTCATTTTGACTGCTTTTTACTTTTAATTAGAAAAACAATGATATATATAATGACACAATTTCTTAGACTTTAGTGACTTTTTGTACAACATATAATTTTTTTAAATGTTAATATTTACTATTAACTTGTTACGTAACTGTAAATAATAAAAATTTATTTTAAACAAATTTCTTTACACATTAGTTATTTTTTCACAATCCAGTCATTTTGACTGCTTTTGGGCAATATAGGTATAGACTAAGTTTCAGTCTTTCTAGAGTTAAATATTTTATGTGTATATCTTAGAGTGATATTTATTAGTTCTATGAAATAATATGTTTATCAGTATCATGTATCAGTTCTAAATGAATCAATAAAATTTTTATACATTTATAAAAATATAATTTTTAGAAATTTATCTATTTCTATGACCTTCAAGCTTGAAGAATTTTAATACATGTGATTGATGTATTTTTTTTAAAATACTTTTTTTTCTAAAAAAAGAAGATACTAATTTTTATGCACACATAAATGAATTTATATTGGAAAAAAAAACAATTTGCAACATGAAAAAATAATTTTAAAAACTGTAAAATTTACTGCATTAACTGAAAAAAAAAATTTATGATAAAACCAAGTGTATTTATAACGAAATTGCACAAATCTGGCACGTCAAAAAGAAGTTAATTAAATGTAAGTTTTGAGATTCACACGTTATAATAAATAATATAGCATTAAAAACATTGAGTTTTTAAAAATATGTGAAAATTAGTAATAACTACCGAATAATTCAATTAATTGAAGAAAAAAAAAAACGATAGAATTATTGCATCAAATAGTGAATACTCAGGTGTGCAATTTGAATTTCTAGTTTCTTAATAATATCGTATGAAAATATCGGAATGTAAAAAAAAAACATGTGGATACCAGTAGCAATTACAGTGAAAAAGTTAATTGAAAAACAGCGATATTGTCGCGTCAATAAAGTGACAAATGCATGAATTTAATTTTGTGTCTTAATAATAACATATAAACAATACAGGGATCTAAAAAAAATAGTGAGAATATTCTTATCACTAATAGCGGATAAAATAATCAAAACACTGCACATGGATTTATGATGATATTCGCATTAATGGACAGTCAAAAAGTGATTACTCAAATGCGTGATTCAATGATTTGTGTCTTAATAATAACTGAATTTTTAAAAACTGAGAAAATTAATTGCATTAACAATAAAAAGAAAAAAAAATGATTGAACCATTGATTTACGATGATCTCAAGCGTGTTGAAAAATAATTACTGAAATGAGCGATTCGAAATTTCCATGTTGCATGATCATATGAAAAATTTATTTGAACTTATTGTAGGCAAATATATCATTGATTAAATAATTCTTGTTACAAATTGGAATTCACAACAAAATTGTTCCTTTTTAAAATACAAGTTTTAAAAAAATTAGGGAAAAAAGAAACATTTTTTTTCAATAGAACAATCTAAACGTCTGCCATTTAGGAATTACTTTTTAGGTCATTAATTTTATACTTTTAATACTTATAATTACTTTCGTATTTGCGTCAAAAGTTCATTAATTTTAGCTGAAGTTGTTATAGTTAGTTGTTAACTTTATGTTAGTCTCCCGCCTTCGGATTTTATTGGAAGTCACGTTTTTCTTTAATAAATCAGAGTAAAAAAAAGTTGGCTTGTGAATAAGAACTTAATGTGTGTTGGAAAAAAAGGGCGTTGGTAGAGGCAAAAAAGATGTCTAGTTAACGTAACGTAAGTAGTTTTACGTAAGTAGCCAAATCTAAATAAGCGGAACTCCGAGAAAATTTTGTCTGAATATAAATTAATTTGAGGAATTTTTTGAATTAGTGGAAGAACCACATGCCTGTTTAGTGTGAGTTCCAAAAAAAAAATTACGAAATTTTTTTTTATAAGTTTCTAAACTCAAATGATTTTTAAAATTTTTATGAATCCCAATGTTTCATAACTTTGTAAAACCTAGAATAAAAAGAAAAAATAGATTTAAAAATAGCAGATGAAAAAAGTTAAGAATATTTGATTCAGGTAAAAGCTTTATTAAAGCTTGAATTTTTGCAACACGTTGAAACTTTATATGTATATTATTTATATATATATATAATATACATATAAAGTATATTATATACATATAAAGTATATGTATATTATATATATATATAATATACATATATTATATATATATATTTATATATATATATAGAAAAAATAGGACATTATCTCATTCTGAACTATAATATATTTTTGTTTTAAAAACAATACCATTGTTTTAAAAATACTAGTGTTTCAATAATTTTTAAAAAATAAGTTTGTTTCCTTAAAAGTAATTTAACAGAGCTTAAAAAATATTTTTTTGAAGGATAAGCTTGAGTTATATAGCCCAAACTTTTTCATTTTAACTCCATATTTTACTGCACCTAAAAAGCTA
Source organism: Parasteatoda lunata (assembly GCA_949128135.1). NCBI lineage: Eukaryota > Metazoa > Arthropoda > Arachnida > Araneae > Theridiidae > Parasteatoda > Parasteatoda lunata. The sequence goes on along the minus strand of OX421979.1, from coordinate 64,038,243 downwards.
GAAACAAAAAAAATCATGTATCTAACAGCGGGAGTAAGTCAGTTTGCACAAGTCTCCCTGCATCTTCGCCTTGGTTGAATCATCCCAAACCAGTACTCATCAGCTCACATTTTGGTAGCAATGAAGTTATTTTTGTTTATGATAAAATTTGAACTAAGGAGCCACTTCTCTATTGTAAAAAGTAATTGAAAAAATATAAGTTTAAATTCTGCACATACATATATGACAGAAACTGTAATATTTTAGTGTTGCTTTCTAACAGCTTAGTAAATATTTTGAAACATTTTGGCTAATCAATTAAGAGAAATTATATTCAAGCTGAACACCATAAATAACGGTCTGTTATACCAGTTGAAGAGGATCAAGTTGAACACCATAAATAATGGTCTGTATGCAAAAAATATGAGTCTTCAAATTTTGAATAAACTATTAAAAAGTAAGGGATAATCCATTAAATAAGAAAAAATAAATACCAGACCAGGAATCAACCTTGACCTTTTTGTAGCTTTCAAATGCATTCTGTAATAAGAACTTAAATTTGTAATTGTTGGCATTCCTATGGGAGTTAGAAAGTAATTTAGTGAACTTCAGAAAAGTACACAAAATGATTTGAATGAATCTCTCAAAATAATTTTTTTTAAAAACTCTGAATTATAGATTCATATCTATTGCAAATTTATATGTATATATATATTTTGTGATACAATAACAGTTTTTATCATTTGGCAATACACACATGAAATGGCAGCAAATAAAATTTGTGAAATTGTATGTGTAACTCTATACATCTGAAATTCAATAAATGAGCATTTTGACCTTACAACTAATTTTGCATTAATCAATTGCGAATAAAAGTTTTCTACGATGGCTCTGATATCTTTTCCGATCTGATAATACAAACCTAGTACAACTCGCTTATACTAATCCTATGGGAAACGGTAAACAAGGAAGACCACCAATCAGGTGGCTTGACTCGGTGGAGAAGGACTTTCCTATAGTAAATAAAGGAAACTGGAAGAGCCTTGCTGTGTATAGGACCAGCTGCAGACTACTTAGGATGTTATTGGCCTGTAACAGGCTATAGTGCCTTGAAAGAAGAAATAATTATCTTTACAATTATGATGCACAATTATGGGTGAAATAAGATATCTTAGTATATGTTAGTGGCTTTTATTAAGTTTCGCTTTTTATATTTTACAGTTTTAATGACAGTTGCATGTAAAATATCCAAAAGTTAACACAACTCAACTTACAGGTGATCTAAAATAACTCAAGAGAGTTCTTGCAACTTCAACTGTGTTTCTAGTTTTAACCTGTATTAAAGGTTATGACTCAATATCAAAACAAAATACAGATATATACTCAACATCAAAACAAAATACAGAGTATCTAAAATTATTAACTCAACTAAAAAAATTAAAATTAATTTAATTTTTTAGTCAGTTGTATCAAAAATAACCACATAAGCATTCACTAAAAAAGAAGAAAAACAAATATTAGAAGCATAGAAAAATAATTTATGAGTTTTTACATTTCATAATACACAATTTTTTTTTCTTCTTTCCATTCTCTTAGTATATATATATATATATATATAATAAGTAAAATTAATAGTAATAGTTAAATTAAACTTTGCCACATTGAAAGCATATGTTCTTTGTATACAATGTTGCTCTTTAATATGATTAAAATTATAACATAAATACAAAGTGGCCACATTCTAAACAAACATGAATTTATCCCCTCCCCATAAAATTTTAAAAATTACAGACTCCCACGGTTAAAATTAGCATATTTTTAATAATATTTTAAAATTGTCTATTATTTCACACCTAGAAATTATATTAAACAAAAAAATATTTAATAAATTCACTATTAATTTTATTTAAAGCTTTAGGTATGAAATAATTTTCAAAAACATTTATAAACACAATTGTAGTAAAATTAAGTAATCATTTACACTGTTTTGCTAATTAAGAATCTCCTAGAGTTGATTTTCAATTCCTATGAAAATTTCAAGTTTTCCCTGATCTCAGGGAAAGTTGCAACCTTGAAATATTAGTAATCAAGGTCAATAACAAAAAAAAGTTTTTAAAAATTTAAAACATTAAATGTGTAGCTTGTGCATTGTTTTATAAATTTAACACATATATTTAAATGCAATTTTTGCTAAGATCAAAATAGTTATTTTTTTGCAAGCTTAACATTTGATTGTATTTAAATTAAATTTTTCTCAGTTTTAGAATTAATTGTTAGGTTACTTGAAAATCAAGAAATTTTTGTTTCATTGTAATGTAAATTTTAAGAAATTTTTTTTTAAGAAAAATGTTTTAGAATAATTAGATTAAAACTGAAATCATGAGCACCTTAGTAAAAAAGCGTGCCAGGTTGCAAATAATACTATTTACTAATAATTTTTTTAAAATTAGATTTCTATTGTAGTTATTTTTTCAGTACCATGAATACAAAAAGAACAATAATAATACAGAACATAATACAGATTGTTAATTAATTATACAAGATATAAAAAATTAATAAGTATAGAAATAAAAACACTTTATATGTATAAATTATGGATTTGCCTACACTTAATACTAGATAGTGACAAGTTTAGATAGCAAGTATTTTATATTAAAGTATGTCATTTAATTTTAAAGGATCAAGTTAGATATTAAATTATTTGATATAAGTTTGCTTTTAGTATAGAACATTAAATTTATTTTACTAAGTTTATAAAAAAATTGCAAATAATTTCCAGATATTTCTATACATTTAAAATCTATTTTTCTTAAATTTAATAAAATATGATTTAACACAGCTTTCCTGCTAGGCTTAAAATTTTTTTTTTTTAATGTTAAAAGAAAAAAAAAAAAATGGTGATCAATCAGTAAAATCAATGGTGACTGATCAACATATAGAGTGTTCATAATTAATCAGCGATATATGCTGTTAATTTTTTTTATTGTTATGTTAAATATTTAGTAAAATCAACGTGAAATGATCCAGTAGTCAACTTTATAAACCATGTTAAAAAACAGTAAATGATAGTCATATTTAGGGATAAAAATTAATCAGCAATTTTCACCACCAATTTTCCACTCTTCATGTAATTAAAAAAATTCAGTAAAATCAATTTGAAATGATTCACCGGTTAATCACATCATTGAAAAATAGTTACTGATGCATACAGTGATAAAAAATTAATCAGCAACATTTGCTTGCTTAGGAGGCAACAAAGAATATTCATTGATGCATGAAATAAGCCACATGACCTGTGATGTACATATGTGACCTGAATTAAGATGAACATTGCGTGGAGGCTTGTCTTGATACAAGATGATATGGTTGATATTTTCCAGGGAAGTGTCAGCAGCATGATAAGGCATCATGAATGCCTCGGATGAAACCGTATCAGGTTTAGGTTCCCTCGATAAGAGTTTTCCACCACCCATGTGTATCAGATTGCATAAATCTTCACGGAGAGGAGTGGGTTTTGTGAATGTACCATGTAAGTAAAAGTAAAACCCATCAAACAAAGGGGGAAACTGAAAAAAAAAATAATAATAATAATAATTATTGCACTTTCACCTTTAATTTTTCTAAAAGAAATCCCCAATACAGTACTAACACACCATACTGAATTTAGCTTATTAAATTGGCCAATGTTAAGTTTATTATAAAATGAAGTTTAGACCTTAGAGTAAGGGTTAAAAGGAAATTTTTTTTTCCTCCAGAAATTTTTTAAAATAAATTTATGCAGTGTAACAGTAAAGTAAAACTTTATTTATTGACCAAGAGAAAATTATTTCGAGATTTTATATTTTTCAACCTTATAAGTGTATTTCTTCAATCAATGTTCAGAAAAATGATCAAGTATGAGGAATAAATTTTTTTTTAAGGTTAATACTTATTGTCTTTGAGCATTTAATCATAAAGATAAAATATTACTTTTCTCAATTAATTAGAACCATAATATAGTGTTTTTTCAAGCCAATTGAAGTCAGGAATCATTTAAAATTCTACAAATAGTAGTATACATATTATAAAAAAATTTCTATAATGTTTTTTAAAAAAAATCTTTTGAGTTTATTTACGTTTATATTCATAAATAATGCCTGATGTGTCCTGATTATTTATTTATTTATTTTAATATTTTGGAATATTTTTACAAATTTTTCTTTGTCAATACACTTAATATTTTCCCTTCCTTAGCTTTTAATTGTGTGAGGGTTCTAATTCAAATAAATGATATATTGAAAACTGGTCAAAGGTCTTTTAGATATTGACACATATTTGGACTGACTGAATAAAATTCTCAATTATTTTATTAAATAAACTGCTAAGTTTAAAGTGATTTCTTGTTTTAAACAATAATAATTAAAAATAAGTATTAGCCATTTAGATAAAGAAGATAAAGAACATAATTTAAGTTAAATTTAACTAAATTATTTTATATAATAGTTAAATTTATATAATTTAACTAAAAATTAACTTAATTTATATAATTAACATAATTTAACTAAATTATTTTATCAATCAATCAATATAATTTAAATTTGTGATGTAAGATTAATTCTTTGATGTAGAATTTTTAGTATACATATTTTTCATTATTTTGTATTAATTTACGTCAAAATATGTGAAAAATATTATTTTTAGCATTTTAATAATTTATGGTTATGAAACACAGGACAAAATACTGGTGTCTTTCTCTCTGCATAAAAAGTAAAATCTTCCAAACAATTATTCAAATTTGCAGTTATTTAGATCTAAGAGAATCAATAATCCATTATTTAAATGTCTTTAATTTACAACATCAATTATTGATAACTTTCTGCAAAAGACATATATTTACTTGTAATTAGAACATCACAAAAAACATAAAAGTATCCTATCTGCATCAAAGTGTTAATCATAAAACTTGAAGTTAGAGAGGAAAAATAAAAGATAAATATACTTTTTGTAAAGTATTTTTTCTGGCTCGAGCAGGTGCCTGAGTATTCGGTTGATTTTTAGTACCTTGTACTTCAAATACTTCTTCTTCAACCTTTTTTTTGTATTCCAAACACACTTCAACCCCTATAAAATATAAATATTTATTTTATAACATTTCAGAAAGAGAAACATCAAAACCTAATGTCAGTTAAAAACATTAATATCACATACATTGAAAATTTATTAACCACTTCCCGGATAGCATTCCAAGTAATATTTTCATGGTTCTTGTACAGTTCCCCATGTTGTCACAGCCTGTCACAATATGGGTAACTAAAAAAAAAAAAATAACACATGATATAAAAAACTTTATTTCATTGTGATAAATAATTTTAAAAAACACAGTTTTTCTTTATGTTTGAAAATAGAGAGGAAAACATTAAATAAAATAATAAATAATAAAAAAATGAAATACTAATAAATTTAGAGAAAATATTCCCAAGATCAACCATTTTGAACATTAGAAAAATACAATTTATAGAATAAGTATTTGAAAATAGAATTTTTAGATAAAAAATAAAGTTTTATTTGATGCATAAATAGGTGCAATTATTACAATATAGTAGGGAACCGATTATCCGGAATGATCGGGGCCATCGCTATTCCGGATAAATGATTTTTCCGGGTTTCTGAATCGCTACAAAAAGTTTTTTTTATTGTCAAACCCAACTAAAAAAAAAAAAAAATATTTAGAAATAATCTTAAAAAGAAGAAAAAATGATAAATGACACTAATGATTATTTCTAAAATGATGGTAAGGCAAACCTCTTTTAAAAAAGAAAGAAATATTCTAAAATCTTATGAGAAATTTTTTTTTTTAATAAAAATTGGTGGGAAAATTTATCGAATTTCGTTCCAGTTGTCTGATTTCTAGATAAGAGGTTCTGTACTGTAATATAATTAATTGAAGGAAGATTGAAATGAAGGAATTGATTTTTGGGCATTATTTAATACTTCAGATAGAATCTTGAAAAGAGCAAGCATTAATCAAGTTCAAATAAGAAATTTAAAAAAAAAAGTTTAAATAATTTTTTTTATAAAAACAGCAAAAACAAAAAGGGCAATGTAAAATATTGAGTGGAGATTTCTGTTTGCATTGCACATAAGTTTGACTTATACTTTTGAAATGGTGAGAGCAACATATTTCAAAGCAGAAATTTTAATAAGAGTAAGTTGGAAGTATGTTACTGATCATGTGCGAAATTTAACAAATAAGCATGTATAATATTGATCATAAGAAATTTAAAGATAAGTATTGATCTATTTTTATATGTTCACGCATGCATTTCATTGACTTTAAAATAAAGAACTTAACTACTATAATACACTTTAATTTACCATTTGGCTTGAATTCTTCAACGATTTCTGCTTTCAAAAGTTGGGCGCACTTCTGCAATTTTATTTTTTGCTCATCATTCAAGTTTGAATATAGGAAAACTATTTTATCTGATTCAGTATCTGCATTCTGTGGAAAATACACATTTTTAATAAAAATATAAAAGTGAGTTAAGGAAAAACACTGAAATAACCAAGACGGTATTTAAGACATATTTTTAAGTTTATTCTTAAAATTAAAAAACACAAATAGAATTGAAAAAAAAAAATATAATTTCTTCAATTATAAAATATTTTTAACATCTTCTATTTTTTAAAGCATTGAATATTTTTTCTGCATCACCATAGAAACTTTTGCCTTTACAAGGTATTTGTCCACCTTACATTAGTGAAAAAAAAAAAATTTAAAAAAAAAAATTGAACATCTGAAATTAAGAAACCTTACCCACGGTAAACACGTCGTTGCAGAGAAATGTGTTATGGAAGGGGTTCCGTGGTTCGGAGGGGTAGTGTTCTGTTGTTCGAAAAGGTTCTGAACAATACTGGTAAATAGGGAAACTAGATAATGGGGCAGATGTTGAAAATAATGTAAGATCCAGGAAGAAAAGTGAAGCAGATTTTATTCTAAATGGCGTAATGCGAAGCTTTTTCCAAAATGTGAGAAATTTGAAAATGATTTATGGAATGAGTGAAATTCTCGCGCTAATCATTTTTTAATGCGAGAAACGAATCAAATATGCGAGATTCTCGCGGTCTTGCGCTGTAGTGAAAACACTGATTTATATATATATATATATGTGCATATATATATATCACCCGAATACTGAATATTCGGAGGCAGAATAGCAATGTTTTTTTTAAACAAAAAACCACTCATAAAAATTATATCTATCTTAATTTTTTGGAAGAAAATTTTAAAGCTAACCATTTCAGTTTTACAATTACTGTATTTTCAAGAAAAAGTGAAGATTAAAGACTAATAGACTAGATAGGTACCAAAATAAAAAAATTTCTTAATTTTTAAAGAAAGATTCAATGGTAAAAATCTTAATTTTAATATTTCACACTGCTGAATTTTTAGAAAAAAGTTACCCTTTAAGAATAACCTTCATTAGAATCTTTAAAAAATGTTGTCATGATGAAATAGCTGGCTGATAAAAAAAAGTTAATAATAATAAAAAAGAAATAAATAAAAATAAAAAGAGGGAAAATAAAGAAATAAATCGTTACATCTTTAAATAAAAAGGTTTAAATTCCATAGTATCACTAGAATAAAACCTATAATCATCTCTATTAGGATACGTTTCTAATGATTACATTTTAAAATTATTTGGTCTACAAAGGGATGATATGGCTTTTATTCATGTGTTAATAAAAAAAATTAAGAAAAAAATAAGAACTCACACATCTTTATTGGGTTGTAAGCCATTTACTATAGAATCCGAAATTAGAATTAATGTCTTTCAACTGTTTCAGATAAAAATACCGGTAGTTACATGCCTAGTAAAATGTTTTAAAAGAGTATATCACATTACATTAGAAATAATCTTTTTTAATATCTAAAATATAAAATGGGGAAAAAAACACAATTTCTTTAGACTAATCTTCAAATTTTTTGAAACTTGACATTTTGCCTGCTGAAGACAAACATTTAGGAAGTTAGCATTCGAAAAATAGTAGCTTTAATAGTCTGCTAAGGTATAAAACAGCATATTTTGATAATAAAAATAGCACAAAAAAAGTAGAGATGTCATATAATAAAACTTTAATTTTAGGTGTGGTTTGCCCTTTGGATAAAAAATAAGAAAAAGATAATTATATTTGGCACTGATTTCCTTATTAACATCACACACATATATATATTTTTTAAAATAATTTTTATTTTAAATTTTGATATTTTTAATACCATGTTATTAGCAACCAACTCTTTTTTAAATGAATACATTTACTTTTTTCTTTTTTGGAAAAATAGTAATTAAGTTGATTTGGTCTTTATTTTAATAACAAATAGTTCACAGTAAAAACCCAAAATAGTACCAAAAAAAAAAAATAATAAAATTTTAAAATAAAAATGTTGGAAAAGAGAGCATATGATTTGCATGAAAAATTTAACTAAGGACTGTTGCATCTATTTGTTGTTAAACGCTTAGGCAACAGTTTCTGAATCTACACAATAAAGTTCAGTAGAAATTGTAGACCAAGTAATAGATAGTGCAAATTAAGTTTTTAAAATATTTCTTCTTACTTTTGAAATTGGCATGATTGTGTTGGCTTCAATAAAAGGAGAGCAAGCATCAGTTAAAGACCTTCTAGTTTCATCAGTTTTACACAAATCTAAAGCACAATATCCAAAAGAAGCTCTAAATTGGAATTATAAAAATTATTCAGTTATTAGAAGTTTCATTTTTTTAATATTCTTTTTAACTTTGCACTTAATAAAGTACACTTTAAATAACATCAACAATACATACATTTGAGAATTAAGCAAGTTACTTCAACTTTATAACAAAAGCAGCATTTTACAAACATGTAGAATGTTTACAGTCCACACGTTTTGTATTTGCTATTTAATCAATTGGAGACAAGGAATGGAAAAAAGATTTGATATGACTAAAGATTATGAAGAAATATATTCTATATATAAAATATTAGTAGAATATTTATATCCCCCCCCCCCCCCACTGTTCAGGACATATTTATACATAGGATAAAAGGGTGGTGGAAGGAATGATCATTAGCAATGTGTTAAACTTGATTATAAAGGAATATAAATTATAAGCATCGGTTTAAGCTTTAAATCATAGAGCACATATTTTTCAAAACAAAAAATTCAATGAATATAAATTATGAATATGAGAATATTAAGTCAACACTAATTAATTAAAAAAATTTATTATATAAAAAAAAAAAAAATTATTTCATCCAATGCTTCCAACCATTCTTTTTAATTCCATTTTAAATTACCACCTTAATTGTTTTATTATCAGTATAAAGAATTCTACATTGTTTACAAAATAGTAAATTACAGAATTCTTGCATCCAAGATAAATTGTGTTAAAAAAAATTGCAATTGAAAGATGAAATAATTAGTAAACAGTATAAAATACTAATTATTAATTAATATAATATTAATGAAGTTTTAAATTATTGTACTAAAAATAGTTACAGCTCAATTAAAATAAAAATGGAGTTTTTTCTGTTGACACAAAAATACATATAAAAAACATTTTGGATTCATAGGTATACATATACAAATTATTTATTTTAAGAATCTTACTTTATATGCAAATCAGCTCCCCTGGAAGCTAAAAGTATAGCGATGTCCAATTTATCATTAAGTAGTGCATCATGTAGAGGAGTAATATTGTCCTTTAATGAGGGCACATTCACTAGTGCACCATGGTCTAAAAGTAATTTTGCAATATCAAAGTATCCATGATTACTGGCTTCATGCTAGTAAAGGGAAAAAGAAATCTTATATTATGTGAACAAAATAGAAAAGAAATGGAACTTTTTTTTAATAAAAAATATCACACAATTAATAAATACAGTTGACCCTCCATATAACTACATCTGTTGTGCACAAAATTCTATAAATATTTACTCACGGTTAAATAAGTAATAGCACAACCTGTTTTTTACATTAATAAATATATAAAATTATTTAAAATGATGCTTTAGGCCGGCAGCACACTGAGGAAGCGAGAGGGAGGTGAAAAACCTCCAGTTTGATTCTCGCCTCTCGACCAAACGGGTTTCCAGAGGTGAGCAGGAAAATGACTGCACATTGAGGAAGTGTACGCCTCCTCGACAAAGGTGTAGATTCCGTAGATATTTGTGTACACTGGCCTCAAAAGAAATTTTTCTATTAGCAATATATATATATATAGTAAAGTTTTTATTCAGCATACTACAAATTTAATTTAATTTGCTAAGTAATATTATTTTTTTTATTCTCTAGAATATTATCCAAGAGAAAATTATCGAGAATTTTATATCTCTAATGAAATTATTTGATGTAGAGAAAAATATTATCACTCTGGATTTTGTTCAAGACTTATATAAAACTATTATTAATTCATTACTCGATTAACACTGTGGCTGAAATTTCTTTTGCACACAACCTAAAAAAAAAAAAAAAAAAAAAAAAAAAAAAAAAAAAAAAAAAATGGATTTTTATTTTATTTTTAGAAAATAGATACAAAACTAGTACAGATCCTATTTAAACTTCAAATTCTCAGTGAAAAATAATTAAATTAATTTATTCATAAGAAATATTGTTTATTACATTTATATCCGTAATATTTCATTTATAAATAATATTGTTAATTCAATTCAGAATCATCCTTTTGAGCAAAACAAAATCTTGTGCAAAGAGGAGGCAAGATTTTACGGGAGGCGAAAATAGCGTCAAACCTATTTGAGAGGTTTGTTGGAGTTTTTAGCCTCCAGGAGGGAAAAAACTCTTCACTCCCTCAATGTGTGCTTGCTAGTAGAAAACTATGGGAATCAAATTTTCCCCACTGGCGTATTCCTCTGCTTCCCGCTTGCCTTCTCAGTGTGCGGCCAGTCTTAGAGCTGAATTGAAAAATTCATTTACTGAAGAATTTACAAGTATTGTGTAACAAATATTGTTTTTATGCATTCTATTAACCAAACGACCGCTTACAAGACTGCAAGGTGATTTCAACATTAAATGATGGTGCAATTTACAGTTTTGATTATCAGTGAGAAGAAATGCAAATTTCACTAATATTTTGACTAGAAATCAGAACTATCTAGAACAACATGTCACTTTTCCGTCATTCAAAGAAAATTAAAATTATGTTTTACATTTAATGTGTAGTAACATCAAAAGCTAAAAATAATTGATTTAGCAAATCTTTAAGTTATACTTTGCTTAATCAAAGGAAATTTCATTTTTTTTTAAAACAAAAGCATTCAACATCCATTTTAGAATAAGGAACGGATACAAATGAATGGGCATAAAATAGCATTGTAAGTGAGATTATGAGAAATTTTCCTAAGTAAAATTTTTTTAAATTACAACAAAAAAGCTTTTGCTTTTACATTGGGATCTCAATCTGGGGCACAATGTCACAATTTGTGCAAATTATTCACAATTCTGAATAAATAGGAAAGGATAAAACTTCCAGATTTGTGAAACCAAGTCATTATAGCACAATATTTATCAGCAAAAGGAGAAGGGAACCAACCAGTTAAAAAAAAAAACTAGCTTAACAGATGTTGAGGCTACTACACATGTTATTTTAGCTTTATCTCATATTCAACTTTGCACATGAAATTGAGAAATAGCATACTATAATGAGAACTAACTGACACAACCAAAACTACGCAAATCCAAACGTAAAAATTTAGCTTTTCTTTTTTTAGGAGGTTAAAGTTTCAAAATATAGATAAAAAAAAAAATCATAAACAGGCATAATCATACAAAGTTATATTTAATTAGTTGCTTACACATCATATCTTAGAATTTATTTTTGTTGCATATTTTACAATCAATATACAACATTAAATGAAACCAAAATGAAAACTCAATTGAACTTAAAGGAAAAAAAAAAAATGTTAAAATATGAAGGAAAAAAATTTAGAAAATGGGTAAAAAACAGAAAAGGAAAAGAAATAGAAAACAGAAAAGAAATACAACATCAAACAAATGTTTACCAAAGGTGTCCATCCATTATTGTCCTGTGTATTAACAGAAGCTCCTTGATTTATGTACTCCTTCACTTTTGATATATCACCCTAAATTAAATAATTTGTTTTATTACAAAATTGATACAAATTAACAAACGAAAAAAAGTTTAAAAAGAAATTAAATTTGAAACAGAATATATATTCCACTATTTTGTATTATAAGTTTTTTCTAAGTTTAATTATTCCAATATTATCATTAAGTAAACACAATACACACATTACCATGCCTGGTAGTGGCCTAAAGAAAATATTTTTGGTACAGTTTACATATACTACTTTAAAAAAAAGTAAATGACAAAAATACATATTTTGCTCTATTAAAGTATTATTAAAGGCAAATTTCATGGAAAAGGTGAAATAAAATATAGAGTTTTAAAACTCATGGACGAAAATTTAAGGGATGTTATGAATTTCTGCCTGGCCAGATGAGGGCGTTGTAGTCACTCACAATAATTCTGTAATCAATTATGTGGCAGGCAATGGATTGAACTGGATGGCACATTGACGAGCCTCATTTCGTATTATGTCGTTTTATTATTAAATTTGTTTGTTATAAAACATTATTCACCACTGAATCATTCTGCAACAAGGGATGATAGAAATAATCTAAACAAGCAATTTTCACCATACAATACACGGGTGGAGAGCAAGCAATAAACCACTATCTTTTACTGTCAAATTAAAGAGCAAACATTAAACGAATAAAAGAAAATAAATTTTATGGAGAGCATGTGTCACAAAATTATAGAAACTGATAAAAAGAGTATCAATGCAGGTGCTCTACATATGACACAGTGGGTGATGCACAATATTTAATTTACATAAAATTAACTTAGTACTCGCTTTTAGTGCGTGCTCTCTGACCATGATTTGTAAGGTAAAAATTGCTTGTTTAGACGCTTTCTATCAATCCTTTAAATTTTGCCCACGAGCTTCAAAACAAATTTTTAGCTAATTTTAATTTTAGAGTTACATTGTTTAGAACTGAAAGTTTAAACAGTGATCAAGATAATTTTATTAATGCAGCATTGAACAACATTATTTGAGATCAATAAAAAGAAAATTTTTATAAAACCGTTGCACTCAACCAGTATCAGTTAGTATTCCCTCATACAAATATTTGATTAAAATTTCTAATAGAGATCAAGCAACTTGAAAGGAAAATATAGTGAACATGTCCATAACATTTTTGTACATAAATAAATTAGCAGATAATCTCTCAATTTAAAGCATAAAAACTATGCCTGTTACACTATTACTATGTTGATTGAGATTGATCATTTTTAAACAGAGTGCATAGCCAAATTATTCCACAAAAAATAAGCACTTTTCAAGCACTCAAAAGATATTTTTAAGCACCTTAAAAAAGTATCATAATTGGCCAGGGTTGGAAAGTTTTTGACAATTGACGGTTTTATCTTGTTTCAACAATAATGTCAAAAAAAAAACTTTTGGCATTGTTTTGGACTATTGTTAAAAATCATGAAGTTTTGAATAATATAAAACAAATGGCATTTTCATACGCTATAGACTGACAATACGCCGAAATAGATTGGGGTTGAATGAATTGTGAACTGCGTCTTTTTCCATAATTCGCAGTTAAAATCAACATGGTAAAGGAAAAATCTCATATTGAATAAGGGAAAATTAATCACTTTTTAAAAACACTCAATGAAAAAAGCACCTTAAAGGAGTTTTAAAAACGAAAATAAGCACCGTTAAGCACTTTTTAAAAACACTACGCACCTTGTTAAAACCAAGAGAACAGGGTCAATCAATGATTGTGTAATTACTTAATCCCCCCCTACAAGATTTGTTAATGTATACATGATAACAATAAATAAATGCACAGGACACCTGAATTCATCAAAATAAAAATTTGATTATGTAAAATTGTAAATTGAGTTTCTTATCCATAACATGACTGAATTCATAAAAAGTTTGAAACAATGAATTCTGTGGGAAGGGGCAATCGGTGTTTAAGTTTCTTAGTGGTCGGTTCCTATGTTGAACTATCAAACCTAGCAATTTTTACAAGCATTATAATTAAAAGAAGATGGATATGAAATCCAAGAAATCGTTTGTCTATTCAAATATGGATATGAAATCCAAGAAATTGTTTGTCTATTCAAATATAATTTGCATTATTTTAAAATTTACATTTGTATTCATAGAAAATATGATGTTTAGAATATACACAAAATATGGAACATGAGAACAAAAAACTAAGATAAAGAAAAAACCATGTTTTTTCAGAAAAAAAAATTCAAGAGAGCCATTAACTCTGTTGAACTGTCATAAACTATTATAATGTAGAATTTATTACTGTGCATATTAATTAAAACGGATGGTTTATATAATAAAATGCTAGCAGTTTTATATAACCTGGCTTAACAATAAAATTTAAAAATGTACAAGAGCTAAAACTAAATTAATGTTATAGGTTTTAAATAAAAATATTTTTGAATAAATTAAAAATAGATATACTGAAACAAGAAATATAAGTGAACTGATGGTTAGGAAAGTCAAATAATTTTAAACTTGTATATTTAATAGATTGTACAGGGTTATTCATAATTCCCTCCGGGGTTTCGAAGCGTCATAGTAAAAAAACGAAGATGAATATGGCAAGAAAGAACATATGAAATTGTTTCGAAAGTATTCAAGTTTCAATTTAAGCAGTTGCCGGTAGAGGGCAGTAACATGTACCACTGAAGCCAGCTGTAGTAAAAATAAGGTTGTAGTAAACAGAAGGAATTATGAATGACCCTGTATTTAATACAATCAAATAAAATTGAATTATTATTATTTTTTTTTTGGAAAAATTAATACCAAAAACTTTTTTCTTTACAAAAAGCTTCATGTCATTTTAAATGATACCTCCTTTACTTTCCTCCGTGTTCTTCCTTTTTTGAGGGAAATGGGAGAGAATTGAGTGACAAGTCAATAGAACACATAGTTCAGAAGTTGCAAGTGTCTTTATGTTATAAAAAAGATTTTTTTCCATACATACTTATATATAGTAGAAGAATTTTTAGGTATAATCAGATAACTAAACTTTTTGGGGTATTAATTTTTCTGAAGAAACAACTCTTTTATGTTACAATTATTACAGGAAAAATATTAGATAAAGAGAGAAAAGACATATACCCTTATAACAGCACGGTGTAGCAGTGTTTCTCCTTTAGCGTTCTTTTTATTTAAATTTGTTGTAGGAGATGGTAGAGGTATATCTGGACAAAAACTTGTAGAAGGTTTCTTTGCATCAGACTTTTTTCGTCCCTTATGGATTGAGGAATTAGAAACATCACTTTGTTTAACAGGAGTTACCTAAATGTAATATTTAAGCATTGAATTAAAAATAAAATCTAGCACAGAGACAAAAAAATATTTATTTATAGTTGGAAGAAGGGGAAAAATTACAATACTTTTTAAAAAAGAGACTTTTTAAGGCAAGGTTTAAGGCATTTAGCAAATTTTGTTGGTAAATAGAGAATAAAACTTATGAAATCACGTATTATTTTAATCTATAATGCAATAAATAAATGCACTTAAAAAAAAAAACATAAGACAAATAAACACTTTCTAAATTCAATATCCACAGATTTTCTATTATTTCATTCATCATATATGTTTCTTAAATCGGTATAATATCAATAGCAAATGATACAAAACGAAGGAACTAACAAGACATAAATCACAATGTGAGATACATAAATCATTTTAATGTGAATTCTGTTGCGTAACTAGCTAAAATTTTCATGTGAATAGTGATCATTATGATGCAAATTGCAATTTGTGATTCAGAAGGTGCTTAATATAGAACAGCTATGTGTGATTCTTAAATCATTTTGATGAGAATTGTGGTGGTAGTCCTTAAATCTCTCTTTTGTGAATTGCAATGTGTGATTCGTGAACTACTAGAATGAGAATTGTGAGGCATGTTTCTAAAATTACTTAAATGGGTATCACGTTATATGATTCAGAAATAACTTTAATTGAAATCATTATGTATGATTGATAAATCACTTAATGTGAATCATGATGTGTGGTTTAAAAAATACCTAAATATGAATTCTTATGAGTAATTAGCAAATCACTTTAAAGTAATACTCGATATGTGATTCATTAATGTAATTAGGTACTTTAAGTTAAACTGCAATTCATAGAACATTTTATATGAATTCTGATCAGTAAATCAAGAATCAGTTTAATGTGAATCACGATGTTTATTCATAACTAATGAAACCTGTAGAACTAAATTTTGTTTATTAGTAGTAAAAAGCAAAAGTAAAAATTTGATTATAAATGATAAAAAATTAATTCGTAATAAAGAAGTTAACACATTGAACATATTTCTAAATCAATTAAAAACTATATATCATTCGAAAACTATGACTAAAAAACCTAAAATTTGCTAGACATTTCAGCTTTCAAAACATCAGAGAGATGAATAATAATCTGGTCTAAAAAATCAAGGAGAGAAAAATTTTTGCATCTTCTTTAACCACTTTTCATTTCAAGTATTAAAAACTACATCAATCAGAATTTCTATTAATTTTCCTTTGAATTTATTTATTATTTTCTTACTACTTTTTTGTAAGAAATTTTTCCCCCCAACCAATTCAAGGTTTCTCAAGTACCATGGGAACCCTGAGTAAGAAAAAAAAATAAATAAATAAAAATCTTAGTATAAGTACCAGTCTGAGCCTACTATCGTTACCATGGTGCCCAAGGGTTTATTAACTTAAAAAATAATAATAAATTAAATAAATAAAGAAAATATGTTGTGGATTGCGGGTGGCAATATACCTTTCAAGTTGATCCCCTTTTGCAAAATTTTTTTGATTTTTCTGCTGGCCTCTATCCGCAAGCTGCCAACACATAGTTCTAATTTTTTATAAAAAAAATTAAATTTACCTTATTTTTGGTTTCACAACAAGAAAATTTGTTGCAAATTCTGGAAGATGATCTCTTTCTAGTATTTATAGGAGTAGAACATTGCAATGGATCCAGTGTTTCTTTAACCTTTTTGGATACTGTTTTTTCAGACGTGTTGGATTGTTTATTAGATTTAGGAAGAATGCCATTTTCGTTCAATGATATTTCCCCATCTTTTGATTTGGAAGATGATCTCTTCCTTGTATTTATAGGACTAGAACATCTTACTGGAACTGGTGTTTCATTATCTTGATGTGATGCTGCTTCTTCTAACACACTTAATTGTTCATTCAAGTTCATTGATTCTACAGGAGCACTATTTTCTTCCAGTGATATTTTTTCATCTTGTGTTTTGGTAGATGATCTCTTCCTTGTATTTATAGGACTAGAACACCTTACTGGAACTGGTGTTTCTTTATCTTCATGTGATGTTGTTTCTCCTGATAGCACATTCAATTGTTCATTCAAGCACATTGACTCTGCAGGAGCACAACTATCTTTCCCTGATATTTGTTCATCTTTTGTTTTGGTAGATGATCTCTTCTTTGTATTTACAGAGGTGGAACACTGTAGTGGGCCTGGTGTTTCTTTATCTTCATGTGATGTAGTTTTTTCTGATAGCACATTTAATTGTTCATCCAAACACATTGACTCTACAGGAGCACAATTTTCTTTCAGTGATATTTTTTCACCTTTTGTTTTGGTAGATGATCTTTTTTTTGTATTTACAGAAGTAGAACACTGTAGTGGACCTGGTGTTTCCTTATTTTCTGATAGCACATTTGATTGTTCATTAGACTCTGAAGGAACATTTTCTTTCATTGATAATATGACATCTTTCAGTACATCCTTTAACACATCAAGTTCCTCCAGTATGGTCTTAAACTCAATATTTTCTTTAACTTGTTCAATTGAATCTTCTTTGTTAACAAGTGTGCCACAAATAGGACAAGAGTTTGAATAGCAGCATCTAAAATATAATTTTTAAAAAATTTAAAATATTTGCAAACCTATGTTCCCTATTCAAAGTAAATAAATAAATGACCAGACTATAATTTAGTGACACTACAGTTTTTGATATCTGGCAGCAACAAGGTGCCAAAAATTTTTATAGAACAATGAGTCTTATATTTAAAGGTTTGTATTAATGCAGGTCTTTTACTCTACTTGAAATCAAATTACTTAGTAAATAAAAGTCATATTTGGATGAGTCAAGCAAAAACTGATGTTTTATTACAACTTCCTATATTTAGGAAACACTTAATCTTAAAATTCTTTTTTTTTTTAAAAAAAGAAAAATCTTTGAAAATTCTATTACTTTAATTCAGTGAAAAAAAAAATATTGATGAATCAGATATCAGGTTTACTGGCACTTGTTTCAACTTTTGCATTTGCACTTAAAATCAGACGTAATTGCTCTAAGAAAAAATTATCTGATTCTTTTTAAGTATAAAGAAAAAATATACAAAGCTGTCATTTTTATGCTCAAAAGTAACATTTATTAAATTTAAACTCTTTGGAAAAAAATCTGTCTTAAATTTTTTTGTTTTTGACACATACATATACATTGAAAAAAAATTACGTATTCCTCCTTTTTCGCACTTTACAAGTCGTTATTGCATAAAAAAAATAAACAAAATTAAAACACCGAAATCTGCGGCAATAACTGAAATGATGATTAAAAGATGATTGATCACTCAAATCGGAAGTGTCAAAAAGGGGTTTATTAAAAATTTAATTCTGTACGTTTCGATATTAATGTGTTGTAATAAATAATATCATTAAAAATATTAAGGTTTTCAAAAATGTACGCAAATCAATAGAGATAAAAAACAATAGAACAGTGGTTTCCAACTGCCATTTTTTGTGGTCTGTGAACTAAAATATATTTAATGTCATTTTTTGGGGGAAAATTTTCGTAAGAAATCTATATGGGTTTTAAATACTTTTCTCGTTAATAAAAGTCTAATTTCTTGGTTTCTGTGAAACTTAACATACCAACGGAGCAAAAAAATTTACTTCTCAGGTTTTGCATCCAAGAAAGTATTTATTCAAATACAAAAATAATCGTTTATGATGCTCTTTTTTGTTTCATTATTTTGTATTTTGTGAATCAGAGCTCATTCTAGGTAGAAAAAAGGGCATTATTATTCTAAAAAGGCAATAATTTCTTTTTATAGGCTTTACACGTTCAATTAAAAAACATTGTCAATTAGAAATTATTTTTTTTTTACTTTACTAAAAGTAGCAAAGCAATCATATTAATTACTAATTTTCATTAATAAATCAACATATATATTGAGTTAATGAGCTAATTAGCTTAGTAATTTATTTAAAAACCATTTTAACTTATTAATAAAATAATAAATGTACTTTTTTAAGTGTCTCTAGTTATGATTTAAAAAAAATAATAATTATGAAGTAACTGCAAACTTTCAAAGACAAGTGCAACAAGGGGGTGTGATGGCTATTTTTCCTTTCCCATATAAATCTATGTATTGACAGCAATGACAAACTAAATAAAAAGAATTGAAAATAACAAAAGTTTAAGAAATCCATTGTAGAGCGAAAAAAAAAGAAGGGTTGAGGACAGAAAGGGTATGGTGTCTATTACATCAGGGCACTAATTTACTTCTGGGGCAACAGGATGGATTCTTTTGAGTAAAAGGGCAGCAGGCTGCTGCTCCCTGTTTACCCTGCCTAGAATGAGCTCCGTGTGAATATAATTTAGCACGAGCGAATCAGAAAATTTCTCGAAGAAATTTTCCGATTTAACTTTTTGAAACCACTCATTTTGGACGAAAATATTTATACACACATTTGTAAACTTTAAATGTAAATATCTATTCTCTAGTGGTGGACAAACCTCAATTTTGGGCAGGGTTCGAAAAAAACCTGGAGATTTTTGAAAAAACCCAACCCGTCCAGGTTTTTATTGAAAAAACCCGGGGGAAATTGTGTTCTTTCATTTAGTGCTCATAAACTTTAAAATTTTACTGTGTAAATATTTCTATTTATTAAATAGTGTTGTATAAGCTTAAAAATATAAATAAATCCAAAAAGTTTATATAATATATATATATATAATAAAATTAAAATAAGTTTAAATAATGCACTATCACTAATACGTGTTTGAATCTTTATTGTTAAATACATAACGTTTCATAATTTTTATCTGAAGCACTATAAAATATAAATGCAACAACAGTAATATAAAAGGAACAAGTTTATTAATCTTTTTGTTTTCCCACACCTCTATTTACTATATTTATTACGCATATATATATTACTTATTACAAATTTATAATCAGTAAAAACTAAAATTTCTTCGGACTTTTACCTTAAATAAAATTAAACTGGAATAAATATTTAATGGTCTTCAATGGTTTTATAATACGATTAATAGAAAGTGAAATTAAAATTATGTCTAATTATAAAGAGTATCAGTTACTTGTCCCATTTTTAAAATATTTATCCTTAGAAAAAAGACTGCAATTTTAGATAAATTTTAACTTTATAATTTCAAAAAACAAAATTAAAATTTCAAAAAATAACAAAAAGTTTTAACTTATTTTTTTTAAAACCAGAAAATAAAACTTTAAATTTGTTAATTGTTGTTTAATGTATCACTTAATAGAAAAAAAAATTCCTTTGTTTTCTTTTTTAAACATGATTAAAAGAAACAAAATAAATTATATTCAGAAGAAATCTTTAAAATAAGTTTAAAAAAATCTTAAAAGTAATATTTTAGTTAAAAATTGTCAGCAAATGTTAAGAGTTAATTATCTATTCCTAATCTATTTCGTACTTTACTCCACACCAAACCAAAAGTTGCTGGTGCTGAGTGTAAAGAAAAAAGAATTTGCAGATATTATGTGGAAACTTGGAATTTTTTTCATTTTTTGCCATAATTTACCACTATTTTTTGATGAAAATTGTTGAATAACAATATCAAACATCATTGACTTTGGAAAGTATTCAGGATTGATCAAAAATTTTGAATGTGATAACACCGAGCAGAAATTCTGGATGATGCTTAGAAAGACAGTTTTTGCTGGTAATTGCTTTTGTTCATCATTTAAAAATTGTCCCCTTGTTTCGGGATCCATAATGCATATACTAATAAAAGAGGTGGCTGAATAGCCTGATGGAATCTTTTTGCAAAATATTTATGGGGTTCTAATTCATCAAACGATAGTAAGTTATTTCATATTTCAACAGCTTCTGAAATTGAAATGTTTTCTGACTGAAGCTTTTATAAAGCTTCAGAAACGTTTGATATCTGTTTTTCCAAATTGATAGTTTATTGGTAAAGCCCAACATTATTTAATATTTTTGACATATTATTATTAGTTTCATTTTGATGTTCAAGAGCAATATCATTTGGTAATTGGAGCATCAAGCAGTTTTTTTCATTTGCCCATCCATGTGCTTGATGAATTCTGAAATATTTGTTAACTTCCACGATGTGTCCAATGATAGTATTAGGAGATACTTCTTTTTCAACCAAATTTAAAAAAACCAATTTGTGAAAAAACCCTATAAGTGGGTTTTTTCAAGGTGGGCCCACCCTATAAAAACCGAGCAGGTTTTTTCAAAGTGGGCCTACTTGGCGAACCCTGATTTTGGGCAAACCTCAATTTTGTCATTTTATTTTTATTTTATAACCGTCGTTGAACAGCCGACCCAACTGAATGGGTTTACGGCTACTAATGTTCAACTCCGTAGCCTTGTAATTTTGAACCCAATCCAGAAGACAAGGGAACTCCTGGATCGAGTATTGGGAGATATTTGCCTTCGTGGAGGACTTTTTGATGGAGCTAACCCGCATTTGCGTTACATGGAGAGGAAGACCACGAGAACCTCCCACGGTTAGCCTGACGGCAAGGGGACTCTAACCCATGATCCGTCTACCACTGAGGATATTTCACGTCAGCACTGTGGTCAGTGCAAGCCGGATGCGGAATTCGTATCGACTGGGTTTCGAACCCGGTTCGCCTCATTGGAAGGCGAACGCTCTATCCCCTGAGCCATCGCGGCTCTCAATTTTGTCATTGAACATTTTGTGTGCTACTATGTAAGTTTTATTTGATACGAACCTTTTTAAAGTTTCATACCTTAACAATTAGATTATATCTGTTGCACATTAATTGTTTAATGAATAGGTGATTTTTTTCTGTTCAAAACTTTTGACACTTGAAATTCTTAAATAAAAATTTATTCCAGCTTCTTATTGCCTTAAATTTAGTTTTTTATTGAAATTTAATAATAGGATAATAGTAGATCTAGGAAAAATAAGAAAATCACAAGTTAATCTAAAAACTTATGTAACATACCAACGGTCCCAGGACATCATTAAACTAACACAGACATTAATAAATTATAAGACATTAAACTAACTATTAATAAATAATAAGACATTAATTTAACACAGACATTAATAATTCTTAAAAACATATTGAGGTTTGCTCGCGATTGGTAATAAGTTATATCTTCCCAATCGGTCGTTTCAAGAGATTATTTTTTAAAGCTATGATTGGCAGTTCAAATCACTGCTGCAAATCACAAAACAGAAATCTTCCTCATTGAGGAAACGATAAGATAATATTAAAGAAATAATTATAATTTTCTTACTTGCAAGTAGTATGACCACACGTCACAAAAAGCACAGGATCATTAAGCAATTCCTTACTGAAAATAATAAAAAACATTGTACATTCAACATCATCACATCTGACGTATAACGCTATAAACACATTAATAAATAATTACAACTCTTCAAAGAAAAAATATTAGACCTTTAATTGTTAAAATTGTTTTATTTTGTGATGGGCATTGTAGTGGTAGACACACTACAGTACTGTAGTGTGTCTACCACTATTATAAGAATATTTTTAATAAGAAATATTTTACCAAGCACTGCAATTTAAGGATTCCTCCAAACATTTCATAGCCTCCCACATTTCTATTATAACCTGTGCACTTAACGACATTTTTAAAATTAAATTTGTAATCGCTAGATGTCATAAAAACTCGATATTTTCATTTAACCGACTTTCGTTTTCTTTAGATTTTGCGCGAAAACTCTGTTGCCAGGTTTTATCAGAATATCGCAACGGTGGCCATTATTTGCAGAAACAATGGGGCCACTTTATGTGACGTCATATGGGGCTGTTGTTCTTCAAAGAATTAGCTATAGATGGCGTGCGGAAAAATTCTGTACCTATGGCAAGATTCACTTATTTTATTTTTCGTGGAGAGCCATAGAAAAAGAAAGTGCGTTAGCATAGTTCTAATATATATTAAGAATTTGAAAGACTCCGCAAGTATAAGTATGCTATGCCCTGCAAGATGCAATCCAGAAAATAACTAACGGCATTATTTTACATAAATATAGCCAAATCAGGTATAACACTCAAAACATGGCTTAGATTAAGATAGGAATTCAAAATATTAAAAGCAATTAAAAATAATTAAAAAGCAGCTAAAAATAATACTTCCAATGGAAAAATACGCTAAGCAGTAGTGAATCGGAAGGGAATTGAGACAAAAGAAACAATGAAATATTAAAAAAATGGATAAATATGACAACCGTAACTGACGTCTTCAGGGGTACCAGCTCCGGAATTAATTTAATTTTCCTAAATTTGTTTCTGACTCACAACCAGTTAGAATTTGTAAATTACAGGAAACTCTTATAAATGATAAAATTATGCGTAGATTTAAACATTAATAAAATCGCTAGAATATTAGACATGTTCACACATCGCCTCGTAAATATAACATAAGTGGAGAGATACACCGGAAGTTTTCTAAATTTCTTCTTGTTTTTGGAAGCTTGTTATTGTTTACATTCAGTCAACCATCTATAATACTTACTGAAAATGTTAAAATCTGGAAAAATTCATAATGAATAAGTAAAATTATTTGAAAAGAAAATATTTTAACTATACTCACGGCAATAATCCAGGTATTAAAAGTGTGATTTAAACAAGAATCAAAAAGCTTAATTTATGGTGAATTAGTTGTACTTTCTGCATGAAATAAAATTTAAAATATTAAAATATTTTAAACATTTCTTTTGTTGAAAATTCGTAAACGTTTTTTAAGGCTTCAAATTCGCGATCGCAACACGCGAGTACGCCATCTAGCGGGAGACTGTAAATATCGGGCATTAGTTCCCACATAACCATTGGCAATGACGGACACCATTTTCTTAGCATCAAAAAAGAAGCAAAATTTCCCTAAAGAAAAGGTAAAACTTCTTGAAAAAACTAATCAGAACATGCCAAACATTGAAGCAGAACACGCCAAGCATTTGAAGAACAACTTTTCAATAATTTTTACCTTTCTATTACCAACAACATAACATGATTTCATGATCACTTGCTGTTACAGATGTGTGTATTGCGGTAAAATAATTTTTTCTGTCTTCAATTCATTACAAGTTAAAATGAAGTCAACATTGCTTCATTGCTTCCGTCATTCCAATGAATAAATGTGTTCCAATGAATTCCATACAGAACTGTAATAGTTATAGAATATTCTTCTTCTTCATAGAATAGTATATATTTCTGTATCTACATAATTCAGAAAACAACAATAAAGAATAATCCGAATTACTTGAAAAAGTATCTTTTGTGCTGATTATAAATAAATTTTTTATCGTTTTCTTGGTAAGTGTTTTTTAGTTTTGAAAGAATTTCAACTAGAATTCAGCTATTCTGTTTTTAAGCTACATATTAAAATTCATATCGAGATCTTACAATTATAAAATTTTGATGTGTGGTATGTTACCTAAAAGTAATGAAGGGATAAACTATGTATATATTATTTGAGAATAAAGTTTTCAAACAAAGAACATATCATTTTGGAATTCTCCGGACTTGTAAATCAGGTAAGTGTTATGATTTTTATAATAAAAAATTTGCTTTTAAATAATTTTTTTTCTTACTTGATGATCGTTCTCTACAAAATGGTTTTTTTACGTCTGATTAAATACTATAAGAATTAAAAAAAAGAAACAATACGAAAGTTTTTATTGAAAAATGTGGAATTTTAAAAATCGTTTTTATCCAAGGAATTCTTTATTTTACGTTTTTTAGTTTATAATGTTTTGATAAAATTGTTGTCAAAATACTTTTTTCGAAAAATTAAATGGTATTAAATTATGTGTTTATGTATACTTCTTGCATATCCTAATATTTGAAGTAATATAATTCAGAAAAGTATGGAAGAAAAATTCGGTACTTACGTATTAACCACAGCTACAGATTTGGCAGATTTTTAAGTGCCGCCAATCTACACTTAAAATTTTTGGAAAAAATCTTAAAATGAAACACTTTGTTTAAAATCAAAGTAGTCAATCGGATTTCGGTGGAAAATGGGCCGATATAGAGTTTAGCATAGATTCAAAACAAACTTTTCTCTCACCTGATTCTATAGCCATTATGAACTCTAATAAATAAGATTCAAAATGAAATAACCTTTCCAAATTGGACGTTTACTAAGATAAAGTTTCATGTTATGGACATTGGTACATTTTCGCTATATTTCACTCCATAAAATATTTCGCTCCTAAAAAAATAAAATTGCATCTTGTTTTGTTTTTGGCAAGTCCCAAAGACGCATTTTCGTAACACTAAAAAATGGCGACAAAAAAAGAGTGGTTCTTTCTTTTTTTGCTTCGTAAGCATTCTTTATTTTACGTTAAAATTTAAATGGGCCTTTCATGTTATACCATTAAATTTAGTAAAACTATTTCTCAGGCATTACGTTGAACTCTTATAAGAATATACCTATTTTTTTCTCTTTATTCACAAATATTTTTCCGATGTGTTCTGGATGTTCCTTCTCTAAAAAAAAAAGAGATACCATTTTGTTTTCGTTTGCATAAGAAAGAAAACAAACATTTTTCTTTTTTAAATTTAATCAGCCGCAATAAAGATGGAACGTTACAATAAAGACGTCTCCAGTGTAACTGAATGACTGTTCATATGGAAATCGCAGGGATTCGGCACATACAACAACGCCCCCTATAGTTCGTTGCGATCGCGAATATTAAAGTTATATAACAGGAATGTTAATATTTAGAACCTGTAAGCTAAACATTAAAACAAAGTTGAAAATTTTTTTAATAAATTTCAAACTTTTAACTAGCCTCATAAAGTTAAAAGAAAAGGAAAGACCTCAATCAAAGAATAGCCTCTATGCTAAATTGCGTATAGCATTAAATATTATATGTAAGATCCAATGTTTTTTGTAGTGAAAAAATATACTTTGTAAACCATGAAAATAATTTTGTTAAAGAATTTTTGTCGTAATTTTTAAGACTCTTCAATTTCTTATAGGCAATAACAAATATAGTTAAAGGTTCATTTTTTTTACTTGGTAATTTGAAAGAAGAAAAAAAAATTTTCCCACGACCTTTTTTTCCAGGAAAATTTTTTTTGAAGTGCAACAACGATTGCTAATCAGTGTTGCAGAGCTAAGAAATTTTTTACCGGCAGGCACTTAGGGGAGAAAGGTGGAATCAAAGATTGTCTTTTTGAAAAAAAAAAAAAAAAAAACAAGAAAAATCAAAAATTATCTTTTTAAAAATTTTCAAAGGTAATTTTTATTCAACATTTACCGAATCATTTGAAACTAACAAGATTTTTTTAATCAAGAATTTTTAAATTTTATTTTGTTGTAAGCCCCAAAATTTTTTCCCCTCTATTTATCGAAAAACGATACTAAATATTTTCATTTACTTATTTAATTTTACTTTTTTTTCTCAAAAATTAGTTCATAATATATAGGAGCTTAAAAATTTATAAATTATTCATTAATAAAACTTATAAATCAAGTAACTTACTAAGCAATAAAACTTAATAAGTAATTTAAAAAATGTCCATGGGTAATTACTGTTTCCTTTTTTATCATATTTCTTACAGCTCTATCCTAGAAACAGTTGTAAAGGACTAAAATATCATAACCGCACT
The DNA here is from genome assembly GCA_949128135.1 of Parasteatoda lunata. Taxonomy (NCBI): domain Eukaryota; kingdom Metazoa; phylum Arthropoda; class Arachnida; order Araneae; family Theridiidae; genus Parasteatoda; species Parasteatoda lunata. The sequence goes on along the minus strand of OX421979.1, from coordinate 64,011,271 downwards.
TGAAAAATAGAAATTTAAGGTATAGAAATTTAAAGTTGCATAGATCGCTAATTTCAAAAATTCTAGATAATTATCTAGAACAATTGCTTTCTAATTTAATATGTTGACATTCAATTTGCTAGCATGACGAGCAGAAATAATTAAAAAAAATTTTTTTTTATAAAAAGGTTAAGGTTATAAAGTAAAAAACGAGCAATATGTTCCTTGAAGTTTTGTAACCCCGTTCCTCCACACTAAAAAGCATGTGAACGTTACACCAGCGCCACCCGGCTCAACTACACTCCTTTATGGCGATGATTTGAGAATAGTACTATAATTAGTGTAGTTAGCTGAAAAGAAAGAGAGATCAAGTTAAATATCCTTTAATCTAATAATCAAATTTTTACTTTCAAAGAAATGACCGAAAAGATCGAACGACATACTTAATTAATGTTATCTATATGATCTAAGTAACAAAGTTAAAAATACGTACTTTAAAATAATCTTTTTGATCCTCAAAATATGGGAGATAGACTCCGCTACGTTTTTAGGAAAAGGAGAGGGCAAAGGTGCTACAGCTTCAGGCTTCAAGCCTAAGGTGCATCCAATCACTGACTAAAAGACAAATAATGTTATGAAAATTAATCAAATTTTACCATTACAAAAAATTTTGATTTTGAATTATTTTCTTCAAGCAGCAAAGGTGTAAATAAAATTAATTTTAATTATAATTAATTTAAAATATAAATAAATAAACTAATTGATTTCAGTTCATTTGAATTAATTTTAGTTAATTAGATAAGTTAAATTAGTTAATTTTAAAATATAAAGTAATAGATTTATGGTTCAAGATAATGAATTTAGTAGGATTTTTAAGCAAATTTTTAAGTGCATTTTTAGGGCGTTAGGAGGAAGATTACGATTTGAAATTTTTTTCTTATCAATTATTTTTTAATCAAATCTACAATTAGCAGATGTTCTTCATAGCAAATTTTAAGTTAATCATTCTGCATCCAAACAGTCACTCCGGATTTTTTTCAGAAACATTATTTAAAATTTAGTTTTAAAAAAAATCGCGCAATAGATTTTAGTAGAACTATATCTTGCATATAATTTTTTCAACAGAAAATTTTATGATTTTTATATCATAAATGTTATGATTTCTAGACGGATGCCCGGAACCGGTCAGGATATCAATTCAAATTTTACCGGATATCCAGAGTCGGCCGGGTTATAAATAAGATATTTGCTGGTTATTCGGAACCGGCTGGGTTTAAGATTAACTTTTCATTCCCTTTGCACCCGGATCCGGCAAGAATTTAGAATTTGGTACACCTCTAAGTAAATAAAGTTTGGACTAGTATTTCTAGAAAGTATTTCTAAATAAATAAAGTTTCGACTTAGTTTTTTATTTTTACTAGGAAGCTCCACTCTACAACCCAGTGCTCATCTTTATTTTGATAACTTTGTTTAAAAAATAGACTTTGTTAAAATATCATGTAAGATCATTTTGTTAATTAGTTAATCGCAACAAAATAAACGATTACTTAGATTTAAAAAATAACAAATTCTCCTTCCCAAAAAAATTTTTAACTTAACCACTTGCGCTGGAAAGACGAGCCACGCCCGTCAAAATGCTCTTGTCACAGAATCGCCGACGACGTGGTATTTACATCATCATGGAATTGTTACAAAAACAAAAACGACATGCGTGGCACGTCAGGTCCCACCCCAGGTCGCCTCCCAGCGAGTTACACTGGGCCGTTCTGGTACACGCGTCAGTGATTTTTTTTTGCCAGCGCAAGTGGTTAAGAATACAGAATACACAATAAGAAGAAATTTTACTTGTTAATAATATTTAACGATAACTTTGTATTATTATTGTATAACAATTTTCTTTCGGGATTTTTATATTCTTAAACATTTTGATATAAGTGTTAAGGTTTTTATCTGGGAACATCTAATTTCTCTGTCTCTCTTATTTTTTTTTTATTCATTTCTTTTTTATTTTTGTCATTAAGACGAGAGCGAGCTTATAAAATAAAGATTCAGAGAGAGAGATATTTTTCTACATTAATGAATAAACAATTAAAGCATTAAAATAATATAAACAATTGCAAAGAAAGTACTTAAAATTTCAATAACTTAAGAACAAGTTGAAATTTAAAAAAAAAAAAAAAAAAAAAAAAAAAAAAAAACTCGCTTCAAGCTTATAAATGAAAATGGTTCTTTCGGCAAGTCAAGTTTTGTTTCTGTAGTTGAATTTCAATGGGGAGTAGATCAACGCACCCGGTATTTTTTACTTACAAGTTTAACAGTTGATGATTCTAGAACTACTAATCAAATCTCAGATTATTTTTCATTCCATCGCACTTCCTGTATATATTTCTAAGTTTTATAGTTTAATTGCAATAACATCCGAACAAATTTGAATTTCCACAAAGAGCTCGCGTTAAAGTCATAAACAAATATGGCCTTTTTAGCATGTCAAATTTATATCTATAGTCCCGAGGGTAGCAGAGTGACAGGCATGGTAATTTATGCCAGGTTTAACAGTTAATATTCTCAATATAATAGTAACTAATAAAACATAATATATAAAACTATAATATATATTAATAAAATATATAATAACTAATTGTCCATCGTTCAACTTTTTTATTCCATTCCATCGTGCTCTCGTACATTTTTCTATTTATCTTCGTGATTTCAAGTTGAAGTTATAGTTTTTGCACAGCAAAATAATGTCAAGTTAAACAGCTGAAACAGCAGCGGTGGTGCTGACGATTCTTTAATAAAGTGAGAATAATTTTTCCAATATCGCTCTCTCTCTCCCTCTCTTTTTTTTTAAAACAGGATTTTATTTACCTCTTCCAGGGATTTTACAGTGGCCGGAATTGCCTGGTTAGCAGGGCGCTCGACTCACGCTTGTGAGAACGGGAGTTCGAATCCAGACGGCCGAAGACTCGAAAGCCGACCGAAGTGTAGTAAATAGTGACTGGTGCACGTTAAATCTGTCGGGTCACAAAGTAGTCCATTTTCCCATAACAAATCAATACTACTTGGGGTACTGAATTTGTTATGAAAACATGGATTTATCGCTTTCTGGTTCAAGTCAAAATTGGGATCGATGGATAAAAGAATTGACGTATGAATGGGTCCTCCCTATAAACGAGTGTAACGTATGGGTGTGGTAGAAGCCAAATTCTTGGCCATAGATGGAGCCACTGGAAAACAGAATTTTTTTTTCCAATTAGACATCAGTGATTTTTGCTAGCTTTATGGCTCTATTTTAGTCAAAACATGTTTCAGGGAAAGGTTTTTGCATGTTCTTGAATAGTTATTATTCTTTTACCGTCATTGAATTAGGAGTTAGGAAACTGGATACCTGCAAGTGACGTCACGCGTGGGTCAGCCAATCATATCCGACACACACGCGTGACGTTGCTTGTAGGCAACCAATTAAATCCGATCTAAAATTAGATTCAGCATGATAATATATCCAAGCCTTAAAGCTCTAACTTTAACACGGCATGCATAACCACGTGACTCGACACAATCATGTGATTAATTCCAAGTACCAATTATCTGAAACCACCTTGTCTTTAGTTATACTTTTGAAACGTGTGCCTACAAATCTGAATAATGTAAAGTCAATTTTGAATGAAATAAAAAATAATAGAGTTACATACGTAACTGCAAATTCTCCGGAAAATAGCACTATTTTCTGTGCCGAAATTTACTGAGTATATTTGTTCCTGCTTTTGCTTATAGTTGAACTTCTTGTATTAAGCTAAATGTAAAACTATAGGAAAATACAACAAATAACAATAATAAAAAATTAAAATTGTAAATTTTTTTTATTTGTCTCTGTTTATACAGTCTTTCAGTTTCTAGTATAATTGCGTATAGTTAATTGATACAGATTTATTTATTTTTTTATGATTAAATTTTAAAAAAAGCAACATTTTATATGAACTTTCATTAAAGAAATAGCTTATTTAAATTTTATTTTAAGTCACAATTTATTAAACTCTATTTTAAGTTGCGCCCAGTTATTCAAACTTTAGTTTCAAGAACAATTTGTTGAAATTTATTTATCGTAAGTATACAGTTGAAAGTGACTAAGTAAATAATTGGCAAGTGAGGGTAATGTGTTATTACTCGTTATTATTTGGAGAAAAGAATATCAAATCAACTTGCGTAGCATATGTGTATTTTCTTAAGCTTGTGATTTTGGCGTTTCTTTTCAAAAAGATAACAAACTATTAAAGAAATTTACTAGTTTTCTCATTTTTTTCACTTGTTGACTTAGGCAATTTTGTCTGCATATTCACGATATTTAAGGAAATAAATTACCAAGGAGATTATAGCTTTATCTACATCCTGACTATTCACGGATAAAGCTGTTGAAAATGATTAAGTAACTTGTTGTTGACCAAAATTGTTTTTTTACATTCTTTCATGTAGTTCTTTAATTTTGCTTGGGGAGAGCTTTGAACTGGGTAACGCGAAGTTCCTTATTAAATCGATAAAAATGGACATTATTTTAAACAAAACTATAAAAACTCAATGTTTATTTTATAAAAAAAAACATGCTTTATGATTACAAGGTCAATTATTAAAATTATTGACAAAAAATAATTTTAAAGGTCAACAATGTGGTTAAGGATATGTAATTTTTGATGCATTATAAAGAAATAAACATAGATTTCGTTAATCAATCTATGAATCTAATAAAATAAAGAATTTGTGCTTCTTTTTATCGGATTGCGAACAAGTCGTAGGCTCTAAGAATACGCTATTCAACATGAAACTAAATGAGTACAATTGTAAACAAATTATGATGTCCGATGTTTGATTTTTATTTATATTTTTTATACAGAGATATTTAAAAAAAGGAATTTTCTAATTGGTTTAGTGGAAGTCATTGTTTTAAAGTAAACTATGAACGATTTAGTTTTGTCGAATATTTTAAAGATTACATCAATGAAGTTTGCTAGCTTATAGCTCTAATGAAAATAATTGTTTATAGCACGTTTTCTAATGGTTAATTATTTTTCATTCGTTATGGCAGGTTATCTGAATGATCAATGTAATCGTTGCAGCATTGGTGGACTACGTGACCAAATGATTATTTCTAAGATTACGTGCTTATTTCGTTTAAAGTTATGTTTTTATAATCTGTTACTATAAAACTAAATATTTTAAAATCAATGGTAATTGAAATAAAAAAAAAGTTTTGTTCTGAAAATCAAAATTAACGGAGAAAGGGTATTAATTCGTTGAGGATAAGCGTAAAAAAACGTCATTATTATTGTTTACGCCATTGATAGTTCATTTTGGTAATAGTTACTAATTGCTGTAAAATAATAAATTATGTACTTAAAAGCAAACGTAATGGAGAAATGATACTTGTTCGTTTGAGAGCGTGTAAAAAACCGGCAAACTATTATTGACGTCAATTATGCCTAATTAATTTAGTAATAGATACTAATTGAAATGAAAAAATAAGTTGTGAACTAAAAGCAAAATTAACGAAGAAATGGTATTTATACGTTGAGTATAAATGTAAATAAACGCCATTATTATTGCTTACTTCCATGATAATTCATTTTGGTAATAGTTACTAATTGTAGTAAAATAATAAATTATGTACTTAAAGGCTAAATCAATGGAAAAATAATACTTGTTCGTTTGAGAGCGTGTAAAAATCCGCAAACTATTATTGACGTCAATGATGCTCAATTAATTTAGGTTATAGATACTAATTGAAATAAAAAAAATAAGTTGTGAACTAAAGAGCAAAATTAATAGAAAAAATGTAATTAATTCATCACACACGGAAAAAAAAATCTGGCAAAATCACCATACTTGTATGGTAAAGACATTTCTAGTGAAAGAAACTACATTTCTAATAACTAAACCTAAGTATACGGTATTTAATCTATCCATATCATAATTTTACCGTTCGCTGTTGTTACTGTTTACCGGACATTCTGCTTCCCAATATTACAGTTATTATTATAATACATTTAGTAACAAATACTAATTTAAAAAATAAATGTAATCAAATAAATGTTTTTTATGTCATGCTCTAAAGTATCAAGAAAAAAATTACCAAAATGATCTTCGGAATTTTGCAATTTATTTGTTAATTTGTAACTTTTTGATGTCTTTACCTTTTACCAAACAGAAGGATATTAATCTGTTTACACTTCTACGGTTTATTTAAAATGATAGTTTATTTAAATGGTTGATAACAGTTAGATGACTGTTAGTTATTTCTGATTCTAATATAATTTCTCAATTATAACAAGGGTAAAAGGAACAAGAATGATGGCTTTAAATTTTTAATACATTATTTTAAAGACATTAAACTCAGATATATTATACTATGGTGACTGTTTTATTCATCTTTACTGAGATAGTGGGATTTATTTATTTATTTTCGCACATATCTGGTTTCTTTATAAATACAAAGAATGATTTAAAAACTCTTTTCCGTTTGAAAAGCAGATAGCACAAGTTTACGAAAGACAGCAAGAATGTACATCGAATGCTAAAGCGGGATTCGAACCCACTACATCAAAGCTTTTGATCATTTAGTGGAATAACAATACTTCACGGCGAGGCTTAAGTAAAGCAACCATTAGTTGTGCCGCCATTGCCGCGGGTTGTTGTCCTTCTGCTCAACGCTCAGAAGCGTAAAGGTAGTGGGTTCAATATCTTTTCTAATTTTTATGCTATCTGTTCTGCAATTTTACAAGAGACAAGCAATTATTTGCATTAAGTGCATGATCATGTATACATATCTAAACGGAATTTATTTATTTTATGTTACGCATTCTTAGTTACGCTTTGATTCAAACCCGTTACCTGCATGTTATATAGCGTTAGGCGGAAAGTCAAGACTGGTGTAATAATAATAATAATAATAATAATAATAATAATAATAATAATAATAATAATAATAATAATAATAATAATAATAAAAGAAATCATTACTATTCCAAGAATTTTTTTAAAAATTTTATTTCTTGTTATACGTATGCTGGCTTGCTTGCTCATTACTAAGTACAATTTATTATAAGTTCTTGTCAAGTTGATAAATCGATGGCACAAGTTAGAGATAAGCATAAAAAAGATGCACCATTGTTATTGTTAGATTCGGACCCCCCTTACCTCTACGTTATAGAGCGTTTGGTGGAACGGTGAGGGCGCTCAGTCATGAAAATTCCATGAACTCCTTGCTGGGCATGTTCATTTTATTAGTTTTCGACGATATCAGTCAACGCTAAACGCTATGAAAACATCGAAGACTCATTGTTTGGGTTCAAGAAAAAGACAATGTTAGACCCGAATTACCGTGTTATATTCGGAAAAATGAAGCAACACAGCGCCTTGGGAAATTTAATTCAAATTCCATTAGAGGTCACAAAAATTTGAATTATTCTCTGGTTAAAAGAATACAGCTAGCTGTTCATTCATTATTAAAATTTAAAACTTTTTTAAAACAAAAATTTGAAAGTAACCTCTAAGTTCCCATTTCTCTCGAAAATCCAAAAATTTTTAGTTTCAATTTAGATTATACTTAGCCACAAGACATTGTGTGTATGTATATTTTTTAATGGCAAAAACTGTCGTTGTCATGTTTATAATAATAAAAATAAATCAAATGGCTTCAAAAATATAGATTATTTTATTCACTTTAAACTAGTATTTTGCATAGCATAAAACATTTATTGGCATCAAAAAATTGACTCATTATAGTTTTGTAAGTAGTTCTGATGTACGCTCGCTTAAAATAGACAAATAAAAATATATTTCTTCTTAAGAATTTATTTATAACTAAGATGTAAAGTCTTTTGATTCTACTATTAACTCAAGAGATGTTCTAAAGTTTCCTACAAGAACATAATTACATTAATTATTAGAAAAAATGTTGGTCATTTTAAACTTTTTAGCGATAACATTTTATTTATAACCCAGAAAGCATGTAATCTTATGGCTACCTTGTGTCGGAATTTTCTTTTCATTGCCACGAAAATTTTTGTACTAAAAACCTTTTTTCAATAAAGCAAAAATATTGCAATTTCAAACTTTCATCCTAAAAGGATTAAAAATTATCTTTTAAAAGTTTTTTAAAAATTATTCTCACTTAAGTCCATAATGACGTTTTAGCTGACGTCTCTCTAGAGATAGGATCAAACAGCATAGTAATAAAAACCATATTTTATTGTTAATTTTACAAAAAAGTCATTACTAAAGCACTTCTGTATAAAATACCTTGGGTCCTGCAGTAGACTGATCGTCAAGACACTGTTCCCAATAGAATACCGAAGTCAAGCATCACTGACTGCTGTCAGTATGCTGTTGAGTGACCACTTCAGCCGACCGAGGGTGTGCAGTATAGGTTCTCATTAAACTGTCCTACCGTAAAGTGCTCGACTTCGCGCGCAGGTCGGCTTCCCCGTTGTTGAATATCAAAATTGTGATGGCATGTTTTCGAATCATCCTCAGAGATGTTTCCCAGACCATTACCAATAGCTCATTGTGTAGCTCTAGTGCGACGTAAACCAACAACAATAAAAAACCTTGGTTTTTAGTGTTGAGATAGAGCCAGAAACACAGTAAATTTCACCCTATTCTTTTTATTTTGATTTTATATATTTTTTTTGCTCTTTGCGGGATATTCGCCAAAATATTATTGACAATAATGGTGCTTAATTTTGGTTGTTGTAGTTGTAGTTAATTTATGTCTCACTAGAGCTGCACAATGGGCTACTGGTGACGGTCTGGGAAACATCCCTGAGGATGATCCGAAGACAATTTTGATCCTCTGCAGAGCGGATGGCACCCCAGCTTCTATAGCCGATGACTCGCTTACGAAGTCGAGAAGTTTACGGTAGATAACTTTAATGAGGACCAATACTGCACACTCTCGGTCCCTTGTAGACTGATCCACCCGTATATTGACCGTAGCCCATGATGCCGGATTTCTACTGGGAGCCGTGTCTTAACGAATAGCCCACCGCAGGACTAATTTTGGTAGTAGACATAACTAGCATTATTGAAATTTAAGCAATTTTAATAAGTACCAAATATAATCTTACATAGGTACAAAGTATTTATATGAGTAAACTTGGCCGTCTATTACAGCTGCACCAATACTGTGCATTTTTATGATAAATACTCTGGAAATGGTTTTTTTTATTTATGACTCCTCAAAGATTACGGGAGAAAGTTGTTTGATTGTGGTAAATTTTAAATATTGGTTACCAGATGATACTGAATACAATTATTCCTTATTTGGATAGGATAAACTGCTGAATAAGTTTTTGCTTCTTCTTTGTCAGAGCAACAGCCCCCTTGGCTGCCTTAACAGCTGACAAATGCCAGCGCCTTCTATCCATAGCAACTCCCTTCCAATTTAATAAATAAATAAACATTGAAGTTATTTCATTTTTTTTAATTGCGTCGGTATTTATCTTTCAGTTTTGTGCACGTTTTTGTAGTGCTGTTCACTGCTGATTTATTAACTCTTTTTTTTTACTTTTTGCGAAGAAAGGAGTAATAAATTAATAAACACAATATAGTTATAGTAAATAGTATACTATAGCTAGTTAATAAATAACATAATATTTCAAGACCTTACATGTTTATAATAAATATATGTGTTATAATCTATTGTTCGTATAAAAAAAAGATACTTAAACTTTCAGTGATATATTGATTCTTAGTACAAAATGCCGGAAGTTAAATTAAAATTTTTTCTGGGAACATCTGTAAATGTTTAAAGGATTTATGAGTCAATTAAGTGTTAATTTCCTTAGCATTGTTTTGTAATTTAAGAAGATGGCGAGTAGACAAAAAATATACAGAGAAAGCCATTATGGCTATTTATATGCAACGTAATTAAGCCATAAATTTTTTTCAAACCTCATTGAGCAAGATTGCAGTGGTTTGCGTTAAATCGTAAAAAGTAGCGATTATTTATCTTAACTATCGCAGTAAATCGTTCTCTTGGGTTTTTGTAGTTCTAGAACGAAAAATATAAAGCGCCTTATTTCTGATTTTATTTTATTTCTTGGGAAGAAAGCACTTAAATACAGAGGATAAGACCTACCTGATAAAGTTTAATGTTAGATTTACTATATTTGATGGAACAATAACTTTTAGTTCGTAAATTGTTTTTTTTCGTCGGAAAAGTGATCTTAAAGCTGAATTAGTTTCATGAAATGAATTTGTGAAACACTTGCAAAACAATTTAATTACTTTCCATGAAAAAATTTGCATTGAATTTCGAAGTTGTGACTCCGGTATCAGAAACCTACCAGCACGGCTGCTGTTTATTAGCATCTGCAGAATTTTTTTTTTCACCCAAGTTTTATTTTCAAAAAGCAAACAATGGGAAATGGGATAATGGGTGAAATTTATTTTTAAAACACTTCTAACCTTTCTTTTAATAAAATTATAAAGCCAAATTGAGGTGTGAACTGTAAAAAACAGAAAGTAAATAATTTTTTTCATTACTTAAATACAGACTTAAATTTTTTCCATTTTTTTAGTATTGTATAAAATACGAATTAAATTTAAACAATATGAAGTTTTTGTGTATATTTCTTGACACTGAATTTTTAGTAAACTTATTTTCCTACTTTTTTTCAACTGTTTTGAATTAATTTAAATCAAAATACGTGAAAAATATTATATTTAGCATTTTAATAATATATATATATATATATATATATATATATAATATATATATAAAATATATATAAAAGTACATGGTTTTTTGAAGCAATTTTGCCAAGGAAAATAAAAAAAGCCACAGTTTTACACTTGAAGCAAAGCCATAATATTGCACTGTATTTTTACCATCTTGCTGTAAAGAATTATCCGGGCTTTAGAACGGACAAATAACTAAAATAGTTTAAGAATTATTAAACTTTTTTAAATATCTTATTTTATTTTATAACCGTCGTTGAACAGCCGACCCAACTTAATGGGTTTACGGCTACTAATGTTCAACTCCGTAGCCTTGTAATTTTGAACCCAATCCAGAAGACAAGGTAACTCCTGGATCGAGTATTGGGAGAAATTTGCCTTCGTGGAGGACTTTTTGATGGAGCTAACCCGCATTTGCGTTACATGGAGAGGAAGACCACGAGAACCTCCCACGGTTAGCCTGACGGCAAGGGGACTCTAACCCATGATCCGTCTACCACTGAGGATATTTCACGTCAGCACTGTGGTCAGTGCAAGCCGGATGCGGAATTCGTATCGACTGGGATTCGAACCCGGTTCGCCTCATTGGAAGGCGAACGCTCTATCCCCTGAGCCATCGCGGCTCTTTTTTAAATATCCAAATATCGCAATTTTTTTTGCAGCATTTTTTCATTTATATGAAAAATATCAGAATCAATGTCTTATTTCTATTTTCTGCAAAGTTTTGCAACGCCCAAATAACGCAATATCTCTTAAATAGTTTTAATAAACGCTTTTTTACTTTCTCAAAACTGTGGCTTTTCTCCATTTTGACATTTTACGCCATTTATAGAAGAAGCATAGAAAACACTGGTTAAAGATAGATAGGTAAGTAGGTATTTTATTTACGTCGCACTAGAGCTGCACAATGGGCTATTGGCGACGGTCTGGGGAAACATCTCTGAAGATGTTCCGAGGGCATGCCACAGCAATTTTGTTCCTCTGGAGAGAGGATGGCTCCCCTGCTTTGGTAGCCCGACGACCTGCGCGCGAAGTCAAGCACTTTACGGTAGAACAGTTTAACGAAAACCGATACCGCTCATCCTCAGTCCCTACGTACGTTGATCACAGTGGTCACCCACCCGCTTACTGACCGCAGCCAGTGATGTTTGACTTCGGTGTTCTACTGGGAATCATGTCTTTACGATTAGTCCACTGCAGGCTGAAGATAGGCTGGCTAAACATGACTTAACAGTCATGATGCTAACTCAGATCAGTTATGAAAATAGGATATTATTCTCAGCATCATTTCCTACGACTACAGAGGCTTCGAAAAACAGAATTAGTTTTTGCGTATATAATCTTCGTGTGAGAGCTTTGAAGGTGAAGACAAATTTGGAGTTATGAAAGCAATGCTGGAGATTCACTCTGTAAATTCTGCAGCCGGCGATTCACAGTTTACGATTTTGACAATTTAAAATAATTTGTTTTACAATTATTTTCAGGTTATTATTCAACGTAAGTTAGAAATATAATATATAGTGACGCCACATTAGATTATGGCTTCTCGCTGATATAGCATACTAGTATTATATATTGTACTAATAATCACTCTATAATTAACAAACTGTATACGTACTGTATAACACAGTTGTGCTATACAGTTTATAATTATACTATTATCATATTGCACTATGTAGAGCAGCGGTTCCGAAATTTTTTCGGCTATGGAACCCCAAATGCTCGAGTTACTTTTGACAGAACTTTAGAAAAATAATGTATTCCACGGTGTTATAAAAAGAAAGTTCATTTGCAACTGTGAAAACATTAATAAATGAGGAAGAAAAAAACAACAACAAACAAACTTAGTGTATAAGTTTACTGAAAATGGTTTTCAAAAAGAAATTTTTTTTTATAAACATTGAGAATAGTAATCAGAGAAACGTAGTTCTTTATTTCTGAAATCAGTTGTTTTATTTTGTATTAAAGAACTCGACAAGAAAAAAAAATTTTTTTTTATAAAAATGCTCATTCTTTTTATAATCTCTTTTCTTTTAAATTTCGCTATTTTTTTATTGGCATTTTACATAAATAACTTCATATAAATAACCTAAAATAAAAAAAGTGAATCGTTGATTGGATATAAATATCATCATTACTGGTTATCCTTGTTATCCGGCCACGGAAGAGGTTCCGTGGCCGGATAACGGCCGGAATTCTTCAACCGAACACCTTCAGGGTACCGCTAGGGAAGAATGTATTTATAGTACTATATTTACTATATTCTGCATCAATAACTGTACTGATATAGCACTACTATCTGATATACCATCTGTTAATATAGATTTAGGGCAGGCTAAGGGAAAGCAGGGTCTAAAGCGAATTATTTAACGAGAACATGAACATGAACAGCATATGAACAGTTTTTTAATGTCTAGAAAATTTACATTGGCAAATTTGTAGCTTATTTAATTCTTTTCTCTTAGAATTTTAGTTTGCTTCTAATCATATAATTTTTAGAAATATGCTAGTTACAATTATTACAATATTTGCAGACTTAAGCAAAAATTAAAGTAATTTAAAAAATGTAAGGAATAAATTACCCTATTCATGATATGAAGGTCATCTCATGTGATAGTTATTGGTCACAAAACGGAGTAATAAAAAAAAATCTGCACATTTTGTAAATAAGCTTATTTTTGGTTTTAAAAAGCATACGAATTTTATAAAATCCTTCCAAAATTTATGATTTTGAGCTATATACTTTTCTTTGCAAATATTTCAGAAATTTTTCTAGCTAAAAATTGTATACGAGAAAAGAAAGTTTAACAATACCATTTTTTATATTTATGATACAAATAAACATTAGAAAAGTGACATTGAAAAAGACAATGTAAAAAATTAGAGCTAATATTAAAAAATAAAAATACCCAGCTTTTAATTATTTTTTTCTTCACCATTTTGTGAATAACTTCGACTACTAATGTTAAACTCCGTAGCCTTGTAATTTTGAATCCAATCCAGAAGACAAGGAAACTATCCTGGATCAAATATCGGGAGAAATTTGCTTTCGTGGAGGACTTTTCGATAGAAATAACCCGCATTTGCGTTAAATGGACAGGTAAACCACGAAAAACTCCCACGGTTAGCTCGACAGCAAGGGGACTCTGACCTATGATCCGTCTACCAATGAGGATATATTACGTCACCACTGCGGTCGAAACAAGCCGGATGCGGAATTCTAATGTTCGTACCGGCCAGCCGTCTCTGGGATTCGAACCTGGTCCACCTTATTGGAAGGCGAACGTTCTATCCCCTTAGCCATCTCACTCCTTGATATTTTTTATAACCGTCGTTGAACAGCCAACTCAAATTTGAGTTTAAAGCTAACAATGTTCAACTCAGTATCGTTGTAATTTTGAACTCAATCCAGAAGATAAGGGAACTCCTGGGTATTGATACACACAGAGGTATTGACTGGTTATGGGAACGTGGAGAACTTTGTGACCCCGACAGATTAAACGTGCACCACTCACCGTTTAATACACGGGCTTTTTTTGGGCCGGCTGGATTCGAACTCCCGCTCTCTCGAATGCAAGTCCAACGCCCTACCAACCAGGCTGTCTCGGCCCTAATTCCCTGATTGCTATCGCTCGGAATACCAACATTCCACGAAAAGTTTTGAGCAGTTGATTTTAAATCGTTTTATTCGCTCATTTCTCCTTAATCGCAATAAATAAATAAACATTTGACACGAAAACTTAATAAAATAGTGTCATTAACTATAAAATTTTCGCACCAAATCACCTAATCTAGTCCCCCCCTTTTTTTTTTTAAGGATATTGTGCTGTCGAGAAAAAATTTATAATTAAAAATGTCAGCAAAACGAAAGTCAAAATCTAACCTAAAACCAAAAATGGCGAGGATTTTTTTTTTTTAACAGAAAAGAGTTTCCAGAGCTTGAATAATAAAAATATCTAAAAGGCGAATATTTTACTTTTTATTCAATAATAATTATAATAATAATTATAATAATAATACTAAAATCTAATATGATTTATTTTTTATTAACACAAAGGCAGAGCAAAATTTTCGAAATAGTTTAATAGTTTTAAAACTAATTTGTTTTGCACCCAAGATCTAAATCAATATCATAACAATAATTTAAAACAAATTAGTTCCGGATTGTTGTATTTAAGAACGATTACAGAGTAAGCCAAATTTATCAAAAAAATGTTTTGAAGTTAAAGTGAATAATTTATCTCAGACTAAGGGAAACAAGCTACTATGAATTCAAAAATAAAGTGCCTGGAATTTTAAATTTTGGTATTTTAACAATGTGTTTACAACAATTTTAATGTATATATTCTTATGATTACCATCAAATTTTATCAGCAGATTTCTTTAAATTATTTTTGAAGTTATTTATTATTTTATTGGGAGGCAAGAGCGGGCCAGAGGAAATGACTTTTTACTTTCTTGTTTTGTTCCTGTGTTTTTGCTTTATAACATGTCAATTCACCTCTGCCATTTGAAATGAATAAATAAATAATTTATTATTTTTAAAGTTTGGCTAGATATTAAATTATTATCAGTAACATAGCATTTTTTTGCATTATATCACCTCGTATACTATATACGTATTACTATATTTTAACATTGTATGAAATTCCGAGAAATCAATTGAATGAATAAAAGAATTTTTTTTAATAATAAAATAATTTATAATAAAATAAAATATATGTTATTTTATTATAAAAAAATTTTTAAAATGGAAATTTTTTTTTTTTACTTTGAAGGTAAAATGAAGGAAGCTTTTAAAAAAAAAAAATTTAGTAAGTTTTGTCATTATTAAGTTTCAAAGTTTGTTTTACTATTTCTTTTTTCATGAAATTAAATAATATAATCTCGTTAAGTGAGTAAATTCGTTTTGTTGGAAAAGATCATGGCTACATAGTTACTTTTAGTAAAAATTTTTTTTGCTTAATTAGAATAATGAATGTTAATATTTCTTTTTTCATGAAATTAATTAATATAATATCGTTAAGTGAGTACATTCGTTTTGTTGTAAAACACCATGGAGTTACTTTTATTAAATTTTATTTTGCTTAATTAGAATAATAAATGCTAATATTTCTATTTTCATGAAATTAATTAATATAATATCGTTAAGTGAGTACATTCGTTTTGTTGGAAAACATCATGACTCCATAGTTATTTTTAGTAAGTTTTTTTTGCTTAATTAGAACAATGAAATGTTAATATTTATTTTTCCATGAAACTAATTAATATAATATCGTTAAGTGACTACATTCGTTTTGTTGGAAAACACTATGGCTTCATAGTTATTTTTAGTAAGTTTTTTTTTGTTGCTTAATTAGAATAATGAATGTTAATATTTCTTTTTTCATGAAATTAATTAATATAATACCGTTAATTGAGTACATTCGTTTTGTTGGAAATAACCATGGCTCCATAGTCATTTTTAGTAATTTTTTTGTTGTTGCTTAATTAGAATAATGAATGTTAATATTTCTTTTTCCATGAAATTAATTAATATAATATCGTTAAGTGAGTACATTCATTTTGTTGGAAAACACCATGGCTCCATTTATAGTCATTTTTAGTAAGTTTTTTTTTTGTTTAATTAGAATAATGAATGTTAATATTTCTTTTTTCATGAAATTAATTAATATAATAACGTTAAGTGAGTACATTCATTTTGTTGGAAAACACCATGACTCCATAGTTATTTTTAGTAAGTTTTTTTTTGCTTAATTAGAATAATGAATGTTGATATTTCTTTTTTCATGAAATTAATTAATATAATATCGTTAATTGAGTACATTCGTTTTGTTGGAAAACACCATGGAGTTACTTTTATTAAATTTTATTTTGCTTAATTAGAAAAATTAATGTTAATATTTTTTTTCATGAAATTAATTAATACTACATTGTTAAGTGAGTGCATTCATTTTGTTTGAAAACACCACGGCTCCATAGTTATTTTTATTAATATTTTTTTGCTTAATTAGAATAATGAATGTTAATATTTATGTGAATCATATAAAGAGATTTTTAAAATTCTACTCTCATTTTCATCCTTATTACATGTTTAACATGTTTTAGTTTCATCCTTCAGTATTTTCTTCAAACACAGAAGTTAATTTTGTTTCGACCGATGCATTTTCTTTATAATTTCTTTCAACTGAAATAAATTTCTTTCAAATTCCCCCCTTTTTTTAAACATATTTTATGTAGTGTACAACAAATTATTGACCGTTTTTATGGAATATTGTAAAAATAGTTAAAATGTAAAGTTCAAACCACAAAAGCAAATACAGTAGATTCGACAATTTGAGTTGGTCGGGACCGAACCTACCTCAATCTTTCGAAAACTCGAGTTATCGAAAATGTAGAATGCACAGTGGGCCAGCATCCAAAGTTTCGTGGCCAAAATTAGTATTTCGATAAAATTTGTTTCAAAATTTGGGGTTTTAATTTAGGGGCTTTTATGTGCAGGTAAATTGAATTCATAGTTAAAATTTTGAAATACACTAAAAATATTCAAAAAAACAAAATGGCGGCTGAAATATGGCGAACAAAAATTAAATAAATAATATAGTACGTTTAAATAATTAAATATAGCAATTTAAATTTAATAATTTTCGTAATTTTATATTAGAAATGAAAAGCAAATTATATTTCTGAAGTAATATTACAAAATAACGCAAAAACATGAAGAAAAAAAACAACATAATTTTTGTTTTTCGGTATATTTAGTCCACCTTTGCAATACGGTCAAAATGGGGCTGGTTTTTTCGAAAGAGGAAACATCAAAGAAAACAACAACAAAAAGTTTAGCTAATTACCTCGTGGAACTTTTTGGAACTAAGTTTCGAAAGTCATTCAAACATTGTAAAATGATAAGATATAAACTATAAGTTTGTCAAGAGTATTAACTAATCCAACAAATTGAAAAATTTTAATATAATTTCAGACTAATTACTCTGACAAAAATTTAACAGTAAGGTGAAATTCCTTTATATATTTCTGAAAAAAAAATTTAAAAGTTACATTAAAAATTTTTTTTAAACATATTTTTCATTACATTGTACTCTTGTCGGTCCAAAAAGTAAATTATAATGTTTGGAATTATTATGAATACTTAATTTGGGTTATATTAAAACTGCCTACACATATTTTAGTTGAAAATTTAATTTTTGACTTTTGGCCAGATATCATGGTCTTCTGGCCCACAGTGGAATGTAAAAAGTATAAATGGAAACAAAGCAATTTTTAAATTTCAGAGATTCTTAATTGAGAAATATATTATCTTTAAAGAAAATTTACTTATATTAGAGGATCAGGGAACATTAACTATATTAAACCAAGTTTCAATATTCATTATATTACTGTATCAGGTTAATTGTACATTAAAAAAATTGTCTAATATTTTTTTGTTTAAACTTACTATTCACATATTGCAGAGTTGAGCACACACTGTCTTTTTTCAACATTCCGTCATAGTAATCGTTGTAAAATCAATCGTAGTAATTGTAGTAATTGGGAGTAAGCCTGACTTTTTTTCACGAGCTCGGATTAAAGGAAAACTCGAACAATAGAGACTCTACTGAATTGGAAATTTTTTTATAGGTTTCCAGTTTAAAAATTTTGAATTTGCACATAGAGAATGAATTTATTTCTTTTCGTTTCATCGGTAATTCGTGACACTGTAAACAAAAGAGGTAGCTGCTCCTGCGAAGCAATCTGAGAGAAAAAAAAAAACTTTGTAAGCTGCGAGAATAGCATCTAATTAACTTCAAATAAAGTGTAAAAGAGATTACAGCATAAAAGTTGGATATTAACACATTATTGAATGGTGACGAGTTAATTCGCCATTGTATTGTCGAGTTAACTCGTCATCGGTCAGCAATGCTTGGGCATAAAATCAATATTTAGAATGTTTTACTTTACTTTCATACTCGGTTACAAAATAATAGCCGGTGACAAAATTTTTTTTTGTATAAAATTTTCGGTCAATAATGTGCCAAACATGACTAAGATTAAATGAACAAATGAAAAGATCGAGACAAGAGTAAAAAGAATTGAGCTAAAACTTTAGAATTAACTAAATTTTGATCACACTTCCTATTATTAATTCATTATAATTTAAACATTTTGTAAATAAGGAAAAAAAAACTTATTTAACAAATATTTAACTGCTGGGTTTACCTATAAAAAGTTATGTAGAAATTCACTGGAAAATTTATTTTTAAAGTTCATTTGGATTTTACTTACTTTTTTTTTATCTGATGTACTTAAAGGCTAAATATAATGATGAATTATATATAATGTTGAAAGAATTATATATTAAATATAATCTTTAATAAGAGCTTATATCTAACGCACAATCATTTAAAACCTTTACCAAAAAAAGTAATAATATTGATCTAATTATCTCAGAATATGTGATGATGTGTCTTGGGAAATTGATCACCTCCAATTTACTAAGATTTATGAATATTCAAATATATTGTCCAGAAAGATATAAAAACTCTCTTTTCAAGACTCTTCTCTATCGATCTACCAGCATGTAATGTTTTCATTTTTGGGCCTTAAATTCCGTTATTTCTCCATGTTCCTGTATCTTTTTCAAGAAATACTGGCTCGCCGGGATAGTCTGGTCGGTAGGGCGCTGGGCCCGTGTCCAAGAGGTCGTGGGTTCGATCCTTGTCGGCCGAAAACTCCCCGTGTAGTAAATGGTGACTGATGCACGTTAAATCTGTCGAGTCTCAAAGTCCCCCATGTTCCCATAACAAATCAATACCTCTGGGGGTACTGATGCAGGAGTTTCCTTGTCTTCTGGATTGGTTCAAAATTACAAGGCTACGAAGTTGTACATTAGTTGTCGTAAACCCAATATTGGGTCGGCTGTTCAACGACGGTTATAAAATAAAAATAAAATAAATACTGGCCAGACTAGGAATTGACATAATATTTAAGCATATACGCTCACGATATTAAGCATACAAATTAAGCATAAAGCAAAAATTTAATTTCTTTACAAGGTTATGAGTTGTACTTAATATGTAAACTGCGGTAACTTTATTTAGGGTGTTAATAATATTATTTATCATTCTCACAGATGGCACTCTGCGCAGTGATGTAAAATATTCGGATTCTATTCATGCAGTGTAACGTAAACACCATTCTTTGTTATTGTTAATAAATATATTTTTGTGTTAAAAAGTGTTTTGTTATAACCACTCGGGCAATGTGAAATACGATAATCTCGGGGTCATTGGTTATTCTTTCATTCATTCGTAAATCCGTATTTCGTTATCCGCAGTAAACTGACTAATCGTAAATACATGATTCCCAGCAGAACACTGAAGTCAAGCATCACTGGCTGCGGTCAGTAAGCGAGTGGGTGGTCACTATGATCAGCCTGCGTTAGGACCGATGGTGCGCGGTGATGCTCCTCGTTAACCTCGTGATACGTAAAGTGCTCGATTTAACGCCATGTCCTTTGGCTTCCAAAGCGGAAGAGCCACCCCCTCAGTAGAGGATAATAATTGTGATGGCATGCCTTTGGATCATCCTCAGGGATGTTTCCCTGACCGCTGCCAATAGCCCATTGTGCAGCTCTTGTGCGACGTAAATAAAGTATCAACCTAACGACAGTATTTCGTTAATCCTTATGAGATTAGTGAGTTGCATAAGTTATAACAAAAAATTTTATGACACAAAAAAATATTTAATAAAACTAACGAAGTTAACTGTAGTGTCTGAATGGAATCCGAAAATACTTTTACACCAGCGCCATCTGTGAGAAGGAGAAATAAATGTTAACAAGACGGTGATGTCATTTAAACTATATTTTTAAGTTTATGCTAACATCATTTATATATATATATATATATATATATATATATATATATATATATATATATATATATATATATATATATATATATATATATATATATATATATATATATATATATACACTGACTGAGCAAAACTCATGGGATAGCAGGGCTCTGATTTGTGGATAGACAGCACGTGTGACCAACGCCACCTGGTGGCCTCCGCGACAGTCTCAGTTGTGTGTTAGACATTGCTTGAAGTAGCTGTGTGAGTGATCAGTTAAAATGCAACGTCGTCGTGAGTTGACGGCATTCGAACGCGGCATGGTTGTGGGTGCCCGACACATGGGACATTCCATTTCGGAAGTGGTTCAGGAATTCGGCTTCCCAAGGTCAACCGTGTCGAGAGTTTACCGAGAATGGGTGAATGAGGGTGTCACAGTCCACAACAGACACCATACCGAGCGTCCACAGGCCCTAAATGACCGACACAGGCGAAACCTAAGACGAGTGGTAACTCGAAATAGTAGAGCAAATGTGCTACAAATCACGGCTGAATTCAACACTGGCCGTGATAGAGACGTGTCCCAGTGGGCAATCCGTCGGAACATGCGTGTTCTCGGGTATGAGAGCCGTCGCTTCACACGTGTGCCACTGCTAACCCAGCGTCATCGGACAATTCGGCGTGCATTTGCCACCAATCACCACGGATGGACACTGTCATAGTGGCGTAACGTGATCTGCTCTGACGAATCACGTTATCAACTGTTCCATGCTGATGAGAGGCACCGTGTGTGGCGCACACCGCATGAAGAGATTGATCCAGCATGCCAAGTGGGCACAGTCCAGGTCGGTGGCCTATCAGTCATAGTGTGAGGTGCATTTTCGTGGCATGGAATGGGCCCCCTGGTCGTTCTGGATGCCACATTGACTGGTCAGCGGTATCTTCAGCTGCTTCAGACCATCTCCACCCTTTTGTCATGTTTCAACACCCCGATGACATTGCTGTGTATCAAGATGACAACGCAGCCCCACATCGCTCCAATATCGTCCGTGCCTGGTTCGACGAGCATGCAGGTGAGATCCAACGACTGAATTGGCCACCTCGAAGTCCTGATAGGAACCCCATTGAACATATCTGGGATGCCCTTCGACGTCAGGCTCAGGGCATTGAATCCTCAACCCACGAACAGGCCACAATTGGCTGCCGCTCTGCAGGATGTGTGCTGCCAACTACCACCGGACGCGTTCCAGAGCCTTGCAGACTCACCTCCACGCCGTATCGCTGCACTCCGCAGGGCCAGAGGGGGCCCGACCAGATATTAGGTGGGTATCCCATGAGTTTTGCTCAGTCAGTGTATATATATATATATATAACATTAACTCTTTAACATAATTGACTTAGCTCTTCGCGTATATATCAACTTTAATTAAATATAAAAAAGGAATCTTTATTTATAAAATGAGTCCATTATACTGCGTAGTCTAACAAAGAAGTCTGGATAAGCATTATATATATATATATATATTATATATATAGGTTAATATATCATATTGTATATTGTAGAAAATTTAATCTAGTTATTGGGCATCGGGTTATATTTTAACTTGTAAGCTGAAATAACTTTAATAGGATAATGAAACTTTCGAGTTAATTAAATTTAAATATTATCTTCAGTTTATACTGATGTCTTTATAAGACATAATTTAGAGATGCAGAATTTTAAATCATAGAACCGCGCGTTGGAATTCTAATTTTAATTAACCTAACTTCTAATAATAAGTTTGAAGAGATCCTCTTTCTTATTAATAATTATTTATTAATGATGTAGGCTATTGAAAAAGAGAAGCAAATCAAATACCAACTCATCTCACTAAATTAGTCATGCAATCTCTGTGAATCGTATTTGATTTGCGTATGGTATATATATATATATTTTTTTTTTTTTTGTAACACGACGATGTTATTGTTCTCTTTTCCTGTTCTTTTCTTTTCTTTGTTTGAATAAAAAATTCCACTGTGTTATTGGCTTGCTTTATCTTTAATATTTACTTGGAATTGCTCCTTTAAATTATTGCCTTTTTTATGACATGGAAGAAATTATTAACACCATAATTAAATTTGTCTAGTTTCCTTTTGATTAACTAATAAGTAATGGTTATATTATTTAATTTGATTTGATTAATGCTTGTTCTTAATATACAAATTGCTATGTTCATTTAAAATTAAATAAATTTTAAAAATGTATTCCTTTACGGATCATAATTTTTCCTATACTTCATTGAAAATGTATGCATCAAATGTTAATTTTTTTTTCTTTTTGCGCAATCGCAATCGCAATGCGTATGTCATGTTTATTTATTAATTTCTATTTCATTATTGATATTGTTTTGAATATACATATGCTATGATTTTTAAATATCTCTTATTAGATAAAAGACAATTGCATATAATTTCTCTCTTTAGGTGAGGAATATGTTTTGCACATTTGCATTTTTTATTTCTCCGTAGAGCACAAAAACATTTTCCATTGTTGCAGGCGCAAAATCTCATGATATTATCCAATTATCTCACATGAAAATTCGAATTCCTTTGGTTGTCTTCAGTATAAAAATAATAAACGTTATAAAGGTATTTTTAACCAGTAAAACATTTCTTTATACACAATTTAAAGGTATTTATTTGTCATAGTTAATTGCATGAACGATAATATTCAGGACAACCTACTCTGATGTCATCACGACGCTTTTCTAAAAGTTTCTCCAACCTCACCGTAAGGAATCGATTTGTTGATACAGTAGATTTGAATAGTTCTTATTCTAGGTTTATAATTTAGTGGTTCTGCCATATTTTTGTTTATTTCTGTACGATTACATTAGCATGAATAAATAAAAATTCTTTGTGGTTCATACCTTTAAAATTGACTTTCTACGTTTATTATTTTTTTTTAAATGTTTGAATTATTGCATGGAATTTTTTACATTGGACATTTATGTAGAAACATAAAATTTTCTAGTCAATTCCATATCTTTTATCTTAGTATCATTCTTCAAAACTTTTTCCATATTATTAATTACTCTTATTCATTTCATTCTGTCATATGATTAATTTTACAGTAAATAGAGAAAAAATATACATTAACAACGTTTTTTTCCCCGTTTTTATTCCATTAGTTGAAAAGGATCAATATTGCATGCATAATATCTATATTTTTCAACATCGAAATAAATTTAAGAACAAAGAAAAGAAATACCACCAAATATTTCATAGAAATAAAATATTAAAAAAAAAAAAAAAAACGATTCCGAAGAACTTTATAAATTTAGTTAAAACTAATAAAAAAACCCGATAAACTCATCAATCTAACCACTAGTTAAACTTTTTGCCTTTGCGTGGCGCTGAAATCGTTTGAGTGAGTGGTGTCAAAAAACGTGTCGTTTTTTTTCTATGCTATAACGTTAGAGTAAAAACTCTTTAGTTTTCTCTGAGGTTATTTATCATTCGTTCTTACTAATCGCTGCTATTACGTTACTGATTATTAATTTAAAATTAAGGCCTAAAACTAAAAGCACTGTTTTTTGTTGTTGTTATAAAGTATTATTTTGACATTACTTTATTACGCAACATTTTATAATAAACATATTTCAAAAGGTATTTAAATTTATTACCTGTTTTACGATTATTAAACAAGCATTTTATCATAAGCTTTTTTTAAAAATTGTGTGCTGTCAGTATAAGAAATTGAAACAATGAGAACAAGAACAAGTAAAAATGTTTAGCGTAGGTGTTTAAGGACGAATAAAATTGCACATTAAATGTTTAATGCAGCACAAAATATACACATAAAACATAACCAAAATAGATTTTAGCTTTTTATTTTTAAGTTTGATACTTTTTACTTCCCTAGAATATTTCTACGACATTTGGTTCGAATACACGTATCTCAACAAACGTTACCACTCAAATATGTTTTGAGGATTAATAAAAACATTAATAATTATTCTTACAACACATTTCCTTTAATATTAATGTTGAATATTTTTCTTTACCTAAATGCTTCTTAGTCCAATTTTTCATACAAAACAAATCTTGCCTATAAAAAAAATCTTATTTTACTAATTTATCTTTAAATTTATTTAACTATTTTGGTCTAAACACTTTAGTAAAGATATCAGCTGTTGGACAATATTTAATATTTATCAAACCTTCATCGACTTTTTCTTTAATGAAATGAAATCCCACATCTATATTGTCTGCAACGCTTGTTTGCAACACTGTTTTTTTTTAAAATTTATTTATTTTTTTATTTATTTATATAAATCAAACTTATTGCATTTTGGTTATCAACAATTAGGGTTGTGTAAATTTTTTTTCCTAGTCATTTCTACTTCGGTTCTTGATGTTGCAACCATAGATTGCTTTTTTGAAAGCCAACTTATCGAACCTCCACAGAAAAACATGATATACCCTGAGATTCATGATTTCCTGCATAGTCGGAATCCCAATTGGCAACTAGTTCTTCATCATTACCATTTTTTGAATAAACGATTCCATCCTTTACACTTCTTTTTAGATATCTAAAAATTCTTTTTATCATTGGTGATATTTTCTTTTGAGAGATTCGCAGCATATCTGCTTCGTTTATTTATCGCAAAAGTTTCTGTTCTTGTTGAATGAAATAGAAGACCCCCAACTATTTCTATGTATGGGAAATTTATTCTTTCAAGATCTTCTCATTTATTACTATTAACTTATTACTTATATTGCGGTGCTATGTAAGAGATAATCACCTTTACGTTTTTTTTCTTGCTGCTTTGGAAACTTTACTAACTGTTTACCGCTTAGTTAATGATGCAAACGTCTCATCTTCACTACATCTGGACAACATCATTTACTATTCATGTTCATATATTATGTTCCAAATTTTATTGTCCTCGCCTACAGGGCATGTAACATCTGTAAATTTATATTATGGAACTTTCTTCAGTTGTAACTTGGAGCTCTGTAAACAGACAAATCTATACATCTGTACATTTACACCCATGCAACCAAGGGTCACTCACTGAGTTGTTTCATTTGAAGGCCTCTTTTGTTCACCACACGCAATTCTTTTTCTTGTACTGATAAGACACAGAGAAGCATTTCCAGATTTCAGTTTACCTATTGGGGCGGGGCGGGGTAAAAATTAAAAAAAAAAATAATAATATATTATTACTTTGCATTATCATTGAAGTTCTGGTTGATTTTGCGTACTGCATTGTGAATTTGTCCAGTTTTTGATTTACATTAGGTTTTTGATGAATTTTTTTTATCTCAGTACAACTATTTGTAAAATTTATTCCCAAAAATGAATCTGGTTCTTTACATGATGTCTTTTCAAACTATTTTTGTAAATTTTCAATGAAACTAACAAGTTCTGCTTTCTTAGGACCTATTTAAATTCCATGACCAACATATATGGGCTATAGTATTATGATTTTTTCTTGATTTATGAGAATACACTCTTCCGATTTTATCTTATTTAAGCCTTTTGCGTTTAGGAAATCTTTTAACCTTTTATTTCAATTAAGAGAAGCTTATTGTACGATTCTTTTTGTGGTTTGCATACTTTACTTAGAATTTCATAATCTTCTGATATCTTCATGCCATTCATCTAAGTCTCTAATTATCACCTAATTTTTCATAGACAGCAGCAGTTTTTAAGTCAAATTTCATCATATGATACTCTTTATTTATCGTTAGACCAAACATAATTCTTAAAGGTCTGTAGCTTACAACAAATTTAAATGTTTCTAAAAAGTTTCCCGATATTTTTGTTCACAACCTCTTAATTCTAAACGAGCTTTAAATTTTCCATTTTCTTTAATTCTGAAAACTTATTTATTGCTTAGAATTTTTTTTATTTTTTGCTTTATTCTTTTCAACAATTGTCCACGTTTTATTATTTTTCTTTTCAAAGATTCTATCTCTTCTTCAATAGCTTTCTTCCACTCTTCGCTATCAGGCTCATCTATAGTTTTGTGATGCGTAAAAAGAACATAATCTTTTAAATACGATGGTTGTTTTCTTTCTCTTTTTTCCTCTTCCTAATTTTTCAGAATTAAATTCGTTTCTTAAAATTTCTGAGTTTCTTAAAACACGTTCCTCAGTTTCTTCAGCAAATATTTGTACAATTCTTCTGTCATTAAAAAATTGAATTTCTTCAATTTTTTGAATTGCTTAAATATTTATGTTCGCAAAATACTACATCTCTTAACATCCCTTAGCGTAGCTCTTCAAATTTATTGTTACCTCAAATTGATTTTTAGTTGGATAAACCATCACAAAATATATGAAATCACTATTGGTCCACACATATCCGTGTTTATTAACTTTAATAGCCTAGTTGTTGCTCTAGCACACTCATTTGAAAATGGATGCCTGGTTTATTTTGCTCTTACGCATACTTCATAAGGATGAGAAATATTTTTAATTTCATTAGATTTCAAATTCACCCAGGTGGAATGACTTACTAATTTCTTCATATTATCAGTGTTTAAATGCCCAAGCTTTCTATGCCATCTATGAATTTGAGTTATTTTCTTCACTGGTGACTGACGTATCTTTCATTTAGTTTAATTTCATATAGCCCGGAATTGTTCATTTAACCTTCTAAAATAACGTCCCTTCATTTTAAATTTCCACCTTATCTTTAACAAATTTTACCTTGCCATCAATTTCTGTGATGGCATTAACTGACAATACATTTTTACTCAAATCTAGAACATAACCACACTTTTCTAAATGCACCTTTCTGATTTAACAGTTCTTTTACAATTAGCTCTTCATAACTTCTGATTTCTTCGCAAAAATAACTTTTTCTAAATAGTTTTAGGTTTTTTAAAGCACTATTACAGTTTACCCAATGAGAAAATCTCGAATTAATTATTCAAACATCCGAAAAATCAGAACATTTATTTAAAGTTAAAAACGATGTATCTTGGTTTTACGAAAATAACATTCTTCATCAAGTGATTATACTTCACATTTTATGATACTTGGAGTTCTACAAATTTATAAAGACATACCGTTGTCTATGGCAAGTAAAAAATGAAAATAATTTAAGTTGTAATTGATATTTTAAGAGTTAATCTGCAACAAATTGAAATAAGAATCGGAAAATAATTTTAAAATATAATTAAAATTTTCTTTAAAAAATTTTGTAGAAAAATAAAAATTTTGAATAAACAATCATCAACTTTAATCCATCTACATAACGAAGTTTAATCTATTGTGGTTGTAAAAAATATTAGAGCACAAATGCTTTTTATTTTTAAATTGTGAATTTTCTTTAATATTTCTTCCCGTGGCTTCTATTGACGCTGTGCGGCATTTTCAGAATTAGCAATAAGGGCGCTGACTGAAGATTTTTGTAGATTTGTAGATGAGTGCGACGAGCTCTTTGCTTT
The DNA here is from genome assembly GCA_949128135.1 of Parasteatoda lunata. Classification (NCBI taxonomy): domain Eukaryota; kingdom Metazoa; phylum Arthropoda; class Arachnida; order Araneae; family Theridiidae; genus Parasteatoda; species Parasteatoda lunata. Next base: position 63,983,261 of record OX421979.1, on the reverse strand, counting down.
CGCTTACAGCTCTGTATTTCCATTTGTGGGGTCGAGGCTTGATTGATAGCTGAAGGTTGGGTAAACATAACCTTACAGTTATGAATACCTTTTGCTTACTCACGGCGGATGTGAAAATAGCATAATTTTTTGCAAAAAAGCTTTATTCAAGTAACGAAATAGCCTTCGCAAAACAACTACTTTAACCAATCAAAACTGGGGTTTTCAGTTCTAAACACAAATAAAATTATTCCAATCTAGTTCAGGAAAAGTGAATTTTATGCCAAATTTCAGAATAGAAAAGCAATTTGAAAATCTGATAAGACAAACACTATTCATCAAAAAGGCTTAAGATCATAATAATCTAAATCCTTTTCTGCACAGTAGCAAGCCCTGCGGTACCCATTTGAACGCTTTTTTTCCCTATCTCATTGTTTTCTAGTTAACATATGAAAGGCTTTCACGGAAAGTGAGAACACTTAATGAAGGCATTAGAATAAAATATCAGAATAAATATTTTTTTTCGCTTCTTACAAGTTGCAATTTTGAGATTGCTCATGCGTGAAGTTATTTCAATATATCGGATTGAGTTTTGGCGATTTCTTGAAATGAAATCCGGGTTCGAATAAATGTTCTTCACATTTCGAATGATACGAAACAATTTATTGAGGAATCATGCAGTTATCGATAAATAGTCTTTAGATCAACAAATGATTGTACCATAAAAGAGAGAGGGGTTTCCAATCAAAACATGGTTTAAATTTATATTTCCTTCACTTTCAATTACAAAATATGAGTAATATTTCGTTTTTAAACAAATCTTTGTTTGTGTAAGTATGTTCTCAAAATTTTTTAAAGTCTTTAAAAGATTAAAGTGTTCCCTTATCTCTGTGTGTAGTTATCGTTTGGCAATTGTAAATTATCGTTTGGTACGAATTTTTTGCGCAAAATTTGATTTAATCGCTTTTTATTGAACTCAACTGGACGGACGAGATTCGTATACGAAGTAAAAAGTTCCCTTTTTAAACTTGGCACACACTAATCAAGAGCGGTTCCTTCATACACAACACAAATGCTACAAGCAGCTTTTGTGGCCTTGAAATCTTGATTGAAAGCAAATGTCGAAATCAGGTTCGAAAATGCTCATTTTTTCTCAAATTAATTTTCTATTTCAATAATTTGAAAATTAACAAATCGATTCAAGGGAAAATAATACAGATTTCTACAGAATAAAACATTCTTTTTTATTTATAAAACATTATGTTAAAAACATTTAATGATGTGTTGAAGGTTAAAATTTAACAAAACAGCGGGAACTTTGTTGCCAAACCAAAAGTGCAATTTCTATTTTGTAGTCTTATGTCACGGACTGTAATATCATAATGTTATAATTTTAATGAGGGGTTCAGTGGCGGAGCGAATCCCACTCAGCTTCTGCCCGATGTGTACCGGATTTTCTGAGAAGTAAAGGTGGCCTGTACGTAATGCTCACTACATTGTCAAAATCATGCCATTGGTTACAAAATTGTGGAGCTTTATCTCCGTGACTTTTAACCACTCACTGGCTCATAACGGCTATTAGCTAGCAGGCTTACAAATTGTTTTTACATTCGAGTAAAACATTTAAATTTCATTTCCTGTTTATCAAAATAAAATAATTTTGTTTTAACTAATTGTAAAAACTACAATTTCATTTGTAAATCACCTGATTTGGTGTTAAAACTTGTCCTTTTACCGAAATAAATAGGTTTCTCAAATCGGAGTTTTAGTTTTTATTTATTTATTTATTTTATTTAATTTTTAAATAAATATTTTCTACATTTGGGCAAAAAAATTCGTAAAAATATTTTAATTTTGTTTGCTATGCATCAAAATAAAATAATTTGTTTAAATTCTTCTAAACTTCAATTATTCTAGTAAAATTAAATTAGTATTTTAATTTTGTTTGCTAAGAATCAATATAAAATAAAAAATAAAATTTTTTTTTTCAGTATAATTCAATTTAAAAGCTTCAATTTCATTTAAAAATATTGAATTAGGCGTTAAAACTTGCCATTTCACCGGAACAAACAAATTTCGTTAAGCGGCGTTTTAGTTTTTTTTTTTAAATTCATTTTATTTATTAATTAGAAATTTTTTACATTTGGGTAAAACAGTTCGTAAAATTATTTTAATTTTGTTTGCTATGCATCAAAATGAAATAATTTGTTTAAATTCTACTAAACTTCAATTATTCTAGTAAAATTGAATTAGTAAAATTCAATTTAAAAGTTTCCATTTCAGTTAAAAATGTTGAATTTGGCGTGAAAACTTCTCATTTTCCCGAAACAAAAATAAGTATCGTAGAACAATTGCTTTTATTTCAGATTCAATTTAAAGACAAAACAGCGTTCAATTGTATATAATTTTGGAATTCTATTTGAGATCTACAGCATAGTTCTATCACAGCATGAGATCTAACATACACGCGTGTCGAAGGTTAATAACAAAACAAGTTTTGTATTTTTTTTTCTCTCTCTTAGATTAATAATGAAGAGAGACGAAGAAAAAAGAAAGAACAACTCGAAATGAGGGATACAGAAGCATTTTAATTTAAGAAAATTTTCCGGCCTGTAGCATTCGACCAGATTTTGGAAAGCTTAAATAAAGTATAAAGACCTTATTTATGCCTTGAATAAGCTCACAGCACATTTCGATTTCATCAAAAGTCAATACTAAAACATATTGATCAATTAATAAAAAAAATATAGATGAATTTCATTGGACAAGCAGGCTTGGCTTGTCCAAGTGTCAATTGAAATAACGTTAAAAGTGACTTGAAAATATTGTTTTTTAAAATAATTTCAAAAGCCAGTTTAAAATAAATTTACAGTGCGTTAAAAAAATAAATAAACGTACCACCCTGAATAACTTTTGATTAAATGATTGGGTCTCTACGTTCCAGAACTCAAACTTAATACTTCTATGGGTTGACTTCAAAATATGCTAATTAATGAGTGCAGATAATACCTTAAATTATGAAATCAGACACAAAAACGTAATTTCTCTGAATAAAGATGTGTAGTGTATCTACCACTACAAAAATACAATTCCAATTAACTAGCATATAAAACATATTAACTCGATTCTATGTTGGGGTATCTTTTCATTGATGAAGGTTGACACTGTCTCTAATTACTATCCCCACATTGGTGACCCGGACGAACACGCCTACCTTAACAGTTTAAACACGCTTACTAAGATGGGTGGTCTACATTGCACTGTTGACTTGCTACTCGTATCTGCGCCATTATCCCCCTTCACGAGCTGTTGCTACTCAGTCTCGATCACACATAACATCGGCCTGTATACACTTGACTCCTAATGGCAACGCAGGAGTAACCACCCAACGGAGCAGGAGCCCAATACAGCTCTCACGAACAGCACTCAAAACGAACAGTGTTCTAATACATCTCTCTCGGCTTCTCACAAAACAGCAATGAACCAACTAGCGTCCGTTCATCGAATTCTATCACATATAATTCTAGTGGGTGAGTACTATAGTGTATTTACCACTACAAAAATACAAATTCTATTCACTAGTATATGGAACATGGTAACTCGATTCTATGTTGGGGCACCTTTTCATAGGTGAAAGTTGACATTGTCACTAACTACTATCCCCACATATGCCTTTTTTCGACGGATTCGGATTACTAACTCCCAAAATAAAAAGAGTAGCTTTTATCTGAGAATTATGGTCACAACAGATTGGTCTAGTTTGGAAGTTTGGACAGCTTTCCTGTTAATGTTAATTTTATTTTTTGCATGTTTTGTCATATCACAAGAATTTAAGCAAAATTAAAAAAAAAAAAAAAAAAACTGTACACAATTATAAAGTTCATTTATCCTAAAATAATTCCAAGCAAAAAATAACTTTCGGTAAATATTTAAGATTTTTTTATCATTTTATTTAATAAAAATCGAAAGGATTTTGAATTGTTATAGCTGTGATAGAATTCGATTAATAGAGTACCGCTAGTTGGTTCATTGCGGTTTTGTGAGATGCCGGGAGAGCTGTATTTAGGACACCGTACTTTTTCTGATCGTGATAGCTGTATTACGTTCAGAGTCGTGATTACTCCTATATTGCCAGTAGCAGTCGAGTGTACATGTTGTGTGTGATCGAGACTAAGAAGCAACTGCTGGAGGAGGTGAACAATGTCGCAGTCACAAGTATTCAACCATTCAATGTAGACTACCTGATGAAGTAGGCGTTACTGACTCGATAGTCGAGGTATTATCGAGGTGGAAGTTTCTGTCAAGGAAATCACGTCCAAAGGTTTTCAATGTAGGGAGAGTAGGTTATCACCAGTGTCAACCTTCATCTTTGAAAAGGTACCCTAAAATAAAACAGAGTTAACATGTCTTATATACTATTGAATTGGAGTTATATTTTTGTAGTGGTAGATATACTACAGTTTTATTGTAAAAATCCATTTTATCGGATATGCTCTGAATTCTCAGTTATATATTATTCGATTCTCCTAATTCAGTTTGTAAGCAAGGAAACTTGTTCTCATTGATATGCATGATGTCAACACGTTCATTAACATAAGATATTTAAAAAGAAGAAAATTTAAAGTTACAATAGACGGATCAAATCTAAACCAACTGATAGAATAATTAATGATAAGATCTATTTGTGAGAAATATTTATTAGGAATATTATCAGGAGGGCAGATTAGAAAAAAAGTTTTTCAAGTTTATAACACACTTGGCAGCAAAAAAATTCGAAGTTTAAAATAAAGACACATGTTTTGATCCACGTGAATCCGATTTTTAACTGAAGAACTTAGTTATCGAAACCAAAAATACTTTTTTTTGGATTTTGGTCAGAAAATAAATCTTATTTTGTTTTTCGTTCGTTAAATAAAAAGTATATAGCCGGTATTGATAAAAAATTAAAACGAAAAGTAAAAGATAATAATGAGGAGAAATATTTAATAATGCCCCAAAATGGAAGGCATATATCGAATTTTCGAGGAAACATAAAAAGATAATACCCCCAAACCATTTTTCATTGTTATAGGTGCATTCTAATTGGTTAGAAAAATCATAGGATGAGATTTTCAATTAACAGAGAAGATCCGGAAATCTTTGGCTGTCATGAACATAAAATTAGTGAAAGATATATGTGTATTTACTTATAAATTATTTATTTATCTCTTATTTAACAATATTTTTTTATTTTGTTCTAGTTTGATGAATGACAAAGATATTTATTATATTGAAGTAATCTCATTTACTTTTCACTATTATACTGTTTACTTTCATTCCCTGCGATGGCTTTAAGCCCACCCAGCTTCGAATCGATTGGCACCTGCTTGTTCGGGAAGCGATTGGAGCTCAATGCTGATCACATTATAAACATGACCGTTGGTCACGAAATCGAGAAGCATTGACTTTTCTGACCCAATAATGGGCGGTTGCGGGAATTATTTACGTTAATTGATAATGTTAAAATTATTTTTTAAATGATAAAAATGAAATTGAATCTCAACAAAACTGTGAGCTAAATAAGTGGAAGCAAATCAGCTTTAAATCAATAAACATTTTGAGATTTTATTTTTGAATATTTTTTTAAAATTTCATTTATAAATCTGTTTTTAGTCAAGAAATGAAACTGATTTTGAAGTAATCTTGAGGGTTGGCGAGTAACAGCGATCAAGGGGAGAAACTCCATAGTCTATCTATATTTTTCTATATCTATCTATATTATATAAGCACTTTAGCATCCAAATAGAGTCTTGGTGCTGACATCTAGTGTGGCTGAAACTAGACGTCCAAATTAACATGACCAACGGTATCTTACAAATTGTGTTGGTCCTGAAAGAGTGGATACTACTTCTGGAGAACGCACTAGGTCTACTCATCGGGAAGACTGATTGTGCAGCTCATTGGAAGAAAAAAAAAAATTTTTTTTCTCTCATGTGTTAACATTAACTCGGATAATTTCGTTTTATAGTAACCATTAATTTAGGTTGTGTTAAATAATTAGTAATATGTGAAGTATTTAGTTGGATTCATTTTGTTTTGTTAGGTTGTCTTAATAATTTAAGTAGTGTTGAATAGCTTGTTATACATTCAGTATTCACTTAAAATAATTTTGTACTCTTCAGTAATAAAAAGTTAAACTTAGCTACGAAATAATAATTTAGACTTATTTTTGTTCCTTTCGAAAATGACTGTGGAAATTTTAAACATAAACAGTGCTATGTTAACATACCAATTAGTGATGACAGAGCTGGCCTTTTTCTAACAATAGCATATATATATATATATATATATATAATACTCTCTATAAAGGTGTATTGAAATGAAGACTGGTGGTTATAACAGTTCACATCCCCACTCCACAAGGAAGGGGGTGTGGACAAAAGTCTTGATGGTTCCGGCAGATCTTACATGGAACACATCATGTTGAAAGAGTCATGCGAAAACCATTGCTCTCGCTTTTTATACTAACACAGAGATAGGTGAAAAGGCTCAGTCTTTGCATTCTTTGTATCCTTACGCATTAAGGAAAATCGTTTAATGCTTCCTAATATGGAAGTGACTGAGGGAAAGATTCTAAAAATAACTCCTCTTTTGAAATATAAATCTAATTATGATTCAATGGTCTGTTTTCAGCCTTGAATTCTCAAAATAGAATATCTCTACGCTTATTCTTTTTATATATATATATATATATCTTAAAATATATATATATATATATTAAACGTAACTCCAGTCGAGAGGTGCGTGAGAAAGTAGTACAGCACGTAACGGAGTATTGGGATGAGTTTCTTTTTTGCCTTATTTCATGGCAGAGATGAAAATGATTTTAATACACACACTGTCTGCCTGGAGCTGTGATAGTTCAGGGGATAGAGCGTTCGCCTTCGAATGAGGTGAACCGGGTTCGAATCCCAGCGACGGCTGATTGATACGAATTCCGCATCCGGCAACCACAGTGCTGACGTGAAATATCCTCAGAGGTAGACTGATCATGGGTTAAATTCCCCTTGCCACCACGTTAACCGGGGAAGGTTCTCGTGGTTTTCCTCTCCATGTAACGCAAATGCTAGTTAATTCCATCAAAATGTCCACCACGAAGGCAAATTTCTCTCAATACTTGTTCCCTTGTCTTCTGGATTGGGTTCAATTAATTTTAACGCAAGCCTAATAGGTAATTTGAGAAATCTAACCTTTTTTACCACTTTAACGTATCACTCTAATTAAGCTGCACATTAGCTATATTATCTCTAGAACAGCGGCTCCCAAAATAGTGTTCCGTGGTATATTCAAACGGATTTCAAGATTTTAACGTGTTTGAAACCTGTAATTTTATTTAGATCTAATCGATAATTCATTATTTACTTAATATTAGAGGGACCGGAAAGTTATGTCGTTAATGCCGATAGCATTAAATATTCGTTAGTCTCAAAAACAAATTCATTTTTTTTTTCTCGATTCCTTTTTGATCCGGCATTTGAAAGATTTTTTTCTAACGAGGATGAATACGTTATTGATTAAAAATAAATAATCTTAGTAACAAATATCAAATGCATCAAAACGACATTACTTTCCGGTCCCCTTAATAGTTTCATTGCTTTTGCGATATTATTTAAAGTAAAATTCCAATAAAAAGAAATAGTCCAATTAAAAAAAAAAAAAAAATTATATATATATAAAAATATATATATATAAAATATATATATAAAAAAAAAAATATATATATATATATATATATATATATATATAAAATATATATATATAAAAAAAAAAAAATATATATATATATATATATATATATATATATATATATAATTTTTCTAATATCAATGTATTGCCGGGATAGCTGGTCGGTAGGGCGCTGGGCCCATGTACAAGGGGTCGTGGGTTCGATCCTCGCCGGCCGAAGACTCCCCGTGTAGTAAATGGTGACTGATGCACGTTAAATCTGTCGAGTCTCAAAGTCCTCCATGTTCCCATAACAAACCCTCTGGGGGTACTGATCCAGGAGTTTCCTTGTCTTCTGGATTGGTTCAAAATTACAAGGCTACGGAGTTGAACATTATTAGTCGTAAACCTATGAAATTGGGTCGGCTGTTCAACGACGGTTATAAAATAAAATATCAATGTATTGTATAAACGATGAAAATGACATGTATTTATAAAATGTTGCATTAGTACTTCTCATCTCGCTTTTCCAACCAAAATAAAGTAACTAGATTGTTCAAGAAAAATATGTTTCCCTACTAGCAATTTTCAACGTCTGTAGTAGTTTTTTTTTTCAGTTTTAATTTCAACTAAAGCCATAATTTGGCTTACTGTTTCAGCTTATATTTATACACCGAAGAGAGTCACAACAAGGCTAGATTCAGTTTTAGGTTTGTAAATTCAACTGTCAGATATAAAATCTAATTTAAGATTATTAATGGTTAAAAATACTATTCCTATTATTGAGCTGTGATGGCTCAGGCTATAGACCGTTCGCCTTCCAATGAGGTGAACCGGGTTCGAATTCCAGAGATGGCTGGTCGATAAGAATTCCGAATTCGACTTGCACCGACCACAGTGCTGACGTAAAATATCACCAGAAGTAGAATGATGAAAGTTAAAGTCCCCTTGCCATCAGGCTGACAGTGGGAGATCTTCTTGGTTTTCCTCTCCATGTAAAAGTCCTCCACGAAGGCAAAATTTCTCCCAATACTTGTACTCTTGTCTTCTGTATTGGGTTCAAAATTACAAGGGTACTGAGTGGAACATTAGTAGTCGTAAACCCAAAAATTGGATCGATTGTTCAATGACGGGTATAAAAAATACTCTTCTTAATTAAATATTTTCAAAATAGAGCAGACTTTTATAGGTTAATACGTTGACAATTGTCTCGATATACTTTAGCTATAATGTCGGGGTTCCGTCGAAAAAATGCAGATTATTTAGGGTTCCATAGCCGAGAAAAATTGGGAACCGCTGCTCTAGAATAACTGATTTCTACACTTCAATTCTAGCATGAGTATAAAATAATGACACACAGACAAAAATACAATATTTATAAAAGCATTACGCGTTAATACCACACGTTAAACTTAAAATAAATACAATTTTAAAAATGGAACAATGGGTGAAAAATTGATGGAACACGCACTAGTGACACAATTACCTTAAAAATACAATGAGCTGTAACAGTGATTGTCATTTAAATCTCTAAACGACGCTCAGAAATAGAGACAGACGTAAGTTTTGATGAGTTTGAAAGTTGTATGCCACTCAGTCAATAGTAACTAAAAAGTAAAAAAAAAATAGAAATAAATAAATATTGAGCGGCGTCTTTAACACGAACCAAACTCATCTCTTCTAATTCAACTCAGCCGAAAGTTAAAGTAAATGGCTAAAAAATGAAAGAAAAGACAAAGGAATACTTAGAATGTCGATTAAAGAACGTTTGTGGCACAGAGTCAATGACTACTTGCCAATCACCTGTCAGGAGGTTCAACCTTTCGAACTTTTTCAAGCTAGGAAAAATGACACTTTCTCTTTTTGAATAAATAGCGAAGTTTTCATTTAAGAGATGGCAATAGCTTGTCACGCATAAACCATCAGGCGCAGTTGCAGTTTAATCAAAGTTTCGTGACCGTTGCCTGTGTTGTTAATTTGTCCTCAAGCAGAGAAGGACTAGTGATAAGTTGAGAGGCATTCCGATAGAATGTTGTTTTATTTTTTTGTGTAAATTTCACATTCAATTTTAATCAAGGGAAAATGTACAATGGAACGTTCTTGTAAATGTGATGTTACAAATGTAATTATTTTTTTATTCACTAGCCCAATGAATGACATAAAAGAAATGTTCAGTTCCAGTTAGAAAATTATAGTTCTAGTTGATCTATTAAAAAGAACTAGGATATATTGACGACATATTTATGAATTAGATTTCACAAATTAAGTGTTCATAAAGTTTCAATGAACTTGGAATTGAATGAGAAGAAAAAAATGACATTAATACTTTCGTGTTTAATTTTTCATTTCCATTGAATTATATGTTTCTTATTTCTTCTAACACCAGTTCCCCCCCCCCCCCCCCCTTTCATTTATTGTTTAAATTGCAAAAGTTAAGGTTCGCTGGAGGATGGAATTTTTCCTTTCAACGTGAGAACAGTTCAACATAGTAATTGCTTAAAAAAAAGGCTTGTTTTTATATTATTAAAATTATGATTGCACCACAAATGAAAAAATTTAGTTTTATACCTATTTTAAACACATTGTTAACAATGCGATGTGTACTTTTTTTTCATGTCATCTTAAAACAGTGAACTAAAATGAAACTTGGTATAAGTTTGTTTTGAATTTTGTTTTTTTCTTACAATAGTTTAAGGAAAGATCAGGGAAAATATCAGTGTGAGAAATACGATATGGTTTATTAATGACGTGGTTCTTATTAATAATAATTTAGTTTTAATAATAAATTAATTATTTGACATAAGAGCAGGGCAAGGATGCATGCGTGCGTGTTTGCTCGCTTCTAATTGCCAGGTATTCCAAACACTGATGTTTTTTTTTAAAGCTACAGGACCATTTTTTAGTACTTCTTACGCAAATGTTTTGTTAAGTATCAAGAACGAGTATCCCCTACTCTGTGTCTTATGGTTAAATCTGATAACCTTAAAACACACCTGCGCCATTTCTAGGTATACACTTGCTCGGTATTCATTACATTTATGTTTTTTAACATTAAATGCCCTTGCTTGATATTCCCAAAATTGATGTTTTTCGTACTATACCCTAATCAGGCACGATATATTAAGAAAAACATTAAAATTTGATTATTAATATTAACTGTTAACAAATAAGCAAATCAATTGAAGAGCAATTTGTTAAATATTTATATTAATTCACTGAAGTTCAGGAAAACAATGGAAAAACACCATTCTATATATATATATATATATATATATATATATATATATATATATATATATATATATATATATATATATATATATATATATATATATATATATATACACCGAAGAGCCACCTGCTAATAACATGTAGGACCACCTTTAGCCCTCAAAACTGCTAGCACCCGCCATGGCATTGATTCCACAATGTGCTGATAGGTAGTCTGAGGTATCTGGTACCAAGCGCTCACCAACTGGTCCTGCAATTCCCTCACATTGCGAGGGGGTCGCGTGGCAGCACGTATTTGGTTTTTCCAAGTAGGACCACAAATGCTCTATTGGATTAAGGTCAGGTGAATTTGGGGGCCAAGACATGACTTGAAAGTCACTGGAATGTTCCTCGAACCAATCCATGACGATTCGACCCTTATGACATGGTGCATTATCCTGTTGGTAAACTAACTTTAACAGATAAGATAACTTTAACCCTTTAAATCTATTGTTTGAACCGTGGAATGCTCATAATTAATAATATTATCGCGAGAATTATATTATTATTATTATGTGAAGGTATTATAGCGCGGCATGATAATATCTTAGCCTACCAGTATTTAGTAATCTAAAACAGTCTTTGCTATTTTTATTATTTGTTATTTAGAGATATATTTTCAATTGTTTACACATTTAAACTAATTTATTACAAACCAAAAACTTCATTGTGCTCCAGAAAAATAAAATGTAAAATTGGATTTTGTGAAAACAACGTTGGTGGTATATTTTATTACTTTAAGAAGGATAACATTTTAATCAGAATGAGCCAGTGTAATTTTATTCATATTTTATAATTTATTTTTCAAAACTACAATACATTAGATTTTGTTTTTTAATTAGCAGGCTACCTTTTCAGGCTTTTTTTGAATAAATCTACAAAATTTATATTTTTACATGAAGTAATTTTTTTTTCTGTCCAAAACATTTGAATTTTCTTACTATTGGGTTGTAAAGAAATAATTTCGTTTTTTCCCCCGACAGAGGACTTAATTATATTTTTCGCAGTCTACTACACGCTTAAGCTGCATAATCATCATATATTTTGATAACAGCTAATATAACAAGACTTCTTTGTGAAAAAGTTCGATTAATTCTCCGCAGGTGTCCTTTCAAATATGTAAAGGGGAAAAGCAGGATTTTCGACATATTATTTTAATATCGAAAGAGTAAAAATGCTGTTAAACCGAGAAAAAAAAATTCAGATGTACATGGAGATCATGTATTGGCCGTACGCCAGTGCCTGAACTGGTTTGCAAAATTTCGATGCGGCAAATATTAAATTGCGATGCATGTGAAGATACACAACGCCAACTTAAACTGATGAAGAGAGTTTGCACAACTATATTTCCTTCATTTCCTTTAACATATGAAGAATTTCCAGACTTTTGCTCACCTAAATTTGTGACCCTGGATTATTATATTACGATACTTTCAGTCACACATAGATGGCCTCACTATAAAGCTGCTTAATACTAAAAAGTCCAGTATTTCCAATCTTTGATGATAGGTGAAATATCCAGATAAGCATATATTTCACGGTTCAGTTGATAAAACAAAACTCGACCACAACATAACTCCAATGCACTTAGTTAGAAAAGCCTAGTTATAATTTCCAGTTAAATTTCTTTTTTACTGTTTTGAAACCATGCTTGTTGGAAATGGCTAAAAACCGTACAGTTTTGTACTCATAGTTTTTTTTAACCGTACTAGTTGTAAACGGTTTCAAAATCGTAAAGGTAAAAATTTGATTTTTACTGCAAGTTTTACGGTTTTTGGATGGATAGATTACTGCCCACTGTTTTACCGTAATTTCGGAATAAAAATTCTAACAGTGTGTATATTTTATACTATGCAATTGTTCACAATAAATTATTTGAAAAAAAAATTATACGCAAATTATTATTTCATTTGCAATTTCGAAGAATACAAAAAGAAACTTATAAACAATTGTGAGATTAATTTAAATATACCTATTGTTCTCTTGTTGACTTTTGGGAAATGAAATTAAAATTGCCGTAACTTTAAATATTTAGGTGTGCTTTATTTCAATGTTTCTAAATAGATAAAAATGAAACTAATTCAATATTAAAATGAAGTATAGATTCCATATTACAATGCTGATGATTGATTTGTGAAGGTCAATATACCTTAAAAGATTCTTTCTTCGAAAATTAGCTTACAGTGCTATTATTTAGTAAGGGTCAAACGTAATAAAATATGCAAAAGATATTGTGTTTTGTTGTTGCTGTATTTATTTCCTAGTTATTCTTTTAGCTTACAATTAGTTAATGAAAAATAATTTTGGGAGATTGTTAAGTTGTGGAGTTTTAGAAGAGAGTATATTGTGCTGCGTATGAGTTTATAGTGAGAGTAAACAATTACTTAGTTTGTAGTTTCAAAGCATATAAAAATAAATTTTCGAGACTAATTTTTAAAATATACCTATTTTCAATATATCAACACTTTAGACAGTTTTTAAATAATGGCACAGCTACAAAATAAATAAATAAAAAATAAATATGAATAAAAAAAAATAAATATAAATATAAAAAAAGTAAATGTATATAAATAAAAATAAATAGAAAATAAATATTACGTTGAGTAAAAAGTTTTCCGCAAAAAATAAACAAATAAATAATAATAATCTTGTAAAACGATAAATACATACAAAATCAGCAAAGTTAATGAGGATAGTAATCTCCATTCAAATCAACAATGTTCTGCCAGAGTTTTGGCAACTTTTCAATCCCTTCTGCGAAGAAATGAATTTGAATGGGAAGATTGTGCCATCGAGATGCAGATCTTGCCATGAAAAAACAGTGCCATGAAAAAACAGATAGTAATTCGAAGGTGGCATGTATGGGCTGTACGGTGGATGTTGCACTAAATCCCACTCCAGCGTGTAGAGCGTCCAACCGGTCATCGCACTAACATTTGACCGGGAGTTGTCTTGATTAAAGAGAACTACCTTTCCTTCTGAACTCGTTTTTTTTTCTTCTCGCAAATGGCATCGTTTACTGTGGTTAGCATATCGCTGCATATTGTATTGTTGATAACCTGCCCGCTTTTCAGGTACTCCTTATTGATAATTTCACGACAATCCCACCAGATACAATGAAGCACCTTCTTCTTAGTTAGAGTTCGTCTTGCAAGCAAACCTGCCGATTCCCCGGGTGCTAACCACCCTCCTTTAAGGCTTGTATTCTTGCAGTACATCCATTTTTCATCATAGGTCACAATTCTGTCCAGAACGTCATCTTTTCTTTGATTTCTGAGCAGAGCCAAACAGGCTTCTTTTTTTCTTGCTCTTCTCTTCAGCAATCAATTCATGAGGCCTCCAGCGTTAAACTTAAACATTAGATTTATGCGTTTGAGAGCATTAACTATTGTTTTATGGCAAACGTCAAGCTCTAACGCATTAGTTCGTGTTGAAACAATGATCAATGGTTTGCTTTAACTGGTCACAATCAACCTCAATAGGGCGGCCAGAACAAGGTTCATCTTCAATGTCGAAATTTCCAGCTTTAAACTTCCGAAACCGAACTTTTACAGTATCATAAGAAACAGTATTGAAACCTAAGCTTTCGCTCATTTTTATGTGGCATTCAGTTGCGCTGAGTTTATTCCGGAAGTTCTAGTACATAACCGTCCTAATCTGTTGACGTGATAGCTCCATTTTAAACACTTTTTTTTGGTGCAAAAGATTAAAAAGTTTTGATAAATAAATTACACAGTTGTGTAGTTCCAACTTTCAGCTCTAGAAATGCAAAAACCCGCTTGGAGATAGGTTAACTACCACGGGAATAGCTGCAATTGGCGCGGAGGTATCTCTCCTTGGCGGAAAACTTTTTACTCAGTTATAAATAAATAAATAATAAAGACTGATAAATAAAAAAATACACATAAACAAATTAAAAATAAATTTAATTATATAAAAAATAAATTTAAATATATAAAAAATAAATTTAAATAGCTAAAAAATAAATTTAAATAAATAAAAAAATTAATTTAAATAAATAAAAAATAAATTTAAATAAAGAAAAAACATATATAAATAAAATATAGTTAAATGAAAATAAATAAATAAATAATAGCAATTATGTCCGAAGAGTTGCAGTGTCAGATTCTGACTCCTAACTATTATCAACTACGAATTACGTTGCATTAAAAATAATTACTAAATTCATAAATGAAAATTTTATTTCTAGTTTGATTACCTAGTAAGCGTTAATTTTAAATTGTTTATTTCTTTTTTTTATGTACTATTAGAATTAAAGATATTCAATTAATATAAAGATATTAGAAAATAAATTCATAGTATTCTAGAAGAGAACTTATATTAACGCAAAGGAAAATTAATTTCAAATTGCACATTTTTATTTTTTTCATGTACGATTAGAATATTAGAATTAAAGATATTCAATTAAAATAAAGATATCCAATTCACTGTTCTATAGGTAAGATCTTGTATTATTGTTAATGAAATATTAATTTCAAATTACATATTTTATCATGCCTGATTTAAGATATTCAATAAAAATTACTTTTAAAATTCAATCATAATTAATTTGTAATAAGTTAATTGATTTTGAAATATAAAGTGTAAAAAGCGTAATAAATAAATTTTGTGATAAGTTATAATTAAAATAGTAATCATACTATAAGTTAATATTAATTTCAAATTATATATTTCTATTTCAGTAGAATTAAAGATATTTTATTTATAATTACATTTAATATTAGAAAATAATTAATTCAGGACAAGTTAATTGATTTTGTAATTTAAAATATAAATGCAATAAATTAAATCTGCTATAAGTTGTAACTAAAATACTATTCATATTATTCGCTACAGTGATATTTTTATTCACATAATTTCCCTAAATAATTTCCATTAATCAAAGGTCCTATTTACTTAAAGGTCCTAACTACTTTTATGACCTTTGATTTTTTTTTAAATTTACTGAAGTCAGAATCTGTTTAAATTCTTTTGACCTCAACTCCTGCAATGTCGTCCTAACTATGCAATCTGATGTAAAATTTTTTATTTTATTTGAAAAGGAATCAGAGTATGCTTTAAAGCTGTTAACGAAAAAAGTTTCAAAAGTTGTTACGTCTGGTAAGAAAAAAGAATTTCAGAGAATTTTGAAAGAAAAAGAATGTTCGAAGATGCATATATTTTTTTAACCCAGCTAAAGTGGAATTACCACTTAAGTGTTAAATAGAAATCCGTGGCTCGATAATAAAAGATCTTTAATTCAATAAAAAGCTTTACATATTAATTCATGCAGTTCCAAAGAAAGGTTCATTTTTGAAAATCTAAGTACTATGCATAATTAATTTATAGTTCTAAGGTAAGATAAATTTGCTTCATAGTAATCTAGTTTAACTAAAAGTATCCCGTCTAGAAGATAAAAAAAGGTTCAACGTCCCTTTTTTAAGAATAAACATTGAACATTAAATTCCACATACTCACGAGAAAACTATAAAAAAAAGAAGAAAAAAAATGAAAAGAAAAAAAAAAATGAAAAGAAAATATGAATAAATAAATTATCTCCCTATTTTTCGAATTATCATTACTGTCCTGCCGACCTGAAGAGCCATAAAGACGATGACCTTCTTTTTGAAATATATGCGACACCTGTTGAGATTTTCAATAATTTTTTTTTTGCTAACTCTTTCGATATCTATCCTCCAATCATTATGTATTTTTTTCCCTCGCTGTCTTCTCTATTTGTTTGTTTTCTGCGCCACGGAATCGTTATACAATTACTTAAACAGGAATGGCAACAATGCAGTTTCATTGTAAGCGATAGTATGGGTCAGAAGAGAGAAAAAAATGAAAAGCAAACGATAATCACACACAAGTGAAGACAAAATATTAAAATTAAATGACTGACTCGAGTCACGTGACATAAATATCCTACGAAACGTGGGGGAGGGGGGGAAGTAACTTAAGTGAAACAAGAGCATAGCCATTTTTTTTAACTGCGATTTTTTTGGTTCTTTTTTTCTTGTATAATTTTTCGATGAGGCGTCGTATGTCATGTAATAATAATAATTTCGGTGTTCCGGATTTGATGATTTTTTAGTTTTCGATTTACAATATAGTAGCAATGACGACTGCTTCGGTGCAGTTCGATAACCCTAAAAGAAGAATACAATTTATTTATTTATTTTTTTACTGCCACTCCTATCCAACTATCTTAATTTTTCCCTCCCTTCTCTATAGAAAATGACAAAGTATGTTTTGGTTGTAAAAAGAAAGCCGTTGACGAAGTGTGAGAAATCGCTTTCGAAGAAAATAATTGTTTTTCGCGTCTATCAAAATTATCTTTAACCGCTTAGAATTTCTTTATTTTAAGATCACAAAAGCCGACATTTTGTATCATTCATGTACAAAGATTGATAAAGATAATTAATTATTTATAAAGAATAATTCGTTCTTAATTAAAAATGAACCTTCCATAATTTTAGCAAAAATATATTTCTGTTAATGAGAAATGGATATTTTAAAGTTCGTGTAACTTCGATCATTAGAACAAAAGTTATTCCGGGTGATATTTCTTTTATTTTGCGTATTGAATTACATTTTTATTACCAGAAATAATTTTTGTGAGTCGGCGGCATTTTTGATTCGTCAATCTTATGGAAAATAAATTGCAGAACCAGTTGATTTGACTGTTGAGTTTGTTTTAGTTTTAATTAAAAGAAAATACAACCTTCTTAGAAATATTTCATGATTTTACTTCTAAGAACTTCAAAAAAATCACACAAAAAAAAACAAAAAAACAATTTTATGTCGGAAAAATTAAAAGTTCCGAACTTTAATTGCATTTAGTATTCAAACACAAACATAAAAATAATTAAATTGAAATAGTGTCTGAATGAGATTAAAATTTCACAACAAAACATTAAAACAAATGTTTAAGATTATATAAGTCGAAAGGATAACA
Organism: Parasteatoda lunata; assembly: GCA_949128135.1. Taxonomy (NCBI): domain Eukaryota; kingdom Metazoa; phylum Arthropoda; class Arachnida; order Araneae; family Theridiidae; genus Parasteatoda; species Parasteatoda lunata. The sequence goes on along the minus strand of OX421979.1, from coordinate 63,965,350 downwards.
TTAGTATAATGACTTTAGTTTTTAATCTAATCACCAATATAATTCAAAACTTAAACAAGTGCTTAAGTTCTTCAAAAAATCAAGTTCTTAAAAAAATCAAAAAGTTTTGGATTATGAAAAGCTGCAAAGTAGCTAAAATAATTTTATTAAATGTAAAGAATGGCGTGTGAAGTAGTGGGTTAGCTAGGGTTTACAACGCCCGGGGACAAACTCAATTTTCGTGCCTTCATACAATTTGATATCAGACTTACGGTATCCTTTCAGGACCATTTTAAGTTTCAAACTATGTAAAAACCGAAATCCTCCATCCTTGTGATTGGATTGATAAATTTTACGTTGAATAAGGTTTTCAACTTTAAATTATATCCTCCAACGTGACTCGATAACGTCGTATTTTTAATTCAATTTGGATAAAAAATTTAATAGTGTATGTAACCTATGTAGTTTCTATACTGTAAAAAAATTCCGGATGCATTATCCGTAAAATCCATTTCCCCGTAAAATATTATACTATAATTTTTACAGTAATATTTATTTGATTAAAGTAATTCAGTGATTATATTGTAATTATTGCTGAAAAAATTACGATATATCAGTTTTTTGTTCACTAACATGCTCCGGTAAACAGGGATTCTATAATAACTTTATTTTAATGGTATATTACATTTTTCTTTTTTTTAAAAATGGGATTATTGTTTTTATTTGATTGAATGATAAACTTTTATTCTCAGAGCATTTTTAATTAAATATGTCCCCAATTCGTTTTGCCCTACCTTCTTCATAATTAAAGAGCTTAGTGGAAGAATCGGGTTAGAGACATTTTAGTGAATTTGAATAAATGAGCGTAAAGGTTTATACGTTTCTCGTTTTAGTTTCTTCGCTCAATCTTTATGTTCTTTGTGACAAAGTAACTCATAAAATTTTTCGAGAGTATATTTATTTGACCCTAACTCTTTTATAAAGGATATTTTAATGTCTTCAGGGAGGATTTTTAATGTTTTTCAACAAACATAATTTTGTTTAAATTAATTTAAAATAAATACACATATATTTAGACTAAATAATTTAAAATAAATATACAATGTTAGTCACGAAATAAAATTTTAACCTACTGAGTTTGGAGCAAACTGGCATTAAGTTTTATCTAGCTTTGTTTGTCTTAAAATCTTCTAAATACAATTCAGATATTGAATGAGCACATCACTCGCACTGTAGATTTTACCGGTATTTATCGTTTAAATTGGCGAAAATATAATAATTATAGAATTAAAAAAGAATTATTTTAAGTAAAGCTGATAGTGATCAAAATATATGTCATTTCATTGTTTCTGAAGGTATGTCTAAGTCTGAACAAAATTTTTTATGAGTTCTGGTACAAAAAATATTTATAGCTGATTAAAGAAATTATTAATTTTTCATTAAAAATTAGCAATTTAATGCAAAAAAGACCTTTTTTTAACGTATAAAAATGTTTATGAAACTGTTTTGAGTATTTTTTCCTATTGTGGTAAACTATGCGATCATGTTCAATTGCACGTGTTCAGGAGCAAACAGTGCGCACGCGTCGTCATTGTATGCCTTGGAGATCACTGCTGTTTTATAATATTTCAGAATTCTTTTTTCATTAACTTCATTATGCATTGATATTATTTTTTAAATGGAAAGTTTTTAATAACACTGTCAGGCTTAAATACACACATAAAAATGAACAGTATAATTAAGTGCAAAGCTTTGTTTTCGTAAAAACCATATTTGGGTACAAATCAGAAATTTTTTTAATTTTGAACCTGGCTAGGTTTGAATATACTTCTTTTCTTAGAACGTCAGCTTTAAATAAACGTCATGAAGACTCAGTTGTATTAGAAGATCGGCAATAGTGAAATTGTTTCGAGCCAGATATCCTTATATTTCAGATTCAGGTAAAACTCAGACAATATCTCTTGGTTACTCACGTGACTAGAATTGAGTAAACAGTGCTCAAACCAATGATTTTATTGGGGAGAAAGGAAATATTAATGACATTATAGCCGGATTATTATTGATAATTAGTTCTTAATTCAGGCCGGGATAGCTTGGTTGGAGTCATGTTTGTCAGAACGGGAGTTCGAATCCAGACGACCGAAGACTCCCCCTGTAATGGTGCACATTAAATCTGTCGGTGAGTGAATGGATGTATGAATGGGTTCGACCTATAAATGCGCGTGGCGTATGGGTGTGGCAGAAGTCGAATTCTTGACCATAGATGGCGCCTATGGGAAACAAGAACATTCGCAGCCCTTCTGCCTTAATCTTAAAATATATTTTGCTTAATCAAATAACAGAGAGCTTCCAGGAAGAGCAACTAACTAGGAGAGATCTTGTCTTCTGCTTCTTTAAATCTACCGTTTGTATTAGGATCATAGTTATCCTTGTACCACGACCCATTTTCTCCTATTATTCATCTCAACTTTTCTCGGAGTACATTAATTGAGTTGTTCCGAAAGATCTTGGAAAATTTTGCAAATGGTGAGTCGTTTCAGTAACTTGGCGATTTGTATAACTTTGCTAGCTGGACGATTTCTTGGTATTTTTCCGGAATGAAAATTGTGTCGTGTTTTGTTAAAGATAAGACTGCTCAAGATAAGAATGGCCAATTTTAGAAAACTTGTGACCGGTTATTTTAAAATATTCTTTAAAAATTAAAGCACTTATATAGAAATAACAGGGTTGAGTTTTTATTCTGACCGGAGAGAGAGTCTGGATACATGATCCTACGTTTCCAAAGATTCATTGGATTCGAAGAGTTTCAGAAGTGAACTAGCCACTTCACTGCTTCAGTCCACGTGAAGAAATTCGAAATATCTTTCGAATCAATAACAGCGCGTAAGCCGAGGTTGTAAAAGCACAGTTGCCTTAGATAAAAAGCTTTATTTATGCTAAGTTTTGGGAGCGGCGTTGTTTGCTGTAAATCAACCATCAAATAAGCTATTTCATTTGGCAACTCCCTGTCAAATATCTGCATATTAAAAGCTTGACTGTAGTTGGCAACATGACTTTCTTCGACACCTCCCTGTTCACAAGTGCTGCGTAACACTTCACGGGTGACCAAATGATAAATTGAATTTTCGATAAAAAAAAATTAAACAGTAAGAAGACTTAGAATTCTTGAACTGCTAAGTTTTATTTATTATTTTTTTTTTTTTGGCGTTTGTTTCATTTAAGTAAGAATTATTCATCTTTTTTTATTGAAAGCAAAGAATATCATTCTTCACAGGAAAATTTTTTTAATGCAATTTTCGTTTTATTTCACAACTTCTGAAGCGATTCTGCGTGGTATGTTAATATACCTTCTTTGGCAATCGGGAGGTGGGAAAATTGTGTCCAGACTTCATAAAATTCGGTGATTGGTCAGTTTTACTATCTGTGATGTTAAAAAAATGATGAAGTTTTATCCGTTTTTGAATCTTTTGTATGTCACTTTACGTTAACCATTGAAATCAGTGAAATAAAAATGCGTGTTCGTTAACGTTCAAAATTCAATAAATTTTAAAATTCAATAAAAATTTCCTAATGTTGTTTCTTACTGAATTTCGGACAAGCTGCGTTGCACACATAACATCCGTAACCTAGGTTTTTTTGTGTGTATTGTTTGCGCAAATTAGATGTGCAAGTTTCATCTTTTTTCGGCCGAATAGCTGCTGTATTCCTTTTCCAACTGTTTGGTTGAAGCTTTCTTTTTCTGCAAGTTATGTCACAAGGGAAAAATAACATACGTTTCTTATGTGGTTTGAACGGCTGCAGTTGCTAAGTTATTATCTACACTAAGCGTAATATTAGTAGGAATTTTAGCAATGTTGTTATCAACTTGAGGCTTAGCTTTCGCAGTTTTCGTCTGAGGAAGTATCACTACAAGAGACAAGTCTTTTGGGTATAGCTATAATATGAGATTTTAAAATGGAGTTGGCTCGTTCATTACACCTTCTTCAAGTAATATTATCATCCAGCAATATTATCATCAATATTCTCATCAATATTAGGTGAATTGGTAGAACTATGATCGAATTCTGGAACATATTCACGGCATTTGAATCAACTTCTTCCTTAGTAAAAACATCTAAAAAGGTATAGTGTCTAATTCAATTTAGTTTTAGATTGTATGAATGGACATAATTCAAACACTCAATATTTTTTGAGTGGTAATTCAATATATAAGGGCTTTTTACCAATAGAAGACATTTTTTTAACAAGTCTGCTTTTATTAATTTATTTTTTCAATCGAAAGTCTCGATTTTTTAAGGAACCTTGCGAAAAATAAAGCGAAACACCTAAATAACTTTTGATCTAATAATCTGATTATAAACAAAAAGACAATCTTATGGTTAGAAGATCATTCAGTTGGAAGCAATTCTTGAAATTAAAATAAAACGAATAACTAAGCGATTATAAACAACTTCATTAATTCAGTTAAAAATAATAATAAAAAGAACCACGATAAACTCATCAATCTAAGCATTTCGTGGCACTAAAATAAAATAAAAAAACCCAGCGATTGCAAAGAACTAACTTCATAAATTTAATTAAGAATAATAAAAGAAATCGATAAACTCATCAATTGAATTAGTAATGAGCTTTTTGCCGCCTTGGTGTGAAGCTAAAATCGTTTGGGCCAGCGTTGCTATTTTGCTTCTCAGAAAGAAAAAAAAATCACTTTTTATATGTTCTAACATTAGAGTTGAAATTCTTTACACATTTCACTGTGTTTAAATAGAGTAATATACAGAATTGTATCTCGATTGGCAAGTGATACTTTGAATATCGTCTTTACATTGAATTTTTCCGAATTCGTATTAACATTTTTATTATTATAACTATTATTAGCAAAGTAAATGATTTGACGCCTGCCGTATACTAAAATATCAGCAGCGAGTGACACAGAATAAAACCAAATGCTGATAACGTGACAAAATTCTTAAATGCAAAAACACTTTTCATAAAACTGAGTTCCATAAGTTTTAAATCAATTTTTTGACACAGCTGATTTTAATTTTGAAACGCTCGTAATTTACATTTAATTTTACTCCCAGCAAACCTAACCTAACCTAATGTTTATATTATAGCATATATGTAACGTTCCACTGATGTAAGATTATTCGCATTTATAATGTTTATAACCTTGTTAAAAGTAGATGCGACAAACTAATTTAGATTCTATTCATAAAAATAGTAGTATTAGTGAAGAATTTAATCAGAAAGAACACGAAAATCCTTTAAATTCATAATACGAAAGAATCTACCTAACTCACAAAATTTACCATAATAATTTAAATGAAATAGTTTGTATTATTATAAGTTTATGTATTGTATTTATGTATTTATTTATGTATTTATTTATGTATTGTATATTATATAATGTATTTGAGAGACTAAATATACATTATTGTGGGAAAGTTCTCGTTTTTGTGGTTTAAAGTATTTTAAAGCTAAGAACTTTTGAATCGTAAAACCAAATTACTATCCTTTTTTAATGGATAATTATGCTACGAATAGCAAATGTTACTTAAGTTCTCAAGTACAGTTCTTATATACTCTTCATCTAAAACTTACATCCAAAATTTACATCTAAAACTTCATCTAAAACTTACATCTAAAATTTACATCTAAAACTTCATCTAAAACAGTTTTCAATGAATAAGAATAAAAGTATAAGTAGTGAAAATTGATTTATATTTGACTAGTTAAGTATATTTCAATGCAATTATTTCTATTTTAAAAAGTCGCCAAAATTAGTGACAAAAAGCGTTTATCTGTAACATCGTTAGAAAATGGTGTAAACAGGATGATATAGTTAAAAGATTTGTTTTTTCGCGAATATATTATAGATTTATAATTTTCACCGTAAGGGAATATCTATTGTTTGAAATTTCTCTGAGAACTATTGTTGAAAAATTTAGTAATTGGAAATTAATATAACCACAAAATATTTCGTCAATTGTTTTAGAAACAATAAAAATTTTAATAATTACTATAAAGCAGGAAGTATTTTTCCGTAATAAACTTATCATTTATGTCACTATTTAGCATTTCAATCCAGAGAATCGTCTTAGACGGCGAGGAAATATTTTTAAGCTTTATGTGGTGTTAAAAATCGTCTGCACAAAATTTATGCATTTATAGATTTGTAATTGCAAAAGATTTTCGATATCTTAATCATTCTTCATCATTACTAACCAGGAACTAATAAAAATTCTAAAAATCGTAAATAATCAACTACGTTGAAGTCCTAAGACGTTCTCCCTATGCTCTACTTTAGATGTCTCTTAACTCAAAAGATTATAACAACAGTTCATCAACTTCCATTTACTTAATTAAATATAACTGCACTTTATCAATTTGGTTCTATAATCCGTATGAACACAATAGTTCGATTCTATTTGAATCAGTTATTTTATATCTTCCTATGGACGGTCAAAAGGGCAATGCCTTCTAGAGATATCAAAGCTTTACGAAAAGGATGTTTATAGACTGTTTTACGATCGAATTTTTATTTACATTTACCTATTAATTTTGGATCTTCATTGCCTGTCTAATAAGTATTGTGGTTAGAAATTTTTTTCTTCGGGCATGTGTTTTATTATTAGCGTTCGCAAAAACAACGTTTAAATCAGAGAATATGAAATGTTTTAAATACCGATGTCTTTTTAACCACTCTGGGATATTAGAGAGGTTATCTTATTATTTGAGAGAAAAATACTGTACTCAGAATTATGAAACAGTTTAATGTCAAACGGCATGTATCGGTGTTTTTGATCATTTGTACTGATAGCAAGTGACAGAATTAAAGGATCGCAGCCTGGAAAGACCATCATATAACTGAATATCTTTGAAAGAATATTTATAGCTGACCTCTGTTGATGTTGTTCGACTGCTGTTTCATTAGAACGCCTCTGTTTTCTGTGTAAATCATTAAGCATCATTAAAACTAAAATATAGCTCTAAAATATTATGTAACCACCGTAAATTAATAAAACACAATTAAACTTGTCTATTCGCTTACTTGAACAGTTTAATTTAATGTTTCATTACTGCTCAGCTTATTGCTGAATTTGTTTCATCTATTCTTGCAAACACGTTTCAAAAAATTAAATTTCATTGGTTTCAATTGCCTACACACGTATATATATATATATATATATATATAGATAGATAAAAAGTAGGGATGCAATGATATATTCAGTTGCAGAACGTTAACGTTTAATGTTTTAAGGTGAGATAACGTTTGATGTATTGTTGTGTGTTTCACCATACCACTAGAATAATACAACGAAATGAAATATACATTATTTCTTTGTATTGTGTTTACGTAACTCTAAGTTTATTTCACTATGTAATTTACAAAGTGAAATCTTATTAAAAAATGCTTTGAACTCCTATGCTTAAAAGCTTCTGCATTTCTAGGTAAAGCTTCAGTTTATACACGTATAAATGTATATAATTTTCACTCAAAATCTTTTTATGCTTCCGTTAGCCCCGTTAAAAACAAATAAGGGTATTTATAATAAAACGAAAATGTATACAATAATAAAACGGTACACAATAATAAAACGATAATTCTGATAATTAGCATTAACATTAAATAAAAAATTGAATCATAAATTTACGAATTTTAAACTGTTATTATTTTTTTCGGATAATAATCTTACTATTCATTATGGCAGAGTTATTAGAAATGTTGGCTTTAAAATTTTTTATAAACCTTGTTTGGTTTTTTGTTCTTATTACCTCCACACTTAGTAAAAATATAACACGGAAAAGTTGATGCAGTAAGGAAACTGTTTGCACACTAAAAAATATCTTTCTTTTATCAAGCATCATAACAACGATCCAAGAAACCATCGATATCATTTATTTTAGTATATATTTGATGAGTTACAATCTTGATAATGGCGCTGTCAACCTTATTAAACGGTATTGAAACTTATAGTCTTCAAGTGCAACAGCATCTTGTGGTTTTAAAAACCTCCAAAAATTAGATGAGTCACGGAAAGCAAGTAAGCAGCAATAATTCTTTTAAGAATCATAGCCTGTCGAAGTAGATTTGCGGTCAAAATGACCACATCCGTTATTCTATCATTTATACTTACGGTTCTTTCGCAAATCGAAAAATAGATGCTTCATATTAAAAAATTTCACACGCTTTCGATTTACATTATGCGATTTTTAGTTTATTAAATTATGTTTACTAAAATAAGGAGATAACTGAGAAAAAGTGCATGATTACGTCTTTGACATTAGGCCGAAGTTATAAGTCATTTTCATTTACTCCAATAAATGTGGTTTTATTTTAACATGTAAAAAATACATCGCAGATCTTTAATTACCAAAGATAAAAGCTTAATATTCACACATAAATTTTAAATTTCTTCAAAAAAGTATGGTTTCATTTTAAGTTGAAAAACAAACAGCTCAAATGATCTCATTCAACATTAATTGCATGTATTTCCCTTCAATTTTTTCAAAATAAGAAGTGAAAGACAATGAATTGTCAAAACCTCAATTTTGGAAATTGGAAAAGTATATTTGTGAAAAGAGTTGAAGATTCGACTGTTTAATCTCCAAACATTAGTCTAACAAATGCAAATAGCGTAAAGAAAGATTTAAACGGATTTAAAAAGGAGAAATATTTGTGGCCAATTGTTTCATAATTCAGTAGTGGACACTTATGAACAAAGTCAGATAGGAATATCTTGAAAATATCTAAAGTTTCTAGCAATTTAAGTAGCTTTTGTATTTTTTCAGAAGGCTCTAAATCATAAGGGGTTTTCCACAAATTTGATTTAGTATCATATAACAAAATTTAACAACAAATAATACCCTGCAGCGATTGTCCGGAGAACAAAATCTAATAGTATAAGGGAAAAAAAGCGAAATAAAACATGTTTTAATAGGGAATGGCCCTATTTAATGCTGATGTCATTTTTAATAAATATTGTTTAAAAGCACAAAATAAAATTTGTGGAAAACCCTTTATCATTCACATCCCAAATTTATAAAAACTACTTATAAATTGCTAGAAACTTAAGGATTACTATAAATACTGACATCTTGCGCAATTTCAAACAAATTTTTTCAAGCTTTAAAATGATATTTTTGTTATTAATTAAAAATTACTCTAAAAATTTGTGTAGTTTTATTGAATATTTCTGCAGTTATATTAAGGCAAAAAATTAGTTATTATAAAAATGTCCATAACTCAACGAATATTTTAGCTAGGTTTGTGAAATTTCGGACAGTCATTGCATATAATAACCAAAGCAATTGATGGAAGTTACAAGCTTATTTCTATATATTTTTTGGCATAAGGTGTTTAAAAAACACTTTTTTTCGTTCGTGATTTATTGAAGGTCCTTCAAACGTTTGAAAACTATAAACTGAATATGATATGAATGAGAAATCACATGACCCAAGCACTTCACTTGGCACAAAGTTTTAATAAGCATATTTTTCATACTTTTTTCATTATTTTGTATTAATTTAGTTCAGATTAAATGAAAAATATTATACTTATCATTTTAATAATTTATGTTTATGAAATACAGAATTACACACTTTTTTCTGCCCTTGTCTTTTTCTGCTTTAAAGGTAAAATCTTCAAAACACGGCTCACTTCCAAACAATAATTTTTCAAACTTGCACTTATTTGCTGTTGTTTATATTTAGGAGAAACAGTTATTCAACTGAATAATCATTGAAATTTTTCTTAATTTATAAAATAAATTATTGATACATTTTTGAATATGAATGAAAAAAATCTCAAACTACTTTTTTGGATTTTATATTTTAGTACAAACATAATTTCAATAATCTAAAAATTTTTTTTTATTAACTATAAATTTTTTTTTATAGTTAAAAATCACCAATATATATTTTTGCTTGTAATTATAAAATCAGAGAAAAATATATTAAAACAGACATCAGTGTCCATTAGCGTCTAAGGATTAAGAAAATATTATATTAAGAACGTTCTTAAAATATTTAAAAGTCGTTATTGGTTTTCTCTATTTTTTTTAAAAAAAACATTACTGAGCAAGTAGGCAACATGTGTTAATAATATGAGAATTGCTCATACGGAAGAGCGAATATTATTGCTACGATATTGTAATATGTTTTGACTCTACAAATACAAAGATCTCAATCAGTGATTTCCCTGTGAACTGTTTAGTTACCTATTTATTATGCATTAAAGGGCATCACTGCTCAGAATTGAACCTTTTTTTTCTCCCTTTGAAAAGTGAATTTTCACTGACGAAGGCGTGCTTCAATCGAAAGTAAGTCATGACTAAATTATTGAGTAGGCAACTACGGGCAGCAGTGGCGGATGTCAGATACTATTTTCTTTAAATTAGATAGCAAAAACTTAAATTGTGAGAGAAAATTGGACACTGCAGATTCTTTTTTTTTCTCTCCCTTTCGATTTTCTGAGGATTGCTCCCCGGGGTGGTAAAAATCTATCATTAGCTCGATTCTTATCGTCCTGAAAGTATTGTTTGCAGAGATGTCAAGCGTTTCCAGCTGTCTCACGTGCCGCTCTGTCTTTCTCGTGTGTTTATCTGTAAGCCTATCTGATTGTAGTGGAAGTGGACTAACTCTAGTCTTCCAGAAAGTGGTAATAGAAATGACACGTTCTGTGTTGAAAAAAAAACATATTCAAAGGCGGTTCGGGTATTTTGGTAATAAGGTTGAAAAGATTGCCTACTAGAGTTTATTGCCAGGTATGTTTTAATTTAAAGGAGTCGGAACAGAAAAATCCGGAAAGTATTGATTGATGATAATTTCTTATTAATTATTCTTATTATTTATTCTCTTATTTATTCTCTATTCTTATTTATTCTCTATTCTTATTTATTCTTATTATTTATTCTCTTATTTATTCTTATTATTTATGCTCTTATTTATTTTCTATTCTTATTTATTCTTATTATCTATTCTCTTTCATAAAATAATATTTCGCTTTCAACTGATACACAAATTATGCTTATATTTGATTTTATCCGCGATACAATATTAAGTTTTTTTTCTTGTAATGAGCTTCAACGTATATTTTTCATTGACAGCTTTATTAACACGTTGACTGCCACGTCACTTATATTCGGGTGACAGCAAAGTTTCTGATCGGGCCGCGTCACCAGTATTGGGGTGACGTTTATTTGACTACTTGCGAAGGATATTCGTACGTATTTGAAAAGATATTTCACAGGAAGTAACAAAACTATTGAATTGTTATAAAAGTAATACAAAAAATGATTTCTTAAGAAAATTACGAGCCTCGTAAAAGCTTTCGTGCTCACTGCTATTTGACTCACTAAGAAATATGTTTTCCATTTTTCTTTTCGAAATATCAACGAATTAGGGTAAAGATTTCAAGTTATACTCCTCTTCACTCGGCAAAGATTCAAACTGATTGCGTAAAGTGGCGAGATGAGAAGCAACGGACACAAATAAACAGACATGATACCATGAAAACAAGCGATATTCTTGTGACCACAAGAGACTCGCTTTATTAAAATATCGGAGGGAGTGCTTAGAAAAATACAGCGGTACTCGTGGCCTGAAGGAGATTTCGCTATAAACGCGTGCGGTAGTCAACGTGTCAAATGTTTTTATTATTATTATTATTATTATTATTCCTATTATATAACTAGAAGGCTCCGTCCTCGCCACCAATCCCGTGGTTACTTCTAACTTATTATTGAAGATCAAAGAGAAAGAACGGTTTAGGTCCCTTTTTTTTTACAAAAATTACGATTAGATAGTCACAGTCGAATTTTGAGGATTACTAAGTTTTGGCAAATCAATAACACGGAAAAAAAAAAAAAAAAAAAGCAGAAAAACTATGCACTTGTCAGACATTCCAAGTAGCACTCAATATCGATCGATCTCGAAAATACTTCGCTTACGACGTCCATCGATGTTGTTCCAAAACATCGATCTATGTAAAAACGTCAGATTTCTTTTTTAAAATTGCACGACATTGTAAAATTGATATAGATCGATATTTCAATAACGCCGTGGAATGTAGAGTTTGATAAACACATAATGTCCCCACATTTGTGAGGACAGACGCGTCAGAAACTTTTAAAGCCTAAAATGCTCTCGTTGTAATATTTTCTCTCTTTTTAAAGATTTTTGTAACTTTCTATACTCGTTAGTGATCACTAAAAATGGTGACGATTGACAAAAACTTAGTGCTGCCATTTTTTAGGGCTGAAAATATCTATCAAACTCCATTTCAGATAATATCTCTATTTAGGTACTCCATTTTAGATCAATTTTTCTTAGTGCAAAAATTACGTTTCGATAAAAAAAAAAAAGTGGATGCTGCCGTTGAAAACTTCAAAATTTTGTCACTGTAACTGTAAAAGTGAGAGCTACGCAATAGCTTTTGACTTCAATCTTGAGCACAAAGATCATAATACCTATATACCAAATTTTATTCCGTTCACTCAATCTGTATTCTCTCCAGAGGGTCATATATAGGCAAAATTATTTTATAATTATCCCGCATATAAACACTTCTATTCGTGAATTATTTTCTGTCAAGCAAGACATTATGTGATGCTGTTGATAAAATTTTATTCCCCAAATATAGCCCTATATTAATATATAGTTATAGTAGCAAAATATATCTGAGGAAAAAAAACTATAAATTCCCTGTGAAAAAGCAGGTGCTATACACAAAAAATGTTAAAAATCTTTCCTTCATAAAAGAGTTAGGGCCAAATCCATATACCCTTAATTTTTAATTGCTAGAACTTCACAAATATATTAAGGAAGAGCTATTAGCAAAATCTTAAGTGCTTAATCTCTAATTAACTTAAATTCACTGAGATGTCATTTAGAGCGTTCATTTTCTCATTATTATAAATATACTTTATTACTGAATTGATCATCTTCATCACATTCTGCTCATCATTACCTCATTTATCTAGAGGAATGGCTGTTGAGAAAAGTAGATGTAAATTTGATTAATTCGAAATTCCCCACTAGAGGGCTGACAGTCAGTCTACATTGAACCACCAAGCAGTAAGCATTATTGGCTAAATTAATTGTCTTCTAATGTATAACTTTATAATCTGAAGGGTTCCACCCTTATAATATGGAACTCCTTGTTTTGTTATATTAAATATTTGTTTGTTGTTTTCGATAATGATTTCCCTTTCCTTTTTGCACATGGTGCATTTGGCCACGAAGTATTTTACGAACTAGAATTTAAAGCAAGAGAAAATAAAGTGTTATTTTTAAGTTCAAGGGCAAAATCGAAAATGACAGTGAAAGATACATGATCACTTCAAGGAGACAGCTAGTCTAATTCTTTGTATGTGCAAAGTAAGCGTTTTTATACCATTCTTTGTTACAGAATTCGTTTTGAGGTTTTGATTATTGAAAATTTATTGTTTTTATTTTGCTAAGGGTGTGACTTTGTATTAAACGTTCATTATGGCTGAAAAAGATTATTTAGAGAGAATTAAAAGAAAAAGGTCTAGTGAACGAAGTAGTTTTACTAAATTAATAAATAAAATTGATAAATTATTAACTGAGCAAAATGTTGAAATAAATGTATTAGATGAGAATCTTACTGTGTTAATTGAAAGGAATCAAAATTTAATAGCTTTGAATAAGGAAATTGAAAATATAATTGATATTAATTTGTTGGATGAAGATTTAGCTTCTAGTGAAGAATATCAGGATAAATATTTGACGTATGTAGCTAAATTAAAGCAATTGATAAAATGTAAAGGAATAAAGGTTTTGGTTAATGAACAAACAGTTGAAACTGTAAAAAATGATTCGGTTATAACTGAGCAGAAAAGAGTTGTTAATAACAATTCCAGTATTAAATTACCGAAAATTCAAATTGTTCCCTTTTCGGGAGATCCGATATATTTTAATTCCTTTTGGGATTCTTTTGAAAATACAATCCATAAAAATGAATCACTTTCTAAAATTGAAAAATTCATTTATTTGAAATCTTATCTTACTGGCCAGGCAGGTAATGTTGTATCAGGTTTTGATTTAACGAATGATAATTATGATAATTGTATTAAATTATTACATGAGAAATATGGTCGTAGAGATTTAATTTTGAATTCATTTGTTAATAAAATACTTAGTTTTCCGAGTGTTAAACATACTTCTAATATTACAGCATTACGCAAATTGTACGATGATTTAGATATCGCAGTTAGAAATTTAGATTCAATGAAAGTTCAGTCTGAATCTTATGGTATACTTTTGATACCAATAATTTTACAATTATTGCCTGAAGATTTGGTTTTAGATTTTCAACGAAAACGGAAATCTAAAGATGAAACTGATGTTAATGAATTATTGCTGTTTTTAAAGAATGAGATAGAATGTCGTGAATCGGTTGCGTTTTTAAATGATAAAAAGACTAACTATAACCATCGAGGTAGCTATAATTTGCGTAACGAGCAAAATAGGTATATAAACAAAAATTTTAATAAAGGCACACCCTCAGCTACTGCGCTTAATGCACAGATGACTCAGTCAATATGCATTTTTTGCTCTGAACCCCATGACAGTTTCAAATGTAATATGTCTTCCCAAAACAAGGTAAAATTATTGAAAAATTCTAATCGTTGTTTCAAGTGTTTAAAATTGTTTCATGTAAGCAAGAATTGTCGTGTAAATAAATTACCTTGTTATAAGTGTAAGGGATTAAGTCATCATGGGTCTATTTGTTTAGGAGGTAATAAGGGGATAAATAATGCTAAAATTAGTAAAATTCAAAACGCTGAGGAAAAGTTAAATGAATCTTCTGATTTGGTTGCAATTTCTAATGAAACTCCACCATCGATTATTTCCAATGAAGAAGTTATTAGTTCTGTTTCCCAATGTAATAATAAAAAAGTTGAATGTTCTAAAAGGGTTTATTTGCAGACTTGTACTGCTGAAGTTAAATCAGATTCTTCGTCTCAATTGACAAGAATTCTTTTAGATAATGGCAGCCAGCGTTCGTTTTTGTCTGAACGAGTTGCAAATAATTTAAATTTAAAACCGGTTGCTTACGAAGTTTTATCAGTTTATTCATTTGGAATGCAAAGAGCAACAGAAAAGGCTTACCCTGTTGTTGAATTCGAAATTTTCAAAAGAAATACGAACTTTAGAACTAAAATTAGAACTCTTGTCATACCATGCATTACTGGAGTTAAAGTGGAACCTCCCGACCCCAAAGTAATTGAATTTATGAATAAAAATAAAATTGATATGGCTGATTCTTATTTGGAAGATAATGATAATTTGCTGAGTATAGAACTCTTAATTGGTTCAGATTTATTCTGGGAATTTCTTTTATATGAAAAGTTAACTATAAATAATCGCCTGTGTGCTATAAAAACTGTTCTTGGATGGGTGATTAGTGGAAGTAGTTATAAACGGGAGCATACATTGTCGCAAAACATAGCGGTTATGAAAAGTGTAATTGAATCAGGTGATATGTTTGATTTAAGAAAATTCTGGTCACTCGATTCCTTAGGTATCATCAAGGAGTGTGAAATTTTATCTCTAAAAGATAAAGAAACAATTGATAATTTTGAAAACAATTTAAAATATGAAAACAATCGTTACAAAACTGGATTACTTTGGAATTCAAACCCCGATGATCTCGATAGTAATTTCCCTACTGCCAAAAAGCGCTTTGATAATTTAATGATAAGATTAAGTAAAAATGAAAATATTTTTGACATGTATGCAAAAATTATTGAGGATCAGATAAAAGATGGAATCGTTGAGGAATGTAAGGATAAATCCATTAATTCTGGTTATTTCATGCCGCATACAGCTGTTTTAAGACCCGATAAAGAAACATCTCGTGTTCGGATCGTTTTCGATGCTAGTTCGAAGGATATTGGTTTAAAATCCCTTAATGATATGTTATTGTCAGGTCCAAATTTGAAACCGAATATTTTGGATGTCATACTTAATTTTCGAAAGCATGAAATAGCATTTTCTGGTGATATTGAGAAGGCGTTTCTAATGATAGAGATAGATGAAAATGAGCGCAAATATTTAAAATTTCTTTGGATTGATTATGATAATTGCGAAGGTTTTAAAATTATGAATATGAAAAGGTTACCGTTCGGAGTTACCACTTCCCCTTTCATTTTGAAGGCAATAATTAAGTACCACATTAAAAAATATGCTAATGACAAACCCGATTGTGTTAAAATGCTAAGTTCTTCGTTATACGTGGACGATCTGTACTGGGGAACTGATACAGTTAATGATGCATATCGACTGTCATCTGATGCTGTAAATATATTACAATCCGCGAGTATGAATTTACGGAAATTTAATTCTAATTCAAACGAATTAAAGAAATTATGGATTCAAAATGGTATTGCCATTAATGAATCAATTGCACATGCAAAGGTATTGGGTCTTCGATGGGATACAGAAAGTGATGTACTATTGATTGAATATAAAAATTTAGAGCAGTCGTCATCTAGGTCAAGTCAGTGCACAAAGCGTACTGTTTTAAAGTTTGCAGCTCAAATCTATGATCCTATTGGTTTAATTTCTCCCTTTGTTATTAAGATGAAAATTTTGCTGCAAAAAATTTGGAAGGCTGGACTCGATTGGGATGACCCTCTGCCTTTAGATATTGAAACAGACTTTAACAATTGGATTTCTGAAGTTTCCTATTTAAGTAACTTTTTTACAGAACGGAAATATTTTGATAACTGTGATTATAAGAAAGAAATTGCCATTCATATTTTCACTGATGCTAGCACAAAGGCCTATGGTGCTGTAGCGTATTTCAGATATGCAAATATTTCGAACGAAATTAAGACCTCATTCATTATGTCCAAAAGTAGGGTAACACCAATAAAGACTTTAACATTGCCCCGCTTAGAGCTTATGTCAGCGGTAATTGGTGCTAGAATCTATGATTATTTACACAAATTGTTTAGTGACATTTGCCAACAATTTTATTTGTGGACGGACTCACAAATTACATATTTTTGGATAAAGAATAACAACTCTTTGAAACCTTTCGTGCAAAACAGAGTGTCTGAAATTCAAACTCTGACAGATCCTAAACTTTGGCAACATTGTCCTGGAAGTTCAGATCCTGCCGATAAATTGACTCGAGGAGAGTCACTAAAAAGCCTTGTTGATGATAACTTATGGAAATTCGGACCATCTTGGCTCATGGAGGATGAAAGTAAGTTGCCTCAAGAAAATACTGAAATTAATAATCAGCAACATTCAGTTGATTTAGAACTTAGAAACAGCGTTATTTCTCAACACAGTTGCCTCGCAAATTCTAAAGAGACTTTACTGATTTTAGAAAATTACAGTTCTTTATTAAAGGTGAAAAGAATTGTGGCTTGGTCAAAGCGGTTTATCCAAAACTGTCGAAGTTACGACAAACTGAAAGGTCCATTAACTACTGAAGAATTAAAAGAAGCTGAAATTATTTTAATAAAGGAGGCGCAAAATGACTATTATCAAGAAGAAATTAAAATTTTGATGAAGAAGGAAGATATAAAAAATAACTCCAGCATATTTTGTCTTCGTCCATACCTAGATGAAAAACAGATATTAAGAATTTGCAGTAGACTGTTTCAATCTGAAGTGGATCCTGAAGCAATTAATCCTATACTGCTACCCAAGAATTCGAAATTTTCCGAGCTTTTGATCACTGAAAAACATAAAAAGTTGCTTCATAGCGGAGTTAATGTCACTCTTTCGCAGATTAGGAAAAGTTATTGGATTCCACAAGCCAGACAACTTGTGAAAAGAATTATTGGAAGATGCGTGGTTTGCAAAAAACACTTTGCGAAACCAGCAAATCAGCGTACTGGAGAGCTGCCTAAAGATAGAATTTCAGAATCTCCGCCTTTCTCAGAGGTTGGAATTGATTTTACTGGGCCTATTTACGTAAAACATAAAGATGAACTTTTGAAATCTTATATTACTGTGTTTACTTGTGCAGTCACACGTGCTGTACATTTAGAACTAATTTCCGATTTGTCTACGAATAAATTTATCTTAGCTTTACGACGTTTCATGTCAAGAAGAAATAACTGTAAAACTATTTATTCTGATAACGCAGCAACTTTTAAGGCTGCTTCAAGAGATATAACGTACTTCTTTTCTATTATTAGAGGAGAAGAATTTCAAAATTTCATTTCCTCTGAAGGCATTGTGTGGAAGTTTATTGTTGAGCTTGCCCCATGGTGGGGAGGGTTTTATGAAAGGTTGATGAGAAGCATTAAAGAACCTCTCAAAAAGATACTTGGAAAAGCTCAACTTTCCTTCGAAGAAGTCATGACTATCTTAGTTGAAATTGAAAACGTCCTTAATCGTCGACCACTCACATATGTGAGTGATGATAAGTCAGAACTACAGCCCCTGACACCTGCTCATTTTTTTGTTTTCTGGACTGGTCAACGAATATCCATATAATTTCTCTGAGCTTATCAATGTGACTGCAACGCGAGAAAGTCTGATAAAAAGAAGGCAATATCAAACTTGTCTTCTGAAGCAGGTGTGGTTGCGTTGGGAAAATGAATACTTGTTGACTTTGAGGCAACATCACTTTTCCAACAAACCTAACTGTGAGGAAAACATAAAAACAGGTGATGTAGTGCTTGTTCAAGGCAAAGGTAAATCCAAATTTTTATGGAACTTAGGCCGTGTCCTTGAAGCCTATAAGTGTCGTGACGGACTAGTTAGATCCTGTCTTATAAAAACTAAAACTGGGGTGTATAGGAGACCAGTACAACTGCTCTATCCCTTAGAGCTGAACTAAAAACTGATAATTAACACTCTGATGATATTTTAATAATTTGATATTCCTTTAATTTTGATGTTTCAAATTATATTTACTGTCTTAAAAATAATTGATTAGTGTTTATTTTTATATTTTAGTTTTAATATGTTATGTGCTTGAAAAAATGTGAAATGTAGAAACTTGCTATTGTTTTATGATAATTTCTTTAATTTAAAATTATCAGGTGGGGAGTGTTGAGAAAAGTAGATGTAAATTTGATTAATTCGAAATTCCCCACTAGAGGGCTGACAGTCAGTCTACATTGAACCACCAAGCAGTAAGCATTATTGGCTAAATTAATTGTCTTCTAATGTATAACTTTATAATCTGAAGGGTTCCACCCTTATAATATGGAACTCCTTGTTTTGTTATATTAAATATTTGTTTGTTGTTTTCGATAATGATTTCCCTTTCCTTTTTGCACAATGGCCAAGCCCAGCGATGGTCAGGTCTGAGGCAGTTCAATTTAAAGGACATTTAGATAGGGTAGTGCTAAAACAGATAAATTGACTGATAAAAACGACACTATAGTATACTTATCCCTTTCGCGCAAGCTGGAAATGTTATCAATCAGGTTAAATAGATAAGACTGGTCACCAAACTATTTCTTTAGCAGTTTATTTGTCTCCGGGGTTATAATAGTTTGATCTATTCAAATTCACGCCTACTTAGTTCAAAAAAAAAAATTATGTAGTAATATTTATAACTAACATTAATTAGGTGTGTGATTAGATTAACATTGATTAAAGTTAAAACAAAATAAATGCGTCGAAGTAGTCATGCCGACACCTAAGCTACTGATTTTTCGTTTTTGCCATCCTGATTCAGATTTTGAACGGATGCTTTTAAGAACCGCCCATCCGAAAGAAGTTAAGGGCAGGGCTCGAAAAACCGCCCGTCCGCCCATCCTCGGCGGTCAAAAATTCCCCGCGGACAACAAATTTCTCGAATCCGACGTCCGCGCGGACGGCTATTTTCCCGTTAAAGTTCGTGATACATTTTCAATTTTTGTTATCTTACAAGAGTCTATCGCCTCACTTCTATAATGACCCTCTAATCTAGAAATACAGCAACATACTGCGCTTGGTGGAATTGATGTTTTCTCTGTCTGGGAGTACTGCAGCAGTTGAAAGGAGCTTTTCAGTAATGAACTTACAAAAAAACACATTAAGTACTGGTCATAACGAGAAGCGTTAAACGCAATTATGAACATCTACCTAAATGGAAAACCCCTTTCAGATTTCTGAGCACAAACCTCTGTAAATCATTGATTGTGGAACTGGCAAACATGATATTTAATTCATTTAAAAAACGCAGTATCCTCGGATAAATTGACATTCCAGATAACTTGACCTTTGTCATTTAAATTATTTCATATAAGAAATAAATTATTTCATAAAATAAATACTAGGTTATTATTAGTAACCTAGTATTTCTTTTATAACTGTATAATGTTATCCTAGTATTTGTAATCCTAATAACTACTAATTCATTGTGCAAAATATATGATAAATGTTTGTAATAAATAAGAGAAAATTATATTTTTATTTATTTAGAAGTGACGGGTTAGTTTAAAAGGAGGACGGGTACATTGTTGGACAAGCCGTCCTCGGGGACGGTTAAAATTTCCGAGTTTTTTCGAGCCCTGGTTAAGGGTATCAATAAATCATATTACTGTTTCTTGACATTGTAATAAATTAATGCATTGTTAAAATTTCGGAATTTTAATAACATTTTCCACTGGCTGCTATAATTTAAAATTGACCCAACAATTTTTTTTTTTTAAAGAAAATTGGCTAGATTTTTTTTAGATATCAGTTCCATGTAAAATATTAAGAAATTTTTTTTTTTTTTGCAATTTCATATGATTTAGCAAAAAGTTTGAAATTATAAAAAACAACGAAACTCCTTTCTGTTATATTCTTAATTTTGTTATTATTTTCCGCAAAATGAGATGGAACTTTGCTATACCATGGATTTAAAATTCGATAGAAATGGAATATGATAATACCTTATAGGATTGAAAATAGGAGAAGGTTGCACCAAAAATAATGGGTATTTTGAAAAAAACCTAAAAACAGGTAAAGGTTGCACCAAAAATAAGTGTTTTGAAGGTGAATATTCAAATAGATCTTGAAGATGTATGAATTATGAGTAAATTATAGTGTGTATTTTTTAACGTTTCCCCGCTGCATTTAAGATAATATTCCCAACATTGGTCCACCCACTGTTGATATTGTTGGAAAAAGAGCCTGAAGATACCCCAGAATCTATGAGGTCTACAAACTTCTTCCAATCAGCTTTTCAGAAATTCCAGTATTTCTTACGATTCGTGTAGAATTTTTGTTTGATGTCCATCTCAATAAGAATAGGAAAATGATCGCTTCAAATACTATTCAAAACCATGGGGGGAAAATGACAGGACGGAAAATAGAGAGATCAAGACCTTCCTTAGTACTAAAGCTGTGAAATGAATGGGTAGGGGAGCCATCATTAAGGATCATGAACCCTTTATCAATTGAAAGCTTTAGCAAGTCATTCCCTTTTCGACTGTTGTTTAAACATCCCCAGTTAGAGTGTTTGGCGTTTAAGTCAAGCAGGAAAAAAGTATTGTCATCAGACCATTGAAACAAGCAGTGTGGCAATATACTTTGAGATTTTTCCCTTTCCAAGAAAATGAAATTCCCTTTATTTCAATCTTGGAGTTTGCTAAGAGCGGAATATTTACACTTTGGCAGTTGGATCTTTGGCAGTTACTCGCTTTGGAACGAGTTGGATCGCCGAATTAAGGAGTGTAACAACCATCTGAAGTTGACGATGGAACTTACATGTCTTCTTCATGTTGAGTGAATGAAAATTACACTAACCGACCTTTAAGAAAAACTAACGAAAATTATGTCACGGTGCGTTTGAGGGTGTAACTTCCTCTCCTGGAAACTCTATCTACTATTGATTTTTTTCCACAGGTATCCAAGTACATAATGGTAGGTAATGTACTTTTAAATTATTCACACTCCCTAAAACAATATAAACACTGACAAACAGTGACCCGCCAGTTCTGAAAAAAGGCTTCTGAGAGTTTAAGGACAATTAATATACTGGTTAATTTGTACACTGGCCAACGATGTTGTCCGACATTGTCACAAAGATCTAAGGGTTCGATTGTCGCGAACAGTCCCGTTATTCTCTTTGTTTATTTTTTTAAACAAAACTAATTTTTCCCAAATATTAATACCTAATTAAAATAGAGATAATTTTCTTCTTAATACTAATTATTTTTAGTTATTAGTTATCACTTATATAATAAAAAAACAATCCAGTCTTTCAAATATAAAATAATAAGATGCATAGTAAAAACAGATATGAATTGTATTTATAGAGAATAAAGGCATAGAATGGATAAGTGGAATAGCTTTTAACTATATTTGTTAAAGACAAGAACCATTAGAATATGCATTTATAATAATTATGATCATGCCTATGCCTAGTATTTCATCTTTGAATGAAAGAATTATCACAATAATTTTAATATCAAGTTATAAAATTTGTTTAATGAATTAAATAAGATTTCTTGTACTAAAATTAATAACATTTGTAGACATTTATAATTGACAAAATTATTTTTTAACTATTACTATTAACTATTAAAAAAGACCATTAATGAGTGCTTAGGTGACAAGTATGAATGTAGCCATTTAAGTTGCTGTTCCATGGACCGAAAATAAATTTAACTACCGAATAAATTATTTTTCAATTTTTAATTTCAAAGACTTTTTTTTTAATAAAAAAATATTGTCTTTTGTGCCGTATTATTTTAAGGGTTGAACACTCTAAAGAAATTCTACTAATCTATCTCAAAATGCATTTCTAAAATCATGACTTTTTGGGAGATGCATTTAAGTAATAATGTTGTTATTATTGATTATCCAATAAGATTAAAATAATCTCAGTTTAACTTTAAAAACATAATAAACGGTCTATCAGGCATTACTTCGTAATGTAATTCACTATTAACTGCCAAAATTACCATTCTCATTTTATCGTATTTGCTTAATCGATGAAAATGAGCATGTCTGATGTATTTCATTAGCGCGAAGCAGTTTGTTAAACTGATCACAGACGACTTTAATTTATCATAAACAAGTTGGGAAGAAATCATCATCAAAATTTCTTCCGACAACTCAACTCATCAATTTGCTTATCTGATGACATGTTTTTCACCAGATGTTAATAATGTCGTTAGAAAATTGTAGGAATAACACTTTCATTAAAAAACAAGATGACTCCTTCAATGATTTGACGCAGGCAAATTAGAATTATTTGCTAGCATGATTGATTACAATTTTAGTGACTCTTTAAGTCATTTGGGCGTTGCTTGTTGGGCGAGGGTCAGTTTATTATAAGATTTAGTACGTGATTTTTGCACCTTTGAATTGGCGATGATCACGACGGAGGAATAATTTTGAAGATAGTATTCTGTATTTATTAGAATATAGTAGTATGGAGTTAAAGAAGTAAAACACATATGTGAATGTTATTCATTATTTGATTGTTGATTCAAGAGCAGTAAATAAGGGAATTTATTGTGTTTATATCTTTTTTTTAAACAGCCATTTACAAAAAGGGCTAAAAGCGTCAATTACGTGGTCGTCTTTGGGGCTTAATTTTTTTTTTTTTTTTTTGGGGGGGGGGGGGGGAATCAGTTACAATAGTTTTCTAAATTTCCCACATGAGAAAAAAAGTTCTTAAACATACTAAATACTTTCAAAAAATCAATTATCTTTTTTATCTCCTTCTTGTCTTTAACGTTAAGGAATTAAGGAATTAAAATTGACGATAATTCACGAAAATTTAACTTTTTTGTCTGAAATATTGAGAGGGACTTTTAGAAATTTCTAATTATTGAGAGGGGCTTATACCCCCGCATGAAAATAAATTATATAATGAATAAACTAATTAACTAAATCCAATTAAAGGCATCATTCAATGTTATTACATGAGCATATTATAAACACATATACGAATAATTCGATTTATTTTAGCTCATAAAAATAAGTTGTATAATTGCATAAATATCCAAACTCACTTAACTAACAAGTTGAAAAAAGGAGAATACAAAATTAAAATTATCTCAAGAGTAACACCCAATTGTTCAATGTACTTATGATTATTCGAGGCACAACACGTTGTTGGGTTAATTTTCCTTATTTTAAAAAAAAATTATTTTTTTCTTTTCTGAAGTTTATGGCAGAACATGTGCACAAAATAATAAGTTTAGTGTAATTTATGTTGTGCTTTGCTTTATTACTCACTTGTATATTACTTCATTACTCATTTTATCAGTGGTCACTGTATAGGTCACGTTAGTTCTATTTAAAAATCATCTATACTTAAAAAAAGTACTGCCGCCTTCAGGATAAGGACAGCTTTCAGGGAATTGGATTTTTAAAATAGTGCATTATTTTGCAATCAATTAATCTTGTATTCCTTTTAATTACTTTATAACTCCATTTTACGGAATGGAAAAATAAATACTGTTTTAAAATGCATAATTTATTTACATTTAGTTTTTTTTTTTTCAATTTTACATATTTAAAAACTGATATTTCTAGACAGAAAATGTCATTTAAAAATCGCCAAAAACAACAGAAATATCTTTAAAATATAAAACAGTAATGTCATAAATCTAGTGATATTAATGGTAAAAAGATATTATTATAAAAACGAAGATAGAAAAAAAAGTAATACTAACCGATTCCTAAATTGTGATTGTAAAATAAATTTAAATAATAATAATAATAATAAAAAAAAAAAGAACGGCAGAATTATTAAAAAATTAAAAAAAATTACCGAAATTAAAGAAATGTTTTTTTTAACCGTTAAACGAGGAAAATGAAATGATCCGATTTCATCTCAATATTTTACACAGCTCCCGACGCATGTCAGTTCAAAAATATTGTTTTATTCTAATGTCTCGATGACTATATTTATCTCTTTCCCAAAATATATACCGTATGTTTTATTTTTCATCAAATCCGGGAGTTCGAATAGTTGAACAATTTTTCATTCTGATGCGCACGGAAAATGTAAACTGGTAAGAATGTCACGAAAAAAACCCATCCTTCACAAAACTTTCGAAACGGAAGTTGGAAACTGTTATGTTTTGGCAACGGCAGCAACTAAAACTGGGGAAAAAAGGTTGACGGATGGAGTGCACGTAAAAGTTTTAAATTCTGTTAAGTCACGTTTACTTTTGAGTAAAAAGACATGATTTCGTTAAAAAAAAATAAATAAATAAAAAATAAAAAAAACAAATAAGTAATAAAAATAAGTTTCTGTAATACACATCATTTTTTTCCATGCGGTAATTTATTTATTTTTTGATGCATTACGATATTATAAGCGAGTAATATATAGTTCAAAAATGATAAAGCACGTTTAGCGCTCATAATACTACAAACTTTTTTTTAAAGTTATAAATAAAAAAGTGATTAAAAGTTGTGTTTGTGTTGCGGCTTCGTGATGTTCAGAAATTATTATTTCGAAAACTTGATTTATTGAGCTTTCACTGAAAGAAGCCTTAGAATTTTACAACACAGATTATATATATATATATATATATATATATATATACCTTTTGAATGAAGATGCGTCGGGCTTCGTTATAGCAAAGTGGCGAACAGCAAAAGTTTTGAGCCATGTTCCTGTTGGTTGGAAACCTACACTATCAACAAAAACTAGAAAGCGCTGAAATTATTTAAATAATTTTTTATTATTTATTCTAATTTCATTATTTGTATTACTTATTTTATCACGCATTTTTGTTTTATTTCAATAATTTAAATAATTTTTACTTTCTCTAGTTATAATTGATACTGCAGATGCTAACCAATAGCAACATGGCCAATAGTTTTTGCTATTCGCCTTGCTATAAAGAAATCTAGCGCATCTTCATTCGAAAAATATGTGGTGTTGTTGACGGCTGATGAGTTACAGTACTTTTTATTATTTTTATATTTACAGCATTGCTGACTGGGCTGTCTGGGGGTCAGAAAACTGGCTTTGTATCAGGAAGGTTCTGGGTCCGAATCCCCGGCAAGGCATGGATGTTGTTTCATTCTCTGTACTAGCTGTCCTTACTGTGGGAGCAACATAGACTAGCCTAATATTGTGCCCTGTTAGAGTGGTCAACAAATCTGTGCTGTAAATGCCAGAATTGACGAATTGTTAACAAAGGTGGTCATTTGAAATTAATATATATATATATATATATATATATATATATATATATTTTATTGTATTCTTTACATCACATTTTTTATAATATATATTGATATGATATCTTTAGTTGTATCGTAACTTAGTTTAAATTAATTTATATTTCATTTTAACTTTCTTTATCTTTATTTAAAGTACAGATTTTAAGATTAAATGTATTGATGCAGAGCAAGGAGTCCCAAAATCGTAAGTGTGCCAAAAACATCGATAAAGGGAGCCAAAAGGTGAGTTTGGCTCCCTTTTGCTGCTGTAAGGGTTGCATCCATTTAGGAATCAGTCGAAGTGTTGCCTTGTAGTTGGACGGTGATACGAAGGAACTGAGATGACGCCTTGGTGAGTGATTCTAGTATCTCCCCCTTATTGTGTAACTAAATGTAATTTAATCAAGAATTTTAAATCATTAAAATTTAAATTAACTTTATTAAGTGTAATCTAATTTTAACTCTAATTAACATGATACAAACAAAAGTAGGATCAATAGTTGTATCAGTATTTCCGATTAAAACTGGGACAAAAGTTCTAATTAAGAGGTTGAGGATAATCTTTGCCCATCGGGGTTTAATGTAGGTGGATTCTGGAGCTCTCCCCCTTTTAATTCAGGATTAGTTAAGGAAATTTTATTTTTGATTGGATGTAACCTAAGATGATTTTTTCTAGGGTTTCAACTTTTAAGGAGGCTTTTTTTGGAAAGACAGTAAAAAGAAAAGTATTCCTGGACTGATGAAGAATGAAGTGGACAATGATGAAGTGATGATTAAAAAAATGAAGAGAAAAGATGATCTGCACCGAATTCTTTCACTTCATTTATTTCCTCTACGTATAATATGTAGTCAAGATTTTTTAAATTCATTAGAAAAAAAAGTATTATGAATTTTACATGTAATAGTAAACCCAAGTAAGTGAGGAAACTTCAAATGAAGTATATGAAATTTATATTTGTATGCACTTCCTTTTTCGTTCTATAATTTTGCAGTTTGCCCGAAAGTCATTTGTGGCATGGGATCTTCCGAAAGTCAATGTGGAAGGGTGATCAAAATGCTTTTATCTCCAAACTGTGTGAGAGTATTGTATTCCAATGGCCCCGGGTCACAAATTGGGAGTACAGAACAAAGAATGTAAAAGATAGCAGAAGTCCTTCTCTTCGAATACGTAACTAACACGAGGAATTGCTCCGTGCGGTATGCAATACCAGAAAAACAACTAATAGGTTGAGCAACATACACAGATTTCGCAGAGCATCATATGTACTAGGATCCAGTGCATGCTCATAAATAGCAAAAACTAAAGCTAGCCATCCTCCCTATGTATTTTCTTTGTGCGGAACACTGGAAACTCTCCAACTGTTGAAAGGAATGGAGGAAATATAGTGATGGTACATTTTTATTTAATTTAGAATTTTAAAAATTAAACAGCAATAAAATTTTTTTTTCAATTTTGTTATTTGCATCTACAATTTTAATTAATATTTCGTTTTAAATTTAATCAATTGTACTTAATGTTTTATCAATTGTTTATTGTAAAAAATAAAATTGCCAACCACAGCCGATAATGTGGAGTTGATAAAATTAATGTACGTTAAGTAGTTTACGCCACGCCTGCTATACGCCGAACAGTTTCAAAACTCCCATAACTCAAAAAATACTCAAGCGTTCAAAGTAAAAAAAAGATCTTTTAAATTTACAGGGAAAAAATAGCTATCATCTTGTGTGCAAGTCTAAAAATAATTATTTCACAGAAAAATACTGTTATCCAAAAACGGACACTTCTTTCTGAAGCAGATAAGTACTGTCATTTTAACGATCACTGTTATTTTAACAAAAAAACTTTTTTGTTTTAACAAAAATAAATTAATAAATAAATAAATTAACACTGTGGTCGGTTTAAGCCGAGAGCAAAATTTTCATGACCAGTCAACCCGGGTCACTTCGTTGAGAGATGAGCGCTCGGTTCCCTGAGTCACAACAGCTTTATTGTTTAGTTATGAAGAAAAATCTGAAATTGTCTTCATCTTAAAAGTCTTACTTATTGAAATCATATTTAAGTGTTTAAACGGCTAAAACTATATTGGTTTACCTTTATAAAATATCTGGCAACTTAACCTACCGAAAATTGCCTTTAAAGATAGATAATATTCAGGTAAGAGTATCAATTCGATAATGAAGTCGAATCGCAGTTTTATTTTACGATGTTCAAAACCATAAAATAATTACTGAAAGGTATAGAAAATAGTGGAAAAATGATTTGTAAAAATATAAAGTTATCGTAGAGTATGAAAAATTGCAAGGCAATAACTAAAATTTGAAATAGACAGTTTTAATCCGTATATGATTAGAGTGATAGACAGATAGTAATTGTTTTTGTGAAAAACGGGTTTAAACCGTCAAACATACAGAAGTATAATCTGTATATAATATGTACTAAATATAATATGTACTATAATATGTATTCTTAAGCAGCTTTTTTCAGTAAAAAAATTTTTTTTCCTAGTAGAATTTACCGCCATTTTTTGCAATGTTATTGCTATTAGTGTAAAAAATAGTTTCGACATTAATAACAATAACAGTTTTTACCTAAGGGAAAATAGTTTTTTTTTTAAATATTTATAGTTTATTTCTTATTTATTTTTCTATATTACAGTTTTAATTTTTAGAAATTTCGGTCGTTTTGGGTTTAACGATCACACTGTTTTGACGAACGAATTGCTTCTGCCACTATATGTTATAGGCAAGTTCGACAGTTTACTGTAAACGTATTTAAAACCATGTCTAGACTATTCTTATTATATGAGGTTTAAGGAAAATGTAGAAACCATTTAAATAACTAAAACTGGTTATTGTCTAATAGATCTGTTCAATTCTACTTCTTCAAGCATTTTTTTAGACATTTCCATCGCTCGTAAAATTCATATTCAAAGACGAAAAGAAAACCGACATGGATTATTTTTATGGCCTCTTCAGAATTACAAAAAGGTTGTAAAAATTAACAATTTCATTTACATATTGCGGTTGATAGTTATTTTGGAATTTCAATATTAAATTATTTATTTTGTTCCTTAACGGAATGCTTATTAGGTGCGACTCTTTTTACTTTATTTATTATCACGTTGTTTTGAATTCATCATTTTTTTTATTAAAAGAATTTTCGATGAACATGTTCAAAAAATTGAAGTTAGTTACATGAAAAGGGAGGGGGGACAGATAAGCATCTTTCTCCCAAATTTCTATTAACTAATCTTCTAAAAGTTAAAAAAATATGCTTCGAAACCGTACTCAAATGTATTAAGACAAAGTTACGGAATTTAAAAGCGGATTTTAACTATTTATTTCTAGAGTCTTCATTACGACATTAGTTCTCAATTGTGTGCGACTACATTGTTTCAGTTGTAGTAGTAGTTTATTTACGTCGCAGTAGAGCTGCACAATGTGTTATTGGCGACGGTCTGGGAAACATCCCTGAAGATGATCCGAAGACATGCCAACACAAATATGATCCTCTGCAGAGGGGATGGCACCATAGCTTCGGTAGCCCGAAGACCTGCGCTTGAAGTCGAGCACTTTACGGTAGAACAGTTTAGCGAGGAAATAACCACTCACCCTCGGGCCCTTCGAAGAAGGATCCAAGTGGCCACCCACCCGCACACTGACCGCAGCCAGTGATGCTTGACTTCAAAGTTCTACTGGGAACCGTGTCTTAACGATCAGTCCACTGCGGGACAACATTGCTTCAGAGTTTTAATTGAAAATCCCCTACTTATCCAAGCTATGTCGCGTGAGAAATCGAATAAATAAGATAAATAAATGCGACATAGAAATTCGGAAAATAAAATTAGTTTCCACGTCTGGGAAACACATTACGCGAAGCATTTGTAAGACATACATAAAATAATTAACAATAAAATAATTAATGTTAACAAATTAATTAACAAAAGCACTTTATCAAAACATTCCGAATTCTCCGTTTCATGCGCTTCTCATTTTTTCCTAAACCTTCATTTTCCCCCCAAATAGCTAAATTGGAATGCAGGGCTTAGGCCAGGGGCTAGGCTCACCGACATCGTAGCGCAGCCCAATTGTTTTACGAAAATAATTCAGTTTTTGAATGAAATATAAATTCCTAGAATAAATTCATTTAAAAAAAGGACAAACAAATGCAGCTCATTACCCAATAAAAATTATAACTCGTATTTTTTTAAATTTTAAATTTTTTTTTTTTTTTTAAATGTACTGCTATACATGATATAATTTAACCGCAACCAACCAAACGCATTTCGTAAAGCACGTGACTTATAAACGTGATGACCATAATCTATTTATAACCGTTAAAAAATTATAGTTTACCTTTTATAACATGCATCCGTAAACCAATTTCGTTTCCCCACATCAATGCATGCTCTAAAGAAGCGGTTCCCAATTTTTTTCGGCGATGGAGCCCTAAACAATTAAATTTCTTTCGACAGAACCCCTACTTATAAAAAAGTTCATTAGCAATTGTAAACAAGTAAACATATTGACCAATAAAATAATTGATTGTCTTTATCAATAATAATCTTAAAACTGGGTTTTATGTTTGACAAATAAAATTTGTAATCCTGATGCTGCATCTAGTCTAGTTTTGAATTGGGTTTTGTTGCATATGTAAGTTGAAAATGAATGAAAAGGTTTTCATTGATATTGAAATGAAAAAGAAATGTTATAAACGTTTAGAATGGTTATCAGTAAAATGAATGTCTTTAGAGGTGAATTTAGTTTTTTTTTTATATAATTTTGAATTGTTTGAATGTTCGATATGAAATATTAATGAAATTTCTCATAATGGTTATATTTTTCCTGATGGTTATATTGGTTATATGGGTATGATTATATGGTTATAATGGTTATATGGTTATATTTTCCCTTTTATATTGTTAT
Source organism: Parasteatoda lunata (assembly GCA_949128135.1). Taxonomy (NCBI): domain Eukaryota; kingdom Metazoa; phylum Arthropoda; class Arachnida; order Araneae; family Theridiidae; genus Parasteatoda; species Parasteatoda lunata. Next base: position 63,934,327 of record OX421979.1, on the reverse strand, counting down.
TATAAAGAAAATCAATATATATATATTTTTAAATTATAACTATAGTTACTATTCTAGCTAGTTTTTTTACCAGTATTTTATTTAAATAATATCATAAAAATCCAGATGCTAAATAAATAATGGGTTACCGATAAAATCTAGATAACAGAATTTAAAAAAAATCATTGCTAATTCAAAAAAAAAAAAAAAAAACAAAAAAAATTCCTAACTCGCGGAACCCCCGTTTCCGTTCTGTGCAACTCTTGGGTACCACAGAATACAATTTGGAAACCGCAGCTCTAATGTACAATAAGTTGGTGTGCATTTATTAAACCTTATTACTTTTAAAATAAAGAAAATTAAATTATTTATATTTACTACATAGTTTAATATTACGTTATGCACGATAACGTTATGTATGCGTTATAATGCATACTATAATGAAATGTAAATCAAAATAGAAAGATTTTGTGCGATTTTTAAAAGGAATCGCAAGAGTTACGAACAAAACGGAACCAGTTGATCAGATTTCTGGTCTGTTGAAAATAGGGTTAAACGGGAAATTGGCGACTCTTCGGTGATTATATACTTCAGAAAGGCGCCACACGAAATCACCTTATAAACAGATATATTTTATTGTAAATTATTTTACTCGATACTCACGACATGAAATGATTTTTGAGGTCCACTGTGTCACGGTTGCTGAAACGATTGCTCATTATAACGTTACGGTGTCGAATCATTGACTCTGATTTTTATCAAAATTACCACTTAGGCGAGTAAACTGTAGATGATGATGTCAAATGGTTTTTTTTTCCAAATTAGACGTCATTACCACAAGTTTAAAAAAAAATTCTGAAATGAAGATTTTTATTTATTTATTTGGTCTAGTTTATAGCGTGAAAAACCTAATGTTAAACCGTTAAATAAATTGACTAGTATGTTAACGTGATGGTGACATTAGAATGTCTAATGGAATACTGTACCATGGGGTCAAGGTCAGATCCATTAAAGTTCATTGGATAGAATTTTTTTCAAAAAAGATTTTTACGAAATGTTAATGCTAAGTAACACGTGAATTTTTTTTTTTTTTTCGTTGTTATTTGAAGCATGGAATTATTAACAATTTATCTTCAAAAAGAGTAAAGTTAAAAATGAATTCATAATTATTAGTTTTGCTTTCTAAGTGTTGGCAAATCACAATAAAATAAAAGTAATAATCATCTCGTTAATCGTAATGAAAATAAATATCACGTTTATCACAAAAGAATAAAGACCATTAAAACGTATAAAATTGAACATTATGTTAATCATGTAAAATTTATAATGAAAACATATGTTAGGATTAATCGCAATAAAAAAAATGTTAATTATGAAAATCAAAATCGTGAATATCACGTTCATTATGATGAAAATATATATTAAATAAATCATATATGGTATCTCGTTATTTATATGAAATATCTTGTTATTCATATGAAAATAAACTTCTCGGTAACAATATACATCGCGTTATTCATAATAAAACTATATATCACGCTTATTATTTTAAACTATATATCACGCTATAATAAAAAAAAAAATCTAAACGTAATTGAAAGGAAACTATCTCGTTAATCATAATGAAAGTTAGCATCTGAGAAGATTAGATTTTTAGAAAAAATAGTAGCTTCTCATAATTAAATTATTACACAATGAAACCAATATCTCGTTAATCATAATGAAAGTTAGCATCTGAGAAGATTAGATTTTTAGAAAAAATAGTAGCTTCTCATAATTAAATTATTACACAATGAAACCAATATCTCGTTAATCATAATGAAAGTTAGCATCTGAGAAGATTAGATTTTTAGAAAAAATAGTAGCTTCTCATAATTAAATTATTACACAATGAAACCAATATCTCGTTAATCATAATGAAAGTTAGCATCTGAGAAGATTAGATTTTTAGAAAAAATAGTAGCTTCTCATAATTAAATTATTACACAATGAAACCAATATCTCGTTAATCATAATGAAAGTTAGCATCTGAGAAGATTAGATTTTTAGAAAAAATAGTAGCTTCTCATAATTAAATTATTACACAATGAAACCAATATCTCGTTAATCATAATGAAAGTTAGCATCTGAGAAGAATAGATTTTAAGAAAGAATAGTGGCTCCTCATAATTAAATTATTACACAATGCAACCAATATCTCGTTAATCATAATGTAAGTTAGCATCTGAGAAGATTAGATTTTTAGAAAGAATAGTAGTTTCTCATAATTAAATCATAATCACAATGAAATCAATATCTCGTTAATCATAATCAAAGTTAGCATCTGGGAAGATTAGATTTTTAGAAAGAATAGTAGTTTCTCATAATTAAATCATAATCCCAATGAAACCAATATCTCTTTAATCATAATGAAAGTTAGCATCTGAGAAGATTATATTTTTAGAAAGAATAGTAGTTTCTCATGATTAAATTATAATCACAAGGAAACCAATATCTCGTTAATCATAATGAAAGTTAGCATCTGAGAAGATTAGATTTTTAGAAAGAATAGTAGCTTCTCATAATTAAACATTACACAATGAAAACAAATATCTCGTTTATCATAATGGAAGTAAAACATATAAAGAGGGTGTTATTAACAAGAAATAATAGCATAATTCATTTTGAAATGTTTTTTGGCGAAAAAGAAAAAGTTTTAAAAGTATTTTGTGACAGTGAAATTTCTACTAATATACTTTCAAAAAAACTTTTTTGTTAATATCATCGAATAATAGAAATCGATAATAGAATAATAGAAAATAAGAAACACACAAATTTGAAGTTTTTTGAAAAAAAAAAAAAAAAAAAAAAAAAGAAAGAGAAAGAAAAACTCGAGCTTTTTGATTCGTGTGAACTTTGATATCATGTAAAAAAGTAAATTCTAAAAGCCATAATCTAATTTAATCAAAACGTGAGTTAATGCACAAATTTATTATTATTAATTTTTCAACTGTGAAATTTGTCAATATTTAGAAAAACTGTAAAAACTCCTATTAATACATATATTATTGTTGAGTTATTATATGATCTTGAAAATACGTTACCAATAAAAATAATTAAAAAAAAAAACAATTAAATAGAATTTCAAAATTCCAATTCAAAGTTCAAAATAATGTTACAAAAATGTTAGTAAGCGATTTTTAAAATGCTACATTATTTGTTATATTTAAAAAAAATTTAAAACCCGTTTTTAATTCTGGTTTGAATCTTTTTCTTATGTTTCGTATCGATTTTGTGAATCCCGAGAAAAAATGGCTCTAAATATATATTTTTTTTATCCAATTTTAAAGATTGAATAAATAAGGGTGATACTATTTAATCTCAAGCTCTTCACAATTTTTATAAATTACTTACAATAACACTTTTAACAAGTAGTTATAAAATTTAAGAGTGGAAAGCCAATTATTATTATTATTATTATTTAATTTTGTGAGTTTTAGATTTATTACGTTTTTAGTATAAAAAACTTTCTTGCTAGTGATGTTATTTTTAAGAAAACTAATTCCTTGCTAGTGATGTCATTTTTAAGAATTTTTGAATTATAAAAAATATTTATTTAAATTCTAACAAAAGGTGGAACACTCTGAATTTTAATAGGAGTTCTCTGCATTGTTATGTTTTATTCTAATGGAGTTCTTAAAATATTAAAGATCAATAAAATAGTTTTTAGTAATATATATAACTATTTCATTCTTTTATCATTGTTTTATATACTTTTTTTAATTTGGCCTAAATTTTTTTGAGTGATTAAAAGTGGATTCATCAAGATAATCTAATTTCGCAGTAACACACGTCACATAATTTTGTATTTTTATCTGTAAAACTTTAGTTAGATAGAAAATTTTAAAATTTTTTGTTTTATAAATTAAGAAGTAAAGATATTCAACGGAAAAAATTCTCGAATTAAAACTGCCAATAGTTAAAATTTAAGAATTAATTTTATTCAAGGTAACACACGTAACAAAAAGTTACGCGTGTTACTGTTATGTGTGTTAGAGGTACTTACACACTTTATTTATTTATTTATTTTCAATAAAAAATTAAAACAATGTTCGTACAATTTTATAACAGACGCCCAACTTCGATGCCACAAATAAGGAATTGTAAGATTGAGGCTTTTTGTAAAATCAGGTCGTTTTGAAACTTTTGGAAATTGTTTTTCTAAATTTCTATTTGTTATATGTTTATGTTTAAGTAGAATATTTCGACTGCATTTGCTAAATTATTATAAAATGGATAAATCTAAAATACTGTCCTTATCTGGAGTAAATAAGAAGATGGAGAAAAAAAGAAAAGAGCATCGGATTCTGAACTTCAAAGGCAAAGAAATAAAGAAAGTTAGACTTGAACTTTCAAAACAGATTGATAATGATGTAAAAGGTTCACCACTAAGTATTTCAGAGGAACTTAATTATTAATAAAGGAATTTTCGTCAGAAGTGAGATTGTTTATACTATGCTTGTATTGAAACAAGAGTTGGTTGTCTGGATTATTATTAATAAAGGAATTTTCTTCAGAAGTGAGATTGCTTATACTATGCTTGTATTGAAACAAGAGTTGGTTGTCTGGATTATTAGGAAAAAAACTGTAAATAAAAGGAAAGAACTATCTAACAATGTTTCTAAGAAAATATTATACTGCTTTTTGTCAGTTGCATCCTGAACATGGTTTAATTTTCCAAATTTTGTGCTTTATGACCAAAAAATGTATTGCTACTGTACCACTTAGAATCAAAGCAAAAATAATGAAATTTTTATTCTTTTACTGGAAGGCTACAATCAAGTTTTTGACAATATATGGGTGATGGTAAAAGTATTTATGTAAATAAAGAGAAAGTAATCTTGGATCTAATTGTTGGAAGGGTGCTTGTGACACTTTCAAAAATTTCTCATTGTTTGTTATAGGTTTTTAACATTTTATTGTAGTTTGGTAACGATGGGAAAAAGATGACAATAGCTTATATTCAAAAAATATATGATGGAACATGTGCAAGAAGAATGTTTTGAAATTACTCTTGAAAATTGGACTAACTTTCAATAATGCGTAAGAGTTAAAAGAATCCGAGGTGATACTTTCCAAAAGAACATTAAAATCAGGGTAGTTCAAGTTAACTTTGCAATGCCATTCTCTTTTGAATATCAAAACGAATTTCAATCAGCCTTATGCTATCTAGCCTCTGTTCCGTTATTCACAGCAGCTGTTTCCTTAAACGATACTTGTTTTTCATTTACAATATTCTCCGATACCAAAGACAAAGGTAAAACAATGTCTGCACTTTTATTTTAAGACTGTTTCAAAAGCTGTTTCAAAATGATTCTACTTCAGAAGATGAACTAACAGAAACCTTCTATAGTGATAAGCCAAGTTAAGAATTTAAAAATAAATATATGGTTGAATTATTTAATCTTTTGTCAACCAAAATATAAAAAGAAATTCATTTGGAAATATTTTACCATATCACATGGCAGAAGTGCTTCGTATGGGATAGGTGTGTAGTACAATAATTTTAGAGCGAAGCAAAAGGCAAAATCAATTTAACAATAGTGTTGTTATAAAAAAAAGTTGATTTGTTATACAGTGTTGTTTGTAAAGCTAACCAATCAACTCATGCCTAATACAACAGTATTACATATTAGTCAAAATGAAATAAAGATTTTAATTGAAAAGATCAATCCATTTCAACGGTAATACAAAGCATAAAATTTATGCACAAGTTTAGCATAAAAGCATAAAATTTATGCACTAGATACTTGAATAACATGCGTAGATGCACAGATTGTGGCATATGAATAGTCAGTTTCTGTCCCTTCCTGATACGTTGTAATCAGTAGAGCTCCTATAACTGAAATTAAAACGAGATACGCTCTATCTTGGGCACATTATTGACGCTAATGCACATGCTTGTAAACTTAAAATACAATGTATGCAGAAAATTATTGGAAAATATGCATATTTTATGTTTCCTAACAGAAATGATTCTGAGGAAATAGATGTGCAAACAATTTGCTGTGTTTTACTCTCTAAACCAGAATAAAGAAGGGGTACAGCTTTCTTTCCTAACCATTAACTACTTCGTTTGTTAAATTAAATTGTTTTTCTTCTGTTAATTTAAAATAAATATAAATGTTTTAGTGCAATATTTATGACTCTTCAGTTGAAATATTCAAAGAGGGTAACACACATAACGCACCAATTTCACCAAATAAAAAAAGTTTTTACTGTTGGAAAAAAATTTAAAAAAATCACTAAACACAGCTTTGGTATCGTGTCTCTCTATAAAAAAAATATCTTAATTTTACACATTTATACTTCACAGAATGAATACAAATATTTAAAAAATTTCAAATATTTGCCAAGTCATTATATTAGTTAGTCATTGTAAAGGGTAACACACGTAACGAAATTTCAGAATTTTTTTTAAATCTACATCAAATTAATTTGCACCTTCTATCTTCTTTTTGCAAATTTAAAACTCATGTAGATTTAATAATAAATTAAGAAAAACATAAAAAATATCTAAGAAGTTTATTATAGTGAGTGTTAAAGTTGAAGTATGTCGTGTAAAAGTAACACACGTAACAAAAGAATCGCCCATATACATATGCTAAATAAAATACAAATTCTGGAGCTCCATTGTTCCCTTCTGCATCTCTACTATTTCTGCATCCCGTCTATACTAAATATCATTTCTCCAGAAAATGTCCTTCGCTTTTCCTCTTTCCAGCCTCATTCTAGGGGAACTGCACTATCCGCGTCCGTTACCCTCTGAGCATCAGGTCAGGGCTCAATCAAATGCGTGGGAGAGGAATCAGAATCCTGACAACCGTGACATAAATAATTTAAATAATAGAAATTAAATAATAAGAATAAAATCATTTAATGAAGTCGCTTTTGTATAACATGTGAATAATACGTCTAACATTGTTCATTGAACTTCAAGAAGTAATTCATGCTTTTTTTTCTAAATGAATTTAAATTCTGAAAAATAAATTTCAATTACAAATAATAATTATGCTGATTCTAACAATCGGTTCACCAGTTACAGTTGGATGTTCGCAACTTGAGAAGAACAAGATCGTTGACCGCTTATTATCACGCTGAATCATTTTTAGATCAGATTTAATTGGTTACCCGCAAGCGACGTCACGCGAAGGTGTCAATTCATGTTGTTAATATTCATTTTAAGAAGCTTTTAAAGCATTGGAATTATTTGGAAGAGCTTAACTAAGTATAACCTAAGTCATAATTTTACAAATACTATATGATTATGTATTATACAATAATATATCATGTGAAATCGATTCAAACTTTTACAAATACTATATAATTGAGTATTATGTAATTATATATTATAAGAAATATATTCACATTTTTAAAAATACTAGATGAAACATATTCGAAATTTTATTTATTGTTTAATTAAAAAATAAATACTTCAAATATCAAAACTTTAAAACCTTTTTTTTTTTTTTTTTTTTTTTTTTGTTGTTGTTTATTTCTCGATTTAAGAAAATTCAAACTTGAAAAAAAAAAAAAGAAAAAAATATACAAGATTTATATTAAATATTTACACTATTCACGATCGCAACGAACTACAGGGGGCGTTGTTGTATGATACGAATTCCTGCGATTTCCATAAGAACAGTCATTCAGTTGCTCTGGAAATGTCTTCAGTGTAGCATTGTAATGTTCCTTCTTTATTGTGGTTTATTAAATTTAAAAAAGAAAAATGTGTAATATTCTCTCTTATGCAAGCGAAAACAAAGTGGTTTCTTTTTTTTCTTTTTTTTTTTTTTTTTTTTTTTTTGGAGAAGGAACGTCCAAAACACATCGGAAAAATATTTCTAAATAAAGAGAAAAAAAATGTGTCTTTGTATTAGAGTTTAAACCTAATGCCTGCGATATCTAACCTTAAGATTAATTAGATTAAACCTAATGTTTTATTCAATTCAATGATATAACATGAAAGGCCTATTTAAACTTTACATTCCATAGTTTTATGTATCATATTATGTGGCTGAGTGGCGCAGTTGGTTTGTCGTCGGCCTTCTGAGCCCAAGTCTGCGGGTTCAATCCCCGGCCCAGACACCGGATTTTCGGGATGCAGAAAATCCTCAGCGGCCATGTCGTATGATTATGCGGCATGTAAAAGATCCCTGGAGTGCCTTATTGGCTCTTGGCATTTCCGGCAAAATTAAACTCCTAGTGCACTTTAGCATCCAATTAGAGTCTCGGTGCTGCCATCTAGTGTGGCAGAAACTAGACGTCCAAATTAACATGGCCAACGGTATCTCACCCATTGTGGTGACCACTGAAAGAGTGGATACCACTTCTGGAGAACACACTAGGTCTGCTCATCGGGAAGACTGATTAAGCAGCTCATAGGAAAGAAAAAAAAATGTATCATATAACTCCAAACATTGAAATATGCAAAAAGTATACATAAGCCCATAATGTTATATAATTTAATTTTGCAAAAAAAGTTTTTTGACAACAGTTTTTATCAAAAAATTTTAAGTTTCAATAAAAATCATTATTTATAAACTAAAAAACGCAAAATAGAACATTTTCATTATTTTTTTTTAAAATTCTTAATCGGAAGTAGAAAACCTTTCTATAGAGAACTATCATAAAATTAGAAAAAAAATTCTTTACAAGTAAATTTTTTATTATAAAAATCATAACACATACTTGATTTATAAATCTGGAGAATTCCAAAATGATACGCCCTTCATTTGAAAACTTTATTCTCAAATAATATATACATACATTATCTCTTCATTAATTTAAGATGACATACCACATAATAAAATTTTGCAAGATCTCGATATAAATTTCAATATGTGACTTAGAAACAGAAACTGAATTCTAGTTGAAATTTATCATTCAAAATTAAAAAATAATTACCAAGAAAACGATAAAAATTTATTAATAATAAACACAAATGACACTATTTCAAGTAATTCGGATGATTCTTTACTGTTGTTTTTCGAATTATATAGATACAGAAATATATACTTTTCTATAAAGAAGAATATTCTATAACTATTACAGTTTCGTCCATTCTGAAATCTTATTTAATTATTGGAATGAAGTAAGCAATGTTGACTCCCCTTCAATTTGTAATAAATTGAAGACGAAAAAAAACAAAACAATGTATTTTACCGTAATACACACATCTGTAACAGCAAGCGATCATGAAATCGGAAGTTTTGTTGTTGATAATTGAAAGGTAAAAACTATTGAAAAATTCTTCAAATGTTAGGCGCTTTCCGTTTCAGAAAGATTTACCGATGTTCTGGGTCGTTTTTCAAGTTCTTTTGCCCTTTCTTTAGGAAAATTTTGCTTCGTATTTGCTGCTAAGAAAATGGCGTCCGACTTTGCCAATGATTACGATAGAACTAAATGACTGATATTTTCAGGCTCCCGCTAGAGGGCGTACTCAAGCGTTGCGATCGCGAATTAAGGAGCAATAAAACTGCTTGACTAAAAAAAAAAAAAAAAAAAAATGAAAAAAAAGAGAGAGAATATTATTGGATTGCTGCAAGTGACGTCATCGTAGGTAAATCGTTGCATTTATCCAGTCATAAGCGAATTAGGTTCGACTCACATGTAACGACGCTTACAGGTCTACAATTAAATCTCATTATGGTTAGGCAAAATATTTTAGTAGCCCTTGAATCTCACATTAAATCTGATTGAGACTGGATCATTCCATTTTTTTCAAAGGTGGGGAAAGTAGAATTTACTGCGCATCACTTCGGCGCAGGAACTATACAGTAAATCCGATTCCAATATCTTCTTTGAAGACACATAAGCTCCTATTCTTTCTGCAAGTAGATTTTTAGAATTAAAACGATGGCGCCATTTATCAATTTCGGATTTAAATATACATTTCTAATAAGTTTTAAATTAATCTGATATTTTTAAAGTATTTTTTACACTCTGATTACATTTTTTTAAATCGTAACTAATTTTATATAGTGTAAGAAATATTTTTTTATATCTCTTCATGTATTTTTATGAAGTTGAGGTAAGAAAATCTAAGTAAAATCTAGAAAGATTATTCATAGTATAGAATTTTTCCGCCCGGTATACTCTACACTGATGTTTTTTTTAGGTCAAGGGCCACTGCCTGCTATATCCTACACTGATGTTTTTTTAAGGTCAAGGGCCACTGCCCGCTATACCCTACACTGATGTTTTTTTTAGGGTCATGGGCCACTGCCCGGTATACATTTGCCCGATACTCCAAACACTGATGTTTCTTCTATCGTCAGTAAGTATTAAAATATCGAATAAATGTAATTATATCCACGAATAAATTAATATCACATCGGATGTAATAAATATTTGGGACATTCACCAAAGCGACTATGTGATTGTCAACAATCACCGGTGAAAGTCAACAACCACCGATTTTGGTCATTCACAGTAACAGGCACATCATTTACATAATAACCTCACCAGGACGTTTATTTTATACTTTGCCTAAATAACATCCGGCATTTATAATGCCTAGGCAATGTGTGAAATATAAATTATTTCATACTTTGCCGGCTAGTTTTAGGCATTATATATACATATATATCATACTTTGTCGGTAACACAGATATAAAAATTGGTTAAAAAAAAACATAAGTACAACACTTTAAAAAAAAATACTACGAAAAGTACCACATCCCTAATTTTTAGTCAAACAATACTTGCCATACAAATTATTGAAAATACTACGTATGGCAACTCTGGTGAAAGTAAATTCCGACTCTTGCGCAGTAAATTCTACTTTCCCCACCTTTGAAATAAATGGAATGATCCAGTCTCAATGAGATTTAAGGGCTAGTAAATATTTTTACTTCTCCTCGAGAAGTACTCAATTAGTATTGTATTTACGTGTAATTAAAAAAAAACAACATAAGTTCTGATGCTAATCTAGAAATTTTTTTATTTAATTAAATATCTGAACCTTTCAGACTCTTAATGTACCTTTAATTTTAAGAAACCTCCGTACTTTTCACGTTTTGCCCCTTGTTTAAAAAATTTTTTGCGTTATTGAAATAAAATAAAAACAACAAAAATATTCTGTAATTATAAATATAACGATAAATATACCTAATAGCTAAAATGCTTTTTAAAAACTTTTGGAAACCAAAATGTCTAAAAACAATGCAACATCGCAACCTACATTATTAAAATCACGTAAAATAAGGATTGCCTAAAATAAAAGTCAATTTTATATTTACCTCATGATTGCTATGCCATATTTAGAGATTCGAATAATTTAAAGGCAAATTTTATGAAACATATTAGAAGTACTATTTTTCAGTTCATTTGTCACATATAATACGAGACAATCAGATTCTTTTACCGTTTGCTCCAAAGAAATATTCAAATGTTTAACTTTACAAAATGACTTTTACGAGTAAAAATTATCAGAACTGCATATTTTAACAACTACTCTTGTTTACAAAAATTTAGAGCTGTTTCCATTGAGAGTTATTTTCTTTGTACACGTATCACTGAAATAATCCTTACAATCATGACGTCATTTAAAACTAATACTAATAGCATTCATCAATCATCATTAGTTCAAAATGTTAGCCACAGAAAGTGCAATCTTCTGAAGTTGTACAAAAAGAAAGTAAAAGTTTATGTATGTATTAATACACAAATTGATGATGTACATATGTAATGCTTGAAGTCACTGATCTCTCAGAAATTACACACTAATTAGCTGACATGTATTTTTCACTGTTTTTTTTTTTAATTTTTTTTTTTACTTCTCTTTATTATGTTTAACTTACGATTTAAATTTCACGTTCTTTGTTCTTGGTGTTAAAGTGACAGTAAATGATTGACAATTCTTAGTAATTTGCAATGATTGCTTAATATGAGGCATTACTTTTTCCCCCTACTATGTTCCACTGCCATACATTATAAACATTTTAAAAGAAAGGTTAAAGATTTCGTTTTCAGTTTTTTTTTCTTTATAATTGGTGTCTTTTGAAAATGATTATATGTCATCTGATGTCGGATAAAATTGACAATAATTATTATGCAAAGATTTCCATGAAGTTTTGTCTGATTTGCGTGTAGCGAGATTAGAATAACGTTGCAGTACAATGTATTTTTGCTATGACATTAAATAATCGCTCTACTCTAAACATTATGATCGAGTTAAAGTTTTTTACTATTATGTTGTCAATTATTAAGTCTAGTAAAGTCCATAATTTATAAGCAAAAAAAAAGATGAAGATAAAAAATATTTTTCATATAAGATAATCTGCCTATATTTTATATATTATTATAATCTGCACATTTAATTTGAACGTTTTTAAATAATGGAAATTATCTATAACAAGGTGGTCTATAAAGTTTGCTTTAAAAATATTTTTTGAATTTTTATCAAGAACGAAATCGAAAAAATACAGACATAAGGGTCTCAATTTAATAATATGCCATTGAAATCTGACAAGTCACAGTAAAGGAGGGCGAATGTAATAAACAACAAAAAGTTTTGATTGTGGCACTACACAGAGATTAATTGAAAGAGGATTTTTAGAAATATCTTCAGTTTCCAATTAATGGAGGCGAACGTTTATTCAGCCCGTATCCATTACTTTAATTTCACAGAATTTGAAGCGTTTTTGTTTTCTTCTCGCTTAGATACTGATTTGCAACCCTTTATGTGTATGAATTTTTTTAAAAAATAAGGATTTAAAAAACTCATATTAACGGTGAACTTTACCAGACTTAGATAAATAAATGAAAAACTTTATGCGAATATAAAATTTCAATTAATAATTTTTCTGCGCGCATTGATTAATTCTTGTAACTACAGTTTCAACCCATTTATCGTTACCTCATTTTAGCGAATTTTTGTTGAAAATTTGTTTGAAAATCACGGATTTTTTTTAAGAATGTTTAATTTTTACAGAAGCAAAGAACATTTTTTTTAATAATTGAAAATGGGAATGTAGAAAAATTTATCCATAGAATGTTGTCAACGTGTTAATAAAAATATGGATGGGAGATTTTATTTATTTAAATTGTGTGAATATGAATCTCAATATGTGATTCTTAAATTACGAGAAAGCAAATCGTGACATTTAATTTTAAAATAGTGCGAATACGAATCTCGATGTTTGATTTTAAAATCGAGTGAATACGAATCCCGATGTTTGATTTTATAATTGCATGAATACGAATCACGATGTTTGATGTTAAAATCGCGTAAAAACGAATCTTGATGTTCCATTTTAAAATCGCGTGAATACGAATACCGATGTATAGTTTAATCCGATGTATTAAAATCGAGTGAATACGAATCTCGATTTTAAAATCGAGTGAATACGAATCCTGATGTTTGATTTTAAAATCGCATGAATATGAATCACGATGTTTAATGTTAAAATCGCGTGAACACGAATCTTGATGTTCCATTTTAAAATCGCGTGAATACAAATTCAGATGTATAATTTTTAAGTCACTTGAACAAGAATCATTATAATGACTTTTTTAATCGCGTGAATTCAAAACGTGATATTCGATGTAAATTTCTGAAAATGTGGAACATTGATGCGGGATCTTAAATAGCGTAAATAGGGATCGCGATGTGTGATTTTAAATCATGTGAATAAAATTTTAAATCGCCTTTGCATCGCGATCCCTACAAAAGCGTAAAAATGAATATTTTTTTGTCAAGAATTCGAAAAAGGCAAACTTTCTTTAAAGAGACGGATTTTTTTTTTCTTTTTTAATAATTCTTTTATAGTAATTTTTTTTAGCAATTTGCAATTTCAGTAAAATTTTCCACGACGCTGAAAAATATTCGGTTAGTGTACATTATATGGCTCTGGCCTTTACGGAGCACCCTGTATACCGGGGGCTGTGACCCTTATACCTGCAAGTGACGTAATCTGGGTATTTCGGTTCTGATTGGTTGTTGAAACGTGGCATTTGCTTGGGTTAGCAACTTTCCATTCTATTTCGAACAAGCCAAGACTATCAAGTATTAATTCCTCCACGTTTCCATTACAAATAAGTTCCTCTAGGTGTATTGATTTGGAGATTGATCATTCTGTGGCTTAGATCAAAATTACAATCTGTGGACGAATGAATGGGTTCGCCTTAAAAACGGGTATGGCGTATGGGGCAGAAAGTCGAATTCTTGGCCATAGATGACGCCACTGGAAAACAAGAACAATCGCACTCCCTCTGTCTTAATGGCCGACGACGATAACAATAACAACAACAAAGAATGAACTCGCAAGCATACAATCATCGTAAGTGTTACATAAAAAGTCTTTCTAATTCTACTGAACATAGGTGAATGAGGTAAATAATAATCATTTGTTAAAACATTATTCCTTGAGTACTAGATGGTTTGAGAAAAAAAAAAAAAAACATTTATGTTCATGTCAAAAGTTCTCGTGTTTATCAATTAAATGTAAAAATTAGACTGTCTAGATTATGTTCAAGTGATTATTGTAAAAATTTTAATGGACAAGAAAATTGATTTTGCAATCTGACTTTGAAATGATTTCACACTGAAATAGTACCAAGATAATTTAAATATGTATTAAATTTGTTTGATGTAATAATAATAAGTAATAATTTTGAAGTCATTAACAATTTTTAAATTTTGTGGGTAAGGCAGGAATAGCCTGGTTCTACGGCGTTGGGCCCATGTCCAAGAGGTCGGGAGTTCAATTTCGACCAGTCGATGACTCCCCGTGTAGTAAATGGTGACTGGTGCGCGATAAATATGTCGGGTCACGAATTCCTCCACGCTCCCATAACAAATCAATAACTCTTTGGGTACTGAATTGCAGACTGATCTTTCTTTGATTCAGGTCAAAATTACGATCTGTCGATGAATGAATGGATGTATGAATGGGCCCACCCTATGAAGTGATGTGTGTGGCTGAAATCGTATTCTTGGCCATAGATGGTGCCACTGAAAAACAAGAAACGCACCACTCTGCCTTAAATTCACTCTGTTTCACCAAGCAGGCTTGCTGGCATTGGAAAGTGCCATTAGAAACAACAGCATCAACAACAACAAAATTTGTGGGTACATGTTTATCAAACATTTGCAAAATACGAAATCCGATTATATAAAAGATATAAAAGTTTTGCTCGCAAAGTTTCTTAAGAGGAGGAATGTATATATTTAAATTATTTTTTATAAAAAAATCAACGTTCATTTAGGTAAATTACTTCATATTTTTTTATGATTGTAATAAATTACTATATTGTAATAAAGTAAATAACAAATATTAAATGCAGTATTAGCATTGTAGATTATAGTTTGGTATCCACACATATCATCTCGTTAATTTCATCCCCAAAAATTTGGTCTTCAGATTCCTATTTGAAAAACATATTATTTAACTTAAACACTGAAAGTATCTTTAAGCTGTGAATTTTGGAGAACTACTAATCTGATGTGAATTGTTGATGAGCAAATATTTGTTGAACTTTGTATTTTTTAGTTTACAACCACTATTAAATTATGCATGGAAAATTTTATAGTTGCCAGAATTGGGAAGCGCTGTTTTTTCAATTATCTTTCGATGCTTTGTCTCATAGCCAATATGTTGTACCAAACCCTATACTTTTTTTTTTATCAATTCGGCATTGAAAATTGGGGCACACTAGGTGACAAAAGATTGTTAATAAGAAGGGCGATAACATCAGCGGTTTAAATAAAACCTAAAACATTTCTCTGTTTAAATCTATTGTAAAGAACGATATTATTTTCTGGTCTTCTAAATACTTATACTTTCCAAGGATGCAGTAAAAAATTTTATAAAGTTTTAGTCAGAGTTGAAGTTAAGCTATCTGAAAAATCAGAAGTTGGAGTCGCACCCTCTGAAATATCCTGAATTAGAGTTGGGTTCTTGGAATCTGCATAATATTCCGACTCGGAGTAGAAGTTTGAAAATTTCAACTTTTGTCTCCACAGCTTTGTTTCAAAATTTTCCCCGATGGCTAAAAATAAATTTTTTTTCAAAAAAAATCTGGCTAAGCTGCACTGGTTTTTGATACATTAGAAAAAATTTTTTGTTCAGATTTAAATTCAATCTTGTTTTGGAATTTTGTAAATCCGCCAAAGTTGTACCGATTTTCGGTACATTAATGAAAATATTTCTTTATAGATTTAAATTTCTTTTTTATGTAGAAAATCAAATTTTGAAAAATCTAACTAAGTTGAATAAATTTTTGGTTTATAATTAAAAACATTTTTCATTTAGATTTAAATTTGATCCAGAGCTCATTTATTTTAAAAATCATAAAACAATCATCTTTTGCATACCGAATTTTTCTTCCTTAAGATTTTTCCGCCATAAAGTGTTCAGCAGTAAAAGAGTTATTATTGCCATTCAGATTAAAAAAAAAAAAAACCCAATTATTTGCATGTGATGAAACAAAAGTTATTACTTCATGCTATTAGGATTAAAAACCAAATTGCAATAGCCACTAAAATATTGCACAGTATTTTTCTCACGCTATACCATCATTACAATATATATTAAAGACAAAGCAAAATGAGACATAATTAAATATTAAGATATACCAATTAAATTAAAGTCTTATAAAAATAACATGAAAATTAGCGATTTTATCAAAAATAAAACTAATAATTGAGGTTCGTGGCATTCAGTTACAAAAAAGTAATTTTCTTTTGAAAAAAAAGTAGATCTATTATTTAAGTATCTTTAATAAGTCATAAAATATCGTTTTATAACATTTTAATGAATGAATATATTTTATTACAAGATGGTCTTCTTTCGATCTTACTTCAAATGGTTAGGTAATATCAATAATAAAATAGAAATTCCAAATAGTTTTTATTGCTAACTGAATAAAATGTTTTATAATAATATTTCCTGATAAATATGAGTAAACTTAATTACATTGTTTATTATGGTTGTTATTTCTACAAAAAAAAAAAAAAAAAAATTCACAGTTCGTTTTTTGTTTGAATTGCTCTCAATTTTTACGTATTTTTATGAGTCCAAACAATGCAATGTTGAATTTACCTTAACAATATTGAATAACATTAATTAAAAAAAAAAAAGATTACATACGTTTTTTCTTTTCTCAAAATGGTGGATTCTTTTCACATTGAATTTTTTTGTCATTTTTGAAATTATTTTAGAAGACGCTGACTCTAAAAAGGCAAAACTTAGCAGTCAAGAATAATTGCACAACAGTCAAAATAACAACGCATGCACAACAGTAAAAATAATAGCGTTTTATTCTCTAAAAAACGCTACTTCAAATGACGATAACATAGACTGTTCGATGAATAGTACTAATGTTTAGTAACCTTAAACGTTACTATTCGTTTATAAATAGGAGGAAAAAAACTCTCTGCATTGATAATTTATCATAAATCATTTATGAGTAATTAAAACCAGTCACTCTCATCCGCATTTATTCTTTTATTAGTTAAAAATAATAATTGTGAATGTCAACCGTACAAATATTTATTTCATCCACTATATAAATAAATTTGAAAACACGGAAAATGAGAGAAATCGAAATATTTAAATAAAATTGAAATTTTCTTTACGTGTTGAGACTTTGGTTTCTTTAAAATTCGACATCCTTAAAAAAAAAAAAAAAAAGAGAGCAACTTTTAGAGTTAAAATAAAATGACCAAACGATTAAAAATAATTTCATGAATTCTATTAAATATAATAAAAGAAAACGATTAATCCATCGGATAGCTAGTAGTTGAGCCTTATACTTCGACAGGGCGCTGAACTCATTTGGAGAAAGAGAAGCACTATTATTGCGCTTTAGGAAGAAAAGAAAAAAAAAAAACTCGTCAATACAACAGAGTGGAAACTCTCTATATCTTATCTGATAACAAATATCATGTATCTCCTTATTTATTATCATATTCTGTTAAATGATAATATAAAAACTCTCTGTGAATTACATATATATTATGAATGAATAATACTTTTTTGTGATTTTTAGTTCCAAGTTGATTTGTTTTGCTTTGTTTTAATACAAAATTAGAGTGCGGGGAGTGCTTTTAATTTTTTCTTTTGATATTGTGCATTTTTGTCAATTTTCAAAAACAATTTTAAATCGTCTTTTGTTAGATTATTCTTGTAGTATTTCTGTTTTTTTTTGTAACTACCCCTGTTTATTTTTTTCTGTTAAATGACACATTCTACCATAAATAGAAAAAATAACAAAATCTAAATTGAAATTTTATCGAAAACCATTAAAGTAGTAATATAAGCATTAACGCTACGTTATTAGTTTGAAGAGGATTAATGGTACATGTAAATCATATAATTGAGATTGTTGATTAATATTATTTAACATAGAGATAAATTTAAGAACAAAAAAAATAGAAATGATACAAATGCGTATTTTATTCGACATAGATGTGAATTTATGAAAAAGAAAAAAATAGAAAATAATTGAAATATTTAAATTACTGATTTATGTGTTTAGTCAAAATGCACTTCGATTTCATAGATACACTTAGATTATACATTATAGAATTTAAAGATATACATTATGGATTAAACATTATAGAATTTAAACAAAATAAATTACCAAATAATTAAAAAGAATTTTATAACTATAAATAAACAATGAAGCCATTGTCTAAGTGTTGGGACGAACCAGCCTTCGTGCAAGAATTTTGATAGAACTGACCCATTTTAAGTTACAAGAAGGGAAAAATCACGAAAACCTCCCACGATCAGCCCAATAACAAGAGGATTCTAACCCGTCTACTACCATCTCTCTACCACTGAGGGTATTTTAATTCAGTACCGTGGACAGTGCGAGGCGGGAGCATCATTCTTAACAATCAGCCACCACTGGTATTCGAACCATGGTCACCTCATTGAGAGGCGAACGCTACATCCTCTGAGCCACAGAGACTCTATTGTAGCCATTTATTAGAAATCGCATGAAACTTGGAGACCGTTACATAGCTATTTGGAGATGAAGAAAAAACAGATAAGACTATTTGTTGGTCTATGCCAGTGTTTTTAAAAAATCATTTAAAAATAATGGGATTTTAATTTGCTAATTTAATTTTGTAGTTTCTAAATTGCCTAATTTATTTTAGGTGAGTTCAACATCTGATTATGCCTCGTTTTTAGCTATTGATTTCAATAGTCAAAATAGGTTTTGTATCACGTGTAATTCGTTAAGCCTTTTTTTTTCCTGTTAAATGGCACTTACGAAGAGAATCGAGAAATGTTTAGTTGGATATGACCGGGTACATATAGTACCCAGTGTTAAATTAAAAATCCAATTAATACAAAAAGGACATGTATTTAAATATCTGGAAGCTTTTAACCTGCAAGTGGCGCTATCATAGGTGAATCGCGGCTTATTGCCGATTCAGAATCCAATCACAATCGACACCCATGCGTGACGTTGCTTACAAATATCCAATTAAATCAAATAATTAGGCATAATCACTTCACTTCTTTTTGAGTTACATGTACCCTATTCCTTCCGTCCAGACGATTTTCCTTACAATGAGATCAGAACTAATTAAATAGCATAAAATTATTTAGGCTACACAGTTAAAAATTCCGAGCCATGTTGCACAAAAACTGGTATTCATTTGCTGGCTACATGAAATGGAGCTTAATTTTACCATATTTTAGTATTTTCACTAGCTCCAATTTTCGGTAGAAGGTTGCACCCAAAGTAGGTGTTTTGAAGAAGCAAAACAACTATTTTCATTCATTCTTTTTACTGCATTTATACATGCAAAGGCAGGATGCACAAAAATTTTAGGTATTTTTAAAGCGCTCAAATGCAGGCCAAGGTTGCTATTTGCTGTAAGTAGATTATTTCATGACGTACCTCGAACCATTTCATACTGTCAGTCAAATTTAAAAAGGCAACATAAACGAAATGAACTTTAATTATTATAAATAAAACATCTACCTTCCTAAATAAGTTGATATTTGTAATGACATGCACTAGTCGTCTTGATACCCAAGACCGAGTTGTAAAGAAAACATGGCGTCGTAAACAAATATCGTTCAGTTTACAGTCGCAGTCGAAGTTTTGCACCTTTTACCAAATTTTAGTGTAGTTAGTTACACCATGGAAATATTTCTCGATCATACTTCACAATTTATGGTGCAACTAAAATAAAATAATGTTTCATTTTTCTAAACTTTAGAATAATCAGAACTTGGCGCCAAATATTGGTTAAAGATCGACCGATTTTTTTTTTTTACAGTGTAAGATATAGTTCAAATGACTTCTTTTTCTTGTCCCGTTACGGGTAGTCGTCATTTCTCCTCAAAAAACCATGTCTTATATTTTTCTCATAACGGGGTTCAATACATTTCTTCACACAAATTTGGTTTGAATCAGAGAACTTCAAAAATAGTTCCAAAATAATCGTCTGCTTTTTTAACCTCACTTGTTGTACTGCACTTGCCTATTGCTTAGGTTAAGCCTTGTTTTTGATGACGCTTACACTATAACACACAATACTAAAAGTCAAAATTGCTAGAAGGTTAGTTACAGTAGCTCAACTGTAAACAATGCGCACCTGAAACATATGTACCATAAATTAGTGTTATTAAAAAAAAACTCGAGAGGTTTTGAATTCAGTCGCAAGTTATAACCTCCCCAAACTGTGCATTAAAATTACAAGAGGGTCTTGTTGTTTATACACTTATAAAAAGCATTTTATAATAACGTATGTATGAAATAACATTGACCTTTCTAGCTCGTATGAAGGGAAGGTTTCCTGCTGGAAGGGTTAAGAAAAAGATGATTCGTCATAATAAAAAAAAAAAAAAAAAAATTAAATTCGAAATGTTTTCAATTGCAAGTTAAATCACGCATTTAAATCGATAACAACTATGAAATAAATCAATAGATTTTTTCAGGTTCATGAAACGTCAACTATATGTGTACTGTACTAGCTCGCGAAAATACTTATTATCCGGCAAATGACTACAATATTTATATTTTATGTTATGAAAAAAAACATTAAAAGTCGTTTTACTCACTCCCAAGTTGAATTCTATTTTGTTCAGCTATATTATCAATTCTTTTATAGATAATTAGTTTTTTAAATATTCTATTCATATTAGTTTTTTTTTAATATTTATTCTTAATTTATTTCAAAATGTTATTAAAAATTTTTAAGAAATAATAAAAAACCTGGAGAAGACAGATCAATAATCCCAATGTCTGTATCTGATAATAAACTAGAGACTACAGAGTTAATAATTTATTACTTTTAGAAATATCTTAATCGGTTCGTTAAGAAGTCATCACGCAATTGAAATATTTTATTCCGAAGTTTAACAGTATCAGTTTTCAACGGTGTTTTCTTCTTAACAAAACATTTCGTTCATCATAGAACTATAATATATAAAGTTTAAAATAAAACAACCTTATCTTTTTTTAAAGAACAAGAAGATTGCGTTAAGTCGGAAGATTGTGCGAACATTTGTAGATTTAGTGCCGCCAAAGAGGTTTGTTCTTATAAGTATTAAACGCCCAATTCGTATATATTAGCCCAGGGCTATATACTTTGTTATTTGGGTGTGGTTTTGACACTATAAGGATATCTATATAAATGTATAAGACTTTTTTGTTCGCACCTAAAGATGTCCAGATTTGTTTTCTTAGATAAAATTATTTATCCATTTTAAATGAGAATTTTCTCTAATCGCAATTATCTCATGAATTTTGAGTGTCTTGTTTTAAAGGAGGGTAAAAGGTAACGTCTTTAACATAGAGAAAAACATTTTTTTTTCCTAATGAATATACTTAGAAAAACCAATTCTTTTGTTATTTTTTTCGTAAAATGTAAATGAGAAAATAGTGTACTGTGATTTCATAATGTAAATGATAAAATAAATGAGTGATTGCGGATTTTATGAATATTATTAAATTAGCATCAGTTGATTTTTTTAAAAATATATAGTTAGAGAGATCCTCGGCCCTAAAAACAATGGAAAAATAAATTATGTTTTCCATCTAATAAACATTTTTCAACATGCCTAAGTAGAAAAAAATATAATAAAATTACCGTAATGTATGGCAATGACATTTCTGGTGATAAAAAAAAAAAAATATTTCTGGGATTGAAAATCAAAATATACGCAAACCATTCATCTGGTAATGTTTCCGTTCAAATCGTTACGGTTTAACGGAAATTCTGGTTTTCGAAATTCTTATTACAACACATTTAGTAAAATATACAAAAAATGAAACAATTTAACCGGATAAAGGGTTTTCATGCTATGCTCTAAGATATCTTGATAAAAATGCCACATTTTCCAACTAATACCAAATTTTATCCCATATTATAAAACCGTATTTTATTCTAAATTTTAACAAAATAATTACCAATGAGCTTCGGTAAAAATCATCGAGTTCTTTAGTGGTCTCATAGAGTTAGAGAAAACGGTAAATTTTACCATAGTTTTGACCATATTTTTTTTAGCGTAAATTAGTTCAAGTTGGAATTAAAGAGAAAGCACTACATATAGTTGATTTTTAAACTTTCAAAAAATTATTCTTTTGTCGCGTTTAAAATGTATGATAATGTTATTTTCTAAAACAACTCGGTTAATGTTATTTTCTAAAATTCTCTATTTCTCGGTTTATGTTATTTTCTAATGTTTTTTTCTAAAACGCATGGTCAAAGTATAGAATAATTAGTTAACACTCATTCTATGAATTAGTAGTAAATATTTAGGTAATATAATACAGTGGAACCAGGGAAGTTGACCATATTTGTATGTTGATCACCTGTCTGTGTGGAACTCGGCGATCAAAGGCCAAATTGGTAAAACTTATTAAGCTGTCGCTTTCAAAAATAGACCTCCTGCATAAATTGGCAGCAAATTGTTGTTAAATCCAAGTTTGACTGCATGTAATTTATAAATAGTTGACAATACGAAGACAGCGTCACTCTATATCAGGGAATTCGACGCAGGGTGTTGCATAATCACCGCTTATAATATATCTTTTTTTATAATCTGGCAAAAAATGAAGTAAAAATTCTAAAAAAAATTAGGGTAACTAATATTAAAGTGAGAGGAAAGCAAAATACAATGAAAATCTGACAAATCAGTACTGAGGATGGAGGGATAAAAAAACATCAAAATTAGTTTTCTTACTGCATTAAATTTGAAGATAAGATATTTTTAACTATAGCCTTTCAACTTCTCTTAATTAATTTCGGGCAATTCTACCGAATTCATTTAGAGGTTTTTAATCCTCTGTTTCGCCTTTCTTATTCAGAATTTTTCATTTTTTCTTTTTATTATTTTTTCTTATTATTATTTTCAAGCTTAAATATTAACCGTCTATTCCGCTTTTGTACACTTTTTCGATTTCATTTTTTTTTTCAGGATTCTAAAAATATTTATTAATTGTGACGGTTTTGTTCTGTGTTGAATGTTTTTCTCTATCTAATCGGGAACTATTAATTTGAGAAAAAGTGAAGTGATTATGCCTACACTGAAAAAAAAATAGATTGTCAAT
This sequence comes from Parasteatoda lunata, assembly GCA_949128135.1. Taxonomy (NCBI): domain Eukaryota; kingdom Metazoa; phylum Arthropoda; class Arachnida; order Araneae; family Theridiidae; genus Parasteatoda; species Parasteatoda lunata. Next base: position 63,910,780 of record OX421979.1, on the reverse strand, counting down.
TATCACGAAAATTTCCTCGCTTTTGACCGAAACCGCTTCCTGGTATATTCTCCGTTCAATTTACTTCTTCAAGGAAACGAATTTCGTCAAATTTAAAGAAATACTTCAAAAGAAATAATTTAATTATATTTATAAAAAAATATCTTTCTTTAAAAAAATGGTGTTCTTAATGTATCAAAATTTTATAATAATTACTTTATCGTGAGCTTCATTTAGGTGTATCAATATCGCCCCCACAACACAAGGGCAAATATAATAAGGAGATATATAGTTTGTCTATAGTAAATATAGTAAGAACTCCCCGCTACAAAGTCTAAGGCCATCTGCTGCTATGGAAACAAGAATAGCATATTTCAGGGAGGGTAGCTTCTCTTCACTTTGGGTCTAACTTAATAGACTGAAGAAAAAGATTATCTTTCTCTCGTCGACCCAAGCCAAAACCAGTACTAAACAATGATCCCACACCCCTACTTGAAATAGTTATGCCTCGTTACCATAGTTACCGCAATGAGTTCAGACCAATGGTTACGGGAGCTCTTACTTTAGACAAACTATATATTTTTTTATACACCCATGCAATGCATCTTTCTAAATCAGAAATATTTATCGTTGTTAACGGCAATCAAATTTCAACAATTAACTAATGCGCCTATTTCTCACTCCTTCCCCGGCAACCCCATTTTCGCTCATTCTCTTACTTACTCCTGAATTTCGATTTAAAATATATTTATACATAAATGAGAGATTCAAATAAATAAAAATCACAATGGAAAAAGTTAGCGTCCACATCTTTATTAAACAAGATCGGTGAAAACAAATTATATATATATATATATATATATATATATATATATATATATATATATATATATATATATATATATATATATATATATATATATATATATATATATATAATTACTAAAAACATTGAGGTGTTCAGTTTTTTGTTTAACGTTCAGTACAAAAGTTCTTTGATTATTGATATCATTAAATAATTATTTTTAAAAGCATTTTCTAATTTAAATTAAAACTATTAGGACACTTCTCCCTTTGAAAACAAAAAAATTCGTTCTGCGTCTTATTTCAATTTTTGAAACATTATCACAAGGAAACAAAATCCTGAAAAGCTAACTACTAAAAAAATAATCTTGGGGGCATATAATAATGGTATCGGGACGGTATCGATATTAATAGCGAGATTTAATAAAAGTTCTTAAACGTCTAAACAGGAAACATAAAGTATAATGCTTCATTATTCACAGGAAATATATTGTTTTGAGAAACCTCAGATCCTACAAAAGCTTTTTCCAAGAAGCTGAAACAGAAATCAAACACAAGCTAAAATTGCAGTACATTTTAAAAATGGAATCATTATGAAAAAGTAATAGCAGTTGAATTTTAGATAAAAGTTTCTTTCTAATTATGTATTCGATAAAACTACAGTAAAAAAAGCTCTCTCTAGTAAGGGGGAAACAGCGTTTGCTAAAACCTAAGTTCTTTTTCGATAATAAAAAATAAATAAAATCAACAAAAGTGTGAAAAAAAAAAAACAATTTTAACCAGGGAGTTTTTCAGAAATATTCTAAATGTATATTAAAAATTATACAAAGAAATTAATAAAAGAAACGATTCTGAGAATGAATATTGTAGACTTTTGTCTTCCATATTAGTTCATTATAAAATAATTGAAATGATTCTTTAGAAAATGTAAAGCCAATTTTAAAGTATAAATAAACAATTAAATAAAGGGAATTCTTAAAAGCATAGTCAAATCATATATTCTTGGAATGTAAAAGCATTAACAGCATATTAAACATTCACAGCACACGATAGTTCATCTGTATTTTACAATAAATTAATTCGTTGCAATATCTTTTAATAAAAAAAAAAATTATCACTTTATAACTTAATTATATTTTTATCCTTATACGAGGGTTGTAAATTAGGTAATGGCAACATAGGTATAAGTCAATTTTTAATGAACTTTTAAGTACAATTGCATTACATTCATTCTATGTAATCACTAGCAAAGCTTATAACCTTTTGCCAAATGTCGGTAAGCCGTTGTAGACCTGTGGCAAGGTGTTGATTGTTGATGTGAGCGACCGAGCGCCCTACTGCGTGGAGATGAAACGTCATGAAATCCGCGACCTCGGAGGGATTCCTTCAACTTCGGAAACAGATTGAAGTCACAAGGACTCATGTCAGGTGAGTAGGGAGGGTGTTCCAGGATTTCCCATCGCAATAGGAGAGTGACTTTGTTTGCGACATGACAACGAGCGTTGTCATGCAGTACGATAGGGAGATTGTTGTGCAATAAACGTGGACGTTTGCGCCGCATAGCCGGACGCAGATGGTGCTGTAGAAATCGGCAATAGTAATCTGCGTTGACACTATTGTAGATACAGCATGTGTAAGAATCACACCGTCCCAGTCGTATGCCACAATCAGCATAACCCGACTGGGCTCCTGTCGAAATTTCTGTGGACGTGGCGAACCTTGGTGACGCCATTCATTTGATTGACGTTTTAATTCAGGCTTATAGGCTCGTGCCCATGTCTCATCAATGGCGACAATACGCTGCAGAAATGTGTCTCCTTCATTGCGGTATCTCTCCAAGTGGGTGCCAGCCAGTGCATACAGGTGCCATTTCTGAACTTTGGTTAATCGATGGGGAACCCAGCGGGAAGCAATTTTCCTCATGTTGAGAGAGATTATGCGCCACACCGTTTGATGACTCAGACCACCCTCTAAGGATGATTCTCGGACAGTCCATGGCAAGGAGACCGCTCAGAATGTAATCTGCTCTTGAGGAATGGAGGGCCGACCTGTGCGTTTCAAATCCGCAATCCCATTCCGACCCGAACGAAATGCTTGAGCCCATCGTGCTACTGTCCTATAAAGCATATGCGGCACAGGCTTCCACTAATCCTCGATAGCATTCTGTTGCATTTTTGCCACGGGCCACCTCGATTTTAAGATACGACTTTTCAAAACATGCTTTAGAGCGATGGAAACGAAACTCCTCACTTTAACGCCACACAACAACTACCCTTCTAAGCAGATAGACTGTTTTTTGCACTTTACACATCGACAACAGCGCCACTTCACCGCTCTCATATCCTATTTGCGCATGCCCGCCCCTCTGTGAGTTTCAAGGTTAAGCTGCCACTGTTTAATTTACAATCCTCGTAGTGTTTTTCATTTGATTGTATGAAAAGGGATCATAAAATTTGATCACTTGCTTCCTGAACATTGCAAGTACATAATTTTATTGGGTATACATAAATATTTATTAAATTTAATCATCAAACTGAAAGTAGACAAAGAAATTATTTCAATGATGAACAAACAATAATTACAATATGCATTTACATTTCATGAATATATTTTAATTAATACATTTCATTCATTCATATGCTTTCATGATGTTTATTGTTTAATTTAAAGTGCTTTTTGCAACTAAAAATATTTTTATAAAATATAATATTAACCACAAAATTATCTTCCATCGTCACTGCAGAATCTTTTTCATCTTTAGTTAATTTATATTATAATTTTTTTTACAAAATTCAGACTACTGAAATAATTTTTACTTAATATATTTTAATGTGAATATGTATAGTTCCTGATTTATATTTATTAGAAAAATAGTTGATAATTTTAACGTACAAATTGGTTTCATAACTTAAAAAAAAAAAAAAAAAAAAAAAAAAAAAAAAAAAAAAAAAAAGGAAAGAAAAAGATTAGAAATTTAATTTTAACTGATAAAATTTCTTAATTTAACAGATATCAAACTGTCAGAGGAATGCCTGATGAAAAATTCAGAGGTCTGAATACTTTAATGTCAGAAAACGTGACACACACCATTGGTCGGCGAGCATACAGACCTACTAGCAGAAGGCGGTTTCAGCCAGCTTCTGTCGAAACTGTGGTGCCAGTAGCCGAACGAAGGTGTTGTTGAAGAAGAGTCGCATTTATATTCCGGTGACTCCGAACCTTTAGCGTTAAATAACGGTCTTAATTGGGCATTGTTGTACGTCTACGCCCTTGCCCTGCTCTTCGGCCTGCATTTCCAGTCTCCAAAAAAAGGTTAAAGATCCTGGAAATTACACTTTGTGCAACTCCGACGGCTTTTGTTACTTCAACTTGTGTTTGGCCTGCTTCTAATCGGCCAACAACTCTCCAAGCTTCTGATTCGGTTAAATGACTTCGTTGAGATACCGTACTCATCGAAACAATACTGAATGACGATCATTCTTTTCCTTTTTGTCTTATATTAAGACAAAAGCTAAATCAAATTTCCTGCCGCTGAAGCAGGAAATACGATAGGTAGGTACTTTATTTACGTCGCACTAGAGTTGCACATGGGCTATTGGCGACGGTTTGGGAAACATCCCTGAGGATGATCCGAAGACATACCATCGCAATTTTGATCTTCTGCAGAGGGGATGGCTCCCCTGCTTTGGTAGCCCGACGATCTGCGCTCAAATTCGAGCACTTTACGATAGAACAGTTTAACGAGGATCGATACCGCCCACTCTCGGTCCAGACGCAGGCTGATCAGAGTGTCACCCACCTGCTTACTGACAGCAGCCAAGAATGATTGACTTCGGTGTTCTACTGCGGGACTTGAAAATAAGAAAAATTTGCATTTGTGACTTTTTATTTTATGCAAAAAAAGTGACTCTCCATTTTATGCTTATGCCGTTATTTTATCTAAGAATTACAATATCCTTTAATTGTTTTGAGCTGTGTAGTTTTAATTTTTAAAAAATTCAAAATATTTATTTTCAAAGTATTAAATTTTAATTTTTAAAAAAAAATTTAGAATATTTGTAAACAATTTTTGTGTATTTATTAAATAGTAAAACATAATTTAAAAAATGCATACGTTTTTAAAAAAATATTAGTTTAAATTGCTTACCGATTTCCATCTCTATAACTAATATAATGCGTATTTAGTTTTCCAAATTTTAAAATGTATTACAATTCTTAATTGTTTCTTTTCGCAAACAATAAAATTTTTATGTTCAATTTTCTCAGCTTTTTTTTTTTTTTTTTTAAAATTTTCAGTATTTTCAATTCTCAGTATTTGATTTTTCTATGTTCAACCTGTTGTTTGTACAACTTTCATAAAACTAAATCAGAAAAATATAATATTTATTATAATTAATATTTCAACGCGTATATAAATATTTTAATTAATAAAATATCTTGCATTATATGTTATAGTTTGATTTAAATCCATTATTACGTCGCTGGACCAACTTTAAATTAGGGAAATAATAAAAAAATGAATAATATGAGAAATAGTTAAAAAAATTTCATAAATTAACTTGTTCTTGAACTATGAAATTTATTCTATGATAAGGGATAGCAATTAGTTGATAGTAAAAATTCCTGTTTTGTTACTTAACAAGTTGATTTTGAAAATTAATTCCAATAAATTCCGAAACATAATTTCTCCCATTTTTTGTAAAACCAACACAAAAAAAACAAGAATAAAAAGCATTAAACATTTACATACTTCTGTCCTTTGCCGTAACTTTTTTTTTTAAATTATGAGAAGGAAGACTATGACTATTGACATACTCATAAAATTTGGTTAAATGTCAAACCATATTGAATCCAGAGCAAGTGAAAAAAATTATTGAAAAACATTTGAAGCATTTATGGTTATATGGTTATGGTTATACCCACAACGAAAATTTTTAAAATATTTGTTTTTAATCAAAAATAAGTTGCTTTTTATATTATTGATTTTTTTTCCTTTTGCAGAACAACGTTATGTTACGTTTTTACGTTACGTTATGACATTTTAGAGTGCCAATCTATGCGCGAGTCCCCTAATGGAATGATTCTTACGACGGGGTTCTCAGCAAATCAAGCATCACTGGCTGTTCTCAGTGTGCAGGTGGGTGACCACTTATGATTATTCTGCGAAAGGACCGAGGGTATTTGGTATCGGCCTTCGTCAAACTGATCGTTAACAGAATGTGTTTGACTTCACGCGAAGGTCGTTGGGTTATGAAAGCGAGAATGCCATCTTCTCTGCAGAGGATCATAATTGGGATTGCATGACTTCGGATTATCCGCAGGGATGCTTCCAAGACCATCGCCAATCCGGAATAGCCTGGTAGGAAGGGCACTGGGCCCATGTCCAAGAGTCTGTGGGTTCGATCCCTGCCGGCCGAATACTCCCCGTGTAGTAAATGGTGACTGATGCACCTTAAGTCTGTCGAGTCACAAAGTCCTCCAGGTTCCTATAACAAATCAATACCTTTGGGGGTACTGATCCAGGAGTTTCCTTGTCTTCTGGATTGGTTCAAAATTACAAGGCTACGGAGTTGAACATTAGTAGTCGTGAACCCTAAGAATGGGTCGGCTGTTCAACGACGGATATAAAATAAAATAAAATAAAATAAAATAACACATTACGCAGCTCCAGAGCGATGTAAGTTAACTATAATAAATTCGCTGTTCGTGAATTTAAACTTACCCTCTAGTAGAAATACGAATTAATTATTGGAAATATTGTGCTCTTTTTTCATGGGCATGAGCCTTCTTTGAAGATGAAGACCTGGGATTTCATTTAAATTAAAAAGCATATTAAATTTTTTAAACCCATTTTTAGGACAAATTTTATTGTAATTTACTTTATCTTTAGGATGAAATTATTTTTACCGAAATTTATGTAGTGAATGGGATTGGCGTCATGATAACACGTCACTATTTAAATTACTACAGAGAATTATTTGACGTTTACAGCTTAGGGTAGAGTTCCCCAACCTTTTCATCACCTCGGACCTGTCAACGTTTGATAATTTTACCGCGGCCCGCTGGGGGTGGGGGGCGTTGATTGTTTATATTTTAGATTATTTTGATTTATTAATTTAAATTTAATTGTATTTAAACACGCCTTCAAAATAAAACAGAGTTACACCAAAAAATAAATATAAAGTGATTTAACATTTTAGACTTACTAGAACGTTAAATCAATGAGAACCATGAGCTTGTTTCTTTGCAATGGGACGGTTCCATCTGAGGGTAATCGGAGACAATGATGTATTACAAACATTGAAAAATTTATGTCATTGCCTTCAGATGTCCCTTTTTTTTAAATACACTCTATAACAAAAAAAATCGACGCACACTGCCGAGCCAGATTACAGCGGCGCATGTCTCGATCAGGCTGGAATGATGCCGACTGGGGACGTATAGTCTTTAATGACGAATCCCACTTCAAACTGTGTCCTGACGATCATCGAAGACGTGTTTGGAGACGCACAGGGCAGAGGGGGGATCCTGTCTTCACTATTGCACGCCACACCGGCCCTCAACAAGGCATTATGGTCTGGGGTGCCATTTCCTTTGACAGCCGGACCCCTTTGGTCGTCATTAGAGGTACACTTACTGCACAGCGGTACGTCGACGACATCCTAAGACCTGTTTTGCTACCGTTCCTTTTGCAGCGCCCTGGGCTGGTTTTTCAGCAGGACAATGCCAGACCACATTTGGCACGTGTTGCTATGAACTGTCTGCAAGCTTGTCAAACTCTTTCTTGGCCTGCCAGATCACCAGATCTCTCTCCCATCGATCATGTCTGGGATATGATGCGAAGGCGATTGCATCTGGCACGGAATGTTGATGACCTCGTTCGACAATTGAATCGAATTTGGCAGGAAATACCGCAAGAGACCATCCGGTCTATGCCACGCAGTGTGGCAGCTTGTATCCAGGCTAAAGGCGGGTCAACACGTTATTGAACTTGTTACTGTAACTCTGCAATAAATTATTCAATTGTTCAATGTTATGAAATTTTAATCATTTACTATTCTGTACATTGTCTTCCTATCCACCAATTTTCGTTTAAATCGGACAACTCCTTCTTGGTGCGTCGATTTTTTTGTTATAGAGCGTAAATAAAATTTTAAACACAGATATTTTTAATTTGGGGTATTAATCTAGGAATTTAAATTTAGTTTCAATGAAATGGGCGGCCCGGTACTATTTGATCCTCGGAAACACTGGCTTAGGGTAGTAGAACTACAAACTGTATTATTTACGATACACTTGGCAGCTTTTACGAAGAATTTTGACTACAGATCATTTGGCGAAGATGCTTGCTTCGCTCAAGCGCAATAGTTATCAGAAAAAAGATGCTGGTTAGCCAAACGAGACTGTTTTCACTTTGTATTTATCGATATCTAAACGGCAATTCGTAAACAAAATGGACAATATCATTTCTATCATCACTATCTCGACTCATTTCATTTGTAATTACTTCGTTTCACTTCATTTAGTATACTTGAGAGTTCCTAATTATTGATTTCTTTCGAAGGGGTCACAGCAAGGTAGTTGCGATGGAATGTCTTCGGATCATATCTAGTATGTGATATAATTTTTTACTCGATGACGATGTATTGGTGAATACGAATTATTTAAACGGGTGAGTTTTATTTTTCACTTTAAATATATTAAAACAATAATTTTTTTTTAAAAAAAAAAGTTGAATAAGTTCATTTTAACTTAGTTCGTATGTGCTTATTTTAATCCATTATTACTTTAAATTTGTGTTGGACATATTTAAAATGTAGCTTAATAAATGAATATTATTTTAAAAAAAAAAAAAATACTGGTTTTTATCTTTTACTAAATCGAATTTTAAATTATATTGTTAGTAATTCTGCAAGTTTTAATATAGTCCGCTTGGCAGAGAAACATCTTGATGTAATACGAAGTAATTGATAACTAAATCGAATATTCAAAAACTAAAATAAAATAGTAATTTAATGAAACGAAATAAGATTAAAATAAAAGAAATTGAAGAATACTGATTTTTTTTTCAGACATAAACATCATAAAGTAACTAGATCAAATAAGTGAATAAATAATAAAAAGAGACACTTGATTTAAGATCAAATTTACTTTCAGCGTTTGTTATATTTTTAAACTGAAATTATCACAAATTTAATCATCACATATTCAACAACGCGTTTTTAAAAGAGATGAAAAGTGAAAGTTATTAATCTTCAATTAAAAAATACTGATTTTTTTCAAGAACAAACATCACAAATTAATTAGATCAAATAAATGAATAAATAATAAAAAAGATTCTATTGATTTAAGACCAAATTTACATTCAGCGTTCGTTATATTTTTAAACGGAAATTATCACAAATTTAATCATCACATATTAAGCAACGCGTTTTTAAAAGAGATGAAAAGTGAAAGTTACTAATCGTCAATTAAAAAATACTGATTTTTTTCAAGAACAAACATCACAAAGTAATTAGATCAAATAAATAAACAAATAATAAAAAGATCCTATTGCTTTAAGATCAAATTTACATTCAGCGTTTGTTATATTTTTAAACGGAAATTATCACAAATTTAATCACATATTAAACAAACGGGTTTTTAAAAGAGATGAAAAGTGAAAGTTACTAATCGTCAATTAAAAAATACTGATTTTTTTCAAGAACAAACATCACAAAGTAATTAGATCAAATAAATGAACGAATAATAAAAAGATCCTATTGCTTAAGATCAAATTTACATTCAGCGTTCGTTATATTTTTAAACGGAAATTATCACAAATTTAATCACATATTAAACAACGCGTTTTTAAAAGAGATGAAAAGTGAAAGTTGCTAATCGTCAATTAAAAAATACTGATTTTTTTCAAGAACAAACATCACAAAGTAATTAGATCAAATAAATGAACGAATAATAAAAAGATCCTATTGCTTTAAGATCAAATTTACATTCAGCGTTTGTTATATTTTTAAACGGAAATTATCACAAATTTAATCACATATTAAACAACGCGTTTTTAAAAGAGATGAAAAGTGAAAGTTGCTAATCGTCAATTAAAAAATACTGATTTTTTTCAAGAACAAACATCACAAAGTAATTAGATCAAATAAATGAACAAATAATAAAAAAAGATCCTATTGATTTAAGATCAAATTTACATTCAGCGTTCGTTATATTTTTTAACGTAAATTATCACAAATTTAATCATCACATATTCAACAACGCGTTTTTAAAGGAGATGAAAAGTGAACGTTTTTTTTTTAAATATTTTTTTTAGTAAATATTTTTATTTAAAAAGACAGTAAAGAAGTAACTTACATTTTTTATCTCCGGATTATTTAAATTAAAAAGGGAGCAATCTCTTTAACGCTACGACCTTGACGATTAGGTCATTATACGCATCTCATATTAAACATACTAACTTCTAAGAAATCGTTTAACTAAAGACCGCTTTTTATAAATGGGGGAAAGCAAGAACTTTACTAAAACAAAGCATAAAAAAATCATTTACCAGCTTAATTCTGACTTTTCTCTCTCCTCTTTATGCACCGCCACCGACTTTAAATGACCACCCTGCTACCACTGAATTTTTTCCATACACATTTATTACTTTAGCTCTCTTATTAATTCAACTTCAATAAGCTTCTTTGTTTACACAAAAAAAAAAAAAAAATTGTTTTGTTACCTTGGATGATTTCAACATCTTGTTTAAAATTAATAGTCATTGTGGATGCTTTAAATACCTGAATTAATCTCATAGGTTTTGTACATGGATGAAACGTGAACGCTTATAAACATTAGCTAATCATTGCGCTATTTAAATAGTTATAAAATTATGGCCCAATAAGTATATTATTAATGTTATTGGGCTTTTTTCGAAACTTTAAATGATATAAAACTAACCTTGGTGCATAATTTCATATGTAGTTTAATTATATAACGTAGACAGTTGTATAAGGAGTTTGAACAAAATACAAACATTTTGCTTGCGTTTAGCATTATTGCATTCATTTACTTCTCTTCTTATTTTAAATTTTTTTTGTTATTTAATTCCTCTTCACGGGCATGTTTAAAAAATTTTAGACTTTCTTCCTTTAATAATTTCTTAAGTCATTTTTTTTACCAGGTCTTGGTATTGGGTCGAAATTATCTTTGTGTATAATTTTATACTTTATTTGTTTATCTAACGTTCACGACTATGTTAGTAAATTTGAAAAAAAAAAAAAAATGCTAACTCTTTACTCAGGTTTATAAAATAAATAGCATTCTATTAACCATTGCCAATTTTACATTTATTGTTTATTACATTCATTATTTAGTTTGCTTATTGACATATGGTTAACTATTTTGGATATTCTTTTTTTAATAACTTTAAAATGTTTATCTTTTGGTTAAAAGTTTTGGAGAATTGCAACATCGGATATCAGATTTTGTTATCGGGTCAACAATCATTGCTTCATCGGACTTGTTAAGTGAAAACTTCTTTGCTTCCCCCCAAAAAAAAGGACACTTTATGTGTGCACGTGTCAGTTTTGATGAAATGCGCATGCGTCCGTGAAAAAATATCAAACTTACGTAGATGAAAATAAGAGATTTTGCCCAACTCCTTCAATTAAATACCCAAAAGTAGTGGAATATCATTTTAACTTTGACCACAAAAACTTAAATCTAAATAAATATTTACGAAGGCTGTGAGCAGTGGTCGGAATAGTATAGTTTGTCTACGGTAAAAACTTCCCCCGCCACAAAGTCTGAGACAGTCTGCTTCTATGGAAACAAGAATAGGTCATTTCTGGGAGGGTAGATTCTCTTCACTATATGGCGAACACAGTAGACCGAAGAACAATATTCCCTTTCTCTCGGCGATCCGAGCCAAATCCTGTCCCAAACAATGATCCCACACCCTTACCTGAAATAGCTATATTTCGTTACCATAGTAACCGATACGGGTCCAGACGAATGGCTAGGGGAGTTCTTACTTTAGACAAACTATAGTGAAACGCCATTATATTGCAACTTCTTACTAAAACGTAACACAGTGAAAAAAATCAAGATTTGCCGATACCGTGGTAATTGAAAAAAACCACGTAGGCGCTTCGCGATGGATTACGAGAAATATACGATTTTTTAAAAATTCGATTTCTTAGGAACTATTTGACCACTTTTGCTTAAATTTTGTACTTTGCCTTGTAAAATTTTATTCTTTAACCAATTCTTTCTCGCTCCCGTGAAAATGACTGGTTGAGATTTCGTTCGTTATTTCTCGCTCCCGTGATATTGACGGGTTGGAAACTAATTCTTTTTTTTTTTTTTTTTTTTTTTTTTTGCCCGGAAAAAATTTTATTTCTCATTTTACACACCAGATAGCAGTACGGGGATATTTTTAAAACACATATTTTTAAAATTTTCCTTGCTTACTGGAAAACCAACATTAACACTGAATGTTGGTTTTTCCTGAAAATTAAATTTTTTAAAATTTCAATCTAAAAACAAAGCAAAAATTAAAAATGAATATATATAGATATTGTTCATACACATAGTTTCATATAATTTTCAGGAATAAAAAAAAATAGACATTTTTATGACCGTTTTCTTGAAAATTAAACGATCATTAAGGGGTTAAACTGATTGTCAGAAAATTTATACTTGCAAAAGTTTTTTTTTTTTTTTTTTTTTTTTTTTAACTTTTATAAAATAAAATAATGAAAAACAATGAATATATACTCAAAGTTTTTTTGTATGCATATTTTCCATCGTTGGCTTAACGAAATTTATAATTATTTTTTAAAAAATTTCAATTTTGCTCAAAAATTTCGGTGAAATACGCAAAAAATAACATTAGTAGGTTCAAACTTGGACCGCTTTCCTGATCAAACTAGTGGGACCATATTTCCCAGATTGCAGCTACCTCCTACGTTATAGGGGTCGTCAAAAAAAATTAGGTTTATTCAGAGAAAGAATGTTTTTGTGTTTGATTTCGAAGCTTGAATTATCGTCTGCACTAATTAAATAGTTTATTCGAGGACACCTTCTTGTACCATTAAAATTGAGCTCTAAGGACGTAAAGATTCGATCATTAGATCAAAAGTTATTCACGATGTCTGTTTTTTTTTGTTTTTTTTTTTGCGCACTGTACGCTTCAGTAAAACTACATATCCACGGGCCATAAAAAGGCAATAACCATAATATCTATTTTAATATTAAAAAAATTTAAATATTTATAAGTATTTTATTTTATTATATAAAATATTATATTTAATATTCATAATATTAAACCGGAAATATTTTATTTTATTTTATAACCATCGTTGAATAGCTGCCCAATTTTTGAGTTTACGGTTACCATTGCTCGACTAAGTAACCTTGTAGTTTTGAACCCAATCCAGAAGACAAGGGAACTCTTAGATCAGTACTCCCATAGATATCGATTTCTTATAAGAACTTAGAGGACTTAGTGACCCTGACAGGTTTAACGTGCACAAGTAACCACTTAATACACTGGGATTCTTTGGCCGGCTGGATTTGAATTCCCGTTCTTCCGCATGCGAGTCCAACGCCCTACCAACCAAAAAAAATTCATTCTTTTAAATTCCTTCATAAATCTTATATACGAGGGTTATTTTTAAAGTAAGAGCCGATACTGCACATCTTGTCGAGTGACTTCAGTTAAAGGTCGACAATTCTTACGCCAACGTCTACGTCAACGGTAAGTCTACGCCAACATTACGTTTCAGGTCGATGCCGTTGCTAACTGTATGGTTATACTGCTTTGTTTATAACTATATTAATCAGTAATCGTGCCGATTAAAGTGCGTTCAGTTTTTCTATCTAAAAATTTTTTTGTCCTGCTGACATCGGCAGCTTGTTTACAGTGAAGGTCAAATGAATGTCGAAAATGCGCATAAATAGTCAAGACTTTTAATGAAGGAAGAATAAATGTTCATGATGAAGAGCGATCTTGACTGCCTATTGTCATGAATTTGATCATCCAACATACAGTCCTGACTTAGCACCATCAGACTGTTTCCAAAAGTTAAGTAATTTCTTGGTGGAAAGTGCTTGGAAAATGATGTAATGTTGAAAGAAACTTTTACTAACTAGTTTAAAGGTCAGATGGAAGAGTTATTTGATGATGGGATCCAAAAACTGTTGCCCGAGACTTAACAAATGTTTCAATATTAATAGTGACTATGTTGAAAAGTGAAAAAGCGTCTATAATTTAGTTTGTGATACAATTTACGTTATTTCTTTCACTCCATTACAAAACGGCTCTTACCTTAATATGACCCTCGTATATACAGGTATCTACTACCACTAAAACTATATTAAATATCACAATAATTAATTAAGCATCACTGGCGTCAAAAATAGTTTTTTTATAGCCTCATGAAACGGAATAGTACCTGCATTTTTCAAGCATAATGTTCATATGCAAGAGTAAATTTAAACTTAGAAAATGGATTAAATAAATGTGAGTTAAATAAAATGGCTTGAAGCTTCATTAATGGTAGGTATGTCTAAACGGTATTAATTTACGCTTAATTTCGATGTTGATGTTGTTTTCTTGAGTTGATATCTTTCAATTAGACGTTTTGTTTTTTATTGCTTGTTCACTCGCTGATACATACAGTTTTTAGTTCTTCGTTGCCAATGCGAAGTATAAATTTAATTATTTTTTTAAACAATATATGCATTAGTGTTTTAAATAATATAGATTGGTTTTTCCTTTTGTAAGGAAAACCCATAATTTAAATGCTACGAAATTCTACTAAGATATTTCAAAGCGTCATATCATTGTTACGCGGATAATGATTTAAGTAGTAGAAGAAAAATTATAATGATTATTACTTCTGACGTGCAGTGTAATGAAACACTAAAAAAAATGCATTCTAGATTTTCGCGAATAACACAGAAACATAAACTCACTAACAGGAAAAAGAATGAAGTTGTAAAAACTTTATTTTCTATAATCATTTCGAAGGAATAACAGAAGCCGAGCCTATTATGTGAAGCCTCATAAATTCAAGATAATTACAGCCTTCAGAATATATTTCACTTTCACACATATAGCCATTGTCCGAAAATATTATTATCTTTCAATGGTAGAAACGTTACAAAAGGAATTGTGCTAGTAAAAGTAGTTTATTTTTAATGTTATAGTTATCCATAATGTTTAGTTTTTTTTAACGTATGTAAGGTGTTAAATGTAAGAGGTTCTTAACCTTTCTTAACCTTTACAGAACACTGTAAGTTGGTTCTGAGATAAAGTGTAAAGAAATTACGAACAGACAAACTATTTAAACCAGAGTGGTAACAAAATCTCGTTCATAAATATAAGGATAAAAATAATAAAACGCATATGTTATATATAATTGTTAAAAAAAAAAAAAAAAAAAAAAAAAAATTGCTTTTGTTGTACAAATTCTAAAATTCAAATGATAAATTTTGAAGTAATTACAACCAACATTTTTCTAAATTATATTTGTAATTAAACGTTAAAATAATTTTTTTTAATTCTAGAACTAAAGACATTTTTTAATGACGTATAAACGTCTGTCTATTAATATCTCAGCATTTTCAAATGGGATAATTACAAGTGACGTAGTGTGGGTATCTTGATCCTGAATGGTTTTCGAAACGTGAGATTTGTTTACGTTAGCAACTGTTCTTTCCATTATATTTCGAGTAAGTCAAACCCGTCAATTCTTTTAAATGATCCATTCTATATTCTTACACAACGATTCTTTCAAAAAGATTTCAATTCTTTGGCTATACATTTTTGACTTAACACATAGACAGGCATGAAGCCGTGTAAACATAAACAAACTAATTATGCATCGAGGTATACGAAACATCATTGCATATCATGATTGCAATAAAATACATAAACAAATAATAAATCTAAGTTAGGTAAAAGGACGTAGACGAGAAATTATATTTCAACAAATTTGATGTGTGATACGGCTCTGTTTTGAATTAACTTCAAGTTAATTAACATTCTAACTTGTATGGAGGAACTAAACTCAACTTGAACACGCCATTTTGCTCATAAACGATCAGCTGAAGCTGACTTCATAGCTCACATCTTTGGTTATCCTTAGTCTTCTTCTTGAAGTACATGTACCCAATTGAAATTTGCCACATGATACATTTACCATGCAGGGTATTCTGTGGAAACTGCAATCAACTATTTTTTTAATGTGTATTGGGTTGCAGTTTAAAATTGAAATTACACTTTGCCAAACCGAAAAAAATACTAACAGTAAAAATGGACTAAATAATTAGTAATGTATGATTTTGAGATTATTAAGAAGTATATTTTAAATTAGCTATCACAAAAATTTTCGACCATATCAGTAGTAATACAACTGGTGTGCCCCAAACCATTTTTAAAAATATTTTTAAATACCTTTACAAAATGCCAATGATAAAAAAAAAAAAAACTGAGATCGTTGAAACCTAACAATATATATAGATTAGCTGATAGCAAAAATTATTATTTATGTTGATTAACGAGTCCACAGCTGAAAATGAAGACAGATAGCGTTGCGATAGAAGCTCATTTTAGTTCTCACCGAAAAATGCCCTATTTTTAAAACAAATCTGAACAAAAGACACTGAGAGATGGATCGGAAGCTTGTTATTACGATGACTTGTTATTCAAAGAACATGAAAATCTACCATGGAAGATAAGGAGCCGAACACCTATCTTCATTTTTATCCACTGCATCTCGTAGAAAAAGAATTTTCGTCATGGATTTTGCTCTGCAAATTAAACAAACATAGCGCTCATAGCGACTTTGAGAACATTTTCTCAAAATTAAATACTAAATCCAAAATATGATCTGCATTTTTCTCCAATAGGAAGAATCCCACCACGGTATGAGTATCGTCTTTTCTTTTTTAAAAAGGAAAATTTTTTTCTTTTCATATTTACGTTATAGTGGCATCTTAATATGTACGCTGTAAACGCTGTAAAAAAAAATAATTTCTTAAACTTTAATTTTAGAGCTCATAATCGGGAAAAATAACGTCAGAGTAACGTCTCCAATCTTGTTTCTGCCCGCTTGCTTAACGTTATGAAAAGCCTCGCAAAAGGGGAGCTGGTACAAATTAAGATGCTGGTGCCTCATTGTCACACTAATGAAATCTGACAAATCACAATCACAATCACAAATCACACCGCAATCACCATGTCTGTTTGATTGCGGAAGGACACAGAGAAGTTGAATGACGTTTATTAAAAACACCTTCTAGTTTCATCCCGCAATCAAACAGGTTTTCATACTCTGCTTTCACTCTACTGTTAATAATGATTCGTCAGATCACGAAATCTTTATTTTTTCGTTTTTTTTTTTTAATCGCTTAAATATGAAACTGCTACTTCGAACGTATAAACTTTTTTGTTTTCATTTTCGATAAGAGTTATAAAAAATTATGTTAAGGGGGCAATCAAATATTTAAAAAAAAAATCCGTTATCCTCTCTAAAATATTCTTTATTTACTGAGGGCTCAACCCCTGCTCGCTTTGCTTAGAAACCCCCATGATCGCTTCAATCATTTGACTAAATGAGTAGTTACATCTGAGTTTAATTCAATTAAAAGATCCCAAAATATTTTATCGTATTAAAACAGTTTTGGTTTCATGGATTATTAATATTTGATTCTGTAAAGAAAAATTTGAAACCTAAGCATTGATAGCTTGTTCATTATTGCAACTTCATCTATGTTTTTATTTAAGTTCCAATTTAATTTTTGGTTAGAAAAACTCTTTAAATATTTTTTCCTCGATATTATTTACAATGATAGGGAGAGAAAAGTTAATTCCTAACAATGCCTTGCAATTTCGTATTTATTATTTCCATTGCATATTGTGAGTCACCACATTTTCACAAAAAGCTTATAATAAGTAAATATATATTTTTTTACTATTTAATAAATGTAAAACGGTAACTTAAGAAATGTAAACGTAGAAAGTCTGCAAATAGTACTGTAGACTTTTAAGGTTTTTGAGAAAAAGATTTAGTTTGAAAATGTAATAAGTGATTTATGCAAATGGAATCACATTATGAATTTAATTGGATTCATTAGTTAATTTCTTAAAAAAAGATCAATACTAAGTGAAGTTTGAAAAACGAAATCAAATTATATATCTACTTTCTTAAATAGCTATGACCATTTTCATAAATACGTACTTTGAACAATGTCTATGTTGCGAGCTGTCTCCATTTTCTTAAATAGCTGTGACCATTTTCATAAATGTGCACTTTGATCAATGTCTATGTTGTGAGCTTTCTCCATTTTCTCAAATATCTATGACCATTTTCATAAATACGCACTTTGAACAATGTTTATGTTGCTAGCTGTCTCCATTTATAGCTATGACCATTATCATAAATACGCACTTTGATCAATGTCTATGTTGTGAGCTGTCTCCATTTTCTCAAATAACTATGACCATTTTCATAAATACGCACTTTGAACAATGTCTATGTTGCGAGCTGTCTCCATTTTCTTAAATAGCTGTGACCATTTTCATAAATATGCACTTTGATCAATGTCTATGTTGTGAGCTTTCTCCATTTTCTCAAATAACTATGATCATTTTCATAAATACGCACTTTGAACAATGTCTATGATGCGAGCTGTCTCCATTTTCTTAAGTAGCTGTGACCATTTTCATAAATACGCACTTTGATCAATGTCTATGTTGTGGGATGTCTCCATTTTCTTAAATAACTATGACCATTTTCATAAATACGTACTTTGAACAATGTCTATGTTGCGAGCTGTCTCCATTTTCTTAAATAGCTGTGACCATTTTCATAAATACGCACTTTGAACAATGTCTATGTTGCTAGCTGTCTCCATTTATACCTATGACCATTATCATAAATACGCACTTTGATCAATGTCTATGTTGTGAGCTGTCTCCATTTTCTCAAATAACTATGACCATTTTCATAAATACGTACTTTGAACAATGTCTATGTTGCGAGCTGTCTCCATTTTCTTAAATAGCTGTGACCATTTTCATAAATATGCACTCTGATCAATGTCTATGTTGTGAGCTGTCTCCATTTTCTCAAATAACTATGACCATTTTCATAAATACGTACTTTAAACAATGTCTATGTTGCGAGCTGTCTCCATTTTCTTAAATAGCTGTGACCATTTTCATAAATATGCACTTTGATCAATGTCTATGTTGTGAGCTTTCTCCATTTTCTCAAATAACTATGATCATTTTCATAAATACGCACTTTGAACAATGTCTATGATGCGAGCTGTCTCCATTTTCTTAAGTAGCTGTGACCATTTTCATAAATACGCACTTTGATCAATGTCTATGTTGTGGGATGTCTCCATTTTCTTAAATAACTATGACCATTTTCATAAATACGTACTTTAAACAATGTCTATGTTGCGAGCTGTCTCTATTTTCTTAAACAGCTGTGACCATTTTCATAAATACGCACATTGATCAATGTCTATGTTGTGAGCTTTCTCCATTGTCTTAAATATCTATGACCATTTTCATAAATACGCATTATGAGCATTTACAGAATAGAAAGCTTTTCAATTTTTATCAATATAATATTATGATTTGAATAAAGAAATCTGATCTTTATATGTGAGAACTGGACAGTACCATATGTCTATCTCTCTAATGAGAATGCATAGACCGGTCATCATTTTCATCTCATATTTATATACATATTTTAATTATACTGTTAAATTTTCTTACTATTTGTATTATAATAATAAAATCCAGGCATATTTTTCTTAGATTGAGTGACAATAACATCAATTATTAGGAATTTTTTTTTTAAAAAAAAGAGACGCCAATTGATTTTAAATTAAAAGAATTTAAGTTATGATTTTATACGCTAGGATTTTTATTTCTCTATTATTCTTTGGTTTTTCATTGTCAGTTATATCAATCACAAAGTAAATATATATCCTAAAATAATAGCTGATGTTATCTATCAAATAATTTGCGAAGACAAAAAAATATGTGATTTATTTTTCGATATGTTACAAGTATTATATTATGTCTGTTTTTAATATTATAAGAAAAACAATCTATTATTACTTTTTTGTAAAGAAAAAAAATGTCATTTCCTTTTTAACCCATCGTCTCCTAACTCTGACGAATCGATTTATTACCGCCTGACTGCGAGATCATGCAATCTTCGTGAATTGAAGGCATTTTTCAGTATACTGAAGAGTTTTGTGGGAGTAAAATAGGCAAAATTGTTTATTTACTAAACAGTTTTGCAATTGATTGATATATTGTAGGACGATAACGAAAACAGATATATTCCTTAAAGTAAACATTCGAATTTCGTTTATTTTTTTTAACGAAATTTTATTTTTTATTTCATAACCGCCGTTAGGCAGCCAATCCAATTTTCGGGTTTACGACTAATATTGTTCAACACCGTAGCCTTGTTATTTTGAACCCAATCCAGAAGACAAGTGAACTTCTGGAACAAATATCGGGAGAAAGTTTGCCTTTGTAGAAGACTTTTTGATGGAACTAACCCACAATTGAGTTACATGGAGAGGAAGACAACGAGAATCTCACACGGTTAGCCTGACGGCAAAGGGACTCTATCCCACGATCCCTCTATCTCTCAGGATATTTTAGGCAGCACTGTGACCAGTACAAGCCGGATGCGGGTTCATATCAGCCAGGCATCGATGTGATTCGAACCCAGTTCACCGCATTGGAAGGCGAGTGTTCTATCCTCTAAATGAAATGACGTTATTCTGTATGAACAGAAAGTATTTTATTCATACATTAAAATCAAAACGGTTCATCACCTATCGTTTATGAAAAAAATGACAGAAAAAATATCTCAAGTTTGAATGATTGTTTGAGTTAATTCGTTGTCACCAACGTGCAAAGCCACCTTTATCTATTGGATTTAAATTTGTTGATTTTTCTTTAATATATTGGATTTAAAAACTCAGAGAGTGGCTCTATTGGGTTTCTTGGAGATCACAATAGACTCAAACATTTACGGATAAGGGAATAATCCCTTTTTTATTAGTTAAAATTAAGCTAATAGCTAAATAGATAAAATTAAAAAATAATAATAACTGAGAAAATATATTGGCCGTTGGGGCATGATATTTTTATAATTGATGAAGTTTACATAATCTAATAGAATTTCATAGCAGTAATTTTTATTCCGATAAAAACTTACTGGTTCTCGTGCTTGAAGTTTAATACGAAGTTTTTAAAATGAGCAATAATCTGTTAAATTTTAATTCCTTTGTTGTTACAAAGTTGGGAAGTTAGTTTGTCTAAAGACGAATAATAACTGCAGTATGAGAAGATGCGTTTTCATGGTGTAAAGCATATGAGTTTTCTAGATACACTTCAGATCTTTTTTGACGAATTACTTTTCACCAAACGCCGCAAAATGCTAAAAAAAAAATATATTAATTGTCTGGTCAGTGAGTAAATATTTATAACGCACATCACCACTACAAAAAATCAAGTAGTCAACATTGCCTTTATTTTTGAGTGGTTTTATTGTTATTGTGTTACTATCGATATCTAGATGGACGTTAAATAGACAGTAAAATTAGAAAATTGACAAGAAAATCGCGTAATTTTAACAAAATTTAGAGAGAAAATAACGCATAATGCATTTTTTACGAAAAATTCGGTTGTTCAACATTTTTGCCAACTTGGCAATAGTTTTGGCGACTTTGCAACCATTTTGCCAACAAAATGATGGTTCTAGATTTTGAAACGATACGACTAACATTTACGGAGTTCGTGCTGTAATTGAGTGTTCGTGCTGTAATTGAGTGTTGAAAATTCCTGTATTTTCTGGAAGATTCTACTAATAAAGTTTTGGAGTCTCAAGGACTGTTTTATTCATCTCCAATCTAATCGACACTCCAATCGACCATTTTTTTTAAAGAGTGCGAAATCAACCATCAAAACTTAACAAATAAAATAAATTATATTTCTTTTTTCAATTGGGGTGTTCGTTTTTATTTTCTTTGATTCGAGTTTATTTTGTTCAGCTAAATTGAAACTAACTGAATGAACCTAGTTACAACAATTCAGTGAAAAATGATTGTTATTACGTGCAGCCACATATATTTACTCAACTACGGACTTTACGTTTTCAAACATTCAATATTACACATGAACAAAATACAAAATAATTAAAAGTGTATCTGCATATAATAAATGGAAATGCGAAGGAGATAGTTCTTTCGCGAGATAACTGCTCTATTTATATATTAATAGATCGACAATTGCCAATAAATCGACTTCACCAACAAATAACAGTTTATTTAATAATTAACAGAAAACATAACATATCATGTTCCGAGTGGATATGACAATAATCATATGGTTCCGATGAACCGAAACTTCACCATAGAAGTATATTTTTATCAAAAGACAAAATTAATAGTAATCAGATATCATATTGTAATGATTCACAATGGAATCAAACCACGAACTAAAATGCTTGGGAGAAAGGCGTTACTCAAACTCGCCAAGGCGCCAACATCATCTTTAAATGAAATTTCTTTTGAAATATTCAATTTATTCAATTTCAAAATTCCGTTTCTTCTTGTTATTTCAATGGAAGAAAATCAATGCTGAAATTTTAAAACTATAAGTCTCAAGATATGGTGGTTTATTGTCCGATTAACGACGCCTTTTTTTTCTCACCAAAATCACCGAATGAGATGGAGCACTTGACTGAGGGAACACTGATGCTTGGGAAGAAGAGAGATGGGGAAATATAACTACAGGCTTGTTCTATTTGTATTACAGTTCCATTTTTTTATCTATTCCTTCTGGAATAAAAGAAAAGGAATAAGACATCCAATATCAAACTTTTGTTTGATATAGACAAACTTGGTGAGCTCTACAATTACTACTTTGATCAATAATACTTTCTGGTGTGAGCAATAAACAAGCTCTAAGCGTGTTTTTCGCGATTAAAATTTTGCTACAGAAGCAAATGAGACCGCTTAAAAAGTTTTTAACGAAACTAGTAACGAGAACAACATTTGTACTGAACATGTATGGGATGTTCAATTGTTCACGTACCGCCTCTCCTAGTCAGTGGGTCACCATATCGACTGTTACGTCACCAGTGTGTAAATTACGTCGCTACTTAATTTAAACACCTCGTAGATTCAAGTTTTATTACGGACAATAAAAAAGAAACTACCTAATATCTCTCGGACCAATTGAACATGATGATTCTTGAATAAAATTTAAATTTTTTGATGCGCTCCCACATGAAATATTTTTTATAAAACTGCTGGACAAGAAAAAAATAGAATAAAAACTTATTCAATATTGTCTCTTATTGTCAAACATTCAGTTTGATTGATATTTTGAACATTAATTCAAGTGGGTGGTCTATCTTTTTATACCAATCAAATACGAACTCGATAGATTACTGTAACAACGTCATCCTTCCTGTGAAATCAATTTTAGGGAGCAACGGTGAGCGATCAGATTTCGCTTCAGACTAGGGCACATTGGCTACCTGGCCTTCGGAGATAGTTTTTTCTTGTCAATATACCAGGTTTTTTTGGTGGTTTAAGGCATTTTCAGGAGGAAGAGAGATGATGAAAGCTGAATCATGAAATATAAGGTTTTTAAACACAAACACCCGTGGAACTATTGACGGATTCCGACATCTTGAGTTTTCAAATCGTCAAAATGATCTGCGTCAAAGCGTCTTGTCACACAGCAATATGTTTTGGTCAATAAACACATTTCTTTGGCACCTCAACAACTTTACTCAATTCTCTTTGCTGCGGTTTGAGTTCATGTAACTGTCCTCTTTCAGAGATTGGAAATTCGAGAGACGTCATTTTAGAACACTTGTAAGCAGTTAAAATGCTCTAACCGTTAGATGAAAATATATTCCAGTATCCAAGTTCCAGCACTGCTTCTAAGAGTGAAGGAAACCATCGTCGAAGCTGGATGACTTCCCAAGAGAATAATTTCGAATCATACAATATTTAATTATAATTCTATTCGAAAAAAAATATTTTAAAATAAATCCGTATTGTTGCTTATTACAAACATCGCTTGCGTTTAGCACAGAAAAATCTTCAAAATCAAGTCATTGGCGATTTAACTGTGAAGCTGGAGATCGAAACAAAAGAATATTTGCAAAATTATACCCAAATTTACAAATCCGAAACAATATTTTTCTTAAATCAATATCCAAAAATTTCCCATAATTATTATTTGGTTTCTTAACAAATACTTGGTCGCAGACTTGGGTAACAATAAAAAAGACCTAGATGGTGTTTGTCTTCAGCAAAAAATGTAATAAAATAAAAATAAAAATAAGTGTTTTAAAATTACCATGTGTTTCGAAAATGTTATAACATTTTTTTTTCAAACATTAAACAAAATGAAAAAAATTGTGTTATTAATAATAAAAATATAAAATATCATTGCAATTGTACTCTTTATTAATTTTAATAATATAACATTGTATTGGAATGGATTTTTAGTTAAGTTAAGAGTGAAAGAAATTATAGATTTTTCTCTGTATTTTAAAGAAGAACTATAAACATATTTCTTAAATTTTATAAAATTATTTTTTATGATTGTTTAAATTTTGATTTTTATAAAAATTCATGAGCTAAACTAAATCAACTTAAGAGATACCATTCTACAAAGAGATAAACTAAACCTTCAAAACATCTGAGGTGCGTGTTCAAATGGAATGAAGGGGAAAACAAATAAATTCTGAAAATTTATGTCAAAAAGAGTCAATTTGATTCTGGGTGAAAACCGATTTAATTAAATAAAAACGATCATTTAAGTGGCAAATATTAAGAAGCAATTTTATATGTTACAGGAAAAAATATTTTGTAAATGTACTTGAAATTTTTCTTTTCAATTTTAATTGATTCTTTTTTTTGCCACAGAGTGCATTTTAAACATTTCCCTTTTTTCCCTCTTTTATTTACTCTACTTTATAAAATCAAATTTTTCTAACTCATAAAATTCTCAGAATTTAAACGGTTTTTTGTGTATTTTAGTAACTGTAATTGCCAATTTTAACAAATCTCGTAAGAACTGCATCTAAGTTTTTGAGCTTTTTAAAAATTATTTTTGTTATTTATCGATATAATCATTCAAATCATGAAGTCATTTTATGAAAGTATAAAAGTATTCTTTAACTATTACACAAAAATTACAAATATATTTTTAATTTTGAACTTCAGCGTAAGAATTGTTTAAACGATTGAGCTAAAGTAGTCAAGTTTTAATAGTAAATCTTACGTGGTTGTAGATATCATCAGCTCATAATAACAACTATTAACTATTTTTGTTTTGAGAAATCAAACTCATAAACCTTTCAGTATTGCAATGGCGTGGAAAAAACAAGTTGGTTTTAGAATATATTTCTTCTGTAAGAGAAAATATGTTTTTAAATAAAAAACAGGAATGTAAAAAATATAATAAAAGACTCATTATTTCTTTGATTTATGCTTTTAAGTGTTTAATCAGAAAAAGGTTCACGATGAAAATAGTATTTAAAGAAACATTTACCGAAAAAATTAAGATTTTTAGTTAACATTCCAGAGAAATATTCAAGTCAGAGGCTGAGCTAAATCACTTTCTTAATATCATTTTATGAACTGGGTTCTTGAAAATCGTCAAGAAGTGAAGTAATAATGCCTAAGGCTCCTATACTATCTAATTCAGGGGCTCTAATAATGCCTAGCCACGTAATTGAAATCAGATTTAATTGGATGTCTGCATGCTACGTCATGCGTATGTGTCAAAACTGATTGGCTTCTCAATCAATTGGTATCACGATTTACCTACAATGTCACTTGCAGAGATCCAATTGACTTAATATTGTACCTGTTAATGGCAACCAGTTGTTTACACTATTTTACCTCAACACAAAACATATTTCAATTGATTGCTACTAGTATTTGAATTATTATTTATAAATTTTCAGTAGACAGGTAAATGAATACAGCTTAGACATATCCATTTGAATGCCCGAAGGTACCTCTGGCAGATTCAGCACGTATTTTGATGTATTGGTAACGTGGAAAAAACTTGACTGCAGTTAGTTGAAGTGATTTTTATTTATTATCAAACTAATTACCCTCCTAACTTTAATTGACTATCAATTTAATTAATTAATTATTATTTTTTTGCTTTATTCAGTTCTCAAAATGTGTAATTTAAGAAAAATGTATTCTTATACAACGAAATAACTTATATGTATCGTTTGAACACTTATAGCTGAAAAATAATTAGCAAAGCTGTTCAGGTTTAATATTACAAAGTTGAATAAAGCAATTACAATATAAGATATACCTATTTTACTAAAGTATTATATATTAACGCAATTTAATAAAATATATTCGTCATGAAGATGACACTAAAAGCACTATTCAAACATGGATAACTATCTAAATTTACATAAAATAAAATATATTAATTCATTTTTCATTTCTATTTTTTGAACTTTATTCTGAAACGTAAAAAAACAAACAAAAACAAGAAAGAATTTTTATTGCAGGAATGTGAAACAGGAACACTTATGTCTAACAGACGGTAGCAATTAAAAAAAAAGCATAATAAAAATCTAAATCATTCTATATTTTGACTGTGAGCATGGCACCTAAAACCATTATGCTTTACCCTTTTGTGAGAACGCGTGCTATTAGATGAAGGAATCGTGAGCTAGAAGCCCACCCCAAACGAATACATGTAACAGCGAAGGGGTTAAAAAGTATTTGGTACCGGTGACACCCGACCAATGAGACTGGCTGTGATTTCTCAATCACGAAAGAGCCATCACTGCCTTTAGTGGTCTAGGAAGTAGGAACTGTTCTTTTCCGCTTTTCTGAAGTCACGGTATGCAAACGAGCAGGTAGTCTTTGTAAAGGCAATGCAAATTGTAGAGCAAAGGTTGATGCTCACAAATTGATAAGGACAGGCAAAGATAATTTTTTTTTCCTTTTCAAAACAAAATGCAAGAATGATTGTGGATAAATGTGGAGTGATTGAAGAAAAATCTCTTCTAAAAATTTAAAACAGTTTTTTAAAACGAAATAATTAATTATTAAAGTTATACAAAATAAAATACATGGTTGTAAAATATTTTATATAGTTTTTTTCTTCAAAAATATTGCATACATTATTCATATTTGGCATATCGTTATTCGTTATTTAAATAAGCTGAGCAACACAACTATTTTATACTGTTTAAGACCTTAGTACTTGGCACTCTTTCTAACAAAATGCTTTATGGCCATCCCTTGTATACACATGCCCGGTATACCTTTCGTTGATTTTTTTTCAAAGTTTAAACGCCTGTTCCCTGCACGTAATTTCCCGGCATTCTCTGCACCGATATTTTTTCTAATAAATCTCCACTGCTCGAATAAATAGTCATGCGCATAACCAGATAAGAAAACAGAATGTAGACGCTAAAACTATTTAAGCAGAAACTTTATCTAAGAAAAACAATATATCTTCTAAGAAATCAGTAAAAATTAACAGCAGATATTGCTCGATAAAAGCAGTAAAAGAAGACTATATTTTTACTGAATTTAAAGATGATTGCATAGAACTGGAATATTAACATTTAGTGATTTTTTTTATTTTTTAAAATAGTATTAAAAGACGATTCCATGGGGGGAAAAATTTTCATAATTTTTTTTTTCAATAATAAGATACGTAAAAATAGTCTATGAATAGTAAAAATAGTCTATCACAGGGAGTGAAATATGGTATTAGACGCCATTCGAATAAACATGAAAGTGGAATGATCATAACAAAAACTTATTATCTTTCTATTTCAAAATTTAGAATATAAAAAGAATTAGAAAATTTACACTTCCCATTGAAGATGAGCAGAGAAGAAAACAAGTCAATGAAAGATTTGAAACTGATGGTTAAGCTGAGGGTTTGATTAAGGCAGACTCAAAAATCATTCTCACCTGCTGATGCAAAAATGTTAATCAGGAATTTGGGATCTATTAAGGAACGTTTTTTCATATTGTATGTTTATTAATACTTTGTCAAAACGCAGTTCTATGAAACAAAAACTTCTTAATGTTAAATAATGAACTATTCTGAATCCTGTTTTATGATAGAAAGTTTCTTTTCATAGTAAAAATATACTTAGAGAGTAGATTTGATGTTTTTTTAGATGTCTATTAGACGTTAGAAGTTTAAATAATTGTAAGAGTGCAGTATTCATATTAGAAATCCGTTACTTCTGCGTTTCCAAGTTCAGAAAAAAAAAAAAATGAAATAAAAAATTGGCACTTACATGGCAGATTATTGTAAGTGCCAATAGCCAATTATAGGCAGATTATTGTAAGTGAGAAGTTCTTCATGTTGATGCTCATTAATTGATAAAGGAAATAATCCTTTTTACCTGATGACGCAAAGATTTTTTTTATGATTTTTTATTCCATTAGTACTGAGCCACAGAAAATAGTCTAAAAAAGTACATATTTGTTTTTTCTAAAGTGGTATTTTTTCTGTTTCCTACCAATTTAAATTTAACAAAATAAAATTTTTTTAAACAACATAATATTTGTTTTACTAAAGTGGTATTTTTTAACAAAATAATATTTAACATAATTTAACAAAATAATATTTGATTTTACTAAAGTGGTATTTTTTTCTGTTTCCTACCAATTTAAATTTAACAAAATAACATTTTTAAATAAGACCCAAAAATATAAATATTAACATTATTAATATAATTGGGTAGACAGAACTATTTTTTTTCTGAAAAATACTTTATAATAATAAAAGTTATAATTATTATAAGTTATAATAATAAAATACAAATATTTGAGCAACCACTTATTTAAGAGAAAGAAACTGTCGTTTTAAATGAGCGTTAGGCCCAAATGAAGTTAGAAACATATATATTTTTATAGATACTAAAGATTTTATTAGTTCCTATACGAAAGACAGTTCCATGGAACAAAATATGTTTTCATTATAAAATAAGGAGTTATGATTAATTTTTAATAAAAATAAACACTTTGTTCCATGAAACAAATGTTGTCGTATGCCATTAAGGCAAAGGGTGCGCTTCTTCTTGTTTTCCAGTGGCGCCATCTATGGCCAAGAATTCGACTTCCACCACGCACATACGTCACAACTCGTTTATTGGGCGGACCCATTCATATATCCATTCAATTCAACATATTCAAGTACAATTCAACAATTCATGTAAATTACATTTCAAAATTCAATTGCTTTAAAAAATGCGTAAAATTTTTTAAAGGTATTTATCACTTATGATTTTAGAGGGGAGAGGACAAGGGTTAATACCATACTGAAGTGATATGAAATATTTATTTCATGCTCAGGATGTAGATAAATTATATTTCAACAGTTAGTTGCATAAAAATAGCAACAAAAATGTGTTAAAAATATTATTTGGTATATACCTAAAACTTTTGGTTTTCCTTACTAGGAGAGGTAATATCCTCCTCAGGGAATATGGATATTTTGTTTATACTAGAATCTATATGAGTTATTTTCTAGCATTTATTTCTTTAATAACCGAAATAAAATGCGCATTAACACGTTGACTGCCACGTCACATATATTCGGGTGACAGCAAGGTTTCTTATCACGCCGCGTCACCCGTACCGGAGTGATGCTTATTTGACCATTTGCGGAGGATATTCGCATGTATTTGAAAAAAATATTTCACTGGAAGTTACAAAACTATAGAATTGTTATAAAAGTGATACAAAAATTATTTATTAAGAAAATTATTGTGAGCTTCGTAAAAGCTTTCTTGTTCACCGCTATTTAACTCACTAAGAAATAAATGAGACATTTTTCTTTTCAAAATTGTGACGAATTAGGGTAAAGATTTTTAATTATACTCCTCTTTACTTATCAAAGATTCCAAATGATCGTGTAAAGTGGTCGGACGGGAAACAGTTGCGAAGCAACGGACACAAATATAGAGACATGATACCAAGGAAACAAACGGAACGAGAAATTATTCTTCTGACCCCCAGAGACTCGCATTATTAAAATATCGCTGGGACTACTTCGCAGAATACGCTTCGTATAGTGGGGTACTCGAGGCATGAAGGAGATTTCACTGTAAACGCGTGCAGCAGTCAATGTGTTAAAAAAACTTTTTAAAGTACCTAAAAATGATAGTTTTAGGGGAAAGATTGTCACCTAATATGAGTATATTGCCAAGATTTCAAAAATGTATATATTTTTTTTTTTTTTACATCATTCATTCTTTTTTGTAAACAAGCAAGATCTCAGCTCAATTAAAATAACAAGAGCTCAATAACAGGCAATAAACGTAAAATAACAGGCAGGAGCTCACGTTTGTAACGTTTAATTCGACAGCAAATTCGATTAAATTCTACCAAGCAATTTGAGATAGGATTGTTGGCACCCACAAAAATAATCGTTGCGGATGACTGTCTTCAAGGTTAAGATAAAAAAAAAATAAAAAGAGAATTCAAATGTTAATATTCTTCGAAACCAGTTAGAAATTTTGTGAACCCTGTATTTAAATTATTTTTATTCCTTTGTTTTTGGAAAAGAAATCAGTAAAAACAACGTAGATTCAACTGCCTATCCAGATATTTAACCATATAATTAGATGTTTGTTTATTCTAAAAACAATTTAAAATTGAGGGTCATGGATAATTAATTGTTTGGCTAATATGGTGTAACGTCAAAACAACTTGTTTTTTATTTTCGACACATGAACGCTCTGCTTGATTTTTACATGGTGCATATCACGGGGGTTAAAAAGACTTATTATCAAGTAAATGAAAACGAAATTACAATGAAAAAAAGGGTTAAGTAAGGTAATCCAAGTAAACAAGGGAATAATTGTAACCGGGCCGGGATAGCCTAGTCAGTAGGGCGCTGGGCCCATGTCTGAGAGTTTGTGGGTTTGAACGCCGCCGGCCGAAGGCTCCCGTGTAGTAAAGTGACTGATGCACGTTAAATCTGTCGAGTCGCTAAAGTCCTCCATATTCCCATAACAAATCAAAACCTCTGGGGGTACTGGATTGGAGATCGATCGTTCTCTGATTCAGGTCAAAATTACGATCTGTGGATGAATGAATGGGTCCGCCCTATAAATGGGTGCGACGTATGTGTGAGGTGTGTGTGGCTGAAGTCGGATTCTTGGCCATTGGATGGCGCCACTGAAATAATAACAAACGCACACTCTGCCTTATATCTGCTTGGTTTCACCAAGCAGGCTTGCCCGTGTGGTAAGTGACATAAGAAACAACAACAACATAATTGTAACCACAAACATACTATAATTTGTTGTTCAATTATAGATTGCCGAATCACAAATTATAGTTTAACAATCTATTTTATTTATTTACAAACTCGTCTACTAATTCGTAAATTTGCTCATTCAATGTTCTTTGTTATTCACTGAATTACTTGTTCCTTAATTTCTTTTCTTGATTTATTCACTATCATTTGCCAATTCAAGAATCGCTGATAGCGATGCTGTATTGATAATAAAAAACATTAAATCAGTATGACTAATATCCATATTTTTTAAATTTTTTTTATTTTTAACAGTGATTTTCGGTTGTTAGGACTATAATTTTTAGTGTTTGAATTATATAAATACATATATAGTTATATATATTTTTTACATATCTCAACTATAACATAAAATAGTGAACTAAATTAAAGAAGTGAAATTTTATTACACATATGGAAGGTATATTAAACTAAACGGATATATATATATATATATATATATATATATATATATATATATATATATATATATATATATATATATATATATATATATATATATATATATATATATATATATATATATATATATATATATATATATATATATATATATATATATATATATATATATATATATATATATATATATATATATATATATATAACATCAATAAAAATAATGGAAACAATATGTAAATAAACAATTACAGTTATAAGTTTTTTCTATCTTGCATCTATCTGTTTGCTACAGTTCGATAAAAATAAAATAAAAATTTCGAAAAAACTTAATTAAACAGAAAATTTTATTAAGAATAAATAAAATTATAAGCGAATAAACAGTTTCTAATGTTTGATTTTTTAAACTTGAACTCACTAAAGTTCTAATAAAATTGAAATTCCAATAATTGAAAAAATAAATTAATAAAATATATTCAAACTAAAAATACAATTAATAATTAATGGAGCTCGTGGTGAATGAGCAGTTTCAGCTGTAAGAATAGTAGTCCTTAACATATGATTTATGCTTACAACATTATACAAAGAACTGTATCAGTGTGGTCTAGCCTTTGTTTGAATTTAAAGGTGATCAAGTCATTATTTAGCTTTTAACATTATTCCCTATAATTTAATATTAAAATGTAATTTCTAAGTTCCTTTAATAAACATTGTTCCTAATAACAAACATTCACCTCTGCATAAAAAAATAAATAAATAAATAAATAACTTAAAAAAAAAAAACAGTTTCTTCAAAATAAACTGTAAATTTATGAGATCGTATTCAAAAACGATTTTTTAGTTTGTAAACACAATCCGGAAACATACTCAAAGCAGATTTTAACAACTCTATTTCCAAAAAAAGGGGGCTGTCATAAAAGGCACTTAAAAATGACTTCATCAACCATAAGTACTCCAAAAAATATGAAACCGCAAGAGATGATAATCTAGTTTCGTTTATTTCCTCACATCCTACTGCTTTAGAAAAATCTATTCATTTGTTGAATTTTATCCTAAATAAATCTCTGTGAAACTTCCTACATAAATCTAAATGTTTTGCGTGAAGGTAGGAAATGAGTCTATTAAACATTTGTAGCTGTCAGTGTTATCATGTTATGGACTGTTCTCATCTCTTTCTCATTTATTCTTCCCTGAAGTCATCAAGATACTTATCCATTGACTTTCACTGTCGAATCGAGAGTGGAACAGTTCAGTCGATATACCCTTCCTGTTAAGTTTTTTTCTGTAACCGTTATTTTTTACCTGTTACCGAATTTTGATTTGTTTTTCTTTTTCCGAAAATAATGGATTTCTTCAAAAGGTAAATCAGACGAGGAGCCAAATGCTTATGATTTGTTTCACGTTCATAATGGTTAGAAATTGAGCTTTAATTAATGCAGACGATATTTTACTTTAGTTACGAAATTAGACACGTTCGTTTCGTTTGCCAATTTTTTTTCTTCTAATATTTTTGTTGACGAATTTTTATTTGTTTTTCTTTTTCTGAAAATAATGGAATACTTTAAAAGATAAGTCAGACGATAAGCCAAATGCTTATGATCTGTATTCACGATCGCTACGCTCGAGTACGCCCTCTAGCGGGAGCCTGAAAATATCGGGTATTAGTTCCAGCATAACCATTGGCAATGACGGGCGCCATTTTCTTAGCAGCAAATAAGAAGCAAAATTTCCCTAAGGAAAAGGAAGAAGAACTTGAAAAAACTAACCAGAATATGCCAAACACTGAAGCAGAACACGCCAAGCATTTGAAGAACAATTTCTCAATAATTTTTACCTTTCTATTACCAACAACATAACTTCTGATTTCATGATTACTTGCTATTACGGATGTGTGAATTACGGTAAAATAATTTTTTCTGTCTTCAATTCATTACAAATTAAAGGGAAGTCAACATTGCTTTCGTCGTTCCAATTAATAAATGTGAATTCAGAACGTACAGAACTGTAATAGTTATAGAATATTCTTC
Source organism: Parasteatoda lunata (assembly GCA_949128135.1). Taxonomy (NCBI): domain Eukaryota; kingdom Metazoa; phylum Arthropoda; class Arachnida; order Araneae; family Theridiidae; genus Parasteatoda; species Parasteatoda lunata. The sequence goes on along the minus strand of OX421979.1, from coordinate 63,877,171 downwards.
TTCCTTATAGAATAGTATATATTTCTGTATCTATATAATTCCGAAAACAACAATAAATAATCATCAAATTAATTGAAATAGTATCATCATTTGTGCTGATTATTAATAAATTTTTATCGTTTTCTTGGTAAGTATTTTTTAGTTTTGAAAGAATAATTTCAACTTGAATTCAGCTATTCTGTTTTTAAGCTACCTATTTAAATTCATGTCGAGATCTTACAATTATCAAATTTTTATGTGTGGTATGTTATCTAAAAGTAATGAATCTATGCATTTATTATTTTAAAATAAAATTTTCAAACGAAGAACATTTCATTTGGAATTCTGCGGATTTATAAAATAGGTGAGTGTTATGATTTTTATAATAAAAAATTTGCTTAAAAATAATTTTTTTTTCTTATTTGATGGTCATTCTCTACAGAATTGTTTTTTACTTCTGATTAAGAACTATAAGAATAAAAAAAAGAAACAATATGAAAGTTTCTATTTCAATATGAAGAATTTTTAAAATCTTTTTTTATAATAAGAATTCTTTATTTCACGTTTTTTAGTTTATAGTTTTCTGATAAAAATTGTTGTCAAAATACATTTTTTTGAAAAATTAAATGGTATAACATTATGTGGCTATGTATATTTCTTGCATATTCTAATGTTTGAAGTAATATGATTCAGAAAAGTATGGACTAAAAATTCCGGACTTGTGTACTAACGCCACCGCAACTACAGATTTGGCGGTTTTTAAGTGCAGCCAATCTCCACCTAAAATTTTTACGACAAATCATAAAATAAAACACTTTATTTAAAATCAAAGTAGTTAATCGGATTCCGGTGGAAAATGGACCGATATAGAGTTTAACATAGATTCAAAACAAGCTCTATTTTCTTTCACCTGATGTGCTGTCGCCATATGAACTGTAACAAAATAAAAATTCCAAATGAAATTACATTTCCAAAACGTACGTTTACCATAATAAAGTTTCATGTCATGAGAATTTGCACATTTGCGTTTTTTTTTTGGTAAAATATTTCGCTCCTGAAAAAATAAAAATGCATCTTGTTCTATTTTTGGCAAATCTCAAAGACGCATTTTCGTAGCACTAAAAAATGGCGTCAAAAAATCTGCAAACAACAAGGCAACAAAGAATCCAAAAGATTATATCCAGGATTATTTGATGATAATTTTCTATAGAATGGTTTTCCACTTCCGATTATGAATAAAAATAAAAAAACACGAAAGTTTTTTATTTTAATGTGAGGAATTTTTAGAATTGTTTTTTTTTTCTTTTCGTAAACATTCTTTATTTTACGTTTTTTAGTTTCTAAATAATGATTTTTATTGAAACTTAAAATATTTTGATAAAAATTGTTGTTAAAAAACTTTTTTACAAAATTAAATTATATAAAATTATGAGGCTTATGCATACTTTTTGCTTATTTTAATGTTCGAAGTAATATGATTCTTAAAACTATGGAATGTAAAATTTAAATAGGTCTTTTATGTTAGATCATTAAATTTACTAAAACTATTTCTCAGGCATTAGGTTTTAACTCTAATAAGAAAATACATATTTTTTTTCTATTTATTTACAAATATTTTTTCGATGTGTTTTGGATGTTCCTTCTCTAAAAAAAGATATATTATTTTGTTTTTGTTTGCATAAGAAAGAATATCAAACATTTTTCTTTTTTAAATTTAATAAGCCACAATAAAGAAGGAACGCTACAATGCTACCTTAAAGACGTCTCCAGAGTAACTGAAAGACTGTTCATATAGAAATCGCAGGTATTCGTCTCATACAAACGCTCCCATAGTTCGTTGCGATCGCGAATAATATAAAAATTAATTTGCTTTGATTTTAGGAAAATAGTTTCATTTTTCGAAAGAAAAATAATTTAATATTGAACAGATTTTTTTTCAATGGCAGATTCAGTTTCTTGACTCTCAAAATAGAGATCGGGGTTTAGTCGCTGTCAGGAAAATAGAGTCACAAAAGTTTAATAAAAAAAAAAAAAAAAAAATGGTTGCAAATTTTGCTCCTGCACTCTAAGAAAAAAAACGTGTATGGTAAATACATTAAAAAAAGAGAATTTTTAGGAAAAGAAAATAACACTAAATTTTACAGTTTTTAAATCATTCATTTGTTAATTTTTTCGTTGTTTATGGCAATAGCTTATTCGCGATCGCAACACTCGATACGCCATCTAGCGGGAGACTGTAAATATCGTGCATTAGTTCCCACATAACCATTGGCAATGACGAACGCCATTTTCTTAGCATAAAAAAAGAAGCAAAATTTCCCTAAAGAAAAGGTAAAACTTCTTGAAAAAACTAATCAGAACATGCCAAACATTGAAGCAGAACACGCCAAGCATTTGAAGAACAACTTCTCAATATTTTTTACCTTTCTATTACCAACAACATTACATGATCACTTGCTGTTACAGATGTGTGTATTGCGGTAAAATAATTTTTCTGTCTTCAATTCATTACAAGTTAAAATGAAATCAACATTGCTTTCGTCATTCCAATGAATAAATGTGTTCCAATGAATTCCATACAGAACTGTAATAGTTATAGAATATTCTTCTTCATAGAATAGTATATACTTCTGTATCTACATAATTCAGAAAACAACAATAAAGAATAATCCGAATTACTTGAAAAAGTATCTTTTGTGCTGATTATAAATAAATTTGTTATCGTTTTCTTGGTAAGTGTTTTTTAGTTTTGAAAGAATTTCAACTAGAATACAGCTATTCTGTTTTTAAACTACATATTAAAATTCATATCGAGATCTTACAATTATAAAATTTTGATGTGTGGTATGTTACCTAAAAGTAATGAAGGGATAAACTATGTATATATTATTTGAGAATAAAGTTTTCAAACAAAGAACATATCATTTTGGAATTCTCCGGACTTATAAATCAGGTAAGTGTTATGATTTTTATAATAAAAAATTTGCTTGTAAATAATTTTTTTTCTTACTTGATGATCGTTCTCTACAAAATGGTTTTTTTACGTCTGATTAAATACTATAAGAATTTAAAAAAAGAAACAAAACGAAAGTTTTTATTGAAAAATGAGGAAATTTTAAAATCGTTTTTATCCTAAGAATTCTTTATTTTACGTTTTTTAGTTTATAAATTTTTGATAAAATTGTTGTCAAAATACTTTTTTTGAAAAATTAAATGGTATTAAATTATGTGTTTATGTATACTTCTTGCATATTCTAATATTTGAAGTAATATGATTCAGAAAAGTATGGAAGAAAAATTCGGTACTTACGTATTAACCACAGCTACAGATTTGGCAGATTTTTAAGTGCCGCCAATCTACACTTAATATTTTTGGAAAAAATCTTAAAATGAAACACTTTGTTTAAAATCAAAGTAGTCAATCGGATTTCGGTGGAAAATGGGCCGATGTAGAGTTTAGCATAGATTCAAAACAAACTTTTCTCTCACCTGATTCTATAGCCATTATGAACTCTAATAAATAAGATTCAAAATGAAATAACATTTCCAAAACGGACTTTTACTAAGATAAAGTTTCATGTTATGGACATTGGTACATTTTCGTTATATTTCACTCTATAAAATATTTCGCTCTTAAAAAAATAAAATTGCATCTTGTTTTGTTTTTGGCAAGTCCCAAAGACGCATTTTCGTAACACTAAAAATGGCGACAAAAAAAGAATAGTTCTTTTTTTGTTTCGTAAGCATTCTTTATTTTACGTTAAAATTTAAATGGGCCTTTCATGTTATACCATTAAATTTAGTAAAACTATTTCCCAGGCATTAGGTTTGAACTTTTATAAGAATATACCTATTTTTTTCTCTTTATTTACAAATATTTTTCCGATGTGTTCTGGATGTTCCTTCTCTAAAAAAAAAAGGAGATACCATTTTGTTTTCGTTTGCATAAGAAAGAAAACAAGCATTTTTCTTTTTTAAATTTAATCAGCCACAATGAAGATGGAGCGTTACAATGCTACATTAAAGACGTCTCCAGTGTAACTGAATGACTGTTCATATGGAAATCGCAGGGATTCGGCACATACAACAACGCCCTCTATAGTTCGTTGCGATCGCGAATTGGAAATTCTTGCTTTCAAAATTATAGTTCTTTTAACCACACATATATTAATAATTCAAAACAGAAAATTACATTTCATAGAAAAATGGGTTCTTCTCCATGACCTGAAAAATCACGACAGAATTTCCAGTATTCTTCAGAACTATCATTCATTTGGTAATTTTAACATTTTGATGTCTAATTATTTTTAATGGTTGAGTTAAAATGGTTCACATTGAGTTAGATGACGGTTAATTATTTATTTTCCTAGCATATTTCTAATATATTATTCGATTGTAACAGAGTGAAAATAAACCCAAAGGATGCGTTCAAGAATTTTAAATATACTAAACATGAATAGATTGAGCTATCTCTCTCTTACGCGTAATCTATGAAGATAGTGGGATTTATTTTTTATTCACAGGTTAATATGCTAGTCATAAATAGGTTTATTTGTAAATACAAAGAATATCATAATATCTCCTCTCAATTTTAAGAACAGTCAGCGCAACTTGGAGAAAAAAGCACAAATAAATATACAGTGTTATAGCTGGATTTGACCCCACTATACCCCAGGGCTAAAGAGAATTCTTCTCTTTAGCCCTGACTATACCCACGCTTCAGAGAGTTGACGGAACAGCGATACCTGTCGACGTGGAAAGCCACTGGATTTTATAGCAGTGCGGTATGGTACTTTAATTTACGTCACACAAGAGCTGCACAATGGCGACCGTTTGGAAAACATCCCTGAAGATGCTCCGGAGACAACATACATGCGTTACATCCCATTTTACTGGGAAGACACATTCACACGACAACATCCATCCGCAGATCGTAATTTTTATCAGAACCAGAGCTCGATTAATCTCTGATACCTTAAAGGTATGGATTTGTTAGTGGAACTTGGAGGTCTTTGTGTCTCCGACAGATTTAGCTTCACCAGTTACTATTTTGTGCACTGTGGAGATCGAAGCTGTGACCTCTCGGACATGGGTCAAACGTCCAATCAGCCAGGCTATCCCAGCCTCAGGGTTTTATTCGTAGTAGAAAAAAACATTATTGGAGCATCCATGACCGAGGATTGTTGTCCTTCCAACAAACTCTCTGATTGTGTTGCTGTCTTCCTCAATTTTGTGCTATCCGTTCGTCAATTTGGCAAATGACAAGTCTTTTTATTAAGCATTCGAGCCTACATATTATATAAAACAAATTTATTTATTCTTGCGAATCCAGGGTTACGGTGGGATTCGAACATCCATTCTACAGAGCATTTGGAGGAATAACGAGACTGTTTGGTCAGGGAGACCTCCATAAAACGAATAAATAAAACTAAGCATTACTATTCCAAGTATTTATTTATTGTTACATAAACATGTGCAGGATTCTATGCTCATTGCAAAACATGATTTATGAGCCCTAGACAAATTGATAGCTCAGGCTAGAGAAAAACATTGCAAAGATGCATCTATTGTAGTATAGTGATAACGGGTTCAAATCTCGCCATAACCCTGGATTTATCTTTGCAATTTAAAAAATTGTTTTTTGAAATTTTATTAGTCAAATAGTATTTCACCGATTCTATTTAAATCTTGAATTCTGATACTTAAAACCAGATAGTTTGAAATGATGTAAAAACTTAATAACATACTACTCAAAATTATTTCACTCATTATTAAAATAAATTATAGAAATTAAACAAAAACAGATAAAAACAGAACTATAATTTGCAAAAATGTTTGTTCTCTTAAACAGTTTCCATTGGTGAAGTAAAATATGTAAAATATGTAAAAACAAAAAAATTAGCAATAAGGGGACAAAACTTTCGACTATTCTCTTAATTAAATAATAATATATTTTCAAGAATGAGGCTATCCCATATTTTTATGGCCATTTCTTATTATTTAACTGAAAAAAAATTGCGTTTATACAAAGAAAATGTGTTTTTTTAATCTTGAGTTTCTTAATCTGAAACTTAATTAATTAACGTGTACACTAATTAATTGTCATATTTAAAGTTATTTTCAAACCATTATGTTTACATGATAATAGTGTGATAATCCAAACTTTTGATGCAAATTTATTTGCGTGTTCCGTTTATTTATTTAATTATTTTTATTTTGTATACTGTATATATAAACTTCAATTCCACAATGATTCCTAAGGCTGCTTGTTTTTAAATCTAAGTTAAATCATAATCCTAAAAACAGGAAGAGAAAATCAACGTTAAACCAACTATAAACAATTTTGTCTCCTTTTCAATGGAATGTTATAACAAATGTGTTTGTTAAACAAGCGTTTTGAACAAATCATCGAAGAAAAATAAACAAATAACATTTTAATGAAGGAAAATTTCCTGATTTTCTAAAAACCACAATGACAGGGTGTTTAGTATTAAAAATTCCAGAAGTTATTGTGATGCTGAAAACTGATACCTAGAAAATATAAATCGATGCCCTTTTATCTAAACATACAATCAAATCGTATTTTAAATAAGATCATGAAATGTGTTTACACAAAACATCAGATCATCTCAAATGTCACTTGATACAACTCAATAAGATATTTATTTATTATGGTTATTAGAGTTCGATCTGGTGTTGCCAGAATTTAAGATAAAAAAGTAGTGTATGGAAGCTCCAAAAGTAGCGAATTCGAACATTTTGTAGCCCAAAAAAAAAAACGTTATTATATATCTTTCTACTAAATCTTTAAAAAAAGTTAAATTTCAATGCATTGCATTAAAAATCAATATTTCGTTTTAACTCAGATTAAAGGTCACGTGATTTTTTCCAGAAGATAAACGATTAAAAGTGGTCGGAGTATTTCTCATCATACTCGCCGTGTATATTTCCATATGCGATTTCAAGAATCTTCGATTTGAAACACAGATATGGAAAGATTGTGGACTCCGCGCAGCAAAACAAATCAAGAATCCAAAATAAAGCGGATGCATTTTCAACAACAAGAAAAAAAAAGATAAAGAGAAATTGTTGACTTTTAGAATCATCATATATATGGGTGATTCTCACGTAACATGACAATTCGGACCAAACATTTTATCAAATTTAAAGTCGTCAAAAATAATCTAATTTTTTTTTGTATACTCCTTTAGTTACACTTTTTATTATATTACAGACAGCAGTGTAGTTTATTGACATTTGCTCGGGAAAAAAAATAAAATTGAAATTTACCAAATCTTGAATGCCAGGAAAATGACATATTAGCTTAGAGGTTTAAAAGACAGTCATTTTAACTTAAAAATAAGTAACTCAAATTAAGCCTTTATGTTAGATGGACCATAAATTGCTTAAATTAATTCTTTTTATCCACTGTAGAAAGAATCAAAAAAATTTTTGTTGCTGATATGTACAGAATAAAATTGTGGATAATAATCAATCATTAAATAAATAAATAACTTTGATTACATCCAAGCATATTACAATTATACATAAACTTGGTATTAGGTTAATATTTGCTTTCCTTCCTTACAGTATTAGCAGTTTGGCATTCATAAGCCAGGAAAATGACAGTCAAGATAATGACAAATTCGCCATTTTATAGCATATAACTTTACTTTAATTAAATATTTTGGCCTAAGACGTTTATATTCTGTAGAAAACAAAAGGATTTCTTAAAATAACTCAGATAAATCTACGTAGTTTATGTTATTAATGGTTTCAAGAAGCCAGGGAAACGACAACACAAAAACTTACTCACCATGAAAAATTTTTTGAAATAGATTTTGAACCAGAAAATAGGTTCTTTATTCATGCAGCAAGACATGTTCATATAGGAGGGTATTTAATCAATCTATTAACATAAGATATTGATTGCTGGCTCTATCTATTTTGGTTATAAACCACTAAATAAAAGTAGCCAGGAAAATGACAGTTTTTCTTGGGACAAACAAATTATTGACAGAAAAAATTAATTTAAACGAAGTTTTTGTAAATAATTCCCTCTGCGTATATTCTAGAAATGCTTACATCGGTTGAAATAAAAAAATGAGATATTGAAAAATTTATAGGAGGTTTTGAAGCTAGTTATTATTGGAAACATTGTTTGGGACATGCCAGGAAAATGATATTTTGAAGTTCAAATAAACTTTTTAACTATACAAAACAGTCAATGCTAGTGCAAAGTTATTTTAAAATGCTAACAGCAATGTTATTTATTAATTGTTTTTAAAAAAAAGTTCTTTTAGTAATATAGTATTAGATCTTGGAGTAAGGGACAGTGAATTGTCATATTTCGTGAGAATCACCCATATATATATATATATATATATATATATATATATATATATATATATATATATATATATATATATATATATATATATATATATATATATATATATATATATATATATATATATATATATATATATATATATATATATATATATATATATATATAAGAAGAAAAAAAACGCATTTTTAAGATTCGTAGCGTTTGAAAAATAAAGAGTAGCCCCACAAAGTAGCGGGTCGGCCAAATTCGATTTTTAATAGCCGGGACTTACAAATGTAGCCCAATCTGGCAACACTGGTTCGATCAGTAAGTAACATGTAGGGCTCGTGCTAAGCATTCGCCAAATGCCATAAAGTCGTAAATTTGGCGATAAAATTGTGTTTTGGCGAAAATTTATGTTTTTTCGTTTGAAAAGAAATTATATAGTCAAATCGGTCATCAAAATTACGTCAAAATGAATTTCTCTAAACAAGTATTTTTAGAAAAACAAGTATTTTTTGCTCGATTACTGTAATTTTCTGTAGATGCTCCGCTTAACCAATTAGAATTAGGACCAAATAATATAATCCTGAAACAAAATTTTTCTATGGAAAAAAAATTGCTTAGATTTGAACTACGTGAAGATTTTCGAAAATTTTCAATATTTGGCTAATTTACTGGCTAATAATCTTTGGAGCTGGCCAATCATGTGTATGGTCATCCCTGTCGTGTGTGTCAGTCCCAGTGTAGCACTACAGAAATTTAACAGTGGCGCACGAAGACTTATTAAAAAATATTTTAGAAAAAAAAAGTTATTCTTTTGCCTTCAGAAAACCCTTTTGCTTAAATTGTATGGAATTTGGGAAATTCATATCAATAACGAATTTTACAAACTTACACGATTTGGCTGTTATATTGTTGTAGGTTCAGATCAACACAAAATTATAAATATATATGTTTTATTATTAGAGTAATAAAATCAAAGTATCGTTAAAGATTAACTGATAGGCGCAAATGCTTACAATTGAATGTCTAAATGGAATTAAATGCTTCAAGTTATTTGTTTTTTTTTTTATTCTGCATAATAACTTAATGCATAATAACCTTTAAAATTTTAACAATAAAATCTAATTTTGAATTTATGTTTTACCTCAATTATTTTTAAAATTTCTATTACATGAATAATATGTACTTTGCATTAAAATCCTTTAAGTAACACGTTTTACTTAGCATTTTATTTTTTAAATTTCCACTTCTAAGCTTAACATGAAAGATATGTAATATTTGCTAGAAAATTCTATAAATAATTTGTTTTACTTATATAAATTTTTAAAATTCCACTACAAAGACTTATAGAAAAAATATGTTCTATTTGCATAAAATATCATAAATAAAATTTTTCACTTATTTTATTTCCTTAATTTTTAAGTTTTCACTACTCAGATTGATAAATAATACTGTAATCATGAAAATATGTACTCTATGATTAAAATCCTATAGTGAGTCTATAAGTAAAATTTTTTTTAACTTTATATGTACACTCTCTCTATATATATTGTGTTGGTAAGTAGAGACGAATATCTTTTCTTCCGTCACTCTTTCCAAAGAGGTTGACCACCCCTGATGCAATAGTTCTAAGAATGTTGCTGAAATCTATGAGATACTATGCTGTTTACAAATATATTTTTTTTACCCAAAATCCTGAGGTTTACAAAGAGAATACAAAGATAATAACCTGTTTCCGATTAAAACATCATTTAATATAATTTAATAACACTTCAATAACCCATATCATGCTAATTTTTAATGACAGTATTTTAAATTGAAAGCGTTTTTTTAATTTTTTTATGATGACACATCTAGTTTTTTTGTCAAAGGATTAAGTTTCTTCTAGCTCAAAATATATATGGTAGAGAATATTGCGTGCGTATTTCGTCATGAGTTTGGAAGCATTTAAGTTACGTCAAAAACTTACTCAGAGCTATAAAACAAAACAAAAGATGCATGGTTCCATGTCAATATTGAGTTTAGTAAGGAGAGCGAAAAAGTAGTCTGAGTTAAAATAAGTTTTTAGGCAAGGGTGAGTAAGTTCAAGTCGCTTTAGTCGAATTATGTTCTAGTAATTATTGATTAGTAATGTGATTTGATAGGCACTTCTGTCTTCGTATTTTCTACATTTAAAGATTTAAATGGAATCAATTCACCCATTTCTAAAATCCAAGAAGAAGAAAGTTAGTTATAGATTCTAAAAAGATGCAATCTCAATAAACAGCACTTATAAAAATCACGCCTGAACATTGTAGTACCGTCATTCGGGGCTACTTTGTGCAAATTCGAATTTGGCATTTTTCAAGTGCTGCTATTCAGTATTATGTTTATTTCACGTTAAAAATGTGTGGAATTTGAAGATAGAAGTCTCTTCTATTACTACAAACATTTTTTCGAATTTTAAAACAATCTCAGAGTGTGATTCGTTCATCCAATGTCAACAACTTTCCGAGGACGTCGGATGTCGAAAAGTGTGCGTGGAAACTTTAGCTGTGAAATGCAAAGACGTTGATAAAACAATGGTCGTAAGTGCAAAATTTTTTATTTATATATTAATAAACAATTATATCATGTTAGCGTTAAAAAAATTTGAAAATTAATAACAAATAAACGGGAAATGAAAAAAAAAATGCACTTTGGGGCTACTTTGTGCAAAGTTTCATTCGTTTTTTTTTCGACAGAAAAATGGTCAGACGTTATAAAAAAATACCAGAAAAGACTGACACGTTCAAACTCGAAGAAATTTCGAGAAAGATAAGCCAACCGAATGTTGTTAATAAGCGTGGTCTATACCGCGTTAAAGAGATAGAAACGCTCTGGGGGAAGTAAAAATGGCAGATTCGCGACGTGATGTAGATGCATGTTATGTTCAAATGTATCAATATTATAAATGTTAATGAATGTGTAATAATTATTATTTTTAAAATATCATCCATTTCAATGTTAAAAAAAAGTATATGGTTTCCTTTTGTTTAAACTCAAATGTTTTGAAATAATCATTCTTTTTAAGAAAAAATTCTTAAAAAAAAAATGGTTTTTTAACGCTGAAAATCATTTTCAAGCTAATATCTTTACATATCTTGATGTTTTTGTCTTTAAAAATGTCAACAATTAACTTTTTTAAAAATTTTATATCAATATTTTACTAAAAACATGATTATTAAACTGAATTCATATCGCTGCACAAAGTAGCCCCATTTGGGGGCTACTTTGTGCAAGGTATGTTTTGACTTATTATTCGTAAATATTACATACAAATAAAGCCAATATTGATCAAATTCACTCCTCTGAGTCCAGTTATGAATATAATATCGATAAATTTTACTAAAGTTTGAATTAACATAGTTTTTTTACATGTCAAAGTTCAAAAACTGCGAAATCCTGCACAAAGTAGCCCCGAATGACAGTACGTAACATTATGCTCTATTAGCATTTTATAGGCTTATATTATGTTACTTTATTTGTAGCAGTTCAAAAATTTACTATATATGTTATTAAATTATTGTTTTGGTTTACACATGGCCTACTTATCAACTTAATCAAAAATATTCAATATTTTTGAAGTCAGTACGATTTCGGGAGGACATTATTGTATATATATATATATATATATATATATATATATAGTTATTTTTTTAGGATAATTACTCTTCATTCAGAAATATTTTTTCACTTATCAAAATAATTTCTTAAAAATTTTTCATTTACCATTGACCATGGTCATTGATAATGACCTTTATGTTTTCAAATTAAAAGTTTTTTTATTTTATTTTATTCTTCTTCTTTGAGTTTTTATATATAAAAATCATTTTTAGAAATATTTTGAAATAATTGAAATTTTCCATACAATAATAAAACTCGTTGATCCAATGAAATGATAATTTTAACAAAGACAGTTTTAAAAATTATTTTTATCATTAAAGGTTATGATGATTTAAAAAATGTTAAAACTGTAAGATACTTTTTAAATTTATAATTTTTTTTTATAACTCTATTTTTTAATTTTAAAATAGGCTTTTAATTAAAATTACTTATCCGATACAAAAATGAGTCTAATAACAGAAGAAACTATAAATAATGATCATCCACACAGTTAAGAAAAGAAATTTTTACTTAGGAAAAAAAGAAAACAAATTCTTTAAATTACGTTGTTGCCATATAGGAAGTTCTTTGGAATTCTAACCAATTAAAATGAATTTACAATACGTTATAAATTAAACTAAAGGCGTGTCTCCACTGCAACGTTCCTCTGAGGACATAATTATTCTCAAGATCTCCTTATCCGCTGATCGTGTAATGCACGAAATATATGGCAACTATGTGACACCTAAAAATTTTATGTGGCACCCTGAGGAAGTGATGAGAAAATAATGTTCCATGAATTGAAATTAAATAAATCATGATTGTCTCCTGGGCTGGCAAGAACAACAATTTAATTGTCCTCAGGGATGGTATATTGTTTAAGCTTTCAAAGATATTGCCCAACAGTGAAAAAGTCATTGGCATCTTCCCGATTGTGAAATGCGATTCTTGGCATCGGAAAGGATTGTGATAGGTTTTGGGTCCCCCTCGGAAGTCATCAGATTATTCAACACACGCACATACTTTCTCTTAAAAGGCCCGTTTCCTGGGTCACCACACCACTCTTAACAATGGTACATTTGTCCACGTCGAATTACTTGTTTTTCGACCTTCACTGGCGACATTGATATAGGACAGATATTATTGGGTGCAGCCAAAAAAGAAAAAAAAAAGTTTTGTCGTTTGCGGCACATCCATCTTTCTGTCGCTTGGCAGGACTTGTGGTGGGTTTATGAGAGCCTGACCCTTGAAAGGGTGTCAACCGATAGTTGAGAAATTCTTAAAGTGTCGTATGACTGGTAAATTCAATTCTATGACGTGAAATTTAAGGAATCTTCTTAAAGGTTGATAAATATTATGCTATACAAATTTAAATGTTCTTTTAGTTGAAATTGAGAAAGATATTTTTGTTTTTTCTTATTAGTTAAAACTGTTTGGCTTACTCATTTAAAAGCAATTATTTTTTTATTTGTTTAGTTTTAAAAACGTAACTTTCGTTAATTTCTGTAGGTTCTCTAATAGTGGGGATGAACAATACGGAAAAAAAAAAAAAAAAAAAAAAAAAAACGAAATACCCTAAACAACTTTACAAATTTCGTGATCGGATTTTTACCCTCCAGGACGCAGATCTTAAGGGTTTAAAGTTGCCTCTTTGCTAATTAATTAATGCATATGATATTTTGAGGATCCGAAATCTGAATTTGTTAAAAAAAAATTTTAAGTTTATTCAGTTAAAGTGCATTTTTGTGTCTTAAATTATAACTTAAATAGTCACCTGCACTAAGTAATTAGCATAATTAGATTAGGATTTCGCCCATTAAAATTGAGTTTTAGTACGTGAAAATCTGATCATTAGGATCAAAATTTATTCAGGGTATTCCGTTTTTGTTTTGCGAGTTATACAGTGTGTTCTTTATTAGCCACCCTAAATATGTATTTTTATAATTCTTACTAAAAATTGAAGGAAAAAAATTAGTTGTTGCAAATTAATATAGAAAGAAAACATAAAAACGTTTACAAAATTTAACGACTCACCATTGAAAAAGAATAAACAAAAGCATCGAAACCAGTTTGATAGCTTGATTAATTTTGAAGGTTATACTAATAATTGTCTGACAATTCTTCCTTATTTCCTTTGGCAATCAAACGGGTTTTAATATTATCAGCATGACTTTCCTTAATGGTGATTTGTTAGATTTCAATAGCGCCATTGTTTCTATCACGCTTTAATATTCATTTGAGACTTTTAATGTATATATTTTTTAATTTCATTTTTTTTTTTCAAAAATTCTATTCTTCTCCAATTTTGTCAATTATTATTGCTGTTATATCAATCTATTTTATTTTTTATTAATTTTTTTAAAATATTCCACCAATCGAAATTTTTTTAAATTTCGATTGGTGGAATATTATAAAAAAAACGAAGAAAAAAAATAAAGTTTTAAAAACCTATATTTAAGTAATCTAAAATAATTGCATTTATGTAGCACCTAAAGGTTCGGCTGACCACCTGACCTGCACCCCAGAGCCCAAGGTCAAGAAAACTGAGATGGGCACAGTAGGCCTTGGCCCTCTTTGGGCTGTCGCGCCGCTGAGTTTAGTTAGTAGCACCTAAAGCGATATACCATATCAACCCTCCTCCCGAATTTCCATCACAATAAATTTCAATCTCTACCTAAAATTTTCTCACGTCATTCAAAAGTTGTACTCTTTTGTTTTAGGTGTGGCAAGAATATTTCCTCCTTTTAAGTTAAATTTGAAAAACGAAGTCATTGGTTTATTTAATTTTTTATAATTATTTTTTAAAGTTACTAATCGGCTATATTTTTTAAAAATATTTTTAATGAAAACAGTCATGATTGGGAGTCATCAAGCCCTGATTGAGGTTACTTAAGGGACAATCCCCTGTGACGTCATCATGACATTTTCTTTAAAGTTTCTTCTCCCTCAACGGTCTACAGTGCCCTCTAGCAACACTAAAAGTAAACATTTAGAGTGTAATTTAAATTTTAACATTTAACACTCGACAATATGCAATTCTGTGTCTCTGTATATTTTTGTCTGCTATTGTACAATTATATTATAGCAAAAACGTACAATCCTTTTCTTAACCACTTGTGCTGGCAAAAAAAATCACTGACGCGTGTACCAGAACGGTCCAGTGTAACTCGCTGGGAGACGACCTGAGGTGGGACCTGACGTGCCACGCATGTCGTTTTTGTTTCTGTAACAATTCCATGATGACGTAAATACCACGTCGTCGGCGATTCTGTGACAAGAGCATTATGATGTGCGTGGCACGTCTTTCCAGCGCAAGTGGTAAATTTATAGTTCTTATTTTTACTTTCCCTTTGCTTTGGAAACAGAGTTTCTCAATGAATTCCAAATCTTTTATCTTAGAATTTTAGCTCTATCATTTGTATAAAGAGTTTCTGTCATACTTTTTTTTACTCTTATAATTTTATTCCGTTATAATAAATTATATTTTGAAATGAGGAAAAAAAAAACTACTCTAATTATTTTTTGAAAATAAGCAATAGCCTTTTTCTGTATTTATTCTTAAATTACTTTAATAGGTCAATAATTTTTTTTCTTTTTTTTTCCAATGCCCACCTGGAGGATGACTTTCGTCATACAGCCATCTGAAGAACAGAATTGTTGGCCACTCTTTCAGGGGCACCATACTAGGTGGACCAGCGTTGCTCCCACAATAAGACAGATAGTATAGAGAAGGAAAGAACATCCATGCCTTACCCGGGATTCGAAACCAGAACCTTTCTGATGCAAGGCCAGTTCCCTAATCCCTATACAGGCCGTTCGGCAGTAGGTCAATCATATAAATATGCATTTTATTCAACAAAGAAATGAATTTAAGAGGAATAAAAATGGTCAAAAATTTAAATTTAATAATAATTTCCTTTTAAAAAGATATTTTAAACTTCATTAAAACACGACATGTTCGAAAAAAATATCAAAGAATTTTATGGTCTTAAAATTAAAAAAAAATCACCAGATGATTTAAACGAATTTCATAAATTTGATTAGAAATATTTAAAGAAAACAAAAACTGCAGTGTTTAAAACCACAGTGGCAAATGGGATAGAGTGCTTCCCTCTAATAGAAGTAACCTAGGTTCCAGTGACCCAGGCGTTGACTTGTTTATACGAATTCTGAACCCGACTAGCACTGACGTCAGCGCTAACTTAAAAATATCTTCTGTGGTAGATAGATCATGAGTTATAATCCCTTTGACGTCGTTCTAACCATGGAAGGTTTTCGTATTTTTACTCGCTATGTAACACAATTGCATATAGTTCCATCAAAAGGTCCTCCACGAAGGCTATTTCGCCTTGATGCTTGACTAGGTGTTCTGGATTGGGTTCGAAATTACAAAGCTGGGGAAACTCAGAACTGAGTCGGCTGTTCAAAGTCTTTATGAAATATGTAAATTAAAAGTACTTTTTCTAAAACTGAGAGTCAAGCTTTTTCTTATTTTATTTTTTTTTACTTCGGTGGCGACATTTTTTACTTGGCTAAACTCATTCGGTTAGAGAGTGTTGTTATTTTGAAGCTTTATTAAAAAAAATCAGATATAAATTTTAAAAAAAAGAACAAAAAAAAAAAACTCGTCGACTTTTGACTTCTTTTCGAATTAGAGTGGAATCTCATTCACACAGATGGCGCTGTGCGCAGTGATGTATTATTAATTTTTATTCAGATTCCATTCTAACACTATAACGTTAACATAATTTTTCGTTATTGATATTAAATATATTTATCTGTATTAAAATGATTTGCAATAACTTATAAAGTATTTGTTATAACAACTTACCCACCTGATATATAAAACTAAACACAGTGGTGCGACAGCCCATAGAGGCCAAGGTTAGGCCTACAAAGCAATTCTCATTTTTCTTGACCTTGGGCTCTGGGGTGCAGGAGCAGATATTAGGTGGTCAGCAGAAAGCGGAACTCCCAGTGTTTAGTTTCCAAGCATGCTTGGTACTCATTTATCTACCCACTCAAGGGATGAAAGGTTGAGTCAACCTTGCCCTGCCCGAGGATCGAACACAGGACCTGTGGCACGGGAGCGCGAAGCGCTACCACTCAGCCACCGGGCGTCACCCACATGATATAGATTAGCGAAATACCGATTCAAGAAGAATGGTTGCCCATGTAAAGCTAAAAGCAGATGTTACTAGTGATTAAATTTCGTCATAAGACTTACGGGTTACTACTTCTGATTGATTTTAAAAGCGTGTAATTCAATATTATTACACTTGTAGTGTTCGTAATATCAATTCAACTTTCAATTTAACTTTCGACGAAACAAATAACGAATGAACTCGGAAGCATGTTATGATGCTACCCAAAAAAAAAAAAAAAAAAAAAAAAAAAAAAAAAAAAAAACGGCGATATTTTGCATAATTTTACCCAAATAAGGGATGACACTCAAAACGTAGCAAATCTTTATTTAAGATGTGATATTAATTTTCTTAAATTTGTTTTAGGCTCACGACCATTTAGAACTTATAAATTACTGAAAACTTTTATAATGGTAAAATTTCACGCGAATTTCAACAAAAATCGCAATAATAAAACTTCCCAGAATATTAAGCCGGTTCTCACATCGCCTCGTAAGCATAACATAAGCGGAGGGATACCCCGGAAGTTCTCTAAATCTCTTTCGTTTTTAGGAAGCTTGCTATTGTTTACATTCAGTCACACTTTATGAGCTTATTTAAAAAACAAAACTATTCAACTGCAAACTATCGAAGTCACCAGAAATGCATCTGTTTAATATTGTTTGTTATTCAGAAAATAATCATTTTGAAGTAGTTATTGTTTTTTGTCCGAAAAAGAAGGATAGCAGGAAAAAAGTTATTTATTTGTGAGTTTAAAAACGAAACTTAGTAATGCTTGAACGTTATTTTGTTATTATAGAAATAATCCCAAAAAAAAATGAAGTGGTACGATCTTACCTGACCAACCATTTTATTTGCTTCAAATATGTATAGTTTATTTTCTTCAAATATGCGGAAAACATACCGATGTTTTTTTGTATTTGTATATTTTTTAAGTGAAGGAAGTTTTCATTCATTTTGTTATGTTTATTTGATAGTCAATGCTCTCTGTTAGGCACCTCGTGAAAAGACACTGATTATTTTATAAAGATAAAACTCTTATCAGAATTCTTTCGAATGTAATAAGGTGCAAGAAAGAAATTTTTCTAAACAAATCAAATTTAATGTTTTAAACATTGTTTTTCAAAAAACCCTTTGCCTCAAAACTATTATCTATCGATTATATTGTTATGTAAACATCTAATGGCTAATTTTATTTGAAATGGGTCAAAATAATAAACAAGAAAGAAAAATAATAAAGAATGAATGAAAAGACAAAATTTCAAAGACAAAGATTTATGAAGAAAAATAATAAAGAATGAAAGAAGATACAAAATTTCAAAGACAAAGATTTATGAAGAAAAATAATAGAGAATGAAAGAAGAGACAAAATTTCAAAGACAAAGATTTATGAAGAGAAATAATAAAGAATGAAAAAAGAGACAAAATTCCAAAGACAAAAATTTATGAAGAAAATAATGATGAGTGAAAGAAGAAACAAAATTTCAAAGACAAAGATTTATAAAGAAAAATACTAAAGAATGGAAGACAATACAATATTTCAAAGACAAAGATTTATGAAGAAAAATACTAAAGAATGGAAGAAGATACAAAATTTCAAAGACAAAGATTTATGAAGAAAAATAATAAAGAATGAAAGAAGAGACAAAATTTCAAAGACAAAAATTTATGAAGAAAATAATGATGAATGAAAGAAGAGGCAAAATTTCAAAGAAAGAGATTTATGAAGAAAAATAATAAAAAATGAAAGAGGAGACAAAATTTCAAAAGAAAAATAATAAAGAATGAAAGAAGAGAGAAAATTTCAAAGAAAAAAATTTATGAATAAAAATAATAAAGAATGAAAGAAGAGACGAAATTTCAAACACAAAGATTTATGAATAATAATAAAGAATGAAAGAAGAGACAAAATTTCAAAGACTAAAATTTATGGAGAAAAATAATAAAAAATAAAAGAAGAGACAAAATTTCAAAAACAAAGATTATGCAAGTACAGTACACCAAAAGTAAAACGGACCACTCTAAAGATCGGGTCTTCGCTTTCTAGTACTCATTCTTAATGGTTTGAGGGGGTAGGTTGAAATATGACGATTAATTAGTGCAGACGATAATTCAATTTAAGAATCCAAACACAAAAACGTATACTTTCTCTAAATAAACATATCTTTTTTTCGATGGATTCCGGTTTTAGACCTCAAAAATATAGCGGGTTGCTTTTATCTGGGAAATATCATCCCCATGGTTTGATCAAGAAAGCAATCCAAAGTTTGGACCCCTCAATGTTAATTTTATTTTTTGCGTATTTCGCCATATCTCGAGAACTTTTTAAGTGAATTGAAATATTTTTGCACACAATTATAAAATTCGTTTATCCAAAAATAATTCAGTACTAAAAAAATTATTTTATTAAATAATAGTCATAAAAAAAAAAAAAATTGAATTATAAGGTATACCAATTTTGTACATCATTTTAAAGTATGTAACTTTACATAGCAAAATACACAATTTCAACTCAATCGGTTGAATAGTTCCTTAGAAATCGAGTTTTAAAGAAGTCGTATATTTAAAATTTGATTTCTCAGGAACAAACCAATTCTCGGGAAAACTTTCTGTTCTTTACAAGTAGTTCAGAAATTAAAATATTATATTTTATAATTTCTTTGCGAGGAAATTTCCTTTCATTACACTTAAGTACAGCAAATTATTCTTTTTTTTATTTTATTTTGCCGTTTGCCTTTTTTAAAAATTGTTCCAAAAGTTCCTAAAAGTAGTTCCAATATTGTTCCAAAAATGACCTGATTTTGTCCTGATTTGCTTGCAAACTGCTGTTCTGATTTTTCTTTGTCTCATTGCTAAGTCGGTTTATGTTCCTTGCATAATAATTTGCAGCTATATTTTAGTTCAAATGATGATTTTAAACTTTTAAAAACTTTTCAGTGCACAAAATAAAAATTGGACAACCCTGAAGAATCTTTTGATCTAATTGAACGGATTTTCACAAACTAAGTGACAATCTTAATGGTTCGAGGGAGTATACAATATTCCACCGATTTCGTTCAGACTTTGTATTTTACAATTTAAAATTGTATTCTTTGACATGATGTAAAAAATGTATACCTTGCAGTTCAAAAGTTTTTTTTATATTTTTTTTTTTTACTATTATTAAATTAAATAAAATTTTTTTATTAAAAGCTTTTTTGATCGTGTGAATTTTATGACTGTGTGAAAATTTCTACAATTCGCTGAAAAAGTTCTCAAGATATGATGAAATACGTAAATAATAAAATTAACATTAAGGTGTTCAAGCTTTGGGCAGCTCTTCTCTATTATGACCATATTTCCCATATTGCGGCTACCCATATTGTATTTTAAGGGGTTCGAAATCAAAATCTGTCGAAGAAAAGGTATATTTATTTAGAGAAAAAACATTTTCAAATCTAATTTCGTAACGTAAAATATCTTGAACTACCTTATCGAGACCGTCAAACATAGAGTTTGTTATCAACTACTTGTAATAAAATTTTCGAATCAGCTTTTGCCTAAAATTGAAGAGGACTTACAACGATTTTCCACAATTGTAGTAAAAAAAAAATTTTCAAGGATCGTTCAAAAAGAGAATTGAAAAGAAAGTCACAATTCTCTCATTTCGCCTATTTTCTTTGTGAAATTTGAATGATTTTCATTATCATAGTAATAGAATTCGAATTAATCTATGAAAAGGAACATTGGAAAAAATAAAGAGTAGTTGTTCCCATAGCGTATCCCAGCTTTGGTTTTGCACCTGTTTTTATGTTATAATAATAATCCTGAGTGACTTATAGTAATGTATACTTTATGATAAAAATGAAGAGATACGTACATAAATAGGAGTATATCATTTTCTTTCTCAAAAGGTCCCTTTCCCTATTTTAGAATGATGTGCCTGAAATAAAAGTACAGATGAAATTTTTTCAACTAAATATATGTGAAGGATTTTTTATATATATAAAAAAGCACTATTATTGAGCTATTCAAATTAAAGACAGGAAAATCATTAATTTTATAACATTGTCGGAATACGTAATTCTTCAATCAGGTTACCGATGCATGAAAAGATTATATATTTATTTTTAATCGTCTGGAATTAAATAGAGGAAATGGGGAGACCATTTCGATAAAGATCGTTTTTTTTTTTTTTTTTTTTTTTTTTTTTTTAAATGATGTTCAAAATTCGGTTCAAACTGGGAATTTTGATAAAGAATAAATAAACCAAATTCTCAATGATGATCCATCACACTTAGATTACTAAGTCAGTAAATCTGCATTCTTATAAAAATCTGTAAAAAAAAAAAAAAAAAAAACCGTCTAAGTTAACCAAAAAAAAATTCTGCTTAATTTAGAACTATAATTTACCGTAAACTAGATCAAATTGCAAGATCTCTAAAACTATATAAGATGTTAAATTAAATCGTATTTCCAGTAAAGTTGCACCGCATTATTATCATATAATTAAGTGTAAGAACTATCAACTTCTACCATAATACAGTACAAAATGGCACCATTTAAAGATGTGGCAAATTATAGCGGGATTGTGGTTTATCAGACTTTACAATTTCTGACAGTGAAGTTTTTTTTTACAATTATAATTTTGTTCGGAAGATAATTAGCTAACTTAGCCGATAAAATTTTGTGAATTTGTTGCATTCTTGTCCCATATTCTAAACATGAAAGATGGTGCTAAATTGAACGATACAAAGTAAAATATAACTGTAATTTCTACAAAAAAAAAAAAAAAAAAAACTCTTTTACAGAAACTGTTTAAAAATAAATGCAGAACCTTTCTGTCTTTAATCGTTACCCTCGCTGTTATTAAATATGATTACTCATTAAGTATGATTTTAATAAAACAAAAAGACTTTATTCTGATTTTTCTTCTTAATAAACATTAAAGTGGCTCATGACACTGAGCACTCGCTGCTCAATGAGAGTTCGAAATTTTGCGTTGACTAGTCATACAAATTGTGCTTATGGCTCACACTGACCACAATGGTTATTTTCTGGAGTTTTTTTGTTGTTGTTTTTAAAATAACAGAAATTTTTGTTAAAATAATAGGATTTACTTGTTTAAATGACAGTACTTATATGATTAAAAAACAAGTGTCCGTTTTCCAATTGCAGTATTTTTCTGTGGAATATACGGTTTTATAATGGCACACCAGCGGACAGTTTTTATCTGTAAATTTATCAGATTTTTTTACTGATAATTCTTAAATTTCATTTCACGATACAGAGGGCCAATCTGAACAGAAACAGGATTCAATATAACATATTATTAAGGTTGCAAAACCTTGTCTAGTATTAGGGCTCAATGCTTCTATAATATGATCAAAGTTAAACAGATTTTTTTAGAAGAAAGTGTACAATGAAAAATAATGACAGCAAACACTTAAACTGCTATGGATAATATGGGTGTTTAGTTGAGGGAAAACAATAACAAGATTCTGAAACTGGGACGGAATATTGAAAACTTCCGGTGTATCCCCTTGCTTACGAAATGTTTACGAGACCATATCTATAGTGCGGCAAAAAAATAGACCACCTTGAATAACTTTTAATCTAATGCTTGGTCCAAACTTTGAATGGCTCTCCTTACAAAACTGTGGGGACCATATTTCCCAGATTGGTGGTCAGAAATCCAAATCAGTTATAAAGAAAAAGGTATGTTTAATAAGAGAAAGTGCGTTTTTGGGTCTGATTTCGTAACTTAAAATATCGTCTGCACTAATTAATTAGCATATTTGAGGTTACCCCTCCGAACAATTGAGATTGAGTCCTAGAACGTGAAGATCCGATCATTAGATCAAAAATTATTCATGGTGGTCCATTTATTTGTGTTCCAGGACGTACTTTAAGAATGATTTTATCTAAATTTACACGAAATTTAACTATTTATAAGATTTTTCTGTATTTCATAAATTTAAAAAAATCGTGCGCAAAAAACTGATTTAAGAAGTTCAATAACACGATATAAATAATGTGTAAAGTTTATAATGTTGTAAAGTGTTATCTTTAGTTTTTTTTCATGCTTTCAGCTAGAGTTAAATGAATTTTCGAATTAAGTGGTAAATAGCACATATCGTAAACGGTGCATGTACAATAACAAGATAGGATATGATATAAGCACAGTAACAAAGGTAAAGGAGCATAAACAATATAGTATAGCGTGTTTTTTATGCTTAGAAATAGAAAGTAAGTCGGAATAACTTACAAATCAAGTAATTAAATTTATAAATTAAGTGACATACAGCACATTTCTTATTGTAAGCAGTGCACGTACAATAACAAGATAGGATATAATATAGGTACAGTAACAATAGGTAAATGAACATAAACAATATAGTATAGCGTATTATTTATGCTTAAAAATAAAAAGTAAGTTGGAAGTAGTTATTCGTGAATCGCTTTACGAATTTCAACCGATAGCACCATTGGTCTTTAACTTCATACGGTTAGCCATCCAAATAGGTGGTCATATTATTTCATTTACTTGTATTAAGTGCGATTTTTAAACCATAAAAAAAAATTATATAAATTAAGCTATTTTGATTCAATAAAGTTCAATATTGAACACGGAGGTTTCTGTTTTTCAGGATGTTTACTAATTGACCCCCCGCACTTCATTTGATTTCTCTGTCACGAAATACACTATAATAATAATGCATCACAACGCCTTAATCAACACCATGGAAAACCGTGTTTGTAACGGTTCACGTTTTTTTAACACCAAGTGTGGTTAAGAAGGGATTGATATGAAAATAAAGGTGTTTCGGAAAAACATACACTTCTGCGAGGAAAATAAAAAATTAATAAGTAGAAAGAATATAATAATATATGGGATAAATGGAACAATGACTTCGTGGGGAAGTGATTGGCAGGAAAAACACGATATTAAAAGTCTTTCCCAACACGCTTATGACCTTTAAAGCAACCTTTCTGGTTACAAAATGGTAAATTTATAGTTTGTTTACAAATAATAATGTTGAAACAGAAGATAAAAGAAACAATTTACACAGAGATGGAGTAGTAAGAGTATGATCAACTAAATCTTCTAAAGAAATATATGAGTTATATATGTGTTGAAGAATATATATATATATATATATATATATAAACAGATAAAGTTTAGCGAAATTTTCGTAATTTACTGGTGCACGTTTTAAAAACTACGATCTATTGCTTTATTCAAACAGCAAAGATATGTTGATAATCTGAGAATCACAAATGTAAATAAAAATAAAGTTATGCTTGAATTTTTTTTTCAGTCCATACAACAATTCATTCATAGGTCCCTTCTCATTTATAGGTACGTCTACTTTGTATGCGCCCAGGCCTTCTCCAGACATTCCTGCTTTTGATGATTGCTTTCCAGTTTTTACCATTAAGGTTTTCCTTTTCAACATAATTAATCCAGCTCAGCAAGGATCGGCCCCCGAGTATCGATTTATTTTTTTTCTCCGTGATCTATTCAAGATATGTTTATAATCTGATTGAAATCTGATAACATAATGTGTAGGTTAATTTACATCTTTTAAATATTTAATTAAAAATTTTTTTTAAGTAACTGGAAAAAATATTTTTCAACAGGCCTATACACCTAATATATATTTTTTGAATAATAATAATAAAGGACTTTATTATTATTTTAAAATAATGAGATATTTTATAATAATAATTTAGTTCATGCAATAAACACTTTAGAGGTGTAAACCTATAAACATCATTGATGTTAGTGTTAAAATATTATGGAAAAAAAAGAAGAATCGTCTATAGTTTAATTCACAAGGAAATATATAAGGAGCTTTCCCTTTAATGCTAGAGCATATAAAATGATGACGCGTTTTATTTTATGAAGGCGGGCCATTCAGGCCGTAAAATTTTTAGCGGCAAATTGCTACTGCAAAAAGCTTAACTACTAGTTAGATGAATTTGTCGTTTTCTTTTAATATTTTTAATTCAATTTATAAATTTCACTGTAACCTCTTGATTTAGAAATTGTAATTCTATGAACTACTTAGTTGTCAATTTTTTTAAAAATGTCGTGTGTTAATGAAGACAAAAATAAATTTTGCAAAATAAATTTACATTTATTTTAAATATTTTAATTTCTCACCATTTTTCTGGTACTTAAATTTATTTTAATGTTTATTAATATATATATATATATATATATATATAGTAGATATAGAT
The DNA here is from genome assembly GCA_949128135.1 of Parasteatoda lunata. Lineage (NCBI taxonomy): Eukaryota > Metazoa > Arthropoda > Arachnida > Araneae > Theridiidae > Parasteatoda > Parasteatoda lunata. The sequence goes on along the minus strand of OX421979.1, from coordinate 63,851,860 downwards.
ATAGATAGATAGCATAATAAATAAATACAAAAAAACACGAAGACAATTGAAAATTAAGAAAAACAATAAGTTTCATTTATTGCGCATAAACTGCAAGTAAATAGAACTCATAAAATAACTTCAAAATCAAGATAAAACAAAGGAAAATTACAGACTAATGAAAAAAGGGGGGAAAAAGAAAATTAATAAAAATAAAAATAACAAAAACTGGAAGAAAAAAAAAGAAAAAGAAAAAAGGAAAAAAAAAAGAACAGAGTTCTTTTTTTTCGGATTTTTTTAAAAAAGAATTCTATCCTTTTTTTCTCTTTTTTTTTTCTTCTTCCAGTTTTTGTTATTTTTATTTTTATTAATTTTCTTTTTTTCCCCTTTTTTCATTAGTCTGTAATTTTTCTTTGTTTTATCTTCATTTTCATTCATTCATATGTGTATATATATATATATATATATATATATATATATATATATAAATGTGTGTGTGTGAATGAAATGTACCACCATTCTTTTGAAACTAAAGAATAAATTCCGAAAAGCATAATTAATGCTTTTTTTCGTAGTTTATAAATGAATATATTATATGGGAGAAGAAAATAAAAATATAACAAAAACACTTTTGAAATGCAATAATAGAACAAAAATCCAAAATAAAAAATTTGAAACTGATTAGAAAATTTCGAATTTCGAAGTAATTTAATAACAAAATAATTTCGAAACACAAATATAAACTCACGCAATTCCATCTCGACTCGAAACATTTTTATTGGAATGAAGCAAAATTACTTAAGTGCACGTCATACCACGGACGAAAATTTTCATCGCAAATTTTCTTTCTCCTTCATTATTAATTTAAAATTTAAAAAAAAAAAGAAAAAATAAGTTCAGGCAATTCTAGAGTAAGTCATGAAGTTTCAATTGCTGAATAAAATGCTTCAAAATATTTAAATGCAAACAAATTATTCGAAGAGAACTTCTCCGATGCGAAATCCTAAGTTATCATCTCATAACTTATTTTCATTTGTATATTTTAAAATTTTCTTTTCAGTGTTTCAAACTATATGGCTTAATCAAGGTTTGTCTGTACTCACTTTTTCTACACTTTAAATTTTAAATTCGAAATTAAGAAGAAAGCCAGGAAAATTTTCTTCCGCTGTATGGCTTCCTCTTAATTTTAAGACTAATCACACTAAAAGAAGAATATATTATTCTTTCATGTTACAAATATACTCATCTTCTTTGAAATAATCATTCAGAAATAAACAAAAATATAGCAGAGACGCTGCATAATATACAATATATTGTAAATATATAATTTTACTGTATCAACAAACAGTTTTCTTAAAGTGTTACTAGAGGGCGCTGGAGCCCGTGCGGCCAAGAGAAACTTTAAGAAAATCGTCGTGATGACGTCATATGGAATCGTCCTTCTTAATTTTTATTATTTTGTAAGTGTATATTCATGGTTTAATTTAAAACAATGACTAACGCTAAACCAATAAGGAAATTCCATTTATCAAACGACTCTACCGAACAATCTAGTTGAAAATATCCAACAAATCTTTTGATCGTGGGCAAAAATTGTCCCTTGCAGCCTCTGATCTAATGTTAGGACTATAGAACAAACGGTTCTGGAGTTATAAGAGAGTTCCACACAGTCACACCAACTCTTCATTTTATTATTATCGTTCTATTCCTGCCAGAAACCTTTTATTTTTTGGTTAAATGAAATGATAAATAATTAATTGGAGCAAACAGTTGAATTAAAGTTATTGAATAAACAATAAATTGAATTTATAAAGACAATATTATTTTACACCTTCTTATTTTATTTTTATAACAGTTACCAACAAAAAAGTAAGTCGATTAATAAAAACTTATACAGCATAATACAACTCATAGTTCTTTGTTTTTAAAAATGTGATTACTTTTTAACGTACTATTAAATTCTACAATTGTTAAACAGTTGATTAAATTCTACATTATTTACTGTAAATTCATAATAGTCTGAGAAATTACTCCTTTTTAGTTTTGTTTTTATGAAAGTTAACAACAATACTTTGTATGTTGTAATGAAATATTTGAAAAAAAAAAAAAAAATACAGCCTAACACTAAAGCTCATAGCGTTTTATTTTAGGTAAAAATTTGATAACTTTTAAACATACTATTATACTTTCACATATTTCGTACTAAAAATTAATTTAATTTAAATTCATCATGGCCTGAAAAATATCTTAATGAAAATTTTAACTTTCTTGCAACTTTGGTTTGGCACAAGGCCAACTTCTTGATCACCCTACAAATCAGTCAGCGTAATTCGCCAGTCTATTTTCGATTGTCTAGTCTTTTTTCTAGTTTCGTCATTCTACTTAACAATTTCCCACAATGCACTACGAAGAGCTTTCGAATTGAGGAAACATTTTCGTCATACATTTGAGAGATGGCGTTTCATCAAAAATTCGTGACGAAATGATTCTCAAAATTAACGAAGTACTGCTCAAGGATTGCTGAATCTTCAAAAGCGAGAGTTTTATTTCTGAGAGTGCAATGTCACGCATATAACTGTATAATATTTTGAAGAAATGTTTAAATACAATTAAATTGAAATAATTAAATCGAAACAGTCTAAAATATAAACAATCAACATCACTCCACTTTCCTAGTAGGATGTGGTGAAACTATCGAACATTGACCGGTCTGGGGCGATGTAAAGATTGGGCAGCACTGCTTCAATATCATAATAAAACTACTAAAGTTTACCCCATTTGCTACAAACAGTAGCAGGGTAATAAAATCATATTTTATTGCCAATTTTCACAAAAAAATTCATTACCAAAACTCTTCGGTAAAACGTACCATGCTTTTGGTGTTCCCATAAAGCCAGAAGCACTGTAAATCATATTGTGTTTCCATGTTTCGCTATGCTTTGTTCATACTTTTTTTCTCAGTGTGAAATCAGAAGAAAAAATGTACATTCTCTAAACAGACATGCCTTTTTCTGAGCGGATTTTTAATATTATTCCTATGGGAACCTCGAACTATGCAAGGCAGGAAATTGTGTAAAATTTAAATTTCCGTTATTTTTTGCTACTTATTTATTTCAATGGGGCGAATGATGACTTCAAAAGGCTGAGATACACAAATCTCTATTTCGTTCGTTATTAAAAAACACGTTAAAGGGAAACAACACAGTAAAATTTTAAAAAAAAAATTAAAAATTTAATTTTTTGATATTTTATTTGTTTAAAATTATTGATCATTGCAACAGAATAGTGAACTGATTTTCGTAACAATGTAAAAGTTACAGCATAATATATAGAGCGCGGCGCTGTGACATAAATGAAATTGTGTTCTCAGTTTATTTATGAATTAGCTCCCTCCTATCAAAACATAATAAGAAATTACTAGTTTAACAATTTTATTGAGCCAACCGGCCTGTGTAGGGGTTAGGGAACTGGCCTTGCATCAGAAAGGTTCTGCGTTCGAATCCCAGGCAAGGCATGGATGTTCTATCCTTCTCTGTGTACTATTTGTCCTTACTGTGGGAGCAACGTTGGCCAACCTAATATGATGCCGCTGAAAGAGTGGCCAACAAATCTGCCTTTGGATGCCTGTATGACGTAGGTCATTCCCCAGGCGGGCATTGGGAAAAAAACTATTTTATTGAAATAATTTGTTTAAACTGTGAAAGAATAGTAATTATCTTAGTAATTATTTAATTAATAATTATCACTTTCAATGATTTTTTCCCCAATGCCCACCTGGAGAGTTACCTTTCGCCAGACAGGCACTTTTTCAGGGACACGATATCAGGTAGGCCAACGTTGCTCCCGCAGTAAGGACAGATAGTACAGAGAAGGAAAGAACATCCATGCCTTGCCTGGGATTCGAACCCAGAACCTTTCTGATGCAAGGCCAGTTCCCTGACCCTCACACAGGGCGCAATTTCAATATAAAAATTTAAAATTGCAACTTATACAGCTATGGTGGTTTTAATGAACGGCTCAAAAAAGTTATTGACAGTTTTGGAACAATTAGAAATGAGTGTAGGGATATGCACACAATGAAGATAACCACGGAATTTTGACTGCTACTCTATAAACATATCAGGCATCACATGAGGGTAGATAGACAAGAAAAAGGGTTAGCATTTGAGAATGCTAGAAATGATGGAGGGGATGACATTGATGCATCATACTTAGTCGGAAAACTTCAAACATTTATATGGAATATTGATCACAAAACTTCAAATTCAATTTGCTCGTACTTATGTATCTCGTACTCTTTTGCAATTTTCAACTGATTTACTTTAATTTTGACACAATGTTCACAGTAAATATATTTTCGCTGCATGTAAATTTTTTTTAAAATTAGGTTGACAGGTTCTGAGTGATCCATGAAAATTTAACTTATTTTTTGTCAATTTTTTTTCTTCGAAACACTGTTATTTTAAAAAAAGTATATATATTTTTTAAGAATCCTACGTATAATGAAAAATACATTCATATAGCTTAAAAAAATCCAAATGGAGAAAAATTGGGAGGATGTTTTTTCTATATTGATGAATGATGAGGGCAAGTTATGGATGATTAAAATATGATTCAAAAACATTGTGTTGTTTAATCTCCCATCTATTTTTTTAAATTTTTTTTAATTTGTAATATGATAAAAGGTAGATTAAAATATAAGATACAAGGAATGTATTAGTTTTATCACATTTGATCAAAAATTCATTAAAAAAATCTTTCTTGTTTGCCGGCTTCTATTGTTAATAATAGAAGACGGTAAAAAAGTAATAATAATATTATTTTTTTATTATTCAATAAAGAATTCTCTTCCAAATGATGACAATATTGTGTTTTTATATCTATTACAACGGGTATTAAGATTTTATTTGTTTCTTTTTTTTTTTTCTCATCTGGAATCTCAAGTTCTGTTGAAACGGGGAAGTCCTTTTCACCATGATAATTTTCACATATTTTTTCCTATCTTAATTAACATATTTTAAAAACTATTAAAAATACTTGGAACGAAAGATTGTGGTAAATAATTCGTTTCTCAAGAAATCATCTTTATGATAACATTGAGCAAGCTGATTAATATGCATTTCATATTCTAAAAACCTGATTAGTATGATGCATGTTTTTATCAGTCTTTAAATGTAATTTTTTCTAAGAATTAAGATTTAAGTTTCTTTTTTTAATGCTCAATAATGTAGTTTCCTTCTTTTGGCAAAAAATAAGAATAAATAAATGAAAAAATAAATAAATAAATAAAAACATCGTAATCGCGGAAGAAACAATATAATCATATATAGAGAAAATTCCATATAAATGTTAAAGTAGTACCCTTAACGTATTTTTTACTGTAAATTCAACATAATTTATAATAAAAAAAGCTATAGCTTATCTTTTGAAGCAGATATTTGAAATTTCTAAAATAAAACTATAATTCAGCTAAAGGAAATAAAACAAAATAGTTTTTTTCGATTTTTGTATTTTGAATAAATTAGTTACTATACTTTGAACCATAATGTTATTTTTTTTTTTCAACATTTAATGATTCGCCTTTTAAGTGCTGTTACTATCTGTCTTGCATATTATTACTTTTTTAATAAAATTCTAAATGATTTGATTACTCGTTTTGATATATGTTAAACATTATTCTATTTTTCGTTAGGCACAACTATTGTTTTAAGTTTAATTACACCAGCAGTTTTTATTTAAACAAAAATCCAACGATTTAATTATTTTTAAACTGCATTATAATGTTTTTAATAATATTTATTAGAATATTTTAAAGTGAGATAAGTTGACTTTGTTTAATTTTTTAAAGCTTTTTTTTTGTTCTGTGCATTACAGTAATTTGTCATTTTTATAATAAATCATTGTAGCAATATTTAATAATCATGTTGAAGCATTGTTTGTAAAACCCCTTTTAAAACTATTTTCATATCAAATTTCTTTAATATAAAAATAGAATAAATTATTTTAGATATCTTTCCAATAGTACAAAACTCTAAAGTTTATTTCTTAATTTTTTTTTTATTTATTTATTGTTTTTTTTGTAAAAAATTAAACTTTTCCAATTGGTAATTTTTGTTTTTAAATTATTTCAAATAAATTTCATGCTTATTTACATAACATTTATTTAAATTTAATATGAACTAAATTTAATTCCATTTTAAAAAAAAAAAAAAATTATATATGTCCTCTGTATAAAAGGCACCTCTATTTAATGGGAAAAAAGTTTAGTCCGAGGTTTTACTAAATTGAAATACTATTATATTTAATTCTAATCATAATATTTCTATAAATATCTTTCATTTTTTCATCTCAAAGTGTTTTTATGTTACTGTTATTAAATTTGACATTTAGTTAATTTATGAATTTGAAAACAATGCATTTAAACAATGTTTTTTGCCACGTTTTACTTGTGTGTCAGTTTGGTCGTTGTAAATTTCGTATTTAAAATTTTGCCTACTTTCTGACTAACTAGAATGCCCACATTTTTAACTGGAGCTTTGTATTGGATTAAATTACAAGTTTTAACCTAAGCATTCTGTGAAAGTACAAAGATTTATCGCCCTCTCATTTCCAATCGAAAATTTTCTACTCCTAGAGCTTAAGTTAGAGCTGGTGCTCTTTGTAATTTAAATCGTAATCATAAACAGAACTTATTTCTATTTATATTTTATAGAGACTATTGCGATTATACTTGTTATTATTGAATTACACTTTACCAGTTTTTAAATATCAGTCATTTATGACGAAAACAAAAACATAGTCATGAACATAAAAAAAATAGTATATATTTTCTTTTTTTAAATCGCGTTTTTCATGTAAACTAAAAATTTTCAGACGATTTATTTTTGTCAATTTTTAACATTACAGTAACTCCATCACTCGTGGAGAGGTATAAATTTTTTATTGCGTTCTCTAAGTTTAAATATCAATTAGCCATTCTTTTCAAAATAGCAAAAATAATAATTAATTAAAAATATACAAATAAATTTAGCATTTAATATTTATATCATCCAATAACATTTAATGATATAATAACTATTACATAGGTAATTTTTCGAAGTGTATATCAGTGTGTCTTTTTTTTCCAACTGTTTTTCAATTCCTACTCACACTCTCTCCCTATATCTAGTTCAAATTTTCAGTCGTTAATAAAATACATTTTATTCATCCATTCAAGTTCAAATACATTTTTTTGAACTTATAGTGGGTGAACTTAATGTTAATATAGTTTTTTCAAATATTAATTTATTCATTAAATAGGGATGAGCAAAAAACTAAATGGAATTTTCCGATTGGTTAAGCGTTAGTCATAGTTTTAAATTTTACTGTAAGCGATTCAGTTTTTCACATATTTTAAAAATAACATCTGTGATAATTTCTAACTTATAGTTCTATTTGAAAAAAAATAGTTTATTGCGCTCATTTAAATATTCAATTATTTTATATTCGCTGTGTCAGATAAATTTAATAAAGAATAGTGGTAGCACGTGTGGACCACGCCACCAAATTTATATTTTGTACTTGTCTGATACCACATGCCTTTTTTTCTTCTTCAAATCCCACTATTAGTTCACACTCTTCCTATATATATTTATATATCTTGTTCAAATTTTCAATCGTTAATAAAATACTTTTTTTATTCATCCACTCAAGTTCAAGTACATTTTCTTAAACTTGTAGCGGATGACACTTGATGTTAATACAGTTTTTTCAAATATTAATTCATTAATTAAACTTAATTAACAGCAGATCACCGAAGTCAAGCATCACTGGCTGCGGTCAGTGTGCGGGTGGGTGACCACTTGGATCAGTCTGCGTAGGGACCGAGGATGTGCGGTATTGGTCCTCGTTAAGCTGTTCTACCGTAAAGTACTCGACTTCGCGTGCAGGTTGTCGGGCTACCGAAGCGGGGGCGCCATCCCCTCTGCAGAGGATCAAAATTGTGATGGCATGTCTTCGGTTCATCCTCAGGGATGTTTACCAGACCGTCGCCAATAGCCCATTGTGCAGCTCTAGTGCGACGTAAATGAACTACAAACTTAATTAATTAATTTTAGTTTTATATGGGATAAAAAATTTTAATTATTTAATAAAAAGTAACTAAAATAAACTGTTTCTTTGTTGACCTAAGTAGGAATTGAGTTTAATTTTTTTTATTTTTATATTTCTTGTTTCAAAGCGAATTGTAATACATGCCAAAAGTGTTCAATTCACGTTGACAATACAGATAAGAATTTTTATGAAATCAAATAATATCTTCTGGGAGAAAGTATTGTCTCAAAATTTCGAATAGGAACGAAAAGCAAGTTGTCACTATTTTTAACTAGGTTAAAGAAAGGTTACTGCAAAAGTATTTTATGTATGGAACAGCATGAAGCTTGTCTTGAATCTAAAGCTTGACTTTTTTTATATAAAAAAGGAAACACCTCTACGCAAACCGAACTGACGAAAATTTAGTAACGATATTTCTTTTGCGGGGATAGGGAGAGAATGGAAGGAGGTCGTGTTTTCCTTCAAGGGGAATTTCTTTTTCTCAGAAATAGAAATATTTATTTATTCATTCATTTTGAGAAATCAGAAATCATATAGCAAAGGTATTGATCAGTGGTCAGTCTAGAGGTTTTCTTGGAAAGACTTCAGAGGGATCTTTTTCTCAAATCTTTTTCACAACATCCCTAAATTTAAATAACATATTGCATTATTTCTTTAGGAGTTTAAAATGGATAATTGGTGAAACAACTGTATATTACAACGCATAGGAGTACCTAAACAAGATATTCTGCTTAACGTTATTCCTGGGCTGAGGAAGGAAATAATTCACGAAAAGAATCTTCTCATTTTCTCTGTTCTTTCTTTTTCAAGGGAAGAGGGATTTAAACATATGACTACAAAATAAATAAAAATTAAAGCAAAAAAATTCCACTTTCATTAAACTTTTTTTTTCTTCGAAAAGAAGTAAAAAAATATAAATTTTAAAATATCTTTTTTTAAATTTTTTATTTATTCAAGGGGCCCCTTTGACGGTCGGGGCCTAGGGGCAATCCCCCGACTTCCAGCGCAAAACGTCGGTCAACAGACCGTATGTCGCTTTTATAATAAACTTTGTTTACCACCTGAAATTAAAAACTTTTTTTTTTACGTAAAAAACGTGTTGTTAAAAATCTTTTTTTTTTTTTTTGTTTATTTATTTCAAATTATTTTAGATATTGTTTTTTTACATTTCAAACAACGATTTTTTCATCTCTCTTTTCCAGTTTTTTATTAACTTTTTTTCCGAAAATATTTTCACCGTTATTTTCAGTATAATTAACCTGTACCACATGAAATGCGTCTTAAAAATAAGAAGAATTTATTTTTTTAATATTTTTAGCTGAAAATAATGATTTGGCGTATATTTTTTTTTGCGCATCATTTTCCCAAACATAGACATCTTAGCTTGGCGACTTTTACAGACTTAAAAGCACACAATAACGCAGCTCTCATTGACGGTGGAACCGTCTCAAACCAACACCTCCTAGAAAAGAGTAGGCCTCAGCACGGGTTACCATAAATATCCTTTAGTAGTCCAAACGTAATGACATATTTCGTATTTTCAACCATTGCGCAGCTTAGTACCCCAAACATAATGACATATTTCTTATTTTCCATCAACTGCGCAGTTAACTTCGTCACATCGGACTACTAAATTGATCCGTGCTGAGGCCTTCCTTCTTCTAGGAGGTGTTGCTCAAACTTGGCGACCATTTTACAATATCAGTGGCAAAACCTTTATCTAACTTTCCGAAGTTTTGAGTTTCTAGATGCATTAGAAAGAAAAAAGTTATTCGAGAATTCACTAAATAGAAGTTAGGTGATTTTTTTCCAACGAAAGAGGTACGCTCTGAACTATTTTGGTTTTGATATATGAATCGAGGCGAACACTTATTTTTTTATAAAATCTTATAGTAGGACAGAAAAAACGTTCAAATTGGTTGTAGAGCCATGGCAGGGCTAAAGAGAAGAGAAGGGCTAGTTCATTCCTCACTTGGAGCTGAAGCTACGATTTCCCTCCTCATGACGTCACTGTGTACACAGATCTCGGAGATCGCTAGCAAAGATATTATGATAACTTTGCAGCTTTCTCTCTGTAAAAATAAGTTAGGCTTTTTCTGGTTATTAGCTTTCAAACTTTACACGATTAACACATTATTTCCGTTCAAAAACATAGTTCAAAAAACTTTCTTGGTCATTATATTAAAAAAATATCATTTTTAAGTTTTAAAAATATTTTACTAGTTGGCGGAAATGACACTATATATACTTTATTTTAAAAAGTTCAGTTTTAACTTTAATTATTTAGAAAAATTAAAGCATATATCGACACATTTTTTTTATCTAAATATTCTTTGATAACAATAAGTTGGGTTAAATTTAGAATCCTGATTTTAAAATATGCCGTTAATAGCAATTTGTTCATACTTAATCATCAGGAAACATCAACCTTGAACGCTAATTACTGAAACAGAATAATAATTTAGGTTCATAATGATATTAGAAATTTTACAATTGCTTATAGATATTTAAATTTAAGATAATATAATTTATAGATATTTAAATTTAAGATAATATAATTTATAGATATTTAAATTTAAGATAATATAATTTATAGATATTTAAATTTAAGATAATATAATTTATAGATATTTAAATTTAAGAAATTAAAATTAAGAAAAATCATAAAAATTTAGAATAACTACATTAAAAAATATGTTATGAAATTAGGAGAATTTTAACTAGTATATATTTTATTTATACTTTTCATTTCCGCTTTAATTTTCTTTGACTTTATCCATTTTTTCAATTTTTTTGCCTGTTTTTCTTTTTGAAGTAACGAGGCGGTTTCTTTTTAGATGGTGAATTTTTATAAAAGTTATTAACGAAAGAATAAACGTATTGCTGTTTTATATTAACTGAGTCATTTCGTTTGCAACGTTGAATCCATTCTTTACCTGGTTGCTTATTTACTTTAATGAACACGTGGAAAATTATATTTTTTTCCTTTTGTGTTTCTATCAGAATTTTTGCAAGTTGCAATTGCGCAAACTGGCATTTCGTTAACAGTTTTAAATTTTTGTAAATTCACTGCAAAAAACTGAGGAAAGTCATTATAGAAAACAACAAATGTCTTGAAATATGTCACAAAAAGGAATGCTCCAATATTAGCTAGAGCTAGTTAGAGAGACCGAACGCTCCGTTCTTGAAGTAAAAGTACAAGCTTCGCGCCACCGTGACGTCACTGGAGAAAATTGGAGGTTTGGCGCGGCGAGAGTTTCTTCAAAGAAGTGAACCAGCCCTTCTATTCTCTTTAGCCCTGGAGCCATGGTGGCTCAGGGGATAGAACACGCCTCCTAATGAGGTGCCCTGGGTTTGAATCCCAGCGAGTGCTGATCGATTCGAGTTTTGCTCCCGGCTTGCTCCAACTAGGCACTCTAGCTCCAACCACCATACTGACGCAAAATATGGTCAGTGGTAGGCCGGTCATGGATTATAATCCCCTTGCTGCCTGGCTAATCGTGCTAGGTTTTCGTGTTTTTTCTCTCCATATCACGCAAATTTGAGTTAGTTCTATCTTAAAGTCCTCCACGAAGGCAAATTTCTCCCAATACTTGATCCAGAAGTTCCCTTGTCTTCTGAATTGGGTTCAAGACTACAAGGCTACGGAATCGAGCATTGGTAGTCGCAAACACAAAGTTGGGTCGGCTGTTCAACGACGGTTAAAAAAAATTGACTATACCGTGTTTTTTAAACGATACATTTTTATTGTTAAATTCATTTGATTGCAGTATAGAAAACTTTGTGCATATATATTTAAGTTCACTCTAATACATATATATTAAGTTCACTTCTAACCTAAATTTAGTTTCTAATAATTAATTTCTAATAGTAAATAAAACGATTTAATTTAGATATTTTACTGCCAGAAAAAATTTATTTTATTTTCCACATAATTTTAAAGCGTTTGGAACAATGGTCTATTTCTGTAACGTGGAACCAGTGGAGCGCGTTCTGATTCGTCATAAAAGTTAAAACTTCTCCCATACGAATTGAATAAATTTGTTTGAAATATTTGAATGCCAGAGAGTTAAAATATACATGCGTTTTCTCATTTTATGTAAAAACTCGTTTTTAGAGAGAAAATTATTTTCATAGCAAGCTGTTATTTGTATTGGAAAATGTTAAATAGCACTGAACTCAGTGTATTTTTAATACCAAGTTTTTAATTTGAAGAAACATTTCTTGGAAATATGTTATGAGAAACTGATAATTTAATTGGGGCCATTTACGAATATCAGTGAAATAAATGCGGTGGGAATCGACTCTCAGTTTTGAAAAATGATTAGTTGACTATTATTATTGGTTAAATGTAAATAGTGAAAAAAGAATCATTATCGAATAAATAATTTTACTTCACCATGGAAGCTTAGAGCTGGATTTTCATTGAAGTCGACAATTCGCGATCTTAACGCTTGAATACGCCCTCTAGCGGGGGATATTTTCTGGCCTTTATTTATTAAGCTTTCATTTAATTCTATAAGAATCATTGCCAGAATAGGACGCCATTTTTTGGAAGCAAATAAGAAGCAAAATTTCCCTAAGGAAAAGGCAGAAAAACTTTAAAAAAAACACGACCCAGAACATTGGTAAATCTTTCGGAAACAGAACACGTGCAACATTTGAAGAGAAATTTTTCAATAATTTTTTACTTTTCTATTATCAACAAACTCGCAACTCATAACTTTCGATTTCGTGATCGCATACTGTTACAGATGACGGTAAAATATAAAATTTTTTGTCTTCAATTTACTACAAGTTAAAGTGAAGTCAACAATGCTTACTTCATTCCAATGAATAAATGTCATTTCAGAACGTGCAGAACTGTAATAGTTACAGCATATTCTTCTTTATAGAATAGTATATATTTCTGTATCTATATAATTCGAAAAACAACAATAATGAATCATCCGAATTATTTGAAATAGTGTCATTTGTGTTGATTATTAATAAATTTTTATAGTTTTCTTGGTAAGTATTTTCTAATTTTGAATGAATAATTTCAACTAGAATTCAGGTATTCTGTTTTTAAGCCACATATTAAAATTCATATCGAGATTTTACAATTATAAAGTTTTGTTGTGTGATTTGTCATCTAAAAGTAATGAATGGATAATCAATGTATATGTTATTTGAGAATAAAAGTTTCAAACGAAGAACATTTCATTTGGAATTCTTCTTTTCTTTCGAAATTCTTTTCTTCCGGAATGCTCCAGATTTATAAAGCAAGTAAGTGTTATGATTTTTATCATGAAAAATATTTAGTTGTACAGTAAAACTTGTGTAAGTTGACCACTTGTGGTGCATTGTTTTAGTGGTAAACTTAGACAAGTGGTCAACTTATAGAGGGGGCGGGTGATTGTTTACTTTTTCATTTCTTATATCATGTTGCTATATATTTAAATTTTTTTTTACTTGACTTAAAAATTTTATTCAGCAAATAACCAAATGAATATCTTAAGAGATGTGTTTAAACCTGAATGAACTTCAATTTGTTACATATACATAATTCTAATATTTAACTAACTATTTTTAAAAGTCATTTCTTTAGTTATGCATGGGAAGTGTTTCATAAAAATAATTTCTTAAAATATCACTTTAAAATAACACTTTAAAATTTATTTTGTTATTACTACACTTACATACCTATCTGCGCACTATTGCAACTGGAAGAGTAACTTTTCAACTAACACACCTGTTTTCAATGAATGAATGAAATAAATGGTCAAACGCTGCCCCTCTACAGTTTCCCCAGATGGTCAACTCACAAAATTGTTTAGATTAGCTTTTTACACTATTTCACCAAACAAGTGAAATTTTAACATACATTGCAAAATGACAGTACATTTTCTGAATTTTTTTAATGGTTAACTTATGAGGGTTTTAGAATAGAATTTCATAATACTCCTAGACAAAATTGACTTATTTCGGTGGTTAACATACAAGATAGAAAGATGGTCAAGTTAAAAAGGTTTTGCTTCTTTATATTATGTAGGAAAAATTCCCTTCTTGATAATTAAGGGCAACTTATGCAGGTGCCCAACTTACAAGGGTGGTCAACTTGGCTGGTTTCACTGTAAAAATATTTTTTTTTCTTATTTGACGATAGTTCTCCACAGAATGGTTTTCTACGGCTGATTAAGAACTTTAAGACTTTAAAAAAAAAAAAAAAAAAGCATTATGAAAGTTTACTTTAATATGAGGAATTTCTAGAATCGTTTTTTTTATCGTAATCATTCTTTATTTTGAGTTTTATAGTTTATAAATAATGTTTTTTTTATTGAAACTTGATAAAAATATTTGATAAAAAATGTTGTCAAAAAGCTTTTTTTGCAATATTAAATGGTAAAACATTATGTGTTTCTGTATACTTTTTGCATATTTTGGGGTTTGAAATACTCTACAGGCATTAAAATTGCTACACCAGGAAGGCGACACACCAAGAACGCAGGACGGATAAAGCACGTTGTGGTATGAAAATGATTACCTAATCAGCGCATTCATGCAAAGCAGGCAGTGGTAGTGACACCTACAATCTGCATAAAATAAGAGATTTGACAGAAGTTTCTCATACAGAAATTGAATGTGAACTTAGATAAAAAAGTTTTTCTTATGCCTCGTATAAGAAGCAGAACTGTCTACCTTCAAGAGTCTGAGTTTGATCGAGGTCGAATTGTGACCTACCGGAATTACGGTTTATCATACCGAAGAGCTGCTGCTCACGTTGGTCGAGATCCCATGACTGTTAGCAGAATATGGAATCAATGGGTTCATGACGGTCATATGAAAAGCCGTGCAGGATCTCCGCGGCCCCCCATCACTTACAGTCATGAAGACAGAGATGTTATCCATATGGCCTTAAGGATTCGTACGGCTACGTCTCAAACCCTGAGTCAAGAAATGGGGTTATTTGCAAGACAACAAGTGTCTGCACAAACAGTTCGGGGACGTTTTCAGCAGCATAGACTGTCAGCACGGCGACCATGGTTTCGGCAACACTTGACGCTGCATCACAGGCTGGAGCGTCTCCAATGGTGTGATCAACAACGAAACTGGACGCAGGAATGGCATGACGTCGTCTTTTCAGACGAATCCAGGTTCTGTATGATGGCTGCATCCGTGTTTGGCTACATAGTGGAGAAAGCCCATTGGCAGCTTGCATTCGACATCGTCATACTGGCCCATCATCTGGAGTAATGGCATGGGGTGCCATTGGATACACGTCTCGATCACCTCTTTTCGCATTGCCGCACTTTGATCAGCAGCCGTTTCATTTCTGATGTGTTAGGGCCAGTTGCTTTGCCTTATCTTCGAGGCTAAGTTTCAGCATGCAATGCACGACCGTATGTTGTCCTCATTGTCCTGACCTTCCTTGACACAGAAAATGTTCGCATGCTGCCCTGGCCAGCACGTTCTCCTGATCTCTCAAAAATTGAAAATGCCTGGTCAGAGGTTGCAGGACGACTGGAACGCCATCACTCGTCAGTCACTACGGCCGATGAATCGTGGAATAATGTTGAAGATGCATAGAATGCTGTACCCGTCTATGCTATCCAACATCTGTTCGACTCGATGCCCAGGAGAATTACTGCTGTTATTGCTGCCACAGGAGGCTGCTCTGAGTACGTATTCCTCAAGATGTATACATGCAAACATCCTGAAAATTTAATCGCTTGTTCTTCCAACTGTAATGCATGTGCCCAATTAATATCATTCTGTAATTTGCATTCTTTTCGGTGTAGCAAGTTTAATGGCAAGTGCAATATGATTCAGAAAAGTATGGAATGTGAAGTTTAAATAGACCTTTTAGAATAGATCATTAAATTTAATTTACTAGAACGATTTCTCAGGCACTAGGTTTTAACTCTACTAAGAAGATTTTTTACAAATATTTTCCAATATGTTTTGGATGTTCCTTCTTTAAAAAAAGAGATTCCATTTTGTTTTAACTTGCATAAAAAAGAATATCAAACATTTTTCTTTTTTTAATTTAATAAGCCAAGGAACGTTAACATGCTACACTGAAGAAATCTCCAGTGCAACTGATGATCGTGTTGTTCCGCTAGCAGTCATTCGTCTCAAACGACAACGCCCCCTATAGGTCGTTGCGTTCGCGAATCGAGTGAATGTTTAGATTTTGAAAATTTAAACAAATTAGTGCTCGATTTATTTGCTTCCCGTCGCAAAACTCTTTTATTTATTGCATGAGTTCATAAACAAAACAAAGAGAAAATTCTTGTTTTTAAAATTTGTAATTTTATTTACACATTTCTCAAACTTTTTTTTCAAAATTCTAATGATAATGTTTATAAGTGATTCTTTAGAAAGTCTGATATTCAAGATAGGTAAAACATGATTTTTTAAAATGCAAATCTACATTAATGAAAGGAAGTTTAGGACATGTGTCTGTATAATTCTATAACTCCTGAACTGTTCATGCTAGGGTCATGAAATTTGGGCAGTCGTGAAATTTTGACCCTCAATTCCAAATATCGTTAGAAATATTTCGTTATGTCGTTCGAGAGAGGCGTCAGAAAAATAAAATTTTCCCATTGGTTTAGTATTAGCCATCGTTTTAAATTAAACTCTAGATGATTCTGCTTGTATTAAAATAAAGCTTGGCTTTTATTTAGTACAAAAAAAAATAATAATAAAGTTAAAGGCACGTTCTTTAACTATTTAATTAATTTTTATTCATTATGTCAAATATATAAGCTTAATGATCATCATGCGAAAGTGGTAGATATGTGGATTACGTCACCAAATTAGTATTCCTAAAGTGATTTGTAACTACGTGTTTATTTTGTTTATAGTTTCGCTTCTGAAACGTGTTTCTATAAAACTAAATAATTTTCTTTCAACTGTAATTGAATTAAAAATAAAAACAAATTATATATTAAGAAGACAAATTAATGAAAAAATGTACAGGTTTTGGGGTGCCGTAAAAATTTCTAAATAATTATTGACGAGAATTGTGCTTAATTAATTTTAGAAATATATAGTGCTAATTCAATTTTAAAACATTGTGAAAATAAATCGATTAAAATTAGTTCTCAGAAAAGATTTCTACTGCTTTAGAATTATTTATAAACGTGAGTTTGCAGGATAATTGAGCACATAGGTTACAAACATTGAGGTTAGGTAGAATAATTGAGAATTGTCTAGCAACCTATGGCTAGAAATGTCATAAGCAGCTAGGGATGCTTTCCTTTTTTATCTTTATTTCCTATTCGTGCACATTTAAACCGGTACTTTTATTTATCTAAATTATCTAAATTATTTATAGTAATTAATTTGGAAAATTGCATTCAAATAGATCTAACTTCAGATGTATCCTAGTCCATCGATTTGGCGAAAAACATGTAACGCTCTCTGATTAGGTTAAATAAAATAGCTGTGATAAAACAGCCGTTTATGTACCAATTCAGAAACAAATTTCAAATATAATTATTAGGAAACATGATATAATTTAGATAAATAAAAGTACTGGATTAAAAGCGTGCGAGAAGCCAGTCTATAGTAGAAAAGAGCTCCTTGCAGCGTAAGATAACATTCCTGGCCATATGTTGCTATGCAGTTTTCAATCATTATGATGTATTTTACTTCCCTCAAAGTTTGTAACCATTGTGCTGAATCCATATGCATTTGTTTGATCTTGTTATTTCTTGATTATGGATCCATTTGTTCAGTACGCTAAATTGTTGCTTATGCCTAAACTTTACGCATTATCAAATGTGCAATTGAATATAAACAAATAAATATGCTAATTAAACATGAACGGAAACAAAATCAGTGCTAAATGGTAATTTCTCTTTTCAGATTTGTTTTTTTATAGCGTAAATTACGCTTGGAATTTATCCAAGAAACAATATTTTCTTATGTTCAATAACCTCAAAAAAAAATTTTTTTGATACGACAGAAAATATACCTAAATTTTACGAAATGCAGAATTCCATTAGAGATTTTAGCACTCTAGTTAGTCGGAGAATTGTCAGTATTATGATTGATGATAAATACTACTTAGCGTTAAAATGACTATAAATTCTGTTTATAGGGGCCAGAAAACGGCTCAAACTTGCAATGGTGTAATTGAGCGTTCGCTTTCCAATGAGGTGAACAGGTTTGAATCCCAGCGGTGGCTGGTTGATATGAATTCTGCTCCCAACTTACACTGACCACGATACTGACGTAAAATATCCTCAATGATGGACGGATCATGGGTTAGCATCTCCTTATTGTCAAGCTAACCGTGAGGTTTTCCTCCCCATGTAATGCAAATGCTGGTTAGTTTCACCAAAAAGTCCTCCCCGAAGGCTAGTTTGTCCCAAAGCTTTATCCACGATTTTCCTTGTCTTCTGGATTGGATTCAAAATTACAAGGCTACGTTACGGTAATATACGTTGCGACGGTAATATAAAATAAAACGTGATTGCATAGAGTTCCGGTAAAAAGATGAGAGCTCTAGCTAAATGAAAAGGGGTTGATATTTCGATTATAAGATTCCATCTCCGATCCAAGATTTCCACATGAAAGGAAACACAATAAATGCAACAATACGTAAATACAATGTATAAAATAAATAATAACGTAGTAAATACAACATTGCGGTAGTAAAACAAACAAATCCTTAAATTTAGTGTAATGCCCATAACATAATCGAAGATAAAATAAAAATGGTGAGATTCAATTGAGAAGATTCGAACGAAAATTTTAAAGGGAGTATTGAGATTTCTTCCGAGACAAAAAAGTCAATTTTTTTCTCTGCTTCTCATTCTTTCTGCTTTCTCTGCTGCACACCCGAACAGTTGATCATCTGTCTCATCCTCATGGTTTGGAGCACGTTCTTTTCGAAAAAGTGATGCCGACAATCCTCTCCATCCGTCCAATCACCGGCGCAGACGACATTGAACTTGAAAAAAAGAGGGGAAAGGCTTAGTTCATTCTGATTCGAGCAGCCCCTCTGTGAGGAAGTGTTTTCTATCCTCCCTCGTTTCCTCAAGGACGCTAACTCATTGTCAAGGTTCATCCGATTCAGCCTTGTGTTTTTAGGTGCTCTCTCTTCCTCGGCATCCTTCCTAAGGATTCGTTTAACTTTGTGGGAGATTAAACGGTGAGTACGTTCACATCTCCTTTGCGGATCGTATGCAAATGCGATGTTATCAGAAATAAAACACTGTTATTGTGTAGAGGGTGGTTTCGCTGTATAATGGAATTATTATACGTTGTTTCGGTTTTTAATTTAAATTCAATTGTCTCTTTTTTTTTTGTGTATATTTTAGAAGATAAATGGAATTGTGATTTATGAATTTATTGAAAATATATTTGCAGTTTTAGTACTTTATTTCAATAGCTTACGTTGCTGTTTTAGTATGTAGGTGATTTGAAGGGTAATTGAGATAGTATATTTTGAACTTATTTCATATCGTTAGTTTCATTATCTTTATCGTATAATGGAACTATTAGACGTTGTTATTGTTTCGGTTTTTAATTTAAATTCAACTGTCTTTTTTGTATATTTTAGAAGATAAATTGAATGGTGATTTATGAATTTATTGAAAATATATTTGTAGTTTTAGTAGTTTATTTCAATAGCTTACGTTGCTGTTTTAGAATGTAGGTGATTTAAAGGGTAATTGAGATAGTACTTTATTATGAACTTATTTTATATCGTTAGAGTTTCATTATCATTATCGTTAGAGATTCGATTCAATTTAAATTTAAAGATTATGTTCTACTTTAATACAAATATTAGATTAAAATTTAAAAAAAACATTATATTCAATTTCATTTTAAAAATTTAGGTTTTCATTGGATTTTTGATACTTGTTTTTTTTTTTATTGAAGATAAATTGAGTTTTATTTATGATTTAAATTTAACAAAATTGTTTATGAATTATAAAATATATATCTTTAGTTTTATTATCTCATAAATATTTGCCTTTGTCGTTGTTACTTGTATGTATTGAAGAGTGATTGTGGTTGCGCTGTATAATTGAATTATTAGACGTTGTCATTATTTCAGTTTTTAATTTAAATTCAGCAATATTTTTGCATATTTTAGAAGATAGATAAATGGAATTGAAATTTATGAAATTGAAATTTATAATATATTTGTAGTTATACTATTTTATTTCACTTGCTTTCGTTGCTGTTTTAGAATTTGGGTGATTTGAAGTGTAACTGATGAGATAGCGTTTTATTATAAATTTATTTCAAATCGTTAGAGTCTCAGAATTTAATGTAAAGATTAGATTCAAAATTAATTTAAAAATAGTTTCTATTTTAATATAAATATTAGATTACAATAAAACAAAAAATTGTATTCAATTTTATTTTTAAAATGCAAGTTTTTATTTAATTTTTGATTCTTGTCTTTTTTATTGAAGATAAACTGAGTTTTTTTAATGATTTAAATTTAGCAAAATTGTTAAAAAATTATAGACAATATATCTTTAGTTTTATATTTTATAAATATTTGCTTTAGTCGCTGTTACTTGTAGATTGAAGAGTGATTATGATTGTGCTGTATAGTGGAATCATTAGAAGTTGTTATTGTTTTGGTTTTTAATTTAGATTTAACTGTATTTTTATATTTTGGAATATAAATGGGTTTGTGATTTATAAAATTATTGAAATATATTTGTAGTTTTACGATTTTATTTCAATTTCTCTTGTTGCTATTTTAAAGTGTAAGTGACTTGATTGAAGATAACGATTTTGCGCTCTATTATGAGAGTATTTCATATCGTTATCGTTTCAGATTTTAATTCAAAGATTGGATAAAAGTTTTGTTTAAAAATTTGATAAAATTTTTGTTTAAAGATTTGATACAATTTTTGTTTAGAGATTTGATACAATTTTTGTTTAAAGATGAGCTCTAATTTTAATTTAAAGATAAGGTTACAATTAAGCTAAATGTTAGATTCGATTTTATTTAAGAAATTCAGGTTTTCATTTAGTTTTTGAATCTCATTTTTTTTATAGAAGATAAGTTATGTTTTTGAGATTTATGATTTAAATTTAACAAAACTATTTATAAATTATGGACAACGTATCTTTAATTTTACAATTTTATAAATATTTGCTTTTGTCGCTGGTGTTTGTAGGTATTGAATGGAAATATTAGATAAAATAGAATAGAATTTTGTGTCGGATTGTAACTTAACAATTTTTAAATAACTTGTTAAAAAAATGTATTATTTTATAAATATTTAGTTTCATAAATGTTTTTAAATTTATATACTTCTTTTTGACAAAACATGTAAAAGATAGCTCCATTTAATTTCCTTAATTAAATATATCTACTCGTTTTTGCTAATATTATTATTATTTATTTAAAAATAGTCTTGTACGATCTTTTATTTAAGCGTATCAATTTTAATAAGGGCATTTTGAAAACATAATAATTTTTTATTTACACATTAGTCGGGGAAGTTGCTACTGCATTTTTATAAGTATACTTACTGTTTGCTACGCTGTAATGCATTTAAAATAAATTTTCGAAAGTGTGAATAAACGAAATTTTGTTTTTAAATCAACCTCTGATCGTTCTTCTTACTAAGAGATTGAAAATAGTTTTAGTTTTTTTTCTTCTTTTATTTACATTGATGAGTTTTAATTGTGATTTCGGGGGAATAAATTTATGAGCAAAAACCTACTATTTTATAGATATATCTTTCATAGATTTATAATAGAAAAAAAATTTAAAGTAAGTTATTCTAGTATTTAAATATGCTCAACGTCCTTTTTAACACGAAAATTCGCAATTTTATCTATGATTAATTTATTTATTTATTTATTTATATATTTTTCTAAATTCCATATGTATCTAACAGTTTGTAGCTTTTCTTTATAAAAATTATCAATATTTAAGAATATTATTTAATGTCAGAAGCATTAAGCACTTGTTTACTCTTTTTAAGGAGAATTTTTTCAAAATTAAATAGTTCAATAATGTAAAGCACTGAATATATGATACTTAATTACTTGCCTAAAAATATTGTATTCATAATTAGATTTTAAAAATTAAAATTTGCCAACGATGCAAATTTTTTTTATTTTTAATCTTATAACTTCCAATTTTGTACCTTGCAATTTTCAGATTCATGATTCAAATAAAACAATTTCTTTAACATGTCGGAAACATGTTTTTATATGTTCTGTTTTTTTGATATTGGTTATTTTTGTTTAATACGATATCCAGTTTTCTTCAGTCATAAAAATTACAGCTTAGTGTGTTATCATTTTAAATTTAACATTACAAGACAACATAATATCAAATAAAAACATAACATAAACGAGTTATATTCGTATGCTAATTTACAATCCAGTGGCGTTTAACGACTCGCTCTCTTTTTTGGAGATTTTCCTCTTGGCTGTAGTTGGTTGCAATTATAATGCAAGCTTTTATTTCTTTTAAAATTTGTTACCTGAACTAAAAAATCACGTTTTTCTTTATTTAAAAAAAAAAAATACGAAACAGAAGAGCGCGTCGTTAAAAGCCGCTGGATTGGAAAACCATCACCCGTATATTTGTTAACTTAGGGAGTTCCTACTAACCACTGCGCGCCCAAATCGGATTACGAATAAGGATAGTCCATAAGAAAAGAATGATTATATTTATAAATTTACGTGTTTTTATTTTATTTAATAACAATAATTGTTTTTTAAATCTAATATCAACATCTCTTACATCTAGTTCCCATAATGACTCAAATATGCTGACTTCTTTAATAAAATTTAGTGATAACTTTTTGAATTTTTTGATTTTAACTTCATAATTATTGTTTTTTATTTTCATTTCATATCTGCTTAATTATGAATTATGTTTCTAATATTGTTCTTGGATTTATTTGAATATCAACTTGTTACAATTTATATTCCATTCCTGAATTTTTCTGATTGATATGTTTCTGAATTAAATTTAACGCATACAATACACTCTTATATTTAACTTATATTATTGTTTTCATAATTAAAAGCTATAAATATAACAAAACTCTTGGTAGAACTTTTTTTAAATTTAATGATATTAGCAAAAATTTAGGGAAAATTAATATATCCGATTATGAAAGTCACTGTGAAGAAGAGAAATATGGAATTTGTGAGTAAAAATCATAAACATATTATTACTGGTAATTTAAATATTATAGAAAATTTAGAACTAAGAAATGTAATGCTAAAAGGCATAAAATTCAGATTCACTTACCATATCTCAATTAATAAAATTCTAAAATTTACTTTCATAATGATTTTAATAAATTTTATTTAGAGTTATCAAATAGATTCTTTTTACCTTTAGGTATGTTTACAGAATGGGAATGGGCAGTTTATTATTACTTTAAAAACTTTATTTTTTATAATAAGGAAAATTTAAATAACGGTAACGAACAAATGTTTCCAAATTTAGATCGATGAATTAAGCAACTACAATTTTTTTTTGTAATACCCCCATAGACACAGCTAGCAATAATTATGCAATCTTCTTTAAAACATTCTATGTTGAACTTTTAAATAAAGAGTTAAATAATAGTAAAAATTTTAAGCTTTGTAATTTAAATAATAATATCACTAAAAACATTTTAGCCTTATATAAAAGATTAAAAATTGAACTTTTGTGCAATTTCCATATTTAATAAACAGTCCAAAATTTCATTGAAATTCTTATTAAATTTAGAACAACCACTTGTGGGTCCAATTCTTACTTAACTAAACCTGGCACCATTTTCTTTAACTATCTAAATAAAATTATTAACAATATCATTAAAGAAGGTTTTTTTGGATTATCACTAAAAATCAACTTATTTTAGAATTTATTAAACAAAATAAAATTAATTCTATAGCGATTTTTTATTTCCAAAATTTCTTTAATAGCATTCCCCTTTCTAAACTAAATGATGTTCTTTTGAGTAATTACTGTGATTAAAAAAATATCCTTAATTGTGGTTTTGATTATTGGGAAATTCTATTAAATTTGCTTTTAGATTTATTGATGATTTAACTATCTTTAATTTTCAAAATTATGCAATTTTGTTAAATAAAAATTTTCCCCCAAGGAATTAATCTTGCTCCGTAATCATGTCGATAATATTAATTTTAATTTATTTTTGTATTTAATTTTTTTTTGTCAAAAAAGAAGAAAATATCTGCATTGTTGATTTATACGATAAAAGAAATTATTTTTTAAAGGAATTTTAATGTATCTAAATTTATTTAAATACCATTTTTAATCAAATAAATAGGATCAAATGAATTTGTAGTAATGCTTACTTATAAAAAAAAACATACAAACTCTTCGAAAATTTGATAAAAACAATGGATATCCAACTAATCTAATTAAATTCTATGTAAAATTGTCGAGCTAATATTATTGTTATAATAAAAAATTTCTTTGTTAACTAAATTTATATTTTTACCATGTGAAAATCCAATTCAGTTAAATCCATAGCTAAAAATATTTTAATATTTAATAAAGAATTTTTGTTAAATAAATTTTTTTATTGAATATTAATAATTTCTCTAAAATCCAATCTTATTACCATTAAAATTTTATATTTTATAATTATTCTACCTTATTAATTATAAACTTTGAATTAACCAGTATAATATTATTACCTTGCGCACATCCAGATTTGGGATAATCCACGATATCTAACAAACCAAACGCGCTTCAGTACTTCAGTAAGATTGCGCCGTAAGTTGATCCCATCATCCTCTATTTGTGCTTATATTTCCATACTTTGTAACCTGGAAAACTTGGTTACGAAAACATTTAAAATCATATTTTCGTTTCAATTTCTTTGGTGCTCTTCACACGATTGTATTGATATATTTTGCTTTGGCTATATTATAACAATATTAGAAAGCACTCTTTTTTTATACAATCGAGTGAGCTGATTACGAGATTATATCCTTTCCTTTGTATTCTTTCCTTTATATTTTTTATATACTTTAATTTATATAAAGAAACTTTTTCAATATTTTTTTTAAAAAATTCCCCTTTGAGAAATCTTTATATTTTTATCCATGTTTCCTCGATATTTTTCTCCTATATTTATCAGTTTCAATTGGCAGCTGGTTTCTTCCTGTTCCCCCTCTCTTGTTGTTCCCATAATACGTCTAATAGTCATTTTAACATAATTGAAAATCTATGATCATGACCCAATCATGTAAAACTTTAATCAATATTTAGAGGTAGACATACAAAAATAGGTTTTTTTTTTACCTTTCTTCTAAGGCCACAGCACTCTTCAAACACCCAAACACGGTATTTACACTGTATCATGTCTAACTGTTTTTCTTGTTGACACAGTACACATTAACAGGGCTTTTTTGAGCTGTATATAGAACACTACAGTATGTTAAGAATTGTTATTACTTCTGTTATTGCTTTGCTTTAGTGTCGGTTTTGACTTTTCAGCTGTTTTCTTGCTTTCCCCTTCCAGTTCTCATAATACGCCTAATAGCTATTTTTATATAACTGAAAAACGATGATCATGGTCCAAAATTAGTAATTCATGAAAAGCAATTTTAAAGATTAAAATCTCTCCTTTCTTTTCTCGATAGAGATTGATGATCTAAATGGAATTTTTTAAAAATAAAAACGACATGCTTAGTATCAAGTTAAAAAGAACAAATTGCAACGTGCAGTATGCCTCTATTGCTTTGCTACATTGTATCGAATTAAAAAAACAGAAGAATTTTATAACTCCTTCATCTCATTAACATTGCTTTAAGCATATATACTGTAATCTACATTCAAAATTATGAATTAACATTATGAGCATTTTTTATATAGCAATGCCCATGTTAGGAATACGAACAATAACTGTGTCACTTTACTTATTCTGACCAGTCTATTTATTTATTTTCAGTCTATATTAAATTAAAAAAATTATCTTCATATAATTTCATAAAATGAAAAGTGATTATTTTACATTTCATTTCATAATATGGTGCATAGGAAGATAGTCTTGGCTCCTGGAAATTTTTAGTGTTTGTAGACCCTGTTTATGACTCATCTCTAGTTAGAGTTCGCTATCTTCAAAAATTAAACCACCTCAAAGCATCAACAACTGAAATTTACACTACAATAGACCCTGCATTAATCCCATTAATCTGCCTATATAATTAAATTCGGCACGCTTAAAATAAATGAATAAATTGTGATGGTCACACGACGAATCGCATGAATGGATATGTCTGATTAAAATGATAATATTGAAAGTGTGTTGTTAAATATTTAATTCATATACATCTCATTATCATATCGAAAATTTAAATCGTGACACAAAATAACAATATAATGACTTATAATACTCTGGTGAATAAGCATATTAATACACAGTTCGTCGAACAATAATCTTACATTATATACTTTTATCCTTCTGTTAATTTTTTTTTATCTTGCATTTAACTTTGATATCGCATTTAACTTTGTATAATCTGTTAACTGTGATTCTACATTTAATTTTTAAGCTTGCAGGATTATTTAATTTTAAACCTAAGATTCTACGTTTTAATTTAAGTTAATCTTTTCGTCATTTTTAAGTTTGCAAGACATTTAATTTCACCGTTTAAAAACTTTTATTTTCTGACAAGTTTTCCATTTCAGACAACAAAAACATAAAAAAATGAGCATCTGAACCAAATCTATACAGTGAAACCTGCCAAGTTGACCACCCTTGTAAGTTGGGCACCTGCATAAGTTGCCCTTAATTATACAGAAGGGAATTTTTCCTACATAATATAAAGAAGCAAAACCTTTTTAACTTGACCACCTTTCTATCTTGTATGTTAACCACCGAAATAAGTCAATTCTGTCTAGGAGTATTATGAAATTCTATTCTAAAACCCTCATAAGTTGACCAGAAAAAAAATTCAGAAAATGTACTGTCATTTTGCAATGTATGTTAAAATTTCACTTGTTTGGTGAAATAGTGTAAAAAGCTAATCTAAACCATTTTGTGAGTTGACCATCTGGGGAAACTGTAGGGGGGCAGCTTTTGACCATTTCTTTCATTCATTCATTGAAAACAGGTGTTTTGTTTTGTTAAAGTTTTCAAATTACATGTCTTCGTGTTCTGATATTTTAAGAAATTATTTTTATTAAACACTTCACATGCATAACTAACGAAATAATTTTTTTTTAAAAAGTTAGTTAAATATTAGAATTATGTATATGTAACAAATTGAAATTCATTCAGGTTTAAACACATTTCTTAAGATATTCATTTGGTTATTTGCTAAATAAAATTTTTAAGTCAAGTAAAAAAAAAATTTTAATATATCGCAACATGATATAGGAAATGAAAAAGTAAACAATGACCCGCACCCTCTATAAGTTGAGCACTTGTCTAAGTTGACCCCTAAAACAATGCACCACAAGTGGTCAACTTACACAAGTTTTACTGTGCTCTGTTTCGTTAATTTTTAGGACGCTTTGTTAGTTTTGTCTTTTGGTGAGAGTTCATTTTGTGGATAGATTAACGAATAATTGAGCCATGTTGACTTTCTTTGCACACAATAAGGGGTACCTGCAAGGTGATAAACAAATAATAATTGATTTTTTTTATTGCAATCTTATTATGCCAATGTTTATCTATTTTTTATTGAAAAAAAAGTTTTTTAACTTTAAACTTCCAAACATGCTTCATGTGTTTATATTTTAAACGTGTCCTACCTTTTCAAAGAGGACACGTTTAAAATATAAACATGTGTAACATATATTGAGACATGTAACATGTGTTGCCCTGGGTAATGTTCTGCAGAGCATTAAGTGCTCCACAGAGCACAATTTGAGAAACGATGCGTTAGTAAATAGATAGCAACTACTTCCCAGAATTTGAAATTATTTCCAATTTGAGGCCGAATGTCTATGAGATCGATCCAGAAACGTTATTGAAAAAATTTTAAAAGATGTTACAGAGAGAAAATGTTTACTGTTTGGGCTGAAAAAAAATAAACGTTTCTGTAGAATGTAGAAGCTACAAATATTTTATGCGTTTACCTCTAATATAAGTTGCGCAGGGAAGGCCAGATTAAAAGCCCATAAGAAACTGCGGTGTAATACCTATCCGAATTTGGTGTTGAAAAATTCTAAAAATTGTGTGAATGCTTCCATTATTTCAAGTTAATACCGAATCAAGCGTTCTTTTAAGCTTTAAAGAATGTAGTTAAGTCTTAAGACCAATAATTGATTATGCTTACACCAATCTGCAGCTCCTTGGTAAAGAAGTTGTTGTTTTTCAGAGCTAAGGTTTGCATTTGCCACAAATTTCAAAAACTGGCGAATACTTTTGATATCTAGTTGATCTACCCACAATCTGGGAAAGGCCACAAACTGGCTCTTTCGGTCTTTCTAGATATACAGCAATGCTCAGTGTGTCTAGTGTTAAAAGCAACTGCGAATATGCAAAGAAGGAAATGATAAAAAATAATATAATAACTAATGGTTCAATAAAGATAGCTTAAAAAATATCATAACGAAATCTTCAAAATAATGATCATAAAATAAATTAATATTTTTTTAGCAAACAGTTTCGTTTTTCCGTCAAATAGAGCAAAAGTTATAATGATTTAAAAAAAACATTCATATTTTTGGTGTTCCCCTCGAGCCAGAAATACAGTTTAATTTTCCGTTATTCAGGAAGTTTTGACAATGCTTTTTTCTCAGTGTAATTATCTATATATTATCAAAAAACTGTTATTGCTATCGTCGCCATCGCCATCCATTGCTGTTTCTGAAAATTCTTGCTGCGAGAGCTTTTTTATTTTTATACCTAAATTAAAATATCCAATAGCCCATTCTGCAGCTGTAGTTTGACGTAAATAAAGTACCTATCTAAATTAAAAACGCAAGATTTGAATATACGCAGCTATTATTTAGATCGAAAACAAACGAAGTCATCGACATTGATATCCTTTCTATTTTCGATTCTATTCCTATTGGTTTTGTTTTAATACATTATTTTTGTATTGGTATACTATATGCAATTAAAGTTCATGACTCTTGATCTTTTCCGACACAAAATAATAAGTTTCTTGCTTTCTGATTTTCTCAGCTATACGGGAGGAATTCTTAAAATACTTAAATATTTTTCGGACGATTGTGGTTTGTTTTTTTTTAACTAAAAAGAAACTGCAATCTCTCTATATTAAACAAAGCTACCGCTTTCTTCGACCACCGCTGTTTTCAAAGAAATTTCACCGCGTGCACGTTTCACTCTATAAGTCAACAAAGAAACAGGTAGCAATTATTTTACTTTAAAAAAGAAAATCTGTTTGAATTTAAACCAAGAACCACACTCAACTTTGGAATTCTTCCGACAGCTATTATTTTAAATTTGTTCGACATCTGTTATTTCAAATTATAAATCTTTCATTGCTAATTTATGTTCGAATGCCAAACACAATTTAAATTTCGATCTTTTGATATCCTTTGGCGTAAAATACCATTACTGATTCTTTTAATTAAAAAAAAAATGGAGATGAAAACGTCACACGTTTTTCCATTAGAAAGTATCACCTTTATCAATACTCAAACTAACGCTATAGTCAAATGACAGGTTTTGCAATTTAATTTTAAAATTGCGGAATTTTAAAACTGCGGAAATTTGAAATGCTGTATTTCATGCCATATTTTACTCTGAGAATAATGTAATATCCTTTTCAGCTATGCCTCTCTCTTTTTTTCCATTAAGTTACTGACGCTATCCACGCTCACTCACGTGATGCAAAAACTATTGAATGGAAAAATATCAAATGTGTGAATATATGAAAAAAAAATGAATAAGTGAATCTAAACAATTGAATATAAAAGTGAATACAATTCATTTAAACTGTTTGAAAAATATTCTGATGTAAAACAGTTATTGATGTAAATGTATTTTTTTTTTTTTTTTTTTTTTTTTTTTTGCGCAGGGTAAATAAGTTTAACAAAAACTATTAGCAGTGATTTTAAATTTTCTGCTGCCAAGAACTTTGATGTCTGAAAACGTGAAACATGTCACGCTTTACTTTAAATTTTTGAATTAGTTTTGCAGTTTTTAAACTTTTCAGTTTCACGTTTTTTTTTTAATTTATTTTTTTTTTAATCTTTTTATTTTTTGACCTTTTGATATCTTCCGACGTAAGTATAAATACTACTGATTCATTTATTTTTTTATTTTATGACCGTGGTTGAACAGCGGAACCCATTTTCGGGTTTATGACTACTAATGTTCAACTAAGATGCCTAAATAGATCAATATTTAAAAAAAAAAATAGATTAAATAAAGAAAATATAGAAAAAAATAGATAAAATACTTAAAACCTATCTTAGCTGTATCAACCAGCTCTAATAACCCGTGTATTTTGTTTACTTTACTACTCATCGGTTCTGCTGTTTTAATTATTAATTAAAGTTTAAAAAAATGATAAACAAGTAAGATAAAAAAAAATTTAATGTCAATGCCCACTTAAGTCAACAAAGAAAAATTATATTTTTTTAGATAGTTTTTATTACATAATTACAATTAATATAAATATGTTTATACATATGACTAATTACATTCGGTATTATCTTATATAACAGGGGTGGTCAAGCCATTTTTCAAAATTTGAAATTTTTCGCGAGCCGCAGTTAAATACGTATTTAAAAAGTATGCAAAAAAAGGTATTAAAAAATTTTTTTTTTTTACATAAATTATATTTATTGAAAATTTAAGTAAATTTAAGTAAAAGTACAAAATATGTGCATTAAATTTAAATATTAAAAATTAAACACATTTATTTTACTTCTCTTGATAATTCTTTAAAATTTGATGAATAATTGGTGACAGCACTTCTCAGTAATTCCTTGAGATGCTGGTTAGTTAATACTGATTGGTGTTTGGATTTCACGAATTTTAAAGTGGAATAAAATGATTCACATAAGTAGGCTGTTCCGAATATTGAAATAATTCGACAAGCAGCCTTTTTAAATTCAGGATACTTCGATTCTGCTACAAATTTTCAAAATTCAGTAATCAACGTCGACTTATATTTTAATTGTAGAGTGTGATCTTCTTGCATCTCTTTGCACTTAGTCTTTCATATTTTTTCTCAGTAATTAAAAAGACATTTTGAAACACATACGGAACGATAATAATTTTTTAAAATATATTATATTTTAAAATATATTAGCACAAAAATGAAAAGGGAACTCGGGTACATTTATCGAGAGCCACAAATAATCCTTCAAAGAGCCGCAGGTTGGCCACCCCTGATACATAGGATAATTTTTTTTATCTTATATTAAACTAAAATTAATTAATTAAATTTAATTAATGAATTAATATTTGAAAGAAAACTGTATTAACATCAAGTGTCATCCACTACAAGTTTAAAAAAATGTTGACAAGATATATAATTATATATAGGTAGAGTGTGAACTAATAGTAGGAATTAAAAGAAAAAATGAAAAACTTAAAGTTATATCAGCTATTTCTCATCACTCAAGAAAAACACTTAAGTCCCGTGTTTTTTGTGAACTAGTCTACCTGGATATTAGCATAGCAGATTATGTAACAAAAAAAAAAAAAGAAATAAAAACATAACCCATGGCTGTGACCTCTATTTTTAAAAGCACAAATCTTAACGGAATACCTTAATCTTGAAAAAAAAGAAGATAAAGGCAAATAGATGTCTTAATTTAGTTTAAATTATAGTTTGGGGGATTTTGGCTCGTCATGACTGTTGTTAAACAGTCTACAATAGCACGCTTAAATAAAAATTTGTAACTTTCGATTTCTTTTGTTTATATGAAATGATAGGTATATATGAAAATAGGCGTATAGCAAATCTCATACGTTTATTAACGGAACTAAAGAATATTATATGCTTCTGAAGGGGGTTAGTCATGATTTAGTATCTTTTTTCAAACTAAACTGAGTAGTCAGATCTTTATAATAGATGTTGTGACTGTCATAGTTTCTGATCAAACAATTTCATTTATGTTTCTTTATTATCATTCTATAAAGCAAAAAAAAATTGTGTTTATCAAATGATAGATGATAGTCTCAAGGTTTTTAACATTCGAAATATAATAATGGGAGAAATTTTCGCTTTCGACACTTAGCCGGACAAAACTTTGCGTGGGCAAAACTTATTATAAAATTAAAATTACTAAATAATAAATTATAAAATTAATATTTAATATTAAATTATAATTAATTTATGCATTAATTTTATTAGAAACTATTTCATAAATTGTGTAATTTTAATAATTCAAATTCATAATTAGTTTTATTTTAATAAAAGTAAAAATTTTAATTTTAATATTCTTTATATTAGTTTTATTTAAAGAATATAATAAAAACGCTTAATGTTAGTTTAGAAAAAAAGTCAATGTTTTAAATTTTTTAATTCATAATTAATTTAATTTTAATTAGGATAAAAATTTGAAATGAATTAATTTTTATAGTTCTTATTTCAATATTTGAATAAAAAATGCTTAATGTAAATTTAGAAAATTTAATGTTTTTTTTTTATTTAATGAACAAATAAATAACTAGTTTAATTGTAATAAAATAAAAATTGAAAATTAAAATTTTTTTTATATTTTACTTTTTTAATGTAACCATTTACCTGTCAATGTATCAAATATTAATTTGAAACATCCAAATAATTTTATATCTGTAGATATTTTTTTCTACAACCATTTCATTAATTCAAGTTGCATTAAATTTTAAAGCGTTGCAAAAAGACCAATTATTTTTATCTGCAAAGTATTGCAGGAGTAATTAGATTTCCAATTCAGCTCAGTCAGACAGAAGTAACTTCATATTTTGCAGTATAAATCCTGGTATGTTAAAGGGTCCTGTGATATTCTTATGAAATTACAAAATTATTTATATTTGACTTGCATATAAACATAGGGTACAATTTTACCTGAACAGCTGTTATATTATTTGATTTAGTTATATTTTTTTCAACAAGAAAATAAATTCAAATTTATATTTTAATGAGATTTTAGGTAATATTTAAACTTACTTCGCACTCTTAAATTCGATGGACTTCAAATGCCGTATTGTTAGCTTATTAATTACAACTGTCTAGAGTGGTTGTTATATATGTTTTACCTAGTATTGTTTGTGCTTGAAGCATTGTAAGATCAGTTTTACCAAATTATATTCATTATTTTTTAATTTTATAGTGTCAAAATTTGAAAAAAATCAACTAAATAGTCATTGAAAAATTGATACTTTAAATTTTCTCTTTATTGTTTTAAACAATCGAGTTTTAAATCACTATTTCTTGCAAGTTACTCAACCGAGTTATTCAAAATGTTGCTATATAAGGTAATGTAACATTACGATAGAAAATGGAAGAAAAAAAGTTTGTAAAAGAGATCTTTACGTGCGGGCAAGAATTTTAATTCCGTCAAAAAAATATATAGCAAATAAATGCAAAAACTATTATCCTTTATACCATATTTTTAGCTGCAATGTATAAATTTATTCTAACATATTTAACTTTGTAGTTTCAAAAACATAAATTCAAAGTTTGAAACAAAGCGTCAAAATAGTTATCGAAAAATAGATGTTTTGAAATAGCCCTTGTTGTTTTAAAAAAATCAAGTTTCAAATTGTTATTTCTTGCGAACTACTCAACCGATTTATTCAATACATTAAGTAATATAACATTACGATAGAAAAAGAAATGCATTAAAAATAATGCAATTTTATGCATGCAAAAATAATACAAAAATATGCATTTTTTATTTATAAATATTTAAAATTATAATAACATTTCATCTGTGAATTTCAAAGAATTACTAGATTTGTATAAAAATTGAGTTGCTATTTATGCAATTTAGTTGGTTTTTATTCCCTTTCTATAATTACGTTTTTTAATTTTCAAGAAACTTTGCCTAGCATTTCTAAAGTATTTAATCCACACAAGAATAAACAAGCATGATTTTTTTGTTGTTGCCCCAAATTGTTTTTTTTTTTTTTTTTTTTTTTTTTTTGACGTTTGATTTTTATTTGTTTTTATATATCTTAAGATATTTTTCATAAGAAAAACTTTTAATTCGATATTTTGTTTAGAAATCGTAAATTTTAGATGGTAATATTCATTTTACATTTCATACTTCGTTTGAAGAAAAGTTTATTGAAATAAATATATATATATATATTATTTATTTTTAACAAAGCATTATTATATTTATCAACTGCAATGAGAAAAAGAAAGTTCATTTGATGCCGTGATTATCATGATCCCAGGCTGAGAAAGAGGGTGGGGGTCCAGCGGTCATCGACTCTATTCGGGGGAGGGAATGAAAAATCGAAAAAAAAAAAAAAAAAAAAATGTGATTACAGAGAAACATCGTTTCTATCTCCCTTTAACGTCATATCTTTCAGCTGAATCGATGTTTCTTTTACATTTTCATTTGTCAAAAGGACCGAGGAGAAAAGTAGGTAGATTTAGAATTATTTGCTTTGTGCACATAATATATATCCCATTTGATGTAAATGTTGACAAATTTATTTGTGGTGCAATTAATTATATATATTAAATAATATGCGAAAATTTACAACGTTTTTATAGAAACTTTTGTAAAGAAATATTTTTGCAACTATCGTTTTTTATATTGTTTTAACATCGAATAAAAAGGTTAAAAAAAATTTTTTTAAATATATTCTTATTAGTTCTTAACCTATATTGCTGTAAGAGATAAACCTCCGTGCTGTAAAAATTATCTAATGAATCACCAATATATGCAACAATTACATATATACTAATCTACCAATATATATATATATATATATATATATATATATATATATATATATATATATATATATATATATATATATATATATATATATATATATATATATATATATATATATAATTTCGTATTTTTCTTTTTTAACAATTTTGTTAACTGTTAGATTAGTATATCTAATTTTAACACATGTTTATTTTATTTTACATCATATCGGTAAGTTTGTTTTCTGCTGTCTTTTCATTTCAAACTCGTTTAAAATTACATTTCTTTTTTAAATTTTTAAAGTTATAGATGCATTATAAAGAGTGATTTTTTTTATCTTAGGATAATTATTCTTTATTTTGAAATGTCTCTTTCGCTCTCGTAAAGGAATGCGTCCTGATGAGAACATTTTCCACCAATTCTTTTACTATTTGTTTAATTATATTATTTATATTATGTTTATATACATCCAATATATATATATATATATATATATATATATATATATATATATATGTGTGTGTATTAAAAATAATAATAAGCAATTAACCTAGATATATTTTATTACTTATTTAAATAAATTTATATTTTGACCTTCATATATAAAATTAGTTCAATTTTGAAACGTATTTTTATAATTACCTAAGTAATTTTTAATTTCGACAGCCATTTGAAGCCAACTATTTTTTTTTTTATAGTTACGCTTATGAAATGAGTTTCTATAATCCGAAATTATTTATATTTAACGATAATTGAAATTTAAAAAGAAATTGAATGCTATGCCGTATTGGCTAATTATAAGGAAAAACTGCTTGATTGTGGTAACTCTTGTTTATCATGGAGGATAACAGAACATCTTTTTTTGGTGTCGAATAATATTAAATATAGTTAATATTATTTTCATAAGCATAATTTCTAAAAACGTGTGTTCTAAATCTAATAATGTAAAGTTACCGTGAAAGGAAAAAATTTGAAATTATTCCGTTTTTTAGGTTCGAGGCATGAAAATTATTATAATATTTTTAAAGCTTTTTTCGCTATCATGGGATAATCGCATCTAATGTTAATCCAAAATGAATTAATTGATTCTTCCGAGTATTTTAAAATTAAATCTTGATTGTTAGGAAGCGAAATTCTTCCTCTTCATTCAAAGTTAATTCAAATACAGAAGTATTCGTTATCACATATGGATTACGAACGCAATCAATTTTTTTTATATCTAAATTTGGGAAATAATGAATAATTCTCTCCTCTAATGTTGTCAAATGGTCAATAACAATTCTATGAATAATTTTATAAGCATGATTGCGTTGTGTTGATATTTATTCATTGATTATTTACGTAGTCTTTTACTTTGTATTAAGATTGAATACTAAAGTAGTATAGGAATAAAGGTAAGAAATATAAATAAATGCAAAAGCAGATTCTTCTCTCACAATGTCAAAAAAAAAAAAAAAAAAAAAAACATTCGTACGATAATGAACCTGATTTTGTAATCAAAGTAACGTTATTCTCCTAATAAACAAATGATACTTATAACTTCCTACATATTTCCGGGTTCGTTTTCATGTAGAGTTGGAAGTTATTCCAATTTTTTTTCTTCTTTATCTTTAACAACAGAACCAGACTTTTTAGAGACGTTTAATCGATGTAAACACGATTAAACAAAACGAGATTAAAAATGGATTAGTGCTAAAGAATTCAGAATTACCCTTTCACTCCAACGTAATTGTGTAAAAAAATTAGCTGCGCTACAAATAGAATAAAACAGACGATAATGGGCGAGGCGAGTCTGCGCTTTTCAAGCAATAATGGACCTTAATTGCGCAATTCTAAACACCCAAGAGTAGGAAGTAAAATGCGTGGTTTTGAATTCTCACGGATTTCACTTGCAATTCTTTCCTGTTTGTATTCTTAATTTATAAACACCAATCCATTAGAACAAAGCGTCAATGCTTCAATGTACGAAGCATCATCAGGGACATGCTGCAAAAAACCTTTTTTCAGAAGTCTTGAAGAAAAAAAACAGAAAATCGTGTAGGAAATATAATTTCCCATAGATATCGACCTCGAGTACAAAGGAGAAGTTTTAAAACTTATTCATTATTCTACTTTCATTTTCTAGTTTTTCGTTGTTTTCGATACATTATAATTATATTATCTCATTTTTTACATAAATAATGGATAATAATAAAAACCTATCTCTTTGCCCTATAGCAGTGAAATCCCAAATTTATATTTTATTGATAAGATTAAATGTCAATCAGAGAACAAAACTTCAATTCTTGAAGTTTTTAGAAATATAATCGATGAAAAGAAATAAATTTATATTTTCTACACATATACGCTTATTAAAAAATTATCCTAAAAATCTGTATCAAAAGTCTGTATTAAAAAGTCTTAAACAGCGCTACCGCTGTTTTGAGCATTTAACTTTACGTTATGGTTTTAAAATGTATATGTATTAGAAACTTTACACCGCATATGATAAAATAACCAAATTAATATTCGATGATGAATTCAAATATTATTAATTGTTCCATTTTTTATAAAATAGTTATAATAATAATAATAATGACTTGAGGGGCCCTTATTTAGCCCGCGGAAATGCAAGTTCAGAGTTCAAATTCACCATGTTGAAAGAACCAGTTTTATTTATAAACTCAAGCTGAGAATATTTTTTTTTTTTAAATTTCAATTTGTTCGAAAGTTATTACAGTTTTTAGCATTTTTTTATTATTATTTTTTTGCAAATTTTTTCTCGCTTTTTTTTTTGCCTTAAATAGTGACTATTTATAGCAATTCTACATCAATATTCTATTATTTTAATAGTATTTCTATATCATTATTCTGTCCTTTATAGTATTTCTCTATCATTAATTCATTCTTTATTATTATATTATTTCCTTAATCCAAATCGTACATAATGAGAATTTATATAATAAACAAAAATATCCCGTTACCATGTATTAACAATGAATTCCTCAAATTTATATTTTATAGCTAAAATGAATTGGGCTGTTAACTTCCCACACTTAAAAATAGTATTTAGAAATAAAATTTATGGAATAAAACAAAGTGATATTTCCTACATAACTATAAATATTTTTTTAAAAAGTTTGAGGATATTTTTTACTGATGCTGAAACATAGAAACAGTTTGCGTCATATGTTTTTATTGCTTGTAATATTTGCTTGTGCAACATTTGCTTTTTAATAAACATGGGTTAAAACTTCTCTAATAGTGGATCAAACAAATGATTAAGTCGGTAAGCTTAACCAAATTTATATATTTTTTTAAAAATCATTAATGAAAAGGAGAGTTTATAATTTAACAAAAAAATGAATAATGTAAAAAAAATCACAAATATTAAAAGCTGACAAATAACGATAAATTTGCCGTTTAAAAAAAACATTTTCTGCAATAAATGAGTTCATACAGCTCTTAAAAAACTGTCACTTTTTTACGGCAAAAGTCATAATTTCTGATGTCATGCATAACTGTAACTAAGACATTATTCAAGTCTTTACCCCCCCCCCTTCCCAAACAAATTTTTACAATGTAAATTTCAATATATAAAAATGATTCTTTTTATTATTCTATTACTCTTTTTATTTTATTATTCTCGGAAGCACTTTATAGCACGTAAATAGAATATATAAACAATGTCACAACATTATTTGTGACATTGTTTATATATTCTATTTACGACCTGGTCAGATAGGCATATTTTATCTATTGTTTTAGTTAAGCGATTCATTTCTTAAAATCCCCGAAGCTTAGTTTAAGATTAAAATGGGAGCAATTGAAATAAACCTTGTGCCGCAAAAAGTTTCATAAATATAAATAAAACATAAATCGAGATGCGCAATGTTACATTGTTGAAACACTTTATTTCAAAAGAAAAAAAAACAAAACAAAAACAACATTATATTTCGATAGAAAGGTAAAATTTATAATATCACTTATTCAAAAAACACATTTATACAGCCATCTTTATTATTTACGAAACCCAAAATCTTTATATCGCTGAAATTATTTACAGACTTTTTGTTTCAAATCAATAAAGATTTTCTTCTTTATTTTTTCACAGTAGGAGGTCAGTTTTTTTTTCTTCTTCTTTTTCCCTAACAGCTTATTTACGACATTCTTTTCTCGGAGTTAAGGGTCGAATGTCCAAAGACCACGGAGTGAAAGTTTAGAAAAAGCTTCCATAACCTATTTCGCTTTTGACCTAATGACATTAAATTCGATCTTTGTTTCTTGGATTGTCTCGCTCTCTCTCTGGCTTCAAAACTTTTCGTGTATTAACCTAATTTATAATAGTGAAAGCCTGAAAAAGGGATTGGTAGATGAATCTTGGTATCTTTAAAGAATCATTACAGCCATTCATTGTATAAATAGGGTGTTTCTTCATACCTTTAAGGAACTTATTGAACGCACCTCATATCCAGAGTTTTTTACATTTAAAAAAAGCATAATAATATATTCAAGCGAATGGAAAAAGAAGGAGGACCCTAGGTTGATGAACTTCAATGCAGAACTGCGTTCATTTTTTAATCCACATATAAAAAACGAATTTTTTTTTTTTTTTACAGCAATCGGTTCTTTATAACAAAGTAGTTCACGGTGAAGTTCTCCCGACAAGATATTTTTTTGAAAGTGAAATTTTTATATAGGTGTAAATAAGTATGGCCTTAGAGGGGAAAGCCATTTTTAAGGGGGGGTTAAAAATTATGGCTATACATTTTTATAATCCATTCATGAAAAAAAAATTTTATCAGTCATTGTTGATAAGAAAATTATACATGGTGAAATTCTCAGAAACAGATATTTTTTAAGCATTTTTTTTTAATATAAGGTAAATCAATGAATAATATTGAATAGTTCCCTGATAGGGCACACTAAAGATTATATGATTGAAATATGTTCCTCATAGTTTGGTCAGGAGAGCGATCCAAAGTTCGGACCCCTTATTGTTAATTTTACCTTTTGCGTATTTCACCTTTATTAGTTATCTTTGGATAAACGAATTTTACAATTGTGTGATTGTTTGCAAATTGTCATTTTGATAGTAAAAGCAGTTTTTTATGAATAAATGTTTCTAAATCTTTTTTTTAATTACATTTTTACTTTCTTACTTATTACATACTTGCGTGTTAGAAACCTACATTTTGTTCACTTTTTTTTCTTCTCCTTTCTGAGCGATAAAATAATTATTTAATTGAATTCTTCATTCTTTCGTGATAATATCATTGCACATCGAATAATTGAGGAATTACAATAAAACTTAGTAAAAATCCCTCCCTATCAATTGTTTGAAGTTATCTGAATAGTTGAAAAAAACTATATTTTAATATTACAAATTACAGAAAAGAAAGACCTTTTAAAGACCGCCAAATCAATTTAATAACATAATTGTTGGTCTCTTTTCACGCCATGTTTATGGTATCAAACGTATGAAATGCGATGATACGCCTCTTTTCTGCAGCCAAGTGGTTATTGAAATCAAAGTTAAGTGGCTATTACAATACAATTGCTACTCCAGAATTTCCGTCTATATTGCAAGTCGTTGAACTTATTGTTAGTGAAGTGCTGATAGTATCTTTGTACAGATTTTTTTTATTTTTTTTTATTACGAGTTGATATGCAAACCCTTTATGTAGAATAATAACAATTATCCAGCAAAAAAAATTCGAATTTCTGTCAAGTTTCTTGAGAGAAGGGTTGTAGTAGGATTAGAGTTTACAGCATATTTATTTAAATATTTATGTTTTTTTAAAAATTTATTTATTACAACATGCAATATTTCTTTCATTGCTTTTGTGTAAATGTTTTTTATATTTTGAATTAATGAAAATATTAATTTTAATTAGAGTTTTTTTATATGTCAATTATTGTGAAACTTCCTCAATTTTAATTTACCATTTGTATTAAACTATAGCGAAAGATTTCATAAACGAGCATTGGAATGCCGTAAATATAATATAGATAAACGTATGTGATATAGATAAACGAAGATTCGTTTTATAAATGACCTTAACGAAGAAAAAAAAATTTAAGTACGCAAATAACAATAGTTCAACAACATACAGTTTTCCTTTTAT
The DNA here is from genome assembly GCA_949128135.1 of Parasteatoda lunata. NCBI lineage: Eukaryota > Metazoa > Arthropoda > Arachnida > Araneae > Theridiidae > Parasteatoda > Parasteatoda lunata. Next base: position 63,810,907 of record OX421979.1, on the reverse strand, counting down.
TTTATAATCGTCATTGAACAGCCGACCCAATTTAGATTTTACGACTACTAAGAGTTCTCTTGTCTTCTGAATTTGATTCAAAATTACAAGTCTACGGGTTTGAACATCAGTAGTCGTAAATTCAAAATTTGGTCACGTGTTCAAAGACATTTATAAATAAATACTATTTAGATCCGCGATGGCTAAGGGGATAGAGCCCTCGCCACCCAATGAGGTGACTCAGGTTCGAATCCCAACCGGGTCTAGTTGATACGAACTCTGCTCGCGGCTCGCACCGACTACGGGGCTGATGTTAAAAATATCTTCAGTGGTAGACGGATCATGGGTTAGAACCCCCTTGCAGTTGGGATAACTGTGGGGGTAGTCATTATCCCCAAAACAATAATTTTAATATAAAATCACCAAGATGGCAGATTGGGTAGATAAACTATACATTTTTACTAATAATATTGTTCTGCACTTACTTTATCAATACTTTTTCGTGAAAAACAACCAATGAACAATGCAAAACAACTCCATTTATGTTTGCTTGTGCATCTTCTTAATAATGCAATAATTCTAAAAAAATAAATACCTTATTTTTATTTGACTTCATGCTTCTGAATTTTATTTAAAATAAAAGTGTTGATGCTGGTGTATAAAACACTATAGAGTCTTAAAAATATCTGGCTTACATAAGCATGAATTAAAAAAACATATAATGTGTTCAAAAAAATAAATAAAAGAACCAGACACTTTGTGAAATTTGTTGATTAGTTACATTAGAGTTACATTTTTCGTTGACAATAGTTTTTGTTAGTACTTAAGGTTTATACTAATCCGTATTCACAATTTATTCTTGCCAAGTTTATACTAATCCATATTCACAATTTATTCTTGCCAAGTTTATACTAATCCGTATTCACAATTTATTCTTGCCAAGTTTATACTAATCCGTATTCACAATTTATTCTTGCCAAGTTTATACTAATCCATAATCACAATTTATTCTTGCCAAGTTTATACTAATCCGTATTCACAATTTATTCTTGCCAAGTTTATACTAATCCGCATTCACAATTTATTCTTGCCAAGTTTATACTAATCCGTATTCACAATTTATTCTTGCCAAGTTTATACTAATCCGTATTCGCAATTTATTATTGCCAAGTTTATACTAATCCGTATTCGCAATTTATTATTGCCAAGTTTATACTAATCCGTATTCACAATTTATTCTTGCCAAGTTTATACTAATCCGTATTCGCAATTTATTCTTGCCAAGTTTATACTAATCCGTATTCGCAATTTATTATTGCCAAGTTTATACTAATCCGTATTCGCAATTTATTATTGCCAAGTTTATACTAATCCGTATTCACAATTTATTCTTGCCAAGTTTATACTAATCCGTATTCGCAATTTATTATTGCCAAGTTTATACTAACCCGTTAAGGATATCTTAATTAATTTTTGCTTTATTGATGTGTCAATAAATGTGTTATTATAAAAAAAAAACTGTTTCTTCAATATAGGTGGATTCATTACAGCACGGAGAAAACAATTCTGGTAAAATTACCGTAGTAATAACATTCCCGAAAAAAATATCATAATTCAGGTTAATAAAACCAAAAAATGCGGTTTTTAAGCATCCATTAGGTAATTTTTACGTTCCTATGGCAACGGTTTATCGGAAATTCTTGTTTTCAAAATTATAATTCTTATTATCACATATTTAGTAAGAAATACAAAACTGAAAAGTAAATTTAACTGAAAAAATGTTTTTATGCCATGTTCTAAGGTGTTTACCTCATGATTACTAAGTTTAACATCATGTCCCTAACCAAATTATTTGACGCACTGTAAGATTCTATGTAAAATCTTAATTATCAGGTGATACTATACAGCATTATTGTTTTTTCGCTGCTGAAACCGGTTTGCACTTCTTTATGTTTGTGTATCAATTGGTTAACATTGTAATGCAATACGTTAAAAATAAATACAAATAGGAATTATATAAAAAATCTCATGAATAAAAACCCATTACATGTATGCTTAAATGTAAAAGTATTGTATATAAACTCGTGTAAAACATGCAATTATTGAAACACTACAAGTGCTTCTAATAATTTGGTCTAATTATTATAATATACTAATATATAATACCTGATAAATAAATAAATATTCCATATTTATATAATATATTGTCTAATTTATCCAATTGTCAAATTTATATTACATATTGTCTAATTTAACCAATTGATACACGAGCGTAAACAAGTGCAAACTGGTTTCAGTCGCGTAAAAACAATAAAGCTGTACAGTATCACCTGATAATTAAGATTTTACATATAATCTTATAGTGCGTCTAATAATTTGGCCAAGGACTGTATTATAAAACCATATTTTACTGTTGATTTTAGCAAAAAAATTACCAAAGCGCTACAGCAAAAATTATCGATCTTTTGGGTGTTCCCACAGAGCCAGAAACATGTTAAATTTTATCATATTTTGATAGTTTTGTTTATATCTTTTTCTCAATGTGTTATTCTTCTCAACAAATTCATTACAAGTACATTCATACATTTTCATTGGAAACAGAGAATGTTTGTAAATGCTTCCTTTAGACATTTAGTCAACTAACAATGCCCAGCAAAACGTGCATATATTTTGAAATTTTTCGATCCCTTCCATGTCTGTTTAAATCCACGTTGTTCTGCGCTTGTTATTCTTTGAACATAGTCAAAAGCAATTTCTTGTTTCTTTTAATGCTTACTGAAAGTCATAAACCAAAGAAAGTTAGAATCATAAAGCGTTTCATTTCTATAACGAGTGTTTTAAAAAAAAATGTCATTAGAAATGCTGTTAATAAAAACCTGTTGACTTGAAGTGAGGTAAGAGTCCCGTATAATGGAAAACGTGATGATATGACAGACTGGTAAATGATTGAATGAGAGGGAGAGTTTTTGAATTTGATCTCAGAAGTTTGTTGTCCTTTTTTTATTTTTTATTATTGTTTGAAGATTATGTATGTAATATTCTCTGGTGTTATTATTATCTATTTTAAATTGTACAGAGTTCACTAGGGTTTTGTTAAAAATTTTAGAATCCACGGGATACGAAGTCAAATACTGGTGGATGTTACGCTGCATCTGCTTGTGCACATTATTAAATTAATATCGCAAATAAAATATTTTATCATTTTCATACATTATAGACTGTATTCTTGAATTGGGTACTTGGGGTGGATCCTAGAATAGCTCACGCATGCCGATTTTTTTTTTAAATCTCGCCAAACTAGGTTTCCGGATGATATTTCGGGGGGATTATTTCGAATGTCCGATCACTTCACCAAAATTTTTAAACCTGATTGAATATTTGATATGTATAAATACGCGAAAGTTGGATTTCGTTAGAAAAGAAGTGAAAGGATTTATTTTTTGCCGTTTATGCTTCTGATATCTTGCTGTTAGAATCATCGTTATTATTTCTTTTTTAACCGTTATATCATTTATTACCGTCATTATTATTATTTTATTTTTTAAGTGCGGTACCGGTTGAAAATGGCTTGCGAATAAACGAATGATTTTTTAACTTTATTGAATGTAAAAGGTAAGAGAACGATAATTAAATGGTGTATGAATCAAAATTTAATTTCGAAAACGTATGAATGTCCTAAATGTGGCGAACAAATTAGTTTGATTGAGCGAAAGGATACGGTGGATGGTTTTGAATGGAAATGTCGAAAGAGTGGATTGAATGTGGTTTAATTACTGGCTTAGTTTGTAATAATTAATTTTTTTTTTTAATAACCAAAAAGCAACGTTGATCCCAGTAATAATAGCCAACTTGGCGAGATTTCAAATAGTCACTAAGAGGTGGGCTATTCTAGGATTTTACCGAATACTTGTCACTCTAGAAGTGATGATGATGCCTAATCATGTGATTTAAATCAGATTTAATTGGATGCCTGTAAGCTCGCGTATGTGTCGAACCTGATTGACTTTTGCATCAGCAAATGACACGAGTTGCTTAAGATGACGTCACTTGGTGGTTTCCAATTTGATTTTTTATGTACATGGGTTAATTTTTACCACGTGATGAAGCGTATCTTTATTAAACAGTTATTATTTTGTTTTTTAAGAAAACTGTATAAAATCCATCCTAAATAAGAGTGTTTTGAAGTCTTAGTAAAAAATTTTGTGTTGAAAATCGATTGTTATCCGTAAAAAAATACAGAATTTGAATTACTTTATAAGGAAATTTAATATTTATTCTTTTAATTTAAAAAAAATTAAACTATTCTTTAAATTCAGAGTATTTCAATCATAAATGTCGAAATGCCTTTCATTCTTTATAAAATAAACTTTTTTAAGGCATAAAAGTAGCAACCTTACATCGAAATAATTTACATTTTAGCTTAACATTTAGAATTCATTTTTTCAAATCATATTATTATTATTATTTATCTAATTGTATTGATTTTGTTTAAAATATTTGTAAATTTGTTATTTAACTATTTGTACTTTTGATGAGTCTGAAATGAAAACTAATAAATTATATTGATTTATTAATTTTCTCGAAGTCATGTCCTATGGAAAAGTTTAACCATTTATGCATATTTCTCCGTATTTATATAATGCATAAATAAGAATAAAAGAAAATATATTTTCTATTATAAACTATATATTCTATCATAAACTAAATATTCTATTATAAACTATATATATTCTATCTAAATATTAGTTTATAATATTTCTATTATAAACTAATTATAATAAAAAAATAAATTTTACTAAGCAAGTGCAATTTGTTTTTCTAACATAATAATGAAAGTATAATCATTGCAATAATATGATATTAAAAGTATAATCATTGCAATAAACTGTATTAATGTCATTTTTGCGATTTGCAAAATATCAAACATAAGTTAAACAATATAGGTTTATGTTTCAACGCTTAATAATTAAAATTTTGAGTTCGTCCATATTTAATAACTGAAAGAAATCGTTTTTTTGCTCAGGTTTTTTGTGAATAAAACTTATTGGGTTTCATTCTTATTAAAGCTCTTCGGCTTCTGCTCTTACCCATTCTGTGTGAAAAATCATTTCAACGTTAAGCGATAATATGCGGTTTTTTGAACCATAATGCGGCAAAAAAAAACTTTCGTTCTTAATAATGTTTTAAATTTAACCACTTTCTAATCTGACGTAAACCACGTCACAGACTAGTTTCTGTTCAAAGCTAGCCCATTATTATAAAGTTTAATTAGTACGATAATCTAGTTCACCTTTGCACCTGGACTATACTACGAATCAACAAGAGCTATCAAGTCTAGCAGTGTATTGTAATTAATGGTCATTGGGGTTTTATTTTACCTTCAGGAAATGAAATTAAAAGCTATTTCTTACAATGAGAATAAAAGTATGGTCAAAACTACCAGAATATGGTAAACGTTACCATATTTCTGGCTGTATGGGAACACCCAAACGCACGGTAATTTTTATTGAAGCACTTTGGTAATAGTTTTTTGCAAAAATAAAAATAAAATATGGTTAAAAAGAAAAATAAAAATAATATATAGTACCATACTGTTTGATAATAAATGTATTAAAATTTAGTAATTTTTAACCAAAAGTTGGTAATTATAAAGGTACTGAGATGACGCAAAAATGTTCAGTTTGATAACCTCTATTTTATTTAAACACTTGTTAACTTTTTTTTCGCGTCGGTTAATTTTTTAATTTTTCTTTTTAATCCATAAGTTACATCTACCAACCTTTAAAACTATAAAAAATTTAAATTTGTAAATCTAAACACGCTTGGACAAGACTAAACTAAATTATTAGCTTAACCGTTACGCATGGCGGCTGTCCCGATATACAAGGAAGGAAACGTAGAGATTGCTATTTAGTTATATTTAGTCATTGTTACGTACACATTCGTACACTAGTATGCTCATGACAAAGTTCGCTTTATATGCTCTCGCCAAGTCGAAATACAGTTAGCACAAGATAGACAAAGACATCACAAACATATCTTGGGACACAGTGGGATTCGAACAAGCTACCTTTACGTTACAATCGATGCACTTTTGTAATTATTTTTTGTCTTGTTGTCTTTCGATAATATGAGAAATCTGCTCAGCACGCAAGCCTGCATATGTATATGTAACAATAAGTAAAATAATAAATACTTGGCAGTAATATTTTTTTCATTATTTTTACGGCAGTCTCGTCTTGGCACCAAACGCTCTTTAAAATGGTAGAGGGTTCGAACCAAAGCGTTACCATGGTTGCGTAATATTAAATAAACAAATTTGCTTACGATGCATACACAGGCTCGTCCTCAATGCCAAGAAGGGCTTGTCCCTTGTCTAATTGCAGAACAAAGATTAATAAATAAATGGTAAAATGAGTGGCAGTTCTGAGGAACATTTTGGGAAATTTATAGTGATACTTTAGAGCTGTATTTTTTACTAAATGTATGGTAATAAGAACTATAGTTTAAAAACTAGAATTTCCGGTAAACAGTTAACACAGCGAGCAATAAAATTACCAAATGAATGGTTTAAATACCATAGTTAGTTACCAGAATTATGATATCTTAAATCAGAAACCATACTTTTATTTTACCATACAAGTATGATAATCTGGCCGGAATATTTTTTTCTCCTTGTAGGATATACACACTAAAAATCATTATCCGTATGAAGTTATCAATTAAGTTATTTCTCAAGAGTGGGAATCAGGATAAAACATCTTAACTGGAAAGACGAATAAAAAAAAGTAACAATCAACATTATTTCAAGCAGTTTCGCGTAAAGCCATTTATATAATAACAACAATTAACGTATAAAAAGCTACTAAAACTCTAGCTTTACATACCAAACACACATTATGTGAGATTTTTTTTTAAAAAAAAGATTGTAGGGATTTCTTAAGAGTTTTGTAAATTGCCTGACAACGATAACCAGTCCGATAAATGCCCATAAAACATTATTGCCGGAGCGTCATTCAAAACATTTAGTTCCTCCGAGGTGGCATCAGTGGAGCGAAAAATAGCTTCAAACTTAGCAAACGTGCCTGAAATCCAGTTGGTAAAGCACGGGTCAGGATTTAATTTTGGTATGTGAAAACAAAAAAACGATTAGTCCACCTCTATTTGTTCTTCGGTTAAAATTCGCATGAGAAAGGTAAAGAAATCGTAAAACTGTTGTTATTTTCAAAGGCCTCTGCGTGTTTGATTAAAAACGTGATGATAATAATTGTCAAAGATTTTAAGGTCATTGTTTTACTATCCAGTAATTTAAAAATCAAAAATTGGGAAGGAAAATAACAATATAAGAAATTAGAGTTCAGGACTATACGTGAGTAAAATAAACAAAATAAACCATCAAAATGGTTCAAACTAAATGTAGATATCAATTCAATCTGGTTAGTTGAATCAAAGATTCCTATCAACACGACTAAATTCATATCTTACCAAACTGTAAAAATGAACTCGTCAACTAAACGCGTGAGTTTATTTTGGTGAGTTGAGACAAAAATTTCGCACCGCGGCAAGAACAGTGTCATAAGTCTATAAAATGTAGCATTTGAGAAAAACCAACCTAAAGAATACTATAAAATTTATTCTGAAATAGACACTAAACTGACACAACTGCCCTCAGCTGGATAAATTGTGAGTTAGTGATGAGACACCTTTTGACCTTGATGGGGCACTTCATACATATTTTTTATTGACATAATCTCAAAATTGCTGTTTTTTGACTTGAGTCACTTTTCTGGCCGGGGTGCGATTTGAATCAACACAAACAAAGTAAAGTAAATCGAGTTTTTAAATTCGAATCTTCAAATTCACATATTTTATTCAAATCAATGTTTTGATTATGATATTCGACTCATCTAAGTTGAATATACTAACTAAAACGACAGAAAAATAGATTATTTAAATTCATCAGCAGATTTCAAAAATATCGTATTTGTATTTCCAAAGTATTCCCTTATGAATCGAATCAGATTGAAATCAACAAATTCAGGTCAAATTAGATCAATAAATTCCTGTAATTGATAATTAAACTTGACAAGTTTAATAATTATTTAAAAGGAAAAACCTGTAAAAAATAGTCATATAAAAACTAATTTATAATTTGAACTATTAATTGCTTTAAAATGACTTGGCATTGCTGTTTAAGTATTTTTAAGTCATCGTTTTTTTTCCAATCAAACTCAAAGTAATGGAGCAAGGGTTTCTTAACAATAATCTCTAACCAGCATTATACTTAACTTGATTAAACATTGTATCTAAGAACTTCCCAACTTAGTTTTACTGATATAAATTTCTCTACTATTAGACAAATCTGCTGGTCTCAATTTTAAAATTTGTTTTACATTCAAGATTTAAGCGTTAGAAATTAATGGGGGGGAAAAGTTAAAATGTTTTTAGTTTGAAAGTTAGTCGCAGGCGTAAACATCACGTTTTATATGGACACCTTAACTATCTCATTGCCGTTGAATAATTTAAATGCCTTATCTTTTTATGATGTTATCTTCATTTTAACTTTGGTTTATTGTCAGATATTTGAAGGTCAGTAATTAGGGGGGAACTATTTTGAAATTTTTGAACCTGAAAATTAATCTTACTCTTAAACATTGCGTGTTGAGATACATTTTAGCACGCCGTCTTGTCGAATAACTTCCACACGAAAGTGTCACGCTATCTAAGTTAACACTCAACAAAAAGAGAAATCTAATTCCTTTCTTTCATACAAAGTTCTCACACAAATACTCTTGACACCTTTTAGACAGTTCAGGCACCGGTTAAAGCAATTCTAACCGGTTCAAAAAAGTAATGAATTACACGCGAAATTGCGTTATTGTTCGAAAAAGTTGTAACAAGCAGTTGTGTCTAAACGGAATAAGGCAGCACCCATCTATGCAGGGGATCTAACGCCACCGGAAAACGAAGAACTATCGCATTGAGAATTAATCACTGGACTTGTCAACTTAACTGATACATATCTCTCTTAAGGATAGTTTATTTCAATTTGGAAGACACGAAACAGGCTCGATTGGCGAAATTTCGTCTCATGGAGAATCGCTTTTCCTCGCTACCTTCTAATCATGATGGATTGTAATTTGCGCCTGGGAAAAAGAAACACCTATTGTGCGGCTTTTCTCGCCAACTTCAAGGCGTGAACTGGTGATTAAATTTGAGATTAATCAATAAGTACATTGTTAATTATGTTTTCAACGCTTATTAGGGTATGTTTGATCAAAGGGTATTATTTAGGTTGTAAGTTCAAGGTGCGACTGTTTTATAATGATGAGTATCAATTTATTTTCAATAATATGATTGCTAATAAAAATGCAGTACAAATATGGGTTCATAATGTTAGCTAACTGTTCCATTGTCTTAAATAATTAGCGCTGAGTTTAAAAGAATAGCAAAGTGACGTTGTATATGCATGTCCTTAATTGTATTAAATATGTTTATCTTGTACGAAATAATAAAATATACAAGACAAAAAGGGCTTTATTTACCCTTTTCTCGCATTAATGAAAAATTAATAGTTCAGCAACAAAAAAGAAAAACTAATTTGCGGTTAGAAAAATGAATGACCGTGAAATTGCATAGTAAATATGGATCCATAATTTTAATTATGTTTTCCCGTTATTTCAAAATAATTAGCACTGAATTTAAAACAATAGCAAAAGAATGCTGTGTATTTATCCTCAAAGAGTATTATCACGTATGAAGTAATAAAAATAATTAGACAGTAAAAGCTTTATGTACATCTTTTATTCTATAATTAAGGCAATATTATTATTCAGAAAAACAAAGTCTAATTTATGATTGAAAGATAAAACTACTAGACCAACGAAATAAAATAAAAAATTCATTATTAATTTTACAACAATCATTTTATGTAATTCATATCTCTTGATAACATAAAAACGTGATGGCATAAAACCGTTTTTCGATTGTTGTTTGTGCATTCTTATTGGCCAGACCACATGGTATGATACAGTTTTCTCACATTACGTTTCTGAATTCTTCGCTATTGATTTGCATTAAATTAATAAAAGTTATCAAATATTGTTAACCTGTAAAATATTTAAATATTTCTTCCCTAATTTAACGGTGTCTATCTTTAATATTTATTTATCACCCTTTCTTCTATCCTCTGTTATTATTAAGTTCTTTTTTTACTTTGATTATTATCATTTCTAATCAAAGGCTTAAACCTGAGACCGGTGTTTTTTTTTTTTATAATACTTACCTAATATATGAAATGTTAAGCACTAATTAAATGTTGTAAGAAACATTTAATTAGTGCTTAACATTTCATGATAAACATATTTAAATCGGTATTTAAACTTATGAGCCATTTTATAATTAAGCAGTAAATAAGCGATATTTAGTCTTATTATAAGCTTTTCTTAGAGCTGTGTCTCGTCAACAAATGCAATTAAATAAGGAATGCAAAAACATTTCTGGAAATTGACTTTTTGTGCATCACTGAATAGTACATTGCGAAAAGTAACCAAAAATTTGCTAGAAATTTAAAAAAAAAAAAAAAAAAAAAATTGATATGAAGTTGTAGTGGAAAACGAGAAAAGTTATATGATTTAAATTTTATCCCGAATATAATAGAGAACTAAATCTGTGAGGCCAAGTTTAACCTGTAGATAACAACTAAACACTTTGGAATCTTTCAAGTGGATAGTCTTAAATTTAGAAGTAACTATACCTTTATCATCAAGAGACAAAAATTAACTGAAACAGTTAAGGGGTTGGTAAACGAAGCGAGAGAAGGGACAGATCTTCCTAGTTTGTTTTGAAGTGATATGCGCTGTCCGTATCTATTGCCGTACATTACTATTATTGTTGTTATTTTGATATCGATAGGAGGTCAAGAAGTTAACATTTTTAAATCAACATTGACATCTGTTGAGCGATTTTTATTCAAATACAAACACCTAATATATCAATTGTATTATATATATCAACAAATATCGATATTTGGTACATTAATATAAAAGATTTCAAATTATAAACTTCAAAATACATTTATTCATTTATACGAAATCCGAAAAACTGACGAAGAAAAAATGCAGAAGAGAGTAACTAAAATATGCAGAATGAAATATCTATTGATAAAGATGTCACAGGATGATTGTGAGAATGATATCATGGGGTAGAGAAGAAATATTGATGATATTTTTGCTTATTCATATCGATATCACTGGGTGATTTTGTATACGATATTGCAAGGCCAGAAAAGAATTTTTAACGATACACTTGCTCTTTGAAAAACCCAATGATATCGACGGTATCGCTAGGTGATTTTGTTAATGATATCGTAAGGTGGAGGAGGTTAATGATATACTGTATGTGTAATATTGATATACTGTACATGCATTGTATACGATACACTTGCTCTTTGAAAAACCCAATGATATCGACGGTATCACTAGGTGATTTTGTTAATGATATCGTAAGGTGGAGGTTAATGATATACTGTATGTGTATTGATATACTGTACATGCATTGTATAGATGTAGATCCATAGTTTTGAATAAAAATTATCATTGTTTACCCTCAATTATGCTAATTAGTTAGTGCAGATTATATTTTAAGTTACAAAATTAAACAAAAAAATGCACTTCAAACAAATACATAAAAAACACAGAGCTGTAAGTGATATAAAAAAAGTTGAAATTTTTTTGTTCAAATTCGCTCTTATTTAAAAAAAGACATTCTATAATTGTTTTTTTAATTTACTTAAGATTTATATTTTTAGGACACTTTCTTATCAAAATAAAAATAAAAATGTAATGAAATTTTTTTTTTTAAAAAAAAAGGAGTCGAACCCAGTCGGATACTTTAAAATAACAATAAAAAGCCAAACTGAATGTGAAAAATTCGAATTTGAAAGAAAAAAAAACTTCGACAAAACATTACAATATCTGAAGATTTTGAAGCTGCTGTCGTAACTCTTTATTGAGATACGAAGAATGTAGCTCTAATAAGTAAACTCTTTAAAAAAATCGTAAGAAATCTAAGAAAAAATCTTAATTTATGATATTTATCGTTGATATTCATCACAAATTTGAAGAAGCTCTATTAACAAACAGTTCAGAAGCCAAGTTTTCACATTATTAAATAGTTATTTTCGAAAACGAAACAAAAAAAGAGAAAGGGGAAAAAAAAAAAGTTATCTTTAAACTAAAATAAAAACTTCAGCAGCGATGCTTTTCGGATAAAATTTGATAATGCATCAAAATTACTCAACCATTTCTGAAAAAGTTTTTAACATTCCCACCTTTCCCTGATTTTGAAATAAGCTGGAAAATAGTTTTCTGATAATAGACATTTGTCCCCCACTGTTATCGTTTAAAGAACTTAAATATAAGTCAAGTTGGGCACCGCCCTGAGAGCAAATTCAATTCGCTGTGAAGCGAAAATAAAATGTCGAGTAAATATTGTATGAACTTCCAGGGACTTATCCTAATCCGATAATAGTTCTGGTGACTTGACAGATAAACTGGAGAAAAAAAATTGGTTCATTTTTTCAACTACACTAAACCAAACACTTTACCTGTTAATCCATTGAAGGTAAAAGCAATTTACACGTTGATTCATAATCTCCATTGTTAAATAATGCTTTCTCTAGTAAAGCTAATTCTGAAAAACTTGGCTACATTTTGGCATATTTTAGGTCATTTAACTCGAGCTGATTGCAAGGAAAGAGAATTTTACCCAGCATAAATGGCACTGTTAAGTTACTTTCATTCAAGTGAAGAAGAATTGAAGTCTGCCCAGATTTCATTAAATTAGTTTCATCATTTTACCATAGACTCTAATTTGTACCTAATTCAAACTTAGGATGTGTAATATGATTAAAAAATGAACAAATATATTTAAAATAGTTATTGAAGGAAAACGGGTAATAGAGTTATCTAAATATTATTTTTAATTTACCTGCTGATTGATATTGTCTGTCGTTAAATAATGATTTTCATAATGGAGCTGATTCTCAAAATTTGGCTATATTTGAGGTCATTTAGCTCCATCCGATTTAAAATTACGAAATTTTAAAGTAGATGACACTACTAATATACTTTCATTGAATAGAAATATAAGAAGATTTTATTAAATAGACTCCATCATTTTTCCATATCTTCTAATTTGTAACTAACTCATATTTAGGATGTATTTGTGATTGTAAAGTGCACATTCACGCAAAAAAATATTGAATGAAAATTATTAAAAGAGTAAATAAATGCCATTTTAAGGAAATATTTGGAGTATTTGTGTATACTGGCTTTTTTAAAAATTTTAAAATGCATTCTTTGTACAACATTCGTAATTTAAACGCTTCCAGACCATATTACTTATGGATAAGCTTTTGATTAAAATTTACGAAACGTTTGATTAAAATTTAATTATTGAAAAATGAATTTACTATACACTTTTAGCAACGTAGCATACCAGTATCACCTAAGTCTGTTAGTTAAAATTTGCATCTACTTTTTGTTTTGTCACACTTTGCATACGAAAATTGAATAGGGTTTAGACCTGTCAATTATAAAACTTTTTGATTGGTAACTATAGTTTAAAAATATAGGAGTGAATTTTTAAAAAAAAACCCACTGTAATATGTTCATGTAAAATTATTTCTTTTAACTTCTGTTTATATAATTCGTATAAAAATAAAACGTATACCTTAATTGTGATACAAGAGACTGTATACCAAAGAGCAACCTACTTCAACTTTTACTCTTTTTTGGTGGCAATATAAAAGATGTTTGGTAATAACCACCATTAATACGCAATTTTAGAGCCCTTGCAGGTTAAGGAATACTTATGTTAAAAAATTAAAATGTTTTCAAAATCTGATGAATAGTTATCATGGTCAACCACAATTAAAATGAAATTAAAACCTCGAATGAAACTTAAATCGATTTTTACTCATTTCGTTTTAATTTTTCCTTTTAAATTTCAAATATCGACTTTTAATCATCATTTTTGGACTTAAATTTTTTATTTAAGGAATACACATATAACGAAGGTAAATTATGGAGCACCATGTAATTAACATTAAAAAATCAGATGAAAAAATGTTTACTGTAATATGTAACTTAATCCCACTTTTTCTACAGTACCAAAATAAGAAATTAATTTTATTGTTATTATTATTATGGAAGCACTCCTTATAAATTTTGATGTGGATATAATCTTAACTTTTCTGCAAAATATGAACTGTTTATTTAAAAATATTAGTAAATCTATGAAAAAATTTTGCGCCATTATGAAATTAATCTCATTTATATCCCTTGCCCCGTCTTATTGGGATAAAAATTCTAATAATTTGAGCTTATACATTTCAAAACAAATTTGGAACATATTAGAAGACTATCTTCTTTTTTAAATTTTTCAATAACCAGAAGTCAATAAAAAGAAAATGTCCAAAAAAAGTATTACATATAGTGATTTAAATTAATAATATAATAAAGTGTTAAATTCATTTCTTAAGTTTTCAAATATAGTTTAAGTTAAATTTGAGTTAATAATAAAATTTATATTTTCTTCAATGTGGCCGTTTGGAACTTCAAGCAATATCGAGAATCAGCTGAATTAGAAATATTCTTTGCAGTATAATAAGAACTGTTTGTTCGTTTATTCTTATCAATAAGAAGAAAGTATGTTTTGAACTTGTGTAGCAAGTTTTTCTATCATTGAGAAAAGAATTTAGCAATAAAATATTTTAAAAAACGTTTCGAAGATAAACGTTTCGAAAAAAAAAAGACTTTTATCCTTCTAAGATAAGAGATAACTAAAATGCAAATAAGATAACAAAACAGCAGACAACTTTAAAAAATAAAGAGACAAATAAGTAAAATGAAATAAAATAAAATAAAATAGAATTTTTTGATTTTGATAAATTCTACATAATTTTTTTGATAGTCTATATTTTTTTGATAGTCTTCTTTGATAGAATAAAACACCAGACACAAGAAAATAAATTAAATAAATAAGATTTTGTCAAAAATCCTTTAATAAATGAGTTTTAAAAATTTTTGTTTATAGATTTCGTTTTATTTAAATAATTGTCTGAAAAATTTCATAATTGTCTAAACAATACAAAACTTTAAATTTTAAAAATAATAGAAAAATTGAATAATTGTCGGAATAATATAAAAATTTAAATTAAAAAAATAATAAAAAAATTAAATAATAGTCTGCATAATATAAATTTTTTTTTATTTAAGATTGAAGAACTTTCCTGAAAACATGTGGAGAAAAAAAACATATTACTTCTCAGCCAGTTGGTCTGCTTTATAAAACGCTGAGGCGTCATCATTAAACTGTTTGCAGTGCTTATCATTCCATCAAACAAGATTACCTTATTTAAATATTTCATGGAATAAATTAATGTTTTATACTTTCACCCGACTTAAAGTTTTACAATTAAATTTTTTCAAATTGTAACTTACTAATATAACTTGAGCAAAAAATAAACGGAACATCTTGAATAACTTTTGATCTAATGATTGGATTTTCACAGCTCGTTTGGATAAACATATTTCCCAGATTGCGACTACCCCCTGAGTTTTGGGTCATAAATTTTTGTTGTAATTAAAAGAATCCCACAGATGTGAACTTGAATACACAACTACTTGCTCGCAAAAAAAATCGTATTTTATGTACAAAAAAATGGGTTGAGCTCTGTTTTTGAAACGTTTGATGCTTATCATTTAGGACATTTGCATTTAAAAACAAAATAACAGAAAACATAAAATACCTTTTTGACAGAGTAATCGTTTAGTTACAAACTAAACAAAAATCCCTAGTTAATAAAAACTGCGTAAAAATTTAGAAATCGGAGCTCGATATTAAATACTCAATTTTTTTGGAATAAAATATAAAAAGAGGTTTGAGAATGTTTAACAAGTGACCTGTCAGGCGCGTATGGGTTGAGCCCACTCTTCAGTAGTTTTGATACTCATCTTTTCGGCCATTTGCATTTAAGATAAAAGACATAATTTACCTTTATGAAAGAGTAGTTGTGTAATCACAAATGAAAAAGTCCCTGGTTTGTAAGAACTACGTTAAAATTTTGAAATCTTAGCTCTTTATTAAATACTTCCATCTTTCGGAAAGGCCTGTAGAATTAAAGAGAGTGTCAGACTTTTAAACAAATGACTAGTCACGTGTCCAGGTGTTGAGCCAGCTCTTTGAATTCGATACTCATCTTTTCGGCCATTTGCATTTCAAATAAAAAGAAGACGTAGTTTACCTTTTCGAAAGAGCAGTTGTGTAATTGCAAATAAAAAAAAATCCCTAGTTTGTAAAAACTACTTTAAAATTTAGAAATTTGGACTCAAGATTACATACTTACGGGAGGTCTGTGCTGCTGACAAAAAGGGGTGTGAGAATTTCAAACAAGTGGCGTGTCTATGGGTTGAACCTTCTCATTGACATATTTGACACTCGTCCATTTGTTTCGTGACTGTAGTGATGCATAAACCCATTTCCCTATTCTTCCCAATTACGGGATTAAAGAAAAAAGAAAAGAAACGAGGTTCGAGATTAGTTCCGCTACTTGGATCCCTCTGAAAACAACATCTTTTCACCTTCTCAATCTCAATTGCTACCGATTCGAGAAAAAAAAAAAAAAAAAGAGAAAGTGTTAAAAAAAGTGGAACGTCGATGACCACTCAGTTTTGACTATCAATAATCGGTAAACAATAAAACCCTAGATTAGAAGATTACAAGCGCAGAGAGTTGTGTCCGTTTAAGTATGTTCTTTCTGTCATGCCTCCTACTACTTTTGATCTTTATGGCATTTTGCTCACAGAAATAATCGAGTGATGTGTCAATGACCATATAAACTATCCACTGGGATTAGAGACTTCCCCTTTCAATTGAATGTTAATATATCTGTTTCTTTATCATAAGCATAAGATATTACTGACTATTCAGATTAATTACGAGGATCTTTTTTAAATCCATGGAAGCTATAAGCGGCGAACACTTTTAAAGATAAAATCTTTAAAGTATAAAACTATTCTTCTTATCCCTAAAAGTACTTTAAGGTTGTTGTACTCTGGTAGTGTGTATACAGCAAACGTAGACAATATTTTTTGATGATAAAAATATTAAATTAATATTTAATTTATTTATATATTAAATAAATGCTTTATATCAAATTATATTTCGATGAAAAAAAACGCGATATTTCACTGATAGACTATTAGTTATTAATGTATATGTTGAAAAAATAGTAAAATAAAATTCTTTTAATCAAAAAAAATTTTTGAAGTAGAAAGAATGTATAATACAACCCAAAAATGCGCTATTCATAAAATTAAGTTCAAAACGTTAATTTTTCACTTTATTAAAGTATCAGTTTTTAATAAAATCCTTACATTTTTTTTCAATATTTAAAAAATATCAGCACTTAGGTTGTTAATACTCTTTACCGGAAGATGTTACGGGACAAAAAACATTTTTTTACCACAATTTTACAGTAATAATTACCGTAAAATCTCTGAATCATTCTAACTAAGTAAATATTATTGTAAAAATCACAGTATAATATTTTACGATAAAACTTTACGATAAAATGGATTTTAGGGATGCTGCACTTAAAGTGCCGGTACTTAATTATTATTAATTATAATTAAGTACCGGCACTTAGGATGCATCATTCATTCATTATAACTAAATAAATATTGCGGTATAATATTTTACGATAAAACTTCACTTAACGATAAAATGGATTTTAGGGATGATGCGCCTAAAGTGCTGGTACTTAATTATTATTAATTATATTAATTATAATTAAATACTGACACTTTGGATGCATCATTCATTCATTATGACTAAATAAATTTTAAGGTATTATATTTTACGATAAAATTTTATGATAAAACTTTATGATAAAATAGATTTTAGGGATGATGCACCCTAAGTGCCGGCACTTAATTGTACCGTAATTAGATCCAGAATATTTTATAGTGTTTGGTCTAAATTAGACGTCATTATCTGACAAATTAATTCTTCTTGTACTTGATAACATGATTCAACTTGGGCCGAATAATGATTTAATTTAACATCACAATAAGATTGAAGCAAATCTGCATAATGATATGTTTCGAAAATACCTGCATTAATGGACTGGAGTGTAGATTTACTTCATGTCATGTTCAACTTGTTAAACGGATAAACATAACTAATGTAAAACACAAAGAGTATAAAATTATTCAATTAAGGGTGGACTCAAACCATATTATTTTCAAACAGGGAATAATGTATATGAATTTCTCGCAGTTCAACACACTACAAATGAAGGGACAGTTTCGTAATATTTTCCTAGCTTTTATTTTTGTAACATTATACGCTACACATGAATAGAGATTCAAATTCATTCAATTTTTATGAGGGGAAAAATCTTTCAGGAAATCTATGCATCAAAAAATGGGCAGTCATTCGAAATTCAAATCCGGGATACGTCAGCTGGATCTTAATGAAGTAGAAAGCGAGAGTTCAAGAAACTTAGTTTAGTGAAAATCCTTCTTCTGGCCCAAAAGACAAGCGATGGCCGAGGGGTCATGAGCCCAATGGATGGATGTAGTTAAGTATCGCGATTAGAAATGCCGACATACTTCGCTTCCTGTCGATGCATTCATCAACATAAAAGCTCAATCCTACAGAAGATTATGAACATTTTTATTGTTGTTATTACATCACTGGCGGTTCCTTGTTCGCTCCCAGAGGTCACTCGAACAACTAAACTCGGTCTGCACAATGAACCGAAACCATCAGTAAGGAAAATTAGCTCAGCAGAGTGTTAGAATGAAGAAGGGGGTGTGTTGAGAAAGCATCGTAGTAATTTCTTCGTTAACTGCACCCCCCCCCCTCCTCTGCATTTTACCCGAGGGTGAAACACTTGTAAATCAATCTTTCTCGTCATATCTATATGATTTATTCCAGCAATTTGTGAAATCCAGGAAATGAAATTCCATAGGAGAAAAGTAAACAAATGCATTTATGAGAATTACTTTAACACATTATGTAATTTATGGTATCTGATTACAAGAAAACAATGTGTTAACGTGTTTTTTTAAAATATATCTTATTTTCATAACAATTTAAAATAAAAAATTTAAATTAACAAATGACTTATTTATAGCTAGAACTCAAATAAAATCTTTAAATTTGAGCGAAATAATATAATTGAACAAAGTTGTGAAGTTTTTTGTTTCTCCAGAATTCCCAGCAAGGTGTTTGAACCCTCCATAAAACAAACAAATATTTTCAATATTCCTAACAAGAATTTTTCCGAATCCATCCCCAAATATTGACTTGAAAGAAAACAATTTCTAACAAAAAGTTAAGCATTTTTTTAATTAACGTATTAATGACAAACAATAAAACAAAAGATTATTTTTATAAGGAGCACACTCACTTTTAAAACTGCTTATCAGAGAACGTGAATTGTAATTAGCTGATAATTATAATGAACACATAATTTTATAATTTGCATATTTTTTATTCAACTGAACTTTGGTATTAAATAACACTATTTATAGTAAAAGTTACATTATTTCCAAGTAAATTGAAAATTTTATAACTAATGTATATTTTCTTATAATTAACATAACAATGGCGAAAAATAAGATTTCTTTTTTTTTTTTTGTTCTATATAATAGAATTCTTAAATAAAATATACCTTAATTAAATGATAAACATAGCAGGACTAAATTCGAATTTAATGTTTATTATAGTGATCAGTCATGGAGTCAAATTTATTTTAATGTTAAAAAATCTTTTTTTTTTTATAAATAGACCATATTTTTAAATAGCAGATACCTCCTTGTTTGGCCAAATTATTGCAAATTTAGAATTAGGCATTTAAACTATGTAGTTAATACTAAGTTTTTTTTGTAACATTTTAAATAAAAAAATTACTTATTATTACATTAGATAATGCATACATTATAATGTATTACATTAGATAATGCATACATTATAATGTATTACATTAGATACATTATAATGTACATTATAATGCATTACATTATAATGTATTGCATTAGATAATGTATATTTATTCAAAATTACTATGCACATTAAATATTTGTATAGTTGAGCTTTATAGTTCCGACCAAACATATTGTACTATAATTAATTCTAGAATTAGGGGGGAGCAAAAAGGCAAAGAAATAAGAATAGGAGCCCAAACTTTAAACCTCTTTCTGACTAAAATACAAAGGTCAAGTTGAAATATAATTTATTTAGAGAAGGCACGTCCTTGTCTCGGATTTTTACGACTTAGTTAATAATAAGCGCTAATATCCCTACCTATTTTCAGTGCATTATTTAATCAATGCGCCAAAATCTTCTAGATATATCAAACGTTATTCGGGATAAGGCTTAAAATTAATACGAATTATATCTAATAGAATATATGTATGGGCGTAGAATTGATGGGCTTTCTTGAATTTTATAGTATTAAAATAGTATCTAATATTTAATTTCTTAACTGGGCAGGACTTGCTTGGCAGGAAAAAATCCTAAAAAAAAAACTTTACCAAAATACTACTTCGACGTTTAAAATTGTTCACGAAAGTTTCATAGTAATTGAATAGCGAGTGTTCATTTTCTAGCTCTCCGTCTTATTTAAATTCTACTTTTAACTAAAGGATAAGACATTGATGGACAGTGGGTGGTAGAATTGACATGAAAAGAAGACTGCGAATACTAATTACACGTTTCTATTTATGCATGAATGTCGAAATGAATTTATTCCACTTGCTATTCATAAACAACAGTTGAACCACACACACGCAAACCACATTCTCAAGTCACGTTTAATTCTTTTCTGAATTTTGATAAGAGATTTGGAAGAGAAAGTATTCAAATTAAATTATTGAATTTTATTTTGTCAACTGAAAACATAATTTATTTTTTTCATACCAATATAAATTAGAACTATGATGTTTGTTAAAAACTCATTAACTTTTAATGATTGGTTTGTTTAAACTTATTTTAAAGGTCCACGTCCACAGTTCCATTAACATTCTTACTCTTTGAGAAAGTTAGGTCAAAGCGTTTCGAATTTTTTGATTCTTACAAATCCTTTATGAGATTTTTATTTTTTTTAAATTTCTTGGGCACACTTTAGTTCATGCAATAATATTTTTTTCAAAGGTAGTCATAATGAGAAAAAATATTCATAATACTTTTACAATATTAAAATATCAAACAAAATTTATATATACTTTTAGTTAAGTCATTTTTTTTTTTTAATTTAAAAGCTCTGTTTCAGGATCGTTTTAAGATAAATTTCGTTTTAACATTCGGGTTCGTTTTAAGATAAATCTTGTTCTTTCTTCTTTTTTTTTTTTTTTTGTAACCTATCTTCTTTAAGTTTATTTACTATTACAAATAAATCACGCAATAAAATATAACCTCTTAGTGTAAAAGAAAACTGACACGAAAAGAAAATAATACGTTAATTAAAATCAAATTTATTATTAATATATTTTTGCATAAATACTCAGTTTTTTATTGTTAGAGGAATTCATTTATTTAAAATTTAAAATTGTCTTGACACCTAATTGCAAAATGTTTCAAGCGGTAAATAATTTCTCCAAATTAATTTAATGCGTTGTGCAGTGTGCCAGAAAACGGACCAACTTGAATAACTTTTGATCTAATAATCGGATCGTCACGTTCTGAGACTCATTCTTAATGGTTCAAGGAGCTGACCTCAAATATGCTAATTGACTAGTGTATACGATATTTTAAAATACGAAAAGAGACACAAAAAGATACTTTCTCTGAATTAACACATCTTTTGTTTTCTATGGATTCAGATTGCTGACCCCCAAAATATAGGGGGTAGCCGAAATCTGGGAAATATGGTCACCATGGTTTGGACACGAGACAGAACCAAAGTTTGGACCCCTTAAAGTTAATTTTACTTTTTGCGCATTTCGCCATATTTCGAGAGCTATTTAAGTGAATTGAAAACTTTTTGCACACAATTATAATATTCGTTTAACCAAAAATGCAAAAAAAAAAAAAAAAAAATAGCTTTAATGTAAATATTTTTTTTTTTTATTAATATTCTAAGAAAGTTTGAATAGCCAGGTACACAATTTTTTATTAAATCATAATAATTTTATTAAAGCTTAATAATTTAATTAAAGCTTAATAATTTAATTAAAGCTTAATAGTTTAATTAAAGCTCAATAATTTAATTAAAGCTTAATAATTTAATTAAAGCATAAGTTAATTAAAGCATTATTTAGCTCCAAATTTTAGTGTAAAATAAATTGAATCTTTTTCTTTATTATTGCCATTTTAATGATTTCAAAACAGTGTACTTTTTAAAAACTTGTCACTATTATAGTAAATCATGTTAGGAAAGGTCAAAATTAAAAACAATATATTGAGATTCATAATATAACAGTTATCTTAATCTACACAGTAAATTATCATACGAATTCTGAGAATATGCTGTTTACTGAATTTCTATAACAATTTGAAGCATTACGAATCTTTACTTATTGCAGCAGCACACTCAAATATTGTCTAGCAGGAACTGTTTTACACGGTATTTTCAAAATTTTACATAGTTAATAAACCGTAAACTACAAGAGAAAAGATCTTTCCAAAAAATTTAAGTGTTTAGTTAGTAGTAATAATTTTTTTTATTGAACTTGTTGCGCTAGACAAACTCTAGAGACTTCCTCACCGTTCAACAACCTAAACTTATTTTTATCGTTCATGCAACATGTATGTTATCAGGTACGATCTCGTGCAAGGTTTTAAAGAAATCATTGACTAAGAAATTTAATACGAATGAAATACTTCGTTATTTTAAGATATTTTTCTTCTACAAAATATCTAATGACTTTGCATTTGTGATGAATTTATTTTTGGGGTGTATAAATTTCACAAATAAATACCTAAAACGTTAAACCATATAGTGCACGGAGGAAAAAATTCTGATAAAATTACCGTACTATTTTGTAATAATATTTTTGGTAAAAAGACATTAATTCTGGTTATTAAAACCAAAATATACGGTATTTAAACTGTATATTTTGGTAATTTTTTTCGTTTGATTGGTAGCTGTTTATCGGGAATTCTGATTTTTTTTTTCAATTTATAGTTCTTATTATCACACATTTATTAAAAAATATAAAAAATAAAAATAAATTTAACTGAATTAATAGTTTTATGCCATGCTCTAAGTCATCATGATAAAATTCCCAATTTTTTAAGCATTTACCAAATTTTACCTCTTTTTATAAAGCCAAAATTTATTGTTAATTTTATACCAAAATAATTACCAAAACGCTTCTGTTAAAATTACCAAGCTTTCTGGTGTTCCCATAAAGCTAACCAGGTATCACAATAAAATAACCAAATTTTATGACTTATTATGGAACTATAATTGATTGTTAGTTTTACTAAAAACACACTTCCGTAAAAACTACCAAGCTTTTTGATGTTTCCAAAGAGCCATAAACATTTTAAATTTTATCATATTCTGGTAGTTTCTACCATAAATTTTTTCGCAGTGAGCAGTGCTTAATATCACGATAGATCACCCATGCTGAAAATATCAATATTACTGGATATATAATAAAAAATATCGATATTTTACAAAATATCAACAGAAAGTATCAATATGTTTTTAAAAATAAAACTAAAAGTTTAGCAATATGAAATTTACATTATTTTCATATTGCTAAACTTTTAGTTACCCAAGCAACTTACCAAAACTCATCATAGTTTCGTATGTGCGTATTATGGTTGTAGTAAATAATTCGCGATATTATTGTTATCGATGACCACTGTTTATCGATGTTTCACGATATATGAATAGCTCTAGTAATTTAAAAAAGGATCAACTGTGTATTCAAAGTGTGTGAACCATTTACTTCACGTTGAAGAAATTAATTAAATAATTACTTTTTGGAATTCATCATTCTTTCTAAACTTAAAAAGAAAATTATCTAAATTGCATCGAAATTCAATTCTCATGATATTATTAGTGCATTGTTTCGACATTTCTTATGAATGCTGTATCATACAAGAATAGTCCCACACTTTTAACTTTATGATTTACTGATGAAGTTCACTTAAATAATTGAATTCTTTAATAAATTACTTTTTCTATCAAAATAATAGCAGCTACATAGATAGTAAATGGCCTTATTTTTGCCCTTACTTATTATGTTTATTGCCTCGTTCTAAAATAGCACCCCAAGGCAAGATCTTGTAATTTCATTCACTTAAAATATGAGGCAAATAATAGCTAAAATTATAATAGCTTGGTAAAAAATGCATGCATCGATTGTTTCTTTTTATAATACAATTTATTTATAGATTTAGATTTATAGCAATGTTTTTAAATAATTACTTTTACCTTTACAGATTTAAGAAATGAATCTTGATTGTTATTGGACGTTAGTCACATTCAGTATTTCGCATATGGTAAGTCAATCTCTTCAATCTTTTCTAAAATCAATTTATTTTGGTACTTTTTGATATTTTTAAGCTAATTCAAAATACCTTAATGTCTGCTTAGTATTTAAATGAACAAGTTTGAAATTTAATTATTCATAACTTATTTATCAAAGAATCTAAAGTAATCTAATATGAAAAAAATTACAGCTTTAAAGCATGATTAATATAAAATTATTTAAAAATTAATTATATTTTAATTGGATACATTTAATGATCGAAAACATAATTTAAAGTGAAGCCGTCTGTAAGAAAATTAAATTTATCAAAAAAATATTGTTTATTCAATTTTAACTTGTGTTTATGAAGCTCATTCATACTATTTTGATGTTTGTTCAATATTTAATTACACGAGTTCAATTTTAAAAAAATTTTAAATAAAGGTTTTCAGAACAAATTTAAAGAGATCTAAGATTAGAAAAATTCAGCTTTTAGACATTTTTATATTAAATTCTTTAAAATACATTTTTTCAATATTCTACTGTATTTTAATTACATTTAATTAATTAAATAATTACTGATATACATAAAATAAATAATACATAATGAAATAACACATGACGATAAAAAGAATAATTTTCATTTATAACTCCAAGTATACTGCACAGAACCAATCACTTATAGAAAATTTGCAAAAAACGTTCATAATCTGTATCATAAAAAGGTATTGTTGAAACACAAATGCACCTAACGGCAAAAAATTAAAAAAAAAAGAAACAAATGACTTAGTATTAAACTGCATAGTAATGTTTTGTACTACACTCGAAAGTATTTTTTGAATAAAATAAGAAACATTTAACTATTTTCTTCTGTATAAAGGCTCAAGAAAAGAAACAGAATTAAATGTGAATTATTATTCAAAATTTAATTATTATTCAGAATTATTATTCCAAAAAAAAAAAAAAAAAAAAGAAAAACTTTCCTGTGAGAAAAAGGCCTAGTTTTTCTGCATACTACTCAATAAATGACGGGTTTCATAACGGAATTTTAATAGCAATGTTTCCAATAAAAAACGAACATCGTTAGTTGTGCTTAATTTAATTCAAAAAATTCTTTCACGTGAAAAAAATAAACGGTTTTATAACACCTTTTTTTTAATTTTTGAAGTAAGAAACCAGCATAGCTGTCGTATTTTGTTAAGAAAATGATTATAAGGGAGAAAACAACATAGATTTTTAAAAAACTATTCTATAAATGACGCGTTTCATAACAGCTTTTTAATTTACAATATATTAAGTGGGAAAAGAATATAGTTTGTATTTTTGATTTATAACGACGGGTATTAATAATAAACGACGGGTTTCATAACAGTTTATTTCATTTAAAATATTTTAAGTAGGAAAAGAATATAATTTGGATTTAATTTATAACGACGCGTATTAATAATAAACGACGGATTTCATAACAGTTTATTTCATTTAAAATATTTTAAGTAGGAAAAGAATATAGTTAGTTGCATTTAATTTTTTTCAAAAAGTAATTTCAGGCGAAATAAAATATAAAATAATTTGTTTGTTTTTTTAAGACAACTAATCTATAAAAGTTGTTAAAGTTTTTTTAAGTAGGAAAAAAACATAGCTCTCTTATTTATTCAAAAAACAGTTCTTATTGAGAGAAGAGCACAGATATTTGAGTTAACTACTAAAGATGGGTTTAGTTTCAAAATTTTTAAATTTGTCTTATTTTAAATACTTATGAGTGAGGGGAGTACATAATATATTTTAGCAAACTACTCTATAAATAATGGGTTTCATGTAATTTTCCATTTGAAAATTTAATATCTTGTTACTTCATTTGACAAATCATCTTGCAACATTATTTTTGTAGGTGATTCTAAAATCTAAAGCTAATCTCTGCGCATTTCTATGATGAAAATATGTATGTCAATAATTTCTAAAACATTACATAAGGAGAAGGTTGCCTTAAATAAATTTAACAGCTTTATTTTTTATTATCTTCACTGACTTAAATTATTTATAGTTTGAAACATTTTATAGCTCAAAAATTGCCGTGAGTGAT
This sequence comes from Parasteatoda lunata, assembly GCA_949128135.1. Lineage (NCBI taxonomy): Eukaryota > Metazoa > Arthropoda > Arachnida > Araneae > Theridiidae > Parasteatoda > Parasteatoda lunata. Next base: position 63,784,348 of record OX421979.1, on the reverse strand, counting down.
CGTGTTATGGATTTATCAACATAGAAGCGATGTAAAAACCATTGGAGCGCTTCGAATAACAGTTTTTATACAACTTCCGGGCATATGAAGTGGTGATAAACAACTATATTCATGAGTCTTACAAGAAACGCCAATTATTTCGCCTTCTAAAGAAAAATACCACCTCGTGTTTGTTGGTAACATGTTATCAACGTGTACCCAAAGTCTTCCGCAACAATAACCCTTACATTTTTATTTTAATATGCTTCCAAACATCAACAAACATGACGGAAAAATTTCTGTTGTCTGTTACTGCTATTGTCTGTTACTCTTTCACCCATATTTTTAGAACAAAAAATTCTAAAGTAACTTAAACTTTTTCATAATGTTAAAAATTTAGAAAAATCTGTTGCTTTTGCTAGTAAGATTCAGAAATGGACTTTATATGTTATGTTTTATCCAGCAGAAAAAGCTTAAAATCGGAGACTGAAAAATCTGTTACTTTTGATAGCAGATACGACCTGTGTCTTAAAAGGTTTTTTTTTTATCCAGAAACGAAAATTTAATACAAAGAAATCAAAATATTTTTAAATTTTGCTTAGCAGAATCGTCAAGTGTCATAATAGTTTTTTTTTTAATATTTTTTATTTATTTATCCAGCAGCGAAAATTTAAAGTTAAAAATTGAAAAATCTGTTATTTTTAATTAGTAGATTTATCAAATGTCTTAATTTTTTTTTCTTTTATCTAGCAAGAAAAATTAGAAATTAAAAAATTTGACTCTAAAATAATTGCTTCTAAAACCTCAATTTATAAAACAGGTTTTTCAAAATCAGTATTACCTTTGATTAAAACTTAAAATTGAAAAACGAACTTAACCGAATAAATGGTTTTTCTGGGTATTATGATAAAATTGCCAAATTTTACCACATTTAACAAAATTTATCACATTCCATATTTTATTGTTAATATTAGCAAAATCATTACCAAAGCGCTTCGGTTAAAATTACCGAGGATTTTGTTGTTGTCCTAGAGTCAGAGACACGGTAAATTTTATTATATTCTGGTAGTTTTGAATATTCTTTTGTTCTCAGTGATTACTTGCAAATAATAACAGTTTTCTAACTTTTAATTTGCTATTAATCTATAGAAAATTCTTCTTGCTATTTGTAATTTTATCGTTACTTTTGATATCGGACGATTCTAAAATACAACTATAAAAATAAGCAATTTTTAAAGCTATAAATTCAGTATCTTTCAAAGTGTTGCCAAACCATAATAATTTGCTAACATTTATATTACATAGTTTAGCATAAATACGTGTTATTGCTCATGACTCAAACCTGTTTTTAATTTTAGTAAAAATGGATGTCTTATTTCTGAAACAAACGATGATGCAGTATAAAAAGCGTTAATTTAATCAGTTGAGTTAAAATAAACATAAAGTTAGTGAGAAATATCACTACAAAGAGTTAAGGGCTTCATGTATTTTGCCATTAATAAAATGTAAAAGATATTAATACTTAAAAATAATTCAATTTAAATTTTTGTTGAAATCAATAATTTCTGTTAAAATTTGTATTGCAATTTAAGTATTGTCCTTAAAAAGGACGATTCTTAATTGCGTTAGAACGGAATAGCATTGTATGACTTAATTATACTCTAATTATTTATGAATCACTATAAGCATATTTTTTTTTAATTGACTAACTAAATTACACAATTTCTTATTGAAATAACTAAAATTTACATTATTAAATATTAAATAACTAATAGTATTAAATAACTAAAATAACAATTATTAAATAACTAAAGTTTTTGTTGTATCTAATGTCACTTGGACAAGCCAAGTTTGCTAACCATTGGATTTTTGGGAATTAAGTCAGGAAGGTGTTCCTTTCGTTTGACAAGAGAGCACCGCAAGGGTGAAAGCAGGTCTTGGCTAGTCTTCAAACAGTGGTCTCCAACACCCAGGGCACGAACCGTCTTGACACCGGGCTGGCAAAAGAACAATAAATTATTTTCATTTTATTTACTGTGTTGTATTTCTCTCGGGTTTGTACTACTTTCCATGGACGAGAGGTTAATCGGGAAGTGAGATATGTCACCTAATGCCGCACCAATACCTCATATGTAATTGTTTTCTATTTTGAAAAAATGTTTAAATACAATTAAATTAAAATTATTAAATCAAAACAATATAAAATATAAACAATCAACGTCCTTTTCCCGTCGAGGATGGGCCGCTGTAAAATTATCAAAATGTTGACCGGTCCGAGACGAGAAGAGGGTTGAGGAGAGCACTGTTCTAATTCATTAGCGCTTCACATCTTGATTTGCAGACATCCTTTTTTTTTTTTTTTTTTTTTTTTTTTACAAATTAATAAACTGATAACAAAATTGCATCATTGTTAGCACGTTCAAGTAGATTATATATTTTTAACTTCAATAATATACCATTAGTTAAATAGAAATATTGTCGTTTTAATATTATTGTTTTTTCCCCTAAACTAAAATAGCGCATTACTAAAAATATTACGATTTTTTTTTTTTTAGAAATAAATTTATTCAATTTTTTCACAAAAATACTTGGGACGTTATTATAATCTAAAAAATCATCTAGAATGAGTTGAAACTTTAAAATACAATTAAATTAAAATTGTTACCTCAAAATAATCAAAAATATAAACAATCAACTACCTTCCCCCTTCGAGAGTGGGCAGCGGTAAAATTATCATAACAACGTTAACCGGTTCACTGCTGTTCTAATTCATTAGCGCTTCACATCATAATTTGTATATATATATATATATATATATATATATATATATATATATATATATATATATATATATATATATATATATATATATATATATTCATATATATATATATATATATATATATATATATATATATATTCATATATATATATATATATATATATATATATATATATATATATATATATATATATATATATATATATACATCCCTTTATATATTTCAAAATAATAAACTGTAACATAATTATTTTACTATTAGCGCATTTTCTAAAAGTATAGTTATTTAATTTTAACTTCAATACTATATCATTAGTTAAAAAAACATATACTGTCATTCCTTTTTTCCCTAAACTTAAATAGAGCAAAACAAAATAAAATAACCATTATTTTAGAAGAAAGTGTTCTCAATTTTTTTCACAGAAATACTTGGCGTGTCATTATAATTTCAAAAACCGTCTGGAATGCGTAACAAGAAATGAAAACATTGAATAAACATTCTAAAACGGTATCTCCCGCTTGAATTTAAAAAAAAAAATTCTGGAAGCAATTTACTAAAAGCAAAATCATAAAGCACCTTCATATTGGTCATGACCTTGACTGTATTTTTGAAGGTTATAGTGAAACCCTTTCTCAACCAAAAGAATTTTTTTTTTTTTCAGACCACCACTGAGAAAAACTAAAATTGCACATTTCAACAAATGAACTCGGCTTCCGTTCCGTAAGTTACATCTTCCAAAAAAGGAATAAAACAGCAAATGAAAACAGACGTTTCTTTTTGTTTTTTATCAAAATGGCACAGTTTGACGCCGCTTGCACCTCATCTTCCATCTTCGAAATCATAAAGGTAACATTGCTGGTGAGATAATTGTAGACTTTATTTCTCCACCTGCTGACTTAATTTCTTTTCAACTGGGGGTTCTGTTCCCAACTCTTTCATAAGCATTTTATTTCCTTTTTTTTTAAGTTGATAGCGACGTTTCCATCTCTACCAAGAAATTATCTGCTTTCACTTTCTTTCGTAACAAAGAAAACAACTAAAAAATTTAATCTCGAAATTGCATTCTACTTTTGTCTAGACTTCTATAATTATTACTTACCATTTTTGAAAAATTTTATGAGACTCTTGTTGAATGATACATTAAAAGTAAATACTATTTTCCTTGTGTTTCAGTGTCTTAAAAAGAGATGTTTTCTGACATAAAAAAAAATAACATTAAAATTGGAACCAAAGAAATTGCACGATATTTACACAAATTTTTGCGAGATTAACTCAATTTTCTAGAAACAAATTATAACAAAGTTTGGATATTTCTTAAATTTCAATTTTTTTATATGCAGACTAACTAATTTGTAGGTGGTTGGTATCATCATAGTACGAAACCACAAAGCAAAAATGAAGCTTTTTTTCATAATAATCAATGGTTTTCATTACAAAACAAAAGAGAATTACGGCGTGAATCAGCTTAGTAGGAAGTTTTTAATGAACTAGAAGGAAGTTTTTAATGAAAAAATAAGGCAAGGGAACAATTTGAAAATAAATTTTGCATAATAAATGCACTTTCAAAAATTAATTAAATGTTGAACTATATTAGGATTCAGATTTGCTGCGGCGTTAAAACGATATTAAAGTGAAGTACTTACTTATTTTCAAGTTAAACTCTAAGTTTCATTTAATCAAGTTTAAAAAGTACTTAATACTATATTAACGCTGTAATAAATTTTAAGTACACAAAAGCTCCATTATCTCATTTTCTATGCGAAATAGGATAAAAGTATTTATTATATTTTGTACTTTATAAATTATATATTAACTCAACCTCATAGCTTATGGTTGACTTGAAAAAAATTTTATACAGTTTTTGCATTCCACGTACTTTTATACTACGAAAACGAATTTCACTCATGTGGGGAGTTGTATCCCTGACCATTTTTTAATACATTTATTTTATCATCGAACCATTTTTCATCAAGCGTCGAACATTTCAGCTATCTCTGTAGTAAAACAAACTTAAATGCAAAATAAAAACAAATATTTTTTCCTGATAATGATGGCAGTCGAAACCACTCAAATTTGGAATACATAATACATTAATAAAGGCAGCATTATTAAAAAAAAATCATTCTTGAACTATAAGCTTAAGCTCTGTTAGAACGGTTAGGCTTAAAAAAATTTGCTTTTTTCCCCCATAATTTATAAAAATCTTTTTATCGAAAAAGAAAAATAGAAGTGAAGGCCTCGTAGCAAATTGATCAAGGTCGTTTGAGAAAAGATAACGGTGTGTTCACCCATGGAAATCAATTGATCTCATTAATATTCCACAAAAAATTGCATCACGAACATCACTTCGCTCAAAACTCCCCCTTAGTTCTAAGTCAAAATACATGAAAGAAAAATTATCCATGCCAGCAAACTCTCAGACATGAATGGCATGTTTTTCGCTGTTGTAGTTTTATCGCCACGGATATATTTTAATAAACGTGATGTGAGAGAAAGCAAAAAGTTCTTTGTTCTTCATCGAACTATCCTCGCTTTTCAGGCCTCCGGCATTCAGGGGAGATAAAGATGCAAAATAATCGTTTGACTCCTGAATGATTAATGCTTAATCATTCGGCAACAAGAATTATTATTCTGAAACTGGGATAGGCTCGTGCCAGGGTAAAAGGTGTTTAGTTTGTCCCCGTATAAGCTTTACATATTCATACCTGTCTTTCGCCCAATTAAAGACGCTTACAAATTCATAAATTATCCAATATGTTTGATTTAGCATGGCTGATTCGAGAGGACTGTCATTATCTTGTCTGCATGTGTCCACTCTATTTGACACACATATCTGTTCCTTTCGATCTTAATAAGTCTGATTTATGACACTACTTATATCTTATTTTTGATCAAAGTGAGTTTTTAATAAAATCGTTTTTATTTCCATGCAGTTTGTAATTACAAAGTTTGAATTCGCTTCATATTTCCTTAGACATCATTATATTTTCTAGATATCGAAAAGACATACATTTATACTATTTATAAGAAAGATTAGAGAGAACCATGTTCATTTGCATTTAAAATTAACAGCCTAAAACATTAATCACTTTAAACTGTTCTTAATTGTAGATGTAAAAGTGTAATGTTAACAGACCAAGGATAGCCTAAAATAAAAACTTTACTGATGATGTAATATTAACAGAGAATGGATAGAATGTAAACTGGGAGAGGCTCGTGCCATGATAAAATGTATGTAATTTTTGTCTAGCTGGCTTTTTGCTCAATTAAAGATGTTTACAAATTCATAAATTATCCTATAAGTTTAAACACGATTGATGTGAGAGGACTGTCAATTAAATTTTTTTGTCGTCATATGTCTACTCTATTTAACGCACATATCTGTTTCTTTCGATCTTAATAAGTCTGATCAAGGACACAGCGAATATTTTATTTCTGATCCTAGTGATTTTTCTGCAAAATCTTTTTTTGCTTTCAGGCAGTTTTTTAAAATTATTGAACTTATACTTGTTGGCAAAATGTAACAATATATCTTAGAATAAGATAATTGATCGTTTGTGAATTTTTAGCTTAAAATAAAATAATTGTTTTTCTTTTTTTTTGTTATTTATATAATAATTGTTTGTTTTTGTTTATAATTGTTATAACTGCCAGTCTTGTAAAACGCCTAATGTTACAAAAGCATTTTAACGCGTTCCAGATCAAATGGAAACGAGGTACTAATTATAATTCCACCCTAAAATTAATTTCCTTTATTAACGGTGTATTCTGAATAAAAAAAAATAATTAATAATTATTATTAGTTTCAATAAATTATATAAAAACGTGAAGATCTAAGACACCGAAAAAGAGCAGTAGATTAGAATGTATTTTCTGAGAAATAATTGACCAATTTTTTTTCAAAAAGAAATTAAATTATTAAACTTTTTATTCATGTATTTTCATTCGGGAGAATTAAAATAAAGTACTGATCTAAAATATTACAATAGGGAGAAAACAATTATGGAAAAATTACCGTACTATATGTCAATGAAATTGCTGGAGGAAAAAACATAATTATAGTTAGTGAAAGCAAAATGTACGGTATTTAAACCATTCATTTGTGAATTTTTTTGTTCATATGGTTTTGTTCATACCCCAAATTAAGAATATCTGTGTTCCATTAAAATTTTATTTCTTATAAAAAGGGGCCCCCAAAGGTAGTGACATAAATTTTTTAAGGTTTGTAATGTATCATTGTCTCCAATTACCCTCAGATGGAACCGTCTCATTGCAAAGAAACAAGCTCAGGATTCTCATTGATTTAACGTTCTAGTTAGTAAGTTTAAATGTTAAACCCCTTTATATTTATTTTTTGGTGTAACTGTGTTTTATTTTGAAGGCATGTTTAAATACAATTAAATTAAAATTAAGAAATAAAAATAATCTAAAATATAAGTAATCAACGCCCCCCCCCCCTACTCACAGTGGACCGCGGTAAAATTATAAAACGTTGACAGGTCCGCCGTAATAAAAAGGTTGAGGAACACTGCTCCAAGGTATCATTATAAAATTACCAAATTTTACCACATTTACCAAATTTTATCCCATATTATAAAACTATATTTTCTTTTCAATTTTACTAAAGTAATTACCGCAGCATTTCGGTAAAATTTACCGAGCCGGTTATCAGAGCCTAAGAATGCCAGTTTCTCTACAGAGCTTGAAATGCCGTAAATTTATTGTATTTGTTTAAACCATATTCTGGTAAACCATACTGTTTATCTCAGTACAAGTATTTTGGCACATCTATTTTAATATCTTGAAGAGAAAGTTAATTTGCTTGCCTGAATAATCACGATAAATAAGAGAAGTGAAAATCTATTCACATAATTTTGAAAATTAATATGAAAGAGTTTTTATTAAAAGTAAGTTTTCATTAAAAACTACAGAGCTTTTTGGTGTTCCAATAGAGCCAGAAACACGGCAATTTTTACTCTATTTTGGTAGTTTTCAAACTTAGTGTACTATTCATTCATACAGTCTTCCATGAAGTTCAAAAACACGATCACTCACAATAAAAAAAAAAAGAAGCAGAACCTAAGAATGAAATTCAAAATATTCCCACACATTTTTTGCTAAGCGAGACTAATTAAAAAAATTATCGTGACTCGCTGAATGAGTATAACTTTCCATCACATTTAACCATATCTATATATATATTTACTAAAAAGATCGTCGACCCAAATGTTAGTTTGAGACGGCTAACACTTATTCCAAGATGGCGCGCATATTAATACGACACGAAGAACAATAGAACGATTAGATGAGTGCTAAGATATTTCCTGAATTGTTCCCTTTTAATTGCTCTCATGGTAGTCAGAGTGAATAAAGATAAGTTTTGCTTTTGTGTACGGAAATGAAGAAGATCTAAAAAGGTTGATGTCCCTGCATTTCTTTATTAAAACATTAAATATCATAAAGATGTCAAATTTTTTTTCTTTTTCGGATGGGGAGAAAGTATCTCTTAATTCATGCAGTAACAGGATTTGAGTGTCATCGCACTTTCAATGAGATTATTCTTTCATCTTTTTTTTGTTGATATTTTAATACTTTTGAAAATGAATAGGCTTTAACTGTCACATTTTGATAGACGTTTTTTGCATGTGAAATTAATTGTTTTTATGTAAGTCTTTGTTAAATATTTTTTTTTTAAATTACTTTCATATCATGTAAAAGTTGAATAACACAAGTAATTTTAAAATAAAAATGTTTTTTTTTTCCATAAAAAGTTTTATGTATGAAAAAGATTATTTTAATTTTTTTAATAATCTAATAATTTACACATCCTCTATCTACGTGTTTTAAATTGCAAAACAAAAAAAATATCATTTCATTAAAACTCACAATGTGTGAGATTAAATTTAGGAATATTATTTTATTTAGAAAAATGTTTTAATCTGTTTTTTAAGTATTATATCTCGTATCTTATTCCAAACTATATTTTTGCCTAAAATAGTAAAACATATTAGCTAATAATTTCTTACTCTTGTTTGTTTTTCTTTTTAAATTTTGCCAACTTATACCATTTTTGGCGCGATAACTGCAGTTCGATACTTAATTTTTTTTTTTTTTTTTGATTAATTATACACTAAAATTTTTTAACAGTGCAAGATATAAGATAAAATTACGCCCTCATAATTATTTAATTTAAAATAATAAAATACAAAATTTATCCAAAATCAGTTAAATACTTCACAGGAGTGAAATTCAACGAAGTCTTATTTTTGAATTTTCATATCTTTTAAACTATTAATCTTATATTTTTCAAGATTTCGAATCTCGTAATAAATATTATGAGAGAATGTAAAACTGTTTTCATGCCTAACAATTAATTTTTTTTTTTTGATAATTATTGAAATTAATTGGTGAAAAATAACAAAATAAATATTAAAAATATTTTTGCGTTAAATTCTTTTAGAGTATATTAGTTTTATCATTGTATGCTAAAAGTTTTTGAAGCTTTAATTAACCTAATTTGTTGAGATATTTTATTTTATAATCGGCGTTATAACAGTCGACCCAATTCTGAGTTTACGACTATCAATGTTCAAATCTGTAGCCTTGTAAGTTTGAACCGACCCAGAAGACAAGGAAAGTTTTTAATCAAGTACTGGGATAAACTAGTCTTCATTGAGGACTTTTTGATGAAGCTAAGCTATATTTTCTTTACATGGAGAGAAAAACCTCGAAAACTTCCCACAATTAGCCCGACGGTAAAGGGACTCTAACCCATGATCCGTCTACCACTGAGGATATTTTGCGACAGCATTGTGGTCGGCTCAAGCCAATAGCAGAATTCGTATCATCCTGCCATCGTTGGTATTCGAAACACGGTCACCTCATTGGGAGCCGAATGCTTTATCCCCTGACCACCGCAGCTCTTTAAAAGATTTTGCGAAACGTGGAAAAACGTTAACATTTGGGGTTCAAACTTTCGACCGCTTTCCTAAACAATTAGATACTTGCAAACGACGTCATGCGTGAAATCACTTTCCGGTAAAAATTAAATCTGATCCAAAAATTGATTCAGCGTGATGTTAAACCATAAATCTAATAGCTGTAACATTAACATGCCCCAATTAGACATAACCATGTGATATTATTATTTAACATATTTTCCAGATTGCAGGTATTGAAAATCAAGAATCTAAACCAATCGAAACAAGTTTTTTTTTTTTTTTTTCTCTCAAAGAAAGTACTTTTTTATGTCTCATTTCATGGCTCAAAATATTGACTCCCTTAATTAATTAGCGTATTTAATTTTCTGCTTAGTCGCAATTATTTAAAGCAAAATGAAAGAGTGAAATCGGGAAATATTTTTAAATTTTTAAACTTTTTTAATTCTGATTAATTTGATCATATATTTTTTATTAAATATGAAACAATAAAACAGTGAAATCAGGAAATATTTTCAAATTTTTAAACATTTTTTAATTCTGATTAATTTGATCCTATATTTTTATTAAATAACTACAAATTAAAACTTTGTGGTCATCACAGCTAGATAAGCTCAAAAAGATTTATCCAAATTACTTTCTACACTGCATAGAATTTAAATATAAAATTAATACAAAAGATTTGCTGTTGAATTATGAATGAATTCACTTTATTAATTCTATTGGGCTTTAACAACAAATCTTCAATGAAATTCAAAACTAAATCTTACTAAATCACGTTACTGGAGAGCTTAGTTATCTGCGTGTAATGGACGCATTCGGAATGACACTTATTTTTTTTTTTAGAAGGGTGGTTAGGAATCCGGATCTCAAAGATTCTTTTTTACTCAACTCCACTCAACCGCTTCACCGAGATAAGAAAAAGCAATTCTTTAACATACAAATCTTATCGTTTAACTTGACTTAGCTACTCATTTATGCATCTCTCATTGTTTAAAATTTAAAATCAAAAGAAGATTGTAAAGCACAATGATTAATTGATTTCAGTTGTAATTTAATGATATCTACTTGACGTTTTGAAAAGTACTTATTGTATATTTTCTTGCGGCATTCACAATTAATAATTTTATTACCTTCTTTTTGTTTTAAATTAAATAAAATAATTGAAGAGGAGACAGAAGTTTCTTTAAGGGAATATATCAATAATGCTAAAACTAGCCTTTTCTCAGCATCTGAACAAGATATTGCATCAGTTTTTTTTTTCCACAGAATATTTACAAATACATGTTTACACTGTATACATATCTTTGGCAGAAATTTAAAAAAAAAAATTATGAACTGAGAGCTTTTAATTTTTTTTTAAAAAAATCACAATTTTTGAGCAAAAATCTTTCATAACTTAAAAAGTATTTCAGGTAAACGCTAAAATATTATCACAGCATAAAACCGATATAATTTCAAATATTTAAAAAAGATTCAAAAGCGATATCATAGGCAGTTTTTTACATCAAAAAAGGTCAGTTTTAGCATAATTGGTATATGCCTTACCGAATCGCCTTTCAAACGGTTTGTCTAAGGTTAATCGGGATCAAATGTTTTACGTTTCAGATGTGATCTGATCTGTAAAGTTATAATTTCATATTTCATCAATATTTATTTATGGAATTTTTGATGTCATTATTTTTTTAATTTGCGTTTGATAATTTAACATTATTTAACACTGCAAACAAATAGCATAAGAGTTAAGTATTTTTTGTAACAGCATCTCATGATAAATCATAAGTTTTACTTTTTTTAATATTTTTTTTCCAATGTCCTCCAGAGGAATAACATTTCATCAATACAGGTATCAAAAGGGCAGATTTGTTGGCCACTCCTTCAGGGACACCCTATTAGGTGGGCCAACGCTGCTCCCACAGTAAGGACAGATATTGGAGAGAATAAAAGAACATCCATGTCTTCCCCGGGATTCGAACCCAGAACCTTTCTGATGCAAGGCTAGTTCTCTGACCCCGACACAGATCGGTCAGCGTTCTGTTTACTGTCTCATAATTATTTTTTCTTTGGTAATCAAATTACTAAGTAGTGTTTTCTAAAGAACGAATATCAATCCACTTAAACATTTTGAAGTGGATTGATATTTATTTCCCGCTCGATCGGTAATGTTTCGCATAATTTGCTGAACTGATGAAGAGGAGCAGCGAAGCGATCTGAATAGAACTAACCATGCAGTTCCAAGTATTGGTGAAGGATGAGAAGCGGAGGGCCTATTTTTAATATAATTAAAATAAACTATCAAAGATGTTTAGATATAAAAATTGGAGTCTGGAACAAGAATGATCATCCTTGTTCGAGACTCCAATTTTAAGATTTAATTACTCGAGTAAAGCGATTAGTTTTAGTACAAATATATTACAATCATGTAGAGAAATAATAACTTTCTGAATATGAAGAAAAATAAATTTTGTCTTAGAGATAAAACAATAAAAAAATCTAGATCATTCAAATTTCATATACACTATACCTTACACACACCTTGACCTTGATAGGAGGTAATTTAGGTTACGATAAATATAATTCGGATGGTTTAAAATACATAAAAATCCTTACTCACATCAGAATTTTTAAAAAAAACAAAATAATTTTTATACTTTTTCGAGTGCTAAGGGATTGCGTAATTTTATTTTTTACATAAATTCAAATTTTCCAAAATATAAATTTCAAAAATTCATTTTTTTTTCTTTTGTTTTCAATTAGTTGTTTTATACTAACAACAAGTATGGGTTAAAGGATATTATTCTTCAGCAAACAAAATAGAAACGAAAACATTTTAGATTATTAAATTTTCCAAACAAAATCATATAAAATTATGAATTGTGAGGAAATAAAAAGATTCTAAAACTACATCGTAAAATCTTGAAAATATCATACCTAAATTAAAAGTATACATTTTTGGAAATTTACGATAAAAAGCTACGTTAAATATAGTTCGGATGGTTTAAAATACATAAAAATCCTTACTCACATCAGAATTTTTAAGAAAAACAAAATAATTTTTATACTTTTTCAAATGCTAAGGGATTGTGTAATTTTATTTTTTACATAAATTCAAATTTTCCAAAATATAATATTTCAAAAATTCATTTTTTTTTCTTTTGTTTTCAATTAGTTGTTTTATACTAACAACAAGTATGGGTTAAAGGATATTATTCTTCAGCAAACAAAATAGAAACGAAAACATTTTAGATTATTAAATTTTCCAAACAAAATCATATAAAATTATGAATTGTGAGGAAATAAAAAGATTCTAAAACTACATCGTAAAATCTTGAAAATATCATACCTAAATTAAAAGTATACATTTTTGGAAATTTACGATAAAAAGCTACGATAAATATAGTTCGGATGGTTTAAAATACATAAAAATCCTTACTCACATCAGAATTTTTAAGAAAAACAAAATAATTTTTATACTTTTTCAAATGCTAAGGGATTGTGTAATTTTATTTTTTACATAAATTCAAATTTTCCAAAATATAATATTTCAAAAATTCATTTTTTTTTTCTTTTGTTTTCAATTAGTTGTTTTATACTAACAACAAGTATGGGTTAAAGGATATCATTCTTCAGCAAACAAAATAGAAACGAAAACATTTTAGATTATTAAATTTTCCATACAAAATCATATAAAATTATGAATTGTGAGGAAATAAAAAGATTCTAAAACTACATCGTATAAAATCTTGAAAATATCATACCTAAATTAAAAGTATACATTTTTGGAAATTTTAAAACGGATTATAATATTGCATCTTTCAAGCCTTTAAAGAAAATAAGAAATTAAAAAAAATTTATATTTATAAGAAAATTATTAAATATTGAATAAAAAATTATTTAAATAAAGGTATTTTTCAAATAGTGACGCATGAGCTATTAAAAGGGTTAACGAACTGTTATAAAATTTCAAATTAGTATATTAAATAGTTATTTGTAAGAACGTGTTGAATGTTTTTACCTTTAAAAATATGATATAATATTACATATTTTTAATATTAGAAATATGTATAGTTTATGCATATTTTCAATTAGTTAAAGTTTTGTTTTATACCGTGTTTTTATTGGTTAGAAACGAAACTTAAGTGTTATTTCCATTGAAGAATTTCCACATTTTTACGCGGGTGCTTTGTCTGTTTGGATTTCATCAAATAAGAGGTGAGATAAAAGAAGAAATGATGAATTGTTTAGTGTTTTTCGGGATTGATGCGGAAGAGTAGTTAGGATATTTCAAGTTTGGTTTGTTTACAATAGAGTAGCCTTAATTTTGTTTTCGAAAACGAACAGTATTTTTATTTGTTTTTTTTTAAGACTTCACTGATTTTAATTTTTTTTTTTTGACTGCTTGAAACGCTATGACTGCATAAGAGCTTAAACAATGAAAAGCCATAAATTTTTTGATTTGATTGGAAACTTATTTTAACATAAAAAGTGCAACTAACCTTATGTCTAACTAACGTACAAATATTCTTTTTTCTATTTGTTCAATTACCGATGTATCTTCAAATAAAACAAATTAAATATAAATCACTATGAATAGGTACCAAGTTATTTAGATTTCAATCTTAGCGATGCAGCTTGCTTACTTTTCTGGAGGACTTGTTATCATTTCAAGAAGAAGTATATATAGTATTTTGGTGACAGTATTTTTTTTTATAACAAGAAGTTAAAATGAATCATCAATATATTTATATGATTTTTTAAATTTATTTTCCTTCTGATTGTACTTAGTATGGGCTCTTTTTTTTAACATGGTATAAAATGTCTTGAACTTTCCTTGACACTAGTTTCAGCGCCGTAATAGCGAAATGAAGAAACATTCTATGCGGACGGTTTGTTTTACGAGAATCAATATTATATTAAATCTATTTTATTTTTTTATTTTATAACCGACGTTGAACAGCCAACTCAATTTTCGGGTTTACGACTACTAATGTGTAACTCCGTAGTCTTGTAATTTTGAACCGAATCCAGAAGACAAGGTAACTCCTGGATCAAGTATTGGGAGAAATTTGCCTTCGTGGAGGACTATTTGATGGAACTAACCAGAATTTGTGTTACTTGGAGAGGAAAACCACGAAAATCTCCCATCATTAGCCTGACGGCAAGGGGACTCTAACCCATGATCCGTCTACCACTGAGGATATTTTACGTCAGTACTGTTGTCAGCGCAGGCTGGATGCGGAATTTGTATAGACCAGCCATCCCTGGAATTCGAACCCGGTTCACCTCATTGGTAGGCAAACGCTCTATCCATTACGGCTCATATTAAATCTATTGTCAGAAATTCACCAAAAGAAACAACAACAAAAACTGTGTTTTAAAATTTTAATCTTAACTATTCCGATAGTGACAGCCTTGCCTAATTCGCATGCATATTGCATGGTTTGCTGCAAATCTAATAAAACGCGTCGCGGTTACGGTGAAATTCTGATACAGCTTGTGAACAATTCGTCTGGATTGCATGCGATGCGGAAGAAAGGGGAAAAAAACACATTGTTTTCTGGCGAAAGGTTAGAATGACAGTAATACGTATATTTACAATCCATCTGAAGTTGCTGAGAATGTTCTCGTCATTCGATGCGGATTGTTGGCTTTCAAGTCACGACAGTTTGAAGCTATGAGGCGCGGTGCACAATCGAACGGTTCATAATTGATGATGGAGTGGTTTTCATCTGTAATGGATGACAAGTGCGGCAAATCAACCCTCGTTTGTATAGATCTTTGGAGAGCTGATATTTATTAAATAAAATGACGTGACACCAGGAATCGGACCTCGGAGTTGATTTTCGTAATCATTCATTTGGTGATAGATTGCTAATGGCTGAAATTTCTGTCAAGTCACGTATGTTTTGGGTGAGGAACAATACAATATAGTTTTGACTTATTCTTAAACAAAGAAGTGTTTTTTATTTTAGGTTAGGTGACATTGAATGGTAGAAGATTCTTCGTTGATAAGATATTAGGGATGCTTTCATTAATTGGGAATGTATTTCTAACTGTGCTTGTTCCTGCAAGCTCTGAAGCTGGAAGAAAATAACTTGTTATAAAATTTTAAAGCCAGATTAATTTACAAAGAAAAAAAAAAGAGCGATGGGATTCAAGCCTTTACTAGAAATGGTAGAAACGTGTCAATTTTTGAGACTTGCTTTTAATTTTTCTTCTGACTTAGTATTAAGTTTTTTATTCTTTTGTTAATGCTATGAACATTTATTTTGTTTTAATTTTTTTATATTTGAAAAAAGTTGCATGGAAAAAATTGAAAATTTCATAAGTAATTAACTGTTTTTTTTTTTTTTTTTTTTTTGAAGAAAAACAATTTAAATACATCTGAGTAAAGATAGCTTAAAAATTGAAATAAACTGGTCAAAAAAGAGTTCCATCGAGTAACAAGCTACTAAACACCCTTTTCTCGCAAATTCGGGTTTTGACAAGAGGAGGAAATGTTTAAAAAAAAAAAAAAAAACTCGAATACCTTCTAGAAAAATGAGGAATTTTTTCGGATGGATTTTTTAAACAAGATTGAATTAGATCAAGTTTGAGATAATGTGACTAATAATTAAGAAAAAAAATTATTTTATGTACAAAAAGTACTTAAGGAAGTACTTTAGGTACAAAAGTACTTAAGGAAAGGGTTGAAATTTTTACTTAAAAGTAATTTTATTTTTTAACCTCCTCTCAAAAATTATGCTTGACATTTTAAATTCACAAAACTATAGTAGATCGTGAATGCACTATGAAATAAACAACACATGGGAGAAAATTTTTTAAAAAAAGCATAATTTTGATTAATAAAACCAAATCTTTACGGTAATTGAATCATTAATTTGTTAACTTTTTCATTTGGTAGATGTAGTAACGGTTTATCGAAAACTTTGTTTTTCGAAATTTTATTTTTTATTGCAACACATTTATAAAAAATACAAAACTGAAAAGTAAATTTAACCGAACTGAATAAAGGGTATTTATGCCATACTTTAAGCTTTAAGGTATAGGGATAAAACTACCAAATTTTATCACTTATTATAAAACCATATTTTATTGCTAATTTTAACAGAATCATTACCAAAGTGCTCCTGTATAAATTACAGAGTTCTTTAGTGTTCCCATAGAGCCAGAAAAACGGTGATTTTTACCATACTTTGTAGTTTTGGCCATACTTTTTTTCTCAGTACACCTTCTCACTAAATTTGATATTATTACATCTAATAGTATGTTATTATTTCAACTACAACGTTTCATCTGGGAATTCGAAAATAAGCTTCAAGTCTAGTCTCAATATCAATTTTAGGTTTTTGAGGCTGATTTCTTAGATTTTCCGAGAAAACATAACTTATTTTAGACCTACTTTAAATATATACGGAAAAAAAATGCCTGATCTTTAATGATTGTGATCGTTGCTAGATGACTTCCATTTAAAGGTCAAGCATCGTCTGGTTATTTTTTTATTTCCTGCATTGATAGAAATCTAAATTAAACTTTCCAAGATTTTATTTTCTTTTATTTAATAGGGGAAAATGCTTTTCATGAATTTAGCACGGCATTTGAAAAGAATAAAACATGTTAAGCTTCAATTCATACGAAACGGTTCCAAAAATCATTAGAAAGTTTCGCTCAGTCGAATTCACGTGATGGCTTCCCACGAGTGTGGGTAGAAATGAAGAAGGAAAAAAATACCACAAACATTTTTAAAAACATCATAGTTAAGGGGGGGGGGGGACATCGGCTATAAAAAAATCACTGATGAATTGGTATAACCTCGTAAATAGTAGAGGAAGTTTCTTTTTCTTTTTTTTTTTTTTTTTTTTCAATACGTGGGCCAACGCGGAAACGAATTTTATTCCACACTATGAAATAAAATTCTGCAGAGATATTAGTGAATGTTTTGGAGTGTGAAAAGACAGTGTTCTTAGTGACCTCGAGGAATATCTATCTACACAGGCACTTGAGCACGAAATGCCAGTCTTACTTCCATGGGTGTATAAAGCCCATCTTGTGATTTGTTTCAGTAAGCACCATGTTTAAGAGTCTAATGTCCCTTTTTTGGAGGATAAAATATCGATCATCTTTATCTGCAAACCATAGGATTGTTATGTTAGGTTCTGTCTAGAGAACGTTTCGTTCTGGTAATTTCTTTTGCCCTATTTTGGGTACAAATTTGGCTTAAAATCAAATAGTTGTTTTTAATCTGACAAAAAAAATTCATACATCTATATTTGTGTTAATTCATATGTTACACTAATACATGGGCGCCAATAGGGGAATGCTGAAGGGGCCCGGGCCCCCCTCCCTAGAAAATATATGCGTAATGAAACATATGCGTATTTGATTAATCATGTATAATTAAAAGTGAAATTAATTTAAATTAATTAGTTATTCAGCTAATTAAGTTAAAAATATTTAAATAGATAAAATTTCCTTTCATTATTTTTTTAATTCATTAAGCTATTTGTCGTTTTCTTTCATGAGCCCCCCCCCCCTAAATTCAAACACATGGGCGCCCCTGCACTAACATCAAACATGCAAATATGTGTTTAACATGCTAAATTGCTTATATATGCAGTTTGTAGATAAATGTACACAATAATTTCTCGTTTTTCTTTCGATTTTTTTTTAAATGCAAAAGTATTTTTATCCATTGATCTGACAAAATGGGCAGATAAGTACCTAATATTTCAGTAACTTATTGAAAGAACATGGTAATCTCAAATTCCCGTGTTTAATAACGCTTTGTTTGTTTTACATCTGTATAGTTCTTTTTTTTTTTAAAAAATTATCTTTAATTTTAAAAAAAAATGTAACGTGAACAGATTGTCTGCAGTTTTCAACTGATATTCTCACATTCACTAAAATCTCACTTAACATCTTATATCTCTAAGCTCTTGATTCAGGTAAAAAAAATAAAATATGCATTTAGAAAGTTCCGAAGTGATTTAAATAAATTTTCAAGCATGTTCTTAAATATCGGAATAAAATGTGGCAAAAATAATAAAAACACAATTGGGTACCCGCAAGTGACGTCAGATAAATCATGGCATCTGGCGATTCAGATCCCAATCAGGTTCCACACACGTGCGTGACGTTACTTACAGGTATCCAATTGAATCTGATTTGAATAACATGGTTAGGCCTAATAACTTCGCCACTTCACTACTTGCAAATACCCACAAATGTTCTGTCTCCTTCATCTCACGGCACTATAACTCTAATTATTTCTATTCTTCGGTCTCAAGTAATTACAACATTTTCAAGTAATACTGATTTTGAGTTCTACCCCACCGACCGGATCATTAAAGTTATAATACCACTGCACTCTTATTTTATATTAATTAAAAATTGAATGAAACCAATGATTGCAGAATGACAGATTTTCCATTAAGCGGAGGAGACCGAATGTGTTTGACCACGAACCTTTAAGACTTGTGATTGGAATGTCTAAAGCAATGTAAATTTACGAATAAATAAATTTGAAATATCCTATATACGAGGGTTGTCCATAAAATAAGGTTCCCAAGGAGCTGCGGACGCTAGGAACGCTGTTAGGCGGGATTTGACGAGACTGGCGTGTAGCTTAGCTCCCTTTCTCCCAGTTCCCTCCCCGGCGAGCTAAAACGTTCATTCTTGTCTTGGTAGCCGTGAAAGATGGAGCTTCCATTTATTTCTCACGCCAGGCGCGAATACGTTTTTTGTGACAAAAAACGTTCCTCCGGTGGACATTCATTCCCAACTGTGTGAGGTGTACGGGGAAAAGTGTATGAGTGTGTAACCTGTGCGCAAATGGTGCAGAGAATTCAAAGACGGACGTACAGACGTCCATGACGAACAACGTTCTGGCCGCCCATCGTTTCGGACTAAGCGATTGCGAAAGTGGAAGCAGAAATGCCGAAAGATCGAAGGGTGACGTTTCGGGACCTCAGCGAGATGATCCCTGATGTCAGCAAATCCTGCATTCACAACATTTTGAGAGACTGCTTAGGATATGCCAAGGTTTGTGCAAGGTGGGTCCTGAAAATGCTGACGGTCGACAGCAAACGGCAACGTATGGAAGCGGCCCACGAATTTTTTCATGCCTACGAAAGCGATGGCGAGGAATTTTTGGATTCTACTGTCACTGGGGACGAGACCTGGGTCCACTACATGACACCGGAAGCAAAGGAGCAATCCCGTCAGTGGAAACATCCAAGCTCGCCGAAGCCGAAGAAGTTTAAGCAAATTCTGTCTGCCGGTAAAGTGATGGCGAGTGTCTTTTGGGATAGGAAAGGATTGTTGTTGTGCGAATTCCTGCCTACCGGCACAACAATTAATGCGGATCGCTAATGTCAGACGTTGAAGAACCTTCCACGTGATTCAAAACAAGAGGAGAGGCATGCTCACAAATGGAGTGCGTCTCCATCAGAACAACTCTCGTCCGCATACCGCCCGTGTCACAACTGATCTCATCAACAGATTTGGATGGAATACTGTCACACACACCCCCCTTACAGCCTAGACTTGGCCCCCAGTGATTACCCTCTCTTCCCTGGGACTAGGAAACACTAGGGAGGGACGCATTTCACAACCGACGAAGTGCTGAAAGAGGTTTTAAGCTATCTTCGTGGCGCGGCAGCAGAGGTCTACGACTCAGGCATAAAGAAGATGGTACACCGCATGCAAAAATCCATTGATCTAAACGGCGATTATATCATGTATTATCGAAAAATAGAGGGAAGTCTAAGCTTTCCAAACATGTATTATTCAATGCCAATAAACATATTTTTTATAGTGAGAACCTTATTTTATGGACAACCCTCATATTATTTTAAATACAAAATATTAGGAATATATAAAAATTAAAACTTGTTAAGCACAATTTTTTATTATCTATTTCTGTACGTAGAAACGTACAGAAATAGATACCAGCGTAAGTTCAGTATTTATAAATGCTAAATATGCTTCGCCCTAAAATGTTGATGATGGACGGTCATACCCTATGAAAAAAAATCTATTAAAATTGCCGTACTGTATGGTAATCACATTTTTAATAAAAGAAACTTATTTTTAGTAATAAAGCCCAATGTATAAAGTATTTAAACCATTCATAAACTAATTTTTTCTTTTATATGGTAACGATTTACCGGAATTTTTGGTTCTCAAAATTATAGTTCTTATTACCACATTTTAAGTAAAATATACAGAACTGCAATGCAAATTTAACCGAATAAATGGTTTTTATGCCTTGCTCTAATGTATAATTACATATTATAAAATCATATTTTATAGTTAACTTAACCATTACCAAAGTGCTTCGGTAAAAACTACTGAAATTTTTAGTATTCCCATAGAGTCAGAAACATAGTAAATTTTAGCATACTTTGACCATACTTTTTTCCCCTCTGTTTAAGTTCGATAAATTAGTGCAGGATTATTAATATAGTGTACAGGGAGTAAATAAAAAACGGACCACTTTGAATAACTTTTGATCTAATGATCGGATCTTCACGTTGTAGTATTCAATCTTAATGATTCAAAAGGGTGACCTCAAATATGCTAATTAATTAGTGCAGACGATATTTTAAGTTACGAAATCAAACACACAAACGTACTTTCTCTGAATCAACAAACCATTTTTTTTTTTTTAGCGAATTTGGACTTTTGTTCCCTAAAATGCAGGGGGCAGCCGCTATCTTGGAAATATGGTCCTTATAGTTTGGTCAGGAGAGCGGTTCGAAGTTTGGACAACTTAATATTAATTTTATTTTTTGCATATTTCTCCCTACCTCGGGATCTTTTTAAGCAAATTGAAAATCCTTTACATCATTTTAAATGATGTAATTTTAAATGACAAAATACAAATTTTGTGCAGAATCGGTTGAATAGTTCCTGAGAAAGTGAATTTTTAAAATAATGCTTTTTTAAAATCTATTTGAACGATTTCGTTCAAGTTTTGTATTCTGCCGTTTAAAATTACATTCTTTAAAATGACGCAAAAAATTTTCAACCTTAAAATTCCAATTTTTTCCGACTATTATTAAATAAAATAATAAAAAAAATAATAATAAATACTTAGTAAAATTTATATTTTTCATGGAATTATCGGCGGCTAAACGAATTTTATAACTGTGAGCACGAATTTTTCGATTCTCTCAAAAAACTTTATGGCGAAATACGCAGAAAGTAAAATTAACATTAGGGGGGTCAAACTTTGGACCACTCTCCTGGCCAAACTGTTATGATCATATTTCCCAGATTACGGCTATCCCCCTATATTTTAGGGGTTAAAAATCCGAATCGGCCGAAAAAGGTATGTTTATTCAGAGAGAGTAGGCTTTTGTATCTGATTTTGTAACTTAAAATATCGTCTACACAAATCAATTAGTTATTTGAGATCACTCTCTCAAACCATTAAGATTGAGTCCTAGAACGTGAAGATCATTAGATCAAAAATATTATTCAGGTTGGCCAGTTTATTTTTTTCCGCACTATATCCTAATGCTTCTAATATTTGCCTGTACTTCCCAATTTATCTTAATAAGGACGTGACTCTTTATTGCTATTAAAAAATTCATAAGTAAAGCCATTTTAAAGTATAAATATATTTGAACAAAAATAAAAGAATAAAATTCAGTTAATTTTAATAATTTAAAATTAAAATAAACAAAATAAACATAGAATGTTCTTGTTGCTTTGTGAGAAAGTTCATTTTTAAAAATCAAAACATTTACTTCTTCTCTGCAAACAAATGGAACTTAAAATATGAAGATCAAATGACTCTTTAAGAAACCATTGAGAACAATGTTCATTTTCATTCCGTTCACGAAGAAAGGTGGTAAAAAACACGTGTTTCGAGAGAACATCCTGACCCTTTCTCCCCTTTAATTTTTTTTCTTTCTTCAAAGGGTGATGAAACAGGTTCTTCGAATTTTAAATATTCTTTAAATGTTTAGTTGCGCTCTTTTGTAACTAAATCACAAGAATTCTTTCTTAAATTCTTTTAATTTACATTAACTACTATTAAACATGTTTATAATCCTGATTTCGGTATATATAAAGGATGATGCCTCCTAATGATCTTAAAACATAGAACTTTGCTTTCATATTTGTTGCGAAAAAAATCTTTTAACATTAAATGCGTAATTTCTCAATTTTATTATCCTAATAAAACAATTATTTAAACGTTTTAAGATATATATTTGAGCCTATATTTCCCTGATTGCTGCTAAAATCTCTATTTTGAGGGTCAAAAATTTAAATCTATCGAAAAAAGGCATGTTTATTCAGAGAAGCTAATGTTTTGTGTTTAATTTCGTAACTTAAAATTTCGTCTAATCTAATAAATTAGTATATTTTAAAACTTGGAAAGTTAGAAACACAAATCAAGCAAAAAACGAAGGATTTCTAAAGATATGTATGTTAGCAAAACAGCACTTCATCAGGTGACACATTGTTTGTTAACACACAGGAGCTTTTCTGTCGTCAATGGTAATACCGAAAACTGATTGCAACCCGAGGCCCCATAAAGAATAGACAAAAAATTCAAAATTCGAAATGTAAATGCAATGAAAAGTTAATGATACACAAACAGAATTCAAAAGTACACAGAGTAAGAACTAATAATGAAGCGCCTTCATATAAGAATAATAAATAAAGTTACAGTTAGAGTAACCAAATCAGAATAAAATATGAATTGCCAAAACTTTAAACATTCTTTAGAAATATTTCAACATTAAACCCCTATGGACTTAATAGTATCTTAAATGGGGAAGGTTAACCTTTATTTAAATTAAGTGTGCATTTATAATAAACTGAACACATTTAATAATAATTTTTCATGTAAATTGAGAGGATGCACAGGAAAAAGAAAATGTAGAAATAAAAATAAATTTAATTTGGATCTTTTCAAAACTTTGTATCCATTGGATGTCAATGAAATTAACATTAAAATGATTAGGAGTTTCACATTTTAGTAATAAAAATTCAGTGCTAAAATGGATGTTCAATCAGATTAAAGAACATTTAAAAATTATAAAAATTTCCATAAGATTAAATATATTGTATTAGAACTTATTAAATTTAAACTTGCAATCAACAA
Organism: Parasteatoda lunata; assembly: GCA_949128135.1. Classification (NCBI taxonomy): domain Eukaryota; kingdom Metazoa; phylum Arthropoda; class Arachnida; order Araneae; family Theridiidae; genus Parasteatoda; species Parasteatoda lunata. The sequence goes on along the minus strand of OX421979.1, from coordinate 63,760,526 downwards.
TTTTGATATTTTAAATGTTTCGAAAATTTAAAAAGAATTTTGTGCTATTAATTTCCTTGATGAAGATTTTGAAAAAGGTTTATTGCCTATCACTGTTAATAAACTTATTGATTGTTTTCCAATTAAAGAGAAAATTTTGGTTTCTATGTGTTTTAGATATGGTCTGACTTTAAAGAAAAGAATTTACAATTATAATTACTATAGTAAAAATTTAAATGATTTAGAGGATATTTGTTTATGAACTACAGCATTATAAGGATTTTGTTAACAATGATTTTTAGTACATTATAGCAGGTGACCTTAACTTAATCAGAAATAAAGATTTAAGATTTTATTTGGGACTTGGGACCAAGTTTAGACCAAGAAAAACATAATTTTAATGTTATTCTTGCTTCCATTAGTAAAGATTTTGATTGCTTCATTAAATCTAATTCTTACATATCTACATTATTAAATCTATTAAGGAATTAAAATTTAATTTTATTATTTCTGTTGTTGAAAAAGCATCTAATAATTTTTGCTTTATTTGCAAAAACTTTTTATGACATTTAATGAATAAAGAAAATGAAAACAATAATACTTTTGTCAAAACTAATAATTCTAAAAAAAGAAATTGACAATCGAATTTTTTTTCTTCAGGAAAATAGGTTTAAAAGACAATAGCATTTATTATCTTTATTTATCTCCAGCAATTAAGTTCCACAAAAATACGGTTAAATTTAAATTTGTTACTTGCAGTACTGGATGTTATAATTCTGTTTTTGGAAAAAGATTTTTTTCAATATTTGAACATTATTTTAAATAAAATTATTTCTAATGATAAGAATTTTGTTATAAATAACAACCAAGACGTTATTAAATAATGAAATTACAATAAAATCAATAGTATACTTACATGTGATTTTGAAAAATTTATTTACGAGTTTACCACACAATAATTTAAGGAATATTTGTTTAGAAATTTTTGATAGTTATTTTGAGTAATGAGGACATCAATAGAGAAGATTGGGTTAATTTATGTAATGTAAACATTATATTTATTTACGAGTTTACCACACAATAATTTAAGGAATATTTGTTTAGAAATTTTTGATAATTATTTTGAGTAATGAGGACATCAATAGAGATGATTGGATTAATTTATATAAATGTAAATATTTTTGAAGATTATCTTTTTTAGGGGAATTTGTTTTTGCTGACAAATTCTAAGTATCTCTATGGGAAATTGTTTTTCAAGTGCTTTTGCCAATATTTTCTTACATTTTTATGAAGTAAAAAATTTTACAACATAATTTACTAATTTGGTTTAGGTTTATTGATGATTTAATTATTTTTGATTGTAATGATTTTGATTTCATTAAAGATATTTATCTCTAAGAACTTAATTTAATGAAGACTAATTCAAATGAAAATGGCGGTAATTTTTTAGATCTTGATATTAGACTTAATAACCAAAAAGTTTTCATTGATTATACGATAAAAGAAGATATTTTTTAAGTTTAGTGTTATTACTTTAACACATTTTAATTCCAACCTATACTTTAAAATGTTTAAGAATATTTTGATTGGTTAAATTATTAGGTTTAAATTTATTTGTAATAATAAAACATATTTTCTTTTAGCTATTGCGAATTTCAAAATTGCATTAAAAATAATAATTTTCCTATTAATTGCTTCATTTTTCACGATTTTCGAAAAGGGTCAACACTTGAAATATTTCTAAAGAATTTTTAAACATTTGGAAATTTATATTTTATTTTGATTTGGTTATTCTAACTTTAATTTAATCTTTATTTATTTTTCTTATATGTGAGCTTTTCATTATTAGTTCTTGCTCTGTGTACTTTTAAATTGTGTTTGTGCATCATTAATCTTTCCTTAAATTTACATGTCAAATTTTGAATCTTAATTGTTTTTTCTTATTTTGTTTATCCATCATTCTGGGGCATCGGAGAGAAGCCAGTTTTTGATATTACCACACTGAAAAGGCTCCTGTGTGTCCTCTGATGAAGTCCTGTTTTGCTAACAAATATATCTTTAGAAATCCTTCGCCTTTTGCTTGATTTGTGTTTCTAACTTTATAAATTATTAAAATAAGACAAATTTGGTTTCAGCTGCTTGTAGCGCTTTTCCATTTTGAACTTATTATTTCAAATATTATTTTCTTATTTTGTCTTTTTCCGAATTTGCATAAATCAGTTTCATTCTTTGATTAGATTAGTATATTTAAGGTCACACCTATGAACCATTAAGACTGAGTCCTAAAACATGAAAACCCGGTCATTAAATCGAAAACTATTCACTGTATTCCTTTTTTATTCGCACTTCACAATGCATATTTCATTCTACATTTCATATATTTCTTGAACTATATTTCGAAATTCGGCATTTATACTAGAAAATATGAAAGTAAAATTTCTATACTATTTTATTTACTATGAAGAATAAACTTCCTTTCTTATTTCCTATAACATAGAAAAGCCTCTTAGCTTTCATCGAATTATCAATTTAAGAATTTTTTTTTTTTTTAATTAGCAAAATTTTATGTGAGAGATATCATAATTTTTATATTATTTCTTACGTATGAATATGAATGAAATATGTGCTTCTTTTAACTTTTAACCTGCCTCACAGGCAATGTTATCAAAATAAAAAGTGCACGTCAATATTATTTTAAAGCCAACCATACAAAGCTATTAATAGGTTTTTAGTCACTAGGCTCAGCCTTAAACTTAATGATACTGTTGCAGAATGATTCAGTGGTGAATTGGTGCATTTATAAAGGAACCATATTTAATAACAAACAAATTTAATAATAAAAACAATAAAAAATATATGATACGAAATGGGGCTCTCCAATAAGCCATTCATTTCAATCCATTGCCTGAATCCACACAAGTGATTACAGAATTATTGTGAGTGATTACAGCGCCCTCTTCTGGTCAGGCAGAAATTTGTAACACTCCCCACCTGAACTCTTTTGAGTTCACTTAACACAAATTTGCACAACAAAATTTTTTCAGATACCAAATATGAACAAAAGAAGATTGCTGCGCATTAACTTTTTAGCTCATTAAATCGAAAGACAAGAATAAAATATCGATCTCCTCATCATGTCTCTTCTCATTCAGTTTAAGCGATCTAAAATTTCTAGTTAGAAGCCTGTAATAACGTTACAAAATATCTAGGCCGGATCATCTAAAAACACAATAACTGTAACTAGGTTTCATGTGTAAAATCTGCGTGTGTGTTTAAAGAAAAGAAGATCATTAAAGTATTGCAAGTCATTTGACACGTATTCTTCATCTCTATGATGTTGCAAATGAGAGTACTCGATATTTTGTCACGAGATGAATTCGTTAAAAGGGCGCGCACCGTAGCTTTCCGTCAAGGTCAATTGGCCAAAGCTCTCCCATGGATGATAAGTCCGGTGTTTAACGGTATTTGCAACTGCTATAGGTGATGAGAGGGCGTGCCCCTGAAGTTAGAAAAGCATCTTTTGAGATCGATCTCAGCGATACGATAGATAATCACGAGATTGTTTACGATGCATTATTACATTTTACTAATGATTTTCGAAATCGCACTTACTCTGTGGAAAGACAATTGTTGACGGTGTGGAATCATGCATTATGCATGGATATTATGTTTATAGCTGTAGAAACATACAGCACGCAGTATAATGATAAAAATTACCATTAGTAAGAGCTATAAATGTTACTCAATTAAAAAATGAATTGCCAGCGTTTAAATGTAATGTATGTTCATAACCAACGTTCAATTGGTGGCTATCTAAAACTTTCAAGATTGATGTCAAAACGGTTTTTTTTTTCAACTTCCTAAAATACATTCAGAAAAATCCGCATCATTAAACATCTTCAACCACATATGATAATAATCTATATAAAACTATTTCTTCTAAATAGTCTATTAATAATGATATGAAAGTCCATTTTGAATTTCTTACGAATTAAATCTGTTTTATAAATTTTTGTGTGATATAAGGTCAATTCATATTCGCCTTCTGAAATCTGTGAAAAATTATGGCAGATGGATGCTATACATAAATATATAAAACCAAAAATAAAGTAATAATTGAACTTTTCGTATTAATAATATTAGGAAATGATATGAAATAAAAAAGGATTATATTGTGACTAAATTCTTTATTTTTTATTTCGAGAATTTTTTTGTAGATTTTTAAGACGTCATATTGTGATTCAAATCTATATTTTATTTAGTTGGATGAAGTTTTTTAAGGCGCCATTTTGTAACGATTATAAAAATGACTGCAAATCAACAGATGAATGAAATAGGTCTAAATTCCTTTTTTTTTTTTTTTTTTTTTTTTTTTTTAATGTGCAACTTTCAAAGTGAGAACAATACAATTTTTATTATATATCATCCTTAGATTAATTTAATATCAAATTTATGAGACCGCACAAACGATGACAAACGGAAATATCTTTTCTAAGCATCTTTAAAGACTACGTCCCAAATCAATAATGCTAACTAATACTTTATCATAAATAATCGAATATAAAAAGTGTAGAGTAAACAAAACATTATTTATTTTTATATCAACATTTATGATAAACTTCAATAAATGATACGTTTGAAATTACTTTTTTTTAATATTAAAATTATTTTCCTTATTATATTAATTTCTTAATTAAAGTTGAATGATTTCGTTCTATAAATAATTTAAGTTTAATTACTTATGTTCAATTATTATATTTAATTATTATGTAAAATCATTAATGTTCAATTTATAATTATCTTAAATTATTCATACTTATTTATTTATTTCCATAAATAATAAATGTTTAACTAATTAATTCTTTGCAATCAATTAAAATTTCCTCATTTAAACAACATTTTTTTTTTTATCATTTAATCTATTTTACCCCATATTTATAGACTGCATATAATTAGAAAACTTGAAAACTAATTTTTTTAACTAATTTTAAAAAAAAAGACTATTAAAAGACTAAGACTAAGAAAAGACTAAGTTTATCAAATATAAACTGTATTAGTTTTTAAATATATTAATATATTAATATATTTTCGAGACTAAAAGACATCTAAAAATAAGAAGTATGTAAAAGAATAAAAGAAGCATTCTTACTTAGTTTTGAAATATTTTCTTCAAATTTTTTACTTAAGTAACTTAAAAGTTCTTAGAACAAAAATTACTTATATTTTAGACAAATGAACAGCTCGTGTAATTTATAAATGCAATATGGAATAAATTAAACTCGTAGTATACTCTATTCACAAAGTTTACCTTGAATCAATACACTATTAAGCTCCATGAGAAATAATAAGTAGACATTTGAATTTCAATGTAAAGCATCCATGTATTTAATTTCAACTTTTCCCACTCATTCTCTTTTTCTTAAGTGTCGCCTATTTTAGACAACTAGTTTTTCAGGATTAAAAGTCATCCCAAAACAAGAGTCCATGAGATTTAAAAAAAATTTTTTTTTTACTTAAAGTAACTTTTAAATTTTTAGAATAAATGATATTTATGTTTTAGAATAAGCAAGAATTTGTGTCATCTGTACACATCAAGTAAAATAAAGTCATTGAACTATTTATAGGGCTTACCTGGAATCAATGCAACTTCAGGCTTCAAGAGCAAAAATTTTTAAATCGTCAAATTTCATTATAAAACTTCTCCGGTATTTAATTTCTACTTCGCGAATCCTTTAAAGAGTCGTTTGCTTTACAATAAAAATAAAAAGAAATAATATCAAAAATTCTTTCAACGAAAATTATCTATATTTTAGGCTAAACAAGAGCTCACGTATTTTACACATGCAATATTAAAAAAATTAAACTGGTAGTATACGATGTATAAAATTTATCTTGAATCAATACACTATTAAGTTTCAAGAGAAATAATACGTAGACCATTTGAATTTCAATGCAAAAAACATCATTGTATTTATTTTGAACTTCCCAAATCTTCGACTTTTTAATTGTATCCAATTTTTGATTATAGCAATTTATACTGTCTTTTTATGATTAAAAATAATCCTAGGAAAAAAACGAATGAAAAGACTCTTACTTAATTTCGAAAAGGATTTTATAAATGGCTTACCTAAAATAGCTTTCAAAACTTCGGAACGAATAATAGTTATGTTTTAGAATAAGCAAGAGTTGGTGCAATACAAATTTTTAAAAAAAAGCAATCCTTTCAAATAAAACGAGTAAAATAAAGTCATCAACTATTCATAAAGTTTACCTTGAATCGATGCAATATCAAACTTCAATAGCAATAATTTGTAAATCATTTGAATTTCAATTCAAAATTTTTTCAGTTCTTAATTTAAACTTCGCCAATCATTTTAAAAGTCGTCTGCCTTAAAATAAAAATAAAAACAAATAACATTGCTGTAATATTTTTTGTTTCGCATATTTTTTATTCATTCACTAGTCATCTTGATTCAATATTCTCGACAAATCAAAAATAATAATATTTTCACGAAATACTTCTTCTCTTTCTTTTTTAAAATATCATGTATTCAATTTAACAACGAAAAAAAATCTGACTTATTTCATTTTTCGAACAATCGCGATAATTTAATATTTAAAATCTGGTTTAGCAAGCAAACCACTCATGCTATTTTTTCCTCAAACGTTTCTTTTTTTTATACACTATATTTATGAATACTACAAAAATATTGAATTATTCAATGAAATTTAATTTGGCGCTGTAGAGCTAGTACTCAACACAGGTTTTCAAAATCATTCATATCTGTTTTAACTAAATACGCTACAAAAAATATTGTATTATTTATAGAACTTGTATTAGGCACAGTAAAACTAGAATTCAAACAAATTTCGAAATTCTCTTATAGCTGTTTTTATTAAATACACTACAAAAATATTGAACTATTCACTTTTATTAGACAAAATAGAATGAGAATTTAACTCAAATTTTCAAAATGATTCCTATCTGGGTTGTTTTTTTTTTAAATAAACTTTTGAATTATTTAATGAAATTTTATTAGGCTCAATAGAGCTAGTGTATTCAACACAAAGTTTTATTATTGAAATAAAACTTTGCCTTTTTAGAAAACTGTTCGTTTATTTTTAAGTTCCATGCTTATATGCACATTTATTTTTTCTACGTATGTCTATTTAAAACTTAAAATAAACGAACAGTTTATTAAAAACAAAAAGTGTGCCCCCCTCACGCTAAGTCTATGCATGTCATAAATTAATACATGCCATGGCAATGCTGTTTTAACAAATAAAAATTGCTCGCAAGAATTAAAAATAAGCAAAACCACTCATACCTGATTTTATATAAATTAAGCTAAAAAATGTTGAATGAATTAAAAGGAAATCTTAGTCTACCATGGAACACGTATTCAATGTAAATATTAATTCTTGAAATAAAAACCTGTCATAAAGTAATATGAGTTATGGCTGAGTATTAGACAAGCACTCATGCGAACTGCCATTTTGAACGTCCTTGTAAAGATCTTTTCCTTCCCATGAAGTTAATAAACTCCACTTTGAATACCTAATGACGTGCGGTTAAAAAACAATTTACTTTGGTACGAATTCCAACCCACCCTTTTCTTTCACCCTTTCTTGCTATTTTTTTTATTTTCATCTAAACATCAATGGATGCCAAGAATCATGTTAACTTATAATGAAAAGGTTTGACCGCGTTTAACACCTCCTTATGGGAACCCGTAATGACTTCTTGTTTCAACTAACTGCTTTAGAACTTGAAAAAAAGATAGCAACAGAACAAAGCAATGCAAAACGGTATTATTAAACACCGTTCGGCGGATGGCAATTGACTGTTTTATTTTCTCGTGTTGCAAAGTGGGTTGAGTCAAAAACCAGTAAAAAAGGATCAATCAATCAATGGTCAAATGGCATCAAAAACAAGCAACAAAAAAAAATGATATTAAGACGTTCTTTACAATTCAGAAAATCATTCAACAATATTTTAATAGTTTTCAAGTAATGTACGTTGTTAACTTATTACCCAATGGAAATATAAAATTTTACGGGTGACAATTGGCTGTTTGTCTCTGGAAAACTTCAAAATGGTTGAGTCACAAACCAGTTAAAGATGTTCAATCAATCTGCAAAAATATGATAGTCGGCATTTCTTTTTTTCAATTCAAAAAATCATTAAACAAGATTTTGAGAGCTTTTGAGTAAAGCACGTTGTTAACTTATCACCCAATGAAAATATAATATTTTTGCGGCTGGCAATTGTCTGTTTTATTCTGTCAATCTGCAAACTGTTTTGAGTCAAAAACCAGTGGTAACAACCTACACGATATTCAATCAATCTATAATAAGAGCACGTTGTTAGCTTATCACCCAATGAAAATGCAATATTTTGCAGGTGGCAATTGGCTGTTTTATTCTGCCAAACTGCAAAATAGTTGAGTCACAAACCAACGAAAGATGTTCGATCAATGTATGGTGAGCTATATAAGAAACACGCAAAAAATTCGTCAACTTATCACCCAATGAAAATGTAGCATTTTACTGATAGCAATTGGCTGTTTTATTTTGCCCAGCTGCAAAATGATTGAATCACAAACCAGTTATTGATACTCAATCAATCTATGGTAAAAGGTATTCAAAAAATGGGAGTAAACAGTTCTTTTCAGAAAATCAATACTCGGCATTTTGAGAATTTTTAAATAAAGAATTTGGGTATTCTAACACCCTATAAAACAGTATCATTTTAAGAATGGTAATTAACTGTTTTATTCTTACAAGTTTCAAAGTGGGTTGATTCACAAATCAGTTAGGGATGCTTAATTAATCTAGGGTAATGAGCATGAATAAAACATACAAAAAATGACCAAGTGTCATTATTTTCAAATCCGAAATCTATTACGTAGTATTTTTAAAAAATTTCAGTAAAACACATCATTGTACACTTTATAAAACTGTAATATTTGGTTAATGGCGATGGACTGTTTCATTTTGTCAAGTTTCAAAGTGATTGAGTTACAAAAACAGTTAAAGAAGCCTAAATAACTAACGGTAACGGACTTGAAAAATCATGCCGAAAACGGGTGACTGGCGTTGTTTCCAAATCAAAATATCCACAGTATTTTAATGATTGTTAAGTGAAGTATGTTGGCATTTTATCACTCTTTAAAACCTGCGTACATATTAATAAAATTTCTCCCACTTTACATTCATAGTATATATAATTCCTATGAATTGCACATGCTCCTTAACTAACATTAATTTAAAATACATAGGGAATATTTAGGGTAACTAATATATAGGGAAATTGTCGTTGTATACTTATCCATACATTAAGAAAGAAAGAAAATTAAATCTAACTGTGTTTTTACACAACACTCACATTTACAACAAAACAATCACGTTCAATTTAATCAGTAGTGCTTTTCTAATTTAATTTCATAATCGTGCATTTAATATCAGTACATATATGGTTTAAATCTTATCTTGAATTTTAATTTTATATCCATTTCTATAAAGATGATTCTCAACTTAATTTCATAGGAATGCAGACAATATCAGTGCTCATACAATTTACATCTTATCTTTTAATTTGTTTCATCTTAAACTTCAAAGATAATCCTACACGTAATGCCATAGCGGCGCATCAATGACAGTGCTCACATAATTTGCATTTCTTCTTCTTTTCTTCTTCTATTTTTTTTTTTTTTTAATCTTCCACTGAAAGGATTATCATCTTGTCTCCATATTTGCAATTATAAGTATTTAAAATATGATTCATAACAGCTAAAAATTGTTAAAGAATGCTTCGAGTAGTATTATATAACAGATTATTAAATTATTCCAAGTCAATTGGCAGAAAACTCTTAAATTGTTATGTTATACTTGCGGGGAAAAAAAGAAGATTAAATAAAATAAACACAAAAGAAAATTCGAATTACGAAGCTACCCAGCTTTGTCCACGCATCCTAAAAAAAAATAATAATTTATTAAGAAAATTTACTTTTCTAAATCAACAGCCTCTTAAAGAATTCCTTTTCAAAACCTCATATCTTATCTCAATCAAATAAATACACTAATACCTAATGCACGATCTTTCCTGACATACACCAGTTGTCCTAGAAACGAACAAAAAAACTTAACTTTTCAATACACAATAACAGCCCCTCATCTCGATAACAATCGTCCTTTACTTAAAAACGTTCGGGTCAGTCATGTATGGGCAGTTATACGCGCACCCCAATCAGTGTGTCACATTCTTGATTCGTTCATAATGATGGGCTTCTTTTTTTTATCAAGAGTTGCCGATAAAATCGGCATATCCTGCCCGGTTATGTGCTTTTAAAACGTTCAACTTCGATTATCAGTTACTCATGCTTATTTTTTTTTCTTCGCACTGATAATCTATCCTGTTATTACAGGAACTTTGCATTAGTTACCGCTAGTCGGGAATTTTGCATGTGTCATGGGAATCATGGTAACTGAAGCGTTTTATCAGTTGCGTATTTAAATAATGGCTATTAGGAGCTATATATATTTCGAAGTTTTGGGGTGTGAGTAATTATTAAGATAATTTTGTAGCTTTTGAAATGCCAAACTTTTGTTGGAAATTACGATTCATGTCATGAAATGACGGTTAGAGAAAAGTGAAAGTATTTCGTGAAAAAAAGTAGAGCATCTTTTAAGAGTACTCCTTTTGGATTATGATCATAAATTGCTCGCAAGATATTGTCTATAAATACAATCATTAATAAACTTTTGAAAAAAATTTCAAAATTGAAACAGTTCTTTACACTAAAAAGATTCAGCTATCTTTAGCTTTCTTAACGGAAAATTAACAAAAGTTGTATTGTAATGGTATTTACCTGTAAATTCTTTATTTCACAGTATTTACCAGTAAAAATTATTTTTCATCTCTTCTTAATATTATTCTCTGTCGTTATTATGTTGTCTGTTTTGATTATTATTCAAAGTTAAAAGTAAAATGTTTTTTCCCGAACATTATCTTATTATGCATTAATTCGTTGTAAAGATATTTAGTCACAGTTTTACATTAATAGTAAGAATAGAGAATTCCATTTAACTATCGTATATTTAATATAGTAAACTTTATATAAAATTGAGTTAAATCTAACGTGTGTAATTAAAATAAATATTTTAATGTAATATTTTAATAACAAAACACTTTCATGTGATTTCAATATACTTAATTTCAAAGCCATTATTCTTTATATGAATTTGTTGTTTGACAAAAGTACACAAAATTATTAATTATTCTGCTTATTTTTCTACCTCATTTTTCTATTTTTCACCAAATTTGTACCATTTTTTGTCATTTTTTTAAGTAGAAAAACATAATGTCATCATGTAAAACTATTTTGTAATGTGAATAGAAAATATTTTTTATTTTTTTTACTTCCAATGAGCTGCACAACCAGTCTTCCCGATGAGCAGACCTAGTGCGTTTTCCAGAAGTGGTATCCACTCTTTCAGGACCACCACAATGGGTGAGATACCGTTGGCCATGTTAATTTGGACGTCTAGTTTCTGCCACACTAGATGGCAGCACCGAGACTCTATTTTGGATGCTAAAGTGCACTAGAAATTTAATTTTGCCGGAAATGCCAAGAGCCAATAAGGCACTCCAGAGATCTTTTACATGCCGCATAATCATACGACATGGCCGCTGAGGATTTTCTGCATCCCGAAAATCCGGTGTCTGGGCCGGGGATCGAACCCGCAGATTTGGGCTCAGAAGGCCGACGATAAACCAACTGCGCCATCCAGCCACCTGAATAGAAAATATAGTTTATATAATTAGAAAAATCTTCGACACATCTGGGTCTAAAATTTCAATTTTTAATAATAATTTAGTAAGTTATATAATAATAGAAATTACGTTTCTTAATAGTAAGTAAAAAGTGTTAATTAAATTAGCTGTTAAAAATTAATAATAAAAGTGCAGATTTTGGTAGTAAGTATCTAAAAATGAAAACAATCAAATGCTGGGAAAAATACCTATATCACACTTTTCCATGTTTAGGAGTTAGTTTTTCCATGTTCATTGTTCCATGTTTGAGAACTAATGGTTTCAGGTATAATACCATTCTAAAAATTTACCTCATAAAGAGTTTATTGTTTAAGCGTTTTTCTCAACTAGAAAATATCACTTAGTATTCTTTCTTATCAAGAATTTATTTTCTAAGAGTCCATATTTTCTCAAAAGTTTTTCATCGAAGTACCTTTCTTATAAAAAAATTATTTTGTTTAGAGTTTATATTTTAAGAGGTTATCATTTAAGTATTTATCCTTTAAAAGTTTATATTATCAAAGATTTAACATCTAAGTATCTATCTTATTAAGAGTTTCTCTTTAAGAATTTCTCTACTTAAGAGGAAAAAAATATAAATTTAAATTATTATAATAAAATAATATTCATCCTAAATCTTTTCTATTATTCATTTTTAATTATTTTATCTTGTCAGATGTTTATCATCCAAGTGACTATTTCATTAAGAAATTTTCTTATCATTAGTTAATCGTCTAAGAATTTTTCTTATCAAGAGCTAATCTTCTAAGTTTATCATTTAACTGCATATCTTTTTATGTTATCAAGAACCTATTATCTAAGTAACTATCTCATAAAGAATTAATTGTCTAAGAGTCTGTCTTATCCAGAACTTATTGTTTAAGTGTCTTCAGAGAATCTTCATTCATTTTAAATAAAAATTAAGTTATTAGAATAAAACACTCTCATCGCAAATTTTAATTTATTTTCTAAGAGTTTATCATATTAAGAATTTATTTTTATGAGTTTGCCACTTAAATAATCCTCTTTAATATATCATCGTTAAATAATTATCTTTAGTTTATCATCTAATAGTTGACCATTTAAGAGCCTATCTTATCAAGAATTTATGTTATCAAGAACTTATGATCTAGTTATTTATTTCGTTGAAATTAAGTTAATCGTCCAGGAGCCTACTTATCAAAAATTTATAATCTAAGCGTTCTAAATTCGTAATTCATTTTGAGCGAAAATTAAGTTATTAGAATTTTTAAAAAAATCATCCCAAGTCTTCTTCATTATTTCTTTTCTAATAGTCTATATTATCAAGAGTTATCTAATAAGAGGATAACTTATTAAGAATTTATCAGATTTTATCGTAAAAGATTTTATCATATAAGTATCTAACTTATTAAGAGTTTTATGCTATCAAGAATTTATCATTTAACTATCTATCTTATTAAGAGTTAATTGTTTAAGAGTCTGTATTATCCGAAATTTATTTTCTAAGTTTAAGTGTTCTAGGAGATTCTTTCAGAGAGAAAATTAAGTAATCAAAATAAAACGATCTTTCGTCACGTCAATGGTTTTCTAAATTCGAAAGGAACATCCTATGCTCCAAACGATAAAAGAACATCTAAAGAAATACATTCCAAAGTCGTTTCTTAAGCTGACAGATATCGCCAAATATTCCCAACCACTTATTTAACCTAGACACTTTTGAGTCAAACATGCGTAAAAATTAATATCATTTCTCAAAGAAGATGATGCCAAGATGCTGTTTCTAAACAAGTGCTATAACACTTATAGCTTGTACACACTTCTCCGAAAAAGTTCCACCTGGCTGATTTCTGTCACTTCGGTAATTTTCAGTCACAGCTAATGTACTGGGGAAAAAAACGTTGCCACAACAGTTCACATTATTGCGTAATTATTTTTATACCGAAGGCGACAATTAACGTCAGAAAGTCAGAAATTCAATTTTGTGTCGATCGCCAAATTGAGTGATTATTTGTTAATACAGAGCAAGTCTACTGTATTAAAAAAATGCTTGATGAAATTCCGAGGCTAGAAGCATCAAGTTCCCATAAAATATAATCTTTTCGCAAGAAAATGCCGATGCAGCTGTAACCAAGCATGTGAAACAAGGGGATATATTTCAGCTTTGCGATAATGGGAATTAGTGGAATTTATATAAACAAACATATTCAGCAATGCTTATTTATAATAAGATTATAACAAGTTTAATTATTTTATTTTAAAGTACGTATGTATCAGAGATTTAAGTAATCACTTAAGCAGCTAAAATTCCTTTAAAAAGTAGGGTTTTATAGGCGGTGAACTACTTTTGAGTTTACAAGTTTAGTGTAACGAGTTTGACAGAGAAATAGGTGAATTTTTCATAGTTAACTTTAAAAATTTGAGAATTAACCTGTTTATTTATTAATTTTTTTTTGTTGAAATCATTTTATAAAGTAGATGTTTTGAACGCGTTGTATCTGCTGTAACCTTTACATAATGCTGAGTTGAACCATAATATCATGAAAAATAATCTTTATGACAGAAAAACATTTGACATTATAATGAAATTTCACTCTTCCTTGAAATTAAAAGTTTGCGAGAATAATTGGTATTTTAAAAACTCTTAACATTGCCTATTATATTATACATATAAAACATTGATTGAATAAATGCAGCAAACAATATGCCAAAAGTGAAAAAAAATATTATAATTTTAAAACTGTTTTGAAAGAATACTTCAATTTAAGAAGCTATCAAACTTTTAATTTTAATATTTTTTTAAAAATCCAAGTATATAATACAAAAATTTAATCGTCATTGAAACACAATGCAATGTATGATGCAAGATTTCTTAATGCATTTGTTAAAATTTTAAAGTATGAAATAAATTTAGATTTTCTATGCTTTAAGATTCTAGTGTTAATTTAAACCAAACAGAACCAGATTAAGTGTTTTTTAAACAATATTTTTATATTCTAATTAATTAAAAAATGCCCCGAGAGTATTTATCAACATGATATTTTAAATAATTATATTTCGGATAGAATTGAAACAAGAAAATTATTAATTTAACAAAAACTATTAATTTGAAGTTTTCTAAAATAAAGGATAGTGCTATCGACCACACATTACTGTGTAGCATTCTTTCAATTCTTTGAAAAATTGACATTTTTTTTCTTTCTTTCAAAAAAGGGAGAGAAAAACTAATTGTTAGGCCAAGGGTGAAGACCTAATTCGTCCCTTGAGCGGCCCCATGATTTGTTTCGTTCTTTTCACCCTTAAACACTTTGAAGTCGTGACTTGATGCACACGACCTTTATTTTGGCCTTTTAAAGTGTATCAGGGGCCCTTTATGGACCATTTTCACCCTTTGGCTAATTAATCACAATTCCGGGCCTCCAATTGGGGTTATACCTCGAAGGCAAGTATTGACGCAGAACATTCTAAAATATTCTAAGAATTTGAAAGGTAATTTTTTTCGATTTAGCTGTAGGTAATTTGGATTTATGTGCTTTCTTGTAAGATTCTACTTTTACGAAAATTCCATGTCTTTTTTTTCTTCAATTTTTATATAATAAAAAATATTAATTTAACGTTTGTTTTGGATAGGATTTAATTTTGTTAAATATTTTATAATGTTAAATATTAACTTTATGTTAACTTTTAATGGATTTTCAATAATAAATTGTAATTTTACGTTAATTTGCACTGGATTTTTTTGTCAATTTTTATACAGAATTTAATGTTACTTATGTTATTGTAAAATGGATTTTTTTTCCATTTTTATATAATAATGAATACTAGTTTTATGCTGATTTATATTGGATTATATTTTGTCAAATTTAATAAAATATTAAATATTACTTTATATCTTAATTGGTACTGAAATTTTTATGTGTTACTAAATATTATTTTTACGTTCATTTGTATTGGATTTAACTTTGTCGATTTTTATGGAATATTTAGAATTGTTTTTGTGAATTTGCGATGTTTTTTTTTTTTTAATTTCCATATAATATTAAATATTATACAAAATGTCAGTTTATAAATCTGCTACATTTCACTAGAAAGCTCGTTAGTACTTATGCTTTCCCTTAAAAACAGAAATTAAATAAAAAAATATCTAATTTTTTATTATTACTTTTTTTGTGCTGGAAAAGATAAAAAATAAATAAATAAATATACATTTATTAGTTATGAAAATAAATCAGCTAATATTTAATATATCATTCTAAATTTTTAAAAAAAAAACCTCTATAAATTTAAAACAAAACTTATTTTAAACAGAATTTTGAATTATTTGCTAATGTTAATAAATGCACACTTGTTGAACAGGATGATTTTTATAAATGACAGAATTAATTCTATCAGGGTTTTTAACAACATTTTTAATATTGTTAGATATAGAAACATTTCACTTACAACTTCAAATTTTTAATGCTAATTTTCAGTTTCAGCTATCAACTGTTAACTTTAAATTTTCAATTTTTCGATTTCATTTTCTCATTTTTTTTAATTTTTCAAATTAGTTTCTAATTCTTAGCCGTAAATATATAAGGCATCATTTAAAAAATATCATTGATACTTGTGAATTTTCCCGTTACTTATTTTAAGAAACTTCCATCTCTTTGTAAAACGATATAATTTAAAACCATAGCGGCATTTTTTTCCCTCTTATTCTCATTCATTGCGTTTTTTTTTTTATAAATTCCTTTCTTGTGAGGAGAAAACATTTCTGGTTATCCTGTATTTTATTCTGGTAATTTTCTCCAGAATAAAATTTCAATACTGTATGATAATGGGATTTCTGGTTTTAAAAAAATCATAATTCTGATAATAAAGAACAAAATATACGGTATTTAAACCATTCATTAGTTACTGTTTCCATACATATGATAACAGTTTAATGAAATTTTTGGTTCTCAAAATTATAATACTTTTTACCACACATTTAGTAAAAAATTACATAACTAATATATAAGTTTAACCAAACAAATTATTTTTATGCTACGCTCTAAGGTGTCAATGATAAAATTTACTAAATTTTTACCTCCTTGCCCAATTTTAACACATAGCATTTTATTACTAATTTTACTAAATTGGTAATAATCGCTTTGGTAATGATTACCAAAGCGATTCCGTAAAAATTACCGAGCATTTTAGTGTTCTCATAGGGCCAGAAACAGGTAAATTTTACAACATCCTGGTAGTTTTGACCATAATTTTTTTCAGTGTAATGATACAACAATATAACATTTGTAAAACAATTTTCTAAATAATTCTGCTCCATTTTTATTTAATTTTTTTTTTTTCACTTTTTTTTTATTTTTGCAGTTTGCCATTTATTTTCTCGTTTGGAAACTTAAGTCGTTATAATAAAAAAAATTTCTGCTATTGTTATTTTCTCAAATCCAAATCATTTATCGTGTATTTGTTTACCTTGCTTTGAAGTACTTCATCAAATAATAGAAAACAAGCAGGCTTGAATCTAAAAACTAATAATTAATTCAAAACCATCTGCTTATTGACCACGCCATTTTTTATCATAAACAATCCTGTTTCAACTGTTCCATTTTAGCTTAAGATTGATTTATTGATTTGCTTTTGGATTATCGCAATTGATTGCTTATGGAGCTCAAGCTCAATTCGTTTGCATGGAACAAATGAATTACGTTCCCATCTGTTATGGGGGAAAAAGCCGTTGTCAATCAAAAATATAACACCTGTCATGTAATGATTTCGAACCATTTATAGGGAATGATCGAATGAGTTGTTTTTAACGATTATGTTAATGATCTTGCCCCTTTTATGTTCCATTGTTTGTATGATAATATCTAATGATTTTAAAAGATAATTGTGGTGAATTAATTTATAGCCTTAATAGATGCGTTAATTACTTGGAGCAAAGAGACAAACAAGAGAGTCACACAGCTTGAAAAGGATTTAAGAAAAATCTACATAACTCATAACTAATGATACGATTCATTTTAAATGGGAGTAATGTCAATTATAATCTTGTCATCATTTGTTTTGAAATATATAGGTACTACTATACCTTACACTCAAATAGGATCGACTGGTAATCTTTGTTATAGAATAATAGGAATTTACTATAAAATCTGCTAATTCTTCTAATGTGATTATGCCTCCATATGATTTTAATTTGATTGGATTACTGTAAAGGACGTCACGCGCATGTGTCGAATCTGATTGACTTCCTGAATCGTCTAATACCACGATCTACCTATGATAACGTCACTTGCAGGTTTTCAATTTCATAAGAAGAAAAACACGATCTTTATTTTAAAAAAAATGGTACCACGTTAGCAAAATATAAATATAGATATCATTATTTTTCAAACTAATACTCATTAGTATAAAGAGAGTTAAAATTCTGTTAATATGTTTTGTTGTAATCTATATTTATAAAAAATGTCTGTTCTTTTTTTAAACTGGTAAACCGTACAACCGAGATCAATGAAATCTGGCATACTGATAGTTCGAAACACGATTAAACTCATTGTCGACGTTAGGACATATTACTACAAACCGTTCGAGCTGTATGAACAGAAAATGAAACTGAATTTTCTGATTGGTTAATCTTTAGTCCTTGTTTTAAATTTAACTATAGACAATTTAATTTAATCAGATATTTTAAACATAACATCTGTCATTTTTGATTAAAAAAAAAGAATATTGCACGTGCTATTATTTTTACTATAATTTAGTTATTTTTTATTTGCTATATCAGATAAATTCAATGAATAAAGTTAACGTAGTAGCGTGAATGGACTGCGTCCCCAAATTATTATTACGAAGGTTATCAGAAATTTTTTCCGCACTAGTCGCAAAGATAATGCATTAATAATTTACTGAATTAAAAATAAAAGAATTATTTCCACCACTATATAAGTATTTTAAACAGTATATTAAAAGTCAGCTAGAGAAATGAACATGCTCTGAAATTCTTATCAAAGTATAATAATTTTATTCGATTTTAAATATTGGGCTTTATTTTGCTACAACAGATAAAGGTATTTCGTACAAAACTCAAACGTTTAAGGGTTGTGTAATAGGTAAAAAATATACTAATATCAATCTAAAGTATTATATTGAAATATTTGGCAATTATTAAAATTGCACCAATACTGAGCAGTTTTAGTATCGATACTGGAAAATATGTATCTCGAAAGGGATATGTACAGGAGAAAAAGGGATATGTACAGGAGAAGTGGTTAATTTAGACAATCGTAAGTTGGCTGCGAGCAATAGCATCATGCCAAGCGATTCTGAATACAACTTAATATAGTTAATCTGAATACCACTGGATATAGTTAATCTATATTCTGATGGTATGAACTATAAAAAACGTTGTTGTTGTTGTTGTTTCTAATGCTACTTGCCAAAACCAGCAAGCCTACTTGGTGAAACCCAGCGTATTTAAGAGAGAGTGTGCATTTCTTGTTTTTCAGTAGCGCCATGAATACGATACGCCACACACACGCCACAGCCCGGTTTAGAGGGTGGACTCATTCATGCATCCATTCATTTATACATAGATCGTAATTTAGAACTGAAGCAGAGAGCGATCAATCTCCAATCCAGTACCCCCAGAGGTATGATTTATTATGGGAACATGGATGACTTTGTGACCCGACAGATAATGTGCCCCAGTCACCACTTATTACACGGGGAGTCTTCGGTCGTCGCGGATTGAACTCACGACCCTCTTGGACATGTGCCTGACGCTCTACCATCCCGGCCATAAAAAACGTGTTTTGATCCATTATTATATCCCATTCATTCTCATTATTATATCTAATTATTTACCGCATTTGTTTTCATTATTCTATCTCATTATTCAACTCATTCATTTTCATTATTATATCTCATTAATTAACGCATTTAATCTTATTATTAAGTCACATTTCTCGTTATTACATCTTATTAGTCAGCGCATTTATTCTCATTATATCTCATAATTTAACGTATATTTTTCACCGTAACGGTACTATTAACAGTATAAACAGCGGAATCCTAATATTTTAGGGGGAAAAAATTTGCTTTCAGCCGTAAGCAAAGCCTCTGTTAAACTTCCCTCATAATTTAACGGTAATATTTTAAACCGTATATTATTGTCAAATCCCTATCTTAAATCAAATTTTATGTGCCGTTAATTCTAATTCCCAAATCCTCTTATTTGGTCAACCCCCAATTTTTTTTTTTTAAACCTTCATTATACCAGCCAAATCATTTTTCATACTTATTCAAGCAAGACTTACATTCACGCGCCAGGGTTCTTTGACAACTGGCATGCGCCAAATGGATTATAGGCGCAAACACAAAAAAGCAACAGCGTATCTTTGAATGAAGCCCAAAACCGAAAGGAATCCTCGAAAGCGAAAAAACGAAGCATTTATAACAGCAGTTAATTGAATGCCCAAAATATCTAAGATACTCAACCAACCGAAGTTGTGGAAGTAACGTCACCTATTGCAGTGTTAAAACATTCGGAATCACGCTTTCGTTTCGGGTGATTTGATTAGTAAAATTTCAACAAAAGTTATTTTTCTTTCTTTTTCCCCTACGGTTACAGTTTCAGGAAGATTTACTTTCGGTTTCCGTCAACCCTACTTTAAACTTCTGTCAGTCAAAATATATGAAATATTGCATGCGATTGATCTTTATCTGCTCTACTTATGCTCTTTATCTATATTGAAGGTCAATATTTAAATGAGAAGTTTAAATAGATAAATATGCGATTTAAATGAAGAAGAAGAAAACGAAGCATTTATACATCGAGTTCAAACATGCGCTTTAAAAAGCCAACAGTATTGTTAAACTTGATAGTATTGTTAACAGTTTAAACATCCTAAAGATTATTGAAAACATTTTGTTAGGTTTATTTCAATTGAGTCTAATCAGAAATTAACATGCGTATGTACTTTGCAACATTCCATCATTTTTTAGTTTTTGCATTCATATTTCACAACAGCATTCTACCACTTCTTTAAACTATGCTCGCATATTTTACTTCAGAAAGAATTCTGTCACTTTTTTTTATTTAATTTTATTTTGAACAGCAATAATTCGAGTTTTCAAATTACGGTTTTTGACATTCTAAAGTTGGAAGGACTGTATTAAATAAAGAATTTGAACTTAACCGAATATATATATATATATATATATATATATATATATATATATATATATATATATATATATATATATATATACATACATCATAAGAAAAGTAAAACAATTTTGTTGAATTCTATTTTTATCAAGTACATAGACTAGTACATAGTACTATTAATTATTATTATTATCAAGTACATAGTACTATTTTTATCAAGTACATTTTATTTTCAACACTATCAATAAATAATATATTAGCACTGTACACGGAGAAAGAAATTCTGGTAAAATTTCCGTATTGTGTAGAAACTACATTTCTGTTTTTAAAAGAAAAATCATTCTGACTAATAAAACCGAAATATATGGTATTTAAATCTTTCATTGGATTATATTTCCGTTCATATGGTAGCATTTTACTGAAATTCGGGTTTTCAAAATTATAGTTCTTATTACCACATATTTAGTAAAAAATACAAAATTGAAAAGTAATTTTAACCTAGATAAAGAGTTTTTATGCCAGGTTCTAAGTTGTCATGATAAAATTTGAAAGTTTTTCCATCATTGCAAAATTTTATCACTTTTTTTATAAAACCTTAATTTGTTAATTTTATACCAAAATCATAACCAAAACGCTTCAGTTAAAACTACCGAGCTACCATAGAGCCAGAAACAGAATAAAATTAATCGTATTCTAGTAGTTTTGACAAAGAAGATTAAATTTATTTTCAATACTTATTCTACCTAGATATTATCTATATTATCTCTATAATTATTATATTATTATGTATATTATATTATTATTATCTATATTATATTATTATTATCTATATTATATTATTATTATCTATATTATATTATTATTATCTATATTATATTATTAATATCTATTTATTATCTGTATAAAAAAGTGATATTAGTAAAATCCATCATGTGAAATTGTATTTAAATAATTTACTCAACTTTCAAGGAGTTATAACGAATCGAAAATACAGCGATGAAAGATCTATTAAGCATGTGACATCATAAAATGAGCTGCAAAACCAATGGGAGAAACTTTCTGGGGCACAACCTTATCAGTCTACTAATCTTGATCTTGTGCATACTTTTTTTCTCAGTGTAGATAGATAATTCATTTAGAGTTATAGTAGATATATTTTAGAGTTCTTCAATTCAACTTACAACTGAACTCCTGTGACAGTAACAAAATAACTTTCACTGAAGACTGTTTTTATCAAGCATATTATTTAATTATTTTCTTGTTTTATACTTTAACCAATCCAGTATGAAGCAGATTTGCAACGTAGAGTTAGGGCAATTCAACTTTCATCTAGCGCAACTCTTAAAAACAACTTACAAAACAATTCCACTCTTAAAACAAGCCAAAATAAATATATTTTCGTGAAAAACATAGCACACAATTTAACTATTTGTTTATTCTTTTAATTTATTATTATCTGAATGAAATTAAGATAATTGAGAAAAAAAGGGAAATTAGTTCCCAGGGTTTTTGAAAAACTAATCTAATGAGGTTTTATTTAAAAGTACTTTTATTTAATAAGCATAAACACTTGACCCGAAAATAGACAATATTTTAAACAGTTGATTTGTTTAACTACCTGAATAAATAAATAAGAGTAATGAAAATCAATTCACGGTATTTTGAAATGAAAGATGGGAGGTTTTTATAAGAAGTATTTTCAGTAAGTAAACACTAAATTAATTACATAAATCCTTATGCGGAGAAAAAAATTCTGGTAAATTACCGAAATGTATGGTAATGACATGCCTGGTAAAAATAAAAGCCATAATTCTGGTAAACTAAAATTTAGGTGTTGAAATATGAATTTCAGGAACCACTTAGAAGAAAAGTATCAAGGCACATGGAGGAAAAAAAATTCTGCCAAATCAAACCAAAATGTACGGTATTTAAACCACTATTTTTGTAATTTTTTCGTTCATATGGTAGTGATTTGCAGGATATTTTGGTTTTCAAAACTTTATAGTTCCTATTACCACACATTTAGTAAAAAATAGAAAACTTAAAAGCAAATTTCACCAGATAAACGGGTTTTATTCCATTCTCTAGGGTATCATGATAAAAATTTCAAAATTTTATGACATTTACTAAATTTTATCACATATTATAAAACGATATTTTATTGTTATTTTTATACCAAAGTCATTACCAAAGCATTTCGGTAAAAATTACCGAGTCGGTTATCAGAGCTTAAGAGTGCCGGTTTCCCTATAGCTGTAAATTTTACCATATTCTGGTAGTTTTGACCATACTGTTTATCTCAGTATAAGTATATCTATTTTAATATCTTGAAGAGTAAGTTAATGTGCTTGTTTGAATAATCATGATAGGTAAAAGAATTGAAAATCAATTCACATAATTTTGAAAATTAATATTAATGGGTTTTTATTTTTTTTTATTTCATTAAACGACTTAAAACTCCTCATGCACCACAAAGTATAGCATGATGCTTACAGTTGTAAGTCGAAAACAAAAGAAGAAAAATTTACAAATTTACATTAAAATCAAATTTCCGCAAGGCAGCAAGACTTCCAATACTTTTGACCAGTTCTGATAAGACAGGAGGCCAACAAATAGAAAGACGCCTCAAATCAGTCTTTAATTTCATTCGGGCACTCGCATACAGATTAAAGGGTTTTTATTAAAAGTATTTTTAGTAAATAAACATTAAACTCAAACCAATAAAATAAATGCTTGAACGCAAAAACGGAAATTTTTTACAATTTGAAAGAGTTGATTAATTTAATTATCTGAATAATCAAAAGAAATAAGAAGAATTAATAACAATTAGCAGAATTTTTAAAACTAACAAGAAAGGTTTCTAGTAAAAGTATTCTTGGAAAGTAAACACTTAGCTCAAATAAATTAAACAAATCCCCAAACGTAAAAAAGTAGCGTAATAGTTTTAAAGAGTCGTTTAATTTAATTGTCTGAATATCTAAGTTCGTTTCGCACAACCAAATAGGATTTAAATTCATGAATTTCGAATTTTTTCCAGGATAAAAACACTTAATCGCCTTTAAAAAGCAAAGAAAAAACATTCCTACTGTTCATTTTTACAAAGCAGGGATACATAAATCAAAGAATGTATTTTGATAATCCTTACGGTAATAAAACAACTCATTAACAGGTGTTTGCCTACACCTATAAAAGATTGTTATGAGCTTCAAAAAAGATTAAAAGCACCTCTTTTCGCTTACAGTCTCGTTAGCCGTACCATAACTCAATTATTTGTGGATAAAATATAAACTTAAGACTAAGAATGTTCTTTTATGGAGCATTTAAAATCCGGAATCTTTATTCGATTTTTTTTATTGTATTCCAAGAGAGTTCGAAGCTGTACAAAAGAGTTCAATTGCCTTAATTGAAAATTTTATGACTTTCTCACCAAAAAGTAGTAGTAAAATTAAAAGAAAAATAAATTTGACACTGTTTTAGTATTTTCTGTTACTAAAAATCTGAGTTATTAATTTGTTTAAGAAAGTAGTATTCAATAAATAAGTTCCCAAAAGATGTTCTAAAAAAATGACTGCTGTGGAATCGGTAGTTGAAATGTACGACCCCGGCTTCGAACTCTTTAAAGACTCCGACTAATACTCAATAAAAATTTCCATCGAATCCTTGGAAAGTATAAATATGAGTACTACTAACAAAGAAAATACCCAAAAATGTCACTAGGAAAGCGAGATAACTTTTTGTTTTAAAAAAAAAAGCTTTTTTAGGTTCAGTTATCATACATAAAATTTATTTTGCATATTTCGAAGTAATTATTAAGTTATAAATATTAAAAAACTACAATTTTTACCTTGAATATGTCGCCATTTTTATTTCATGCTGCAGACGAGAAGCGTTGAATGAATGCATGATATATGAAGGGTTACTTAAAATTAAGACCGTTCTTCTTAATCGAAAACTTTAATGTCCGTCTTTTAAAACGCTAAATTAAGAAGTTTAAATTTTAAAAATCAAATAAAAATTCTTCTGATTTAAATTATGTATTCGAAAATTTCGGCATATCTATATTTAACAAGTATTTTTTCATAATAAAAATATATTAGCTAAATTAGAACTCTAACGAGAAATCGTTTGAAATTAATTTTTCATATTTATTTTTAAACGTGATTTTTCCATCTGTATTATTTATCACTAAAATGGCGAATTGTTTGCCATTCAATAAATTGCATCCAATACGGTATAGATAAAATGTTTTAAACACATATATATTAACAAAAAAATTAAATGTATATAAAAAGATATAGTTTGACTTGCGATTAACAATTCAGCAACATTTCTTGCAGGTAAAAGTAAACTCAAGTTAAATTTTCAGTTTTCAAGTATGATTGGGAATTAAGGAGTTCATATAAAATTACATTATACTTTATAACTTAATTTATTTTATGAGTTCAATAATTTTATAAGTTAAATTTTTTAATAAATCTAATATATCGATTTGTGGGTCGCAGTTTAAATAATCCTAATAATATTCATTTGTGTATTATTATTGTTCACATAGTTATAAATATTTGCCTAAATGATTTTCATATGATGATGATTCAAATGATTGTCATAATATTTATTCATATATTATTTTCGTTCACATGGTTTTAAATATTCCTCTAAATAATTTTCAAAAGATCAAATACATCATTCTCTTTTTTTACAATCTATGTTTAAGATAATTATCTTTTTTTAATTATAATTTTAATAATCATATTTATTCTTGTAGTATTATCGTTCACATAGTTATAAATACTTTCCTAAATGATTTCTCGTAAGATTCTTCTTTTGCAATAATTATCTTCTTATTTTAGTGGTATGATTCTTATGATATCAAAGACTTTTTTTCTCATTTCCTTATAGTACTGATCACAAAATTTAGTTTCAGTTGAACAGACTCAAATATTTACTAAATTAGAACTAGTTTAATTTTCATCAAACAATTTTCTTGTAATCAGATGTTAATAAATGTGCGCTTGTGTTTGTGAGATTGAAATATCTATACTCTGTTGCAAGTTTAAAAAAAAAAAGAAAGAAAGAAAAATAAAAACATTATTTCTATGGAAAGAATCTGTTTGCAACTAAATGCCCGCCAAATGGATACCAAGCTCCTAGCGCGAACGTATATCAACGTCGCCAACTCTTGAAATTATGTTGCACAACCTTTTTTTTTTCCTTGCTTGCCTTCTTATAATCAATTAAAAAGAAGCCGTGGTGGCTCAGGGGATAAAGCGTTCGCCTTCAAACGAGGTGAACCAGGTTTGAATCCCAGCGATGACTGGTCGATACAAATTACGTACCTGGCTCGTACCGACCACAGTGCTGACGTAAAATATCCTCCGTGGTCGACGGATCATGGGTTTGAGTCCCCTTGCCGTCAAGCTAACCGAATGAGAGAGATAGAGAAAATTTCTTGGTTTACCTCACCATGTAACGCAATTGCGGACTAGTTCCATCAAAAAGTCTTCCATTTGGGCAAATTTCCCCTAACACTTTATCCCGGAGTTCCCTTGTCTTCTACATTGGTTTCAAAATTACAAGGCTACGGAGTTGAATACTAGTAGTCGTAAACCCTTAAATTAGGTCGACGGTTCAACGACGGTAATAAAATCAATTAAAAAGTAATAAGAATTAATAAAAATATGATTTAAAAATCGCAACAAATATACGTCTATCTGTTCGCATTTAACGAAACTGATGAAAGAATAAGAAATATTGTTTCTTCCAGACGATTTTCTTCTACAGCGAAACAAAATTCAAAATTCATTATCTCGCATTTGATTTGTCAAGAGCATGTCAGCATAAAACGCATCTATTTGTTTACCAAAATATGTCACCAAGTCTAGGATTCCATCAAGACTACGAAACTAAAACCTTTTTTTAAATAATTCTATGATATGTATATCGTAAAAGATAGTCGCTCTCAGAAAAAGTCTAGAGCCAGTGTCTAATATTTGAATTACCTACTGTACAATTTTGCCTCTTAACTCATATTAACCTATGTTTTTACTTAAATGGTAACAATTCGAAAACAACACAATATCATGTTATATATTACATGTTGTTTATCATGTTTCAATTAACTTTTTTTAACTTACTTAATATAATTGTTCTCATACGTGGTCCTGTAAAATAAGATTCAAATAAATCAGCGGTATTGTTGTTAGCTTGATTTTACACTCTGATCTCAGTTTTTTTTTTTTTTTTTACTTTGATGGTAATAATCGAGAAAAACAATAATGCCATGTTGTTTATCATCGTTTTGTTCATTATCATGTCGTTTATTGTTTTCAATTAATTTTATTCATTTACGCAATATAATTAATTTCATACATTGTTTCCAAAAAAAAACTCAAATAAATCAGCGGTTTGCAATTTACACGCTCAATTTCACTTCTTGGCAATAGTTTAAAAAATTATCTATAATGGAGAAGCGGAGACGAGTTAAGTTATATTAAATCACGAAAGAAGAAAACAGCAAATCACTCATCTCATTAATTCTTATAATGAGTTCGATCGTATGTACGCAGACGACCATACGTAGGTTGGACAAAATAATTTTTACGAGTGAGTTTTTATTTTTTATTTTTGTCGTCTGCAGTAGTTTGCTATTTTCGAACGATGTTTTCCCTGTTTGAAGTTTATGAGATCTTCTAACCATTTTTTATGGCCCGTGACATGTATTTAGAGCTCATTAGGAAAGGTACGGCCTCGTTTTTTATGCACCTAAATAATCTTGGTGGGCTGAAGGGTTAATATTCCAAACTCAGTGGCACATTCGAAAGGCTTTTATTTTAAACGCTTTTTTATGTCAGTTAAGTAGCTCGGATTGAAAGTTTTTGGGTACAAAAAGGAATGCGTTTAGTGGTCACGAAGTGATCAAAGTATAGAAAATTTAGAGAGAAAAATACAAATGGTCGTTGTTTCAAAATCGTCTGAAAATTAGAGGTGGAGTTGAGTTGTTGTTTACTTCCTAGGAATTGATTGCTTCCTAAGGAAAGCTGTATAGCAATTATATCTGAATGGAAATTATTTTATTGTTATAAAATGTGTTTGGATTTTGGTCAGAGATATAAAGGATACTAAATCTTTACGATAATGACAATGTACCGATTTCGATCGGGGTGGTTATAAACATTCGTATACTAAATAAAGTTTTTATAATAAAACTAAATGAGTGCATATAACTTAACCCGACTTTTTTTTACAGGTCAGTAGAAAAGATGGTTTAAACTACAGATAAATTGTATTGAAGAAATATCTTGTTTTAAAAATAAATATTGTAGTAATGTAATCAGTTTTTAAAATCTAATAATATTTGATAAGCTTTTTAGTAAAAAATTTTGCTGTTCAAGTATCTCTGATAGTTCTCTCATATATCTCTGATAGTTAATAAAATTAAAAAAATAGATTGGTGATAGATAATTTTATCGTTTTAAATGGGTGGATGACAAAATAGTTATGATACTTGTCTCGTAGGAAGCATTTACTCTTGTGTATTAAAAAAAAATGAGGAAGAAAAACACTTAACTGAAATTAGATTTTAAAATTTTAGTTTTTTTGAATCATTTTTTTAAAACGATGAGTAGTACTGGTGTCTTTTTTTATTTATTTCAATGACATTGCAATAAATTATCAAATTACCGAGAAATGTTTAGCTAATTTATTTTCTCACACATAAATAATTTAAAAACCTTGAATGAAAATTTCATTCGCTTCAAAAACATACTAATCGGAAATAGCACTCGATATTAAATAACATCGCTAGTTCCTCGTGCACTCTCTATTGCGCGTGGAAATGCATTTTACCCTGATTTGTTCCTCTCGACCACTGCGGTTTCTCTTGTTTGTTTGTTTTTCTCGACTAACAGTTGTTTTTAAGTTTTGTTTATCACCTTTTTCCGTTTGCAGTTTTACGCTTGTTTTCAAATCGTTTTTGTTACTTCTCATTCACGCCTGGCTAATCTTGAAAAAGGGTGCCTATTTTTGAGCGCTTGAAACATGTCGATTGTTATTTTCGTTCGTATGTTTCGAAGTGAAAAAAGTTTACAAACAATTTATATATTTTTGCTTCTGTTTCTTGAGATTATATATTTAATTTATAAACCAATTTTAAACGATGTTAGGTTCATCTTAATGATACATTAAAGATTAACTTTTGCATAAGCTTTTTGGTTATTATTATTTCTATTTATTTCTTCACTTTGCAATTTGATTACCCAAATAAAATAAATTAACGATTTAGAATCTAATCATTCCAAAATAGCAGATTACAAAATTAAATTAATTTGAAAACCTCTACCATAAGACAAAATTATGTTTATAAATTATTCATATTACATTCGATTCAGAATAGGAATAATTCTGCATATTTTTTAATTCTATATTTTCACATTCTATTTGATTTTTTTTTTTAAAAAAATTGCATGCTTTTTTTGTAACGATTTAAAATAACTATACATTTATGAAAGAAATATTTTCACAACCATAATTATAGACTAAAATTTTATTAACCATAACCATAATAGACTAAAATTTTATTTCTTAAATGCTCCTGCTATTATTAATATTAACAATACTACGAACTAATAAATCAAATATTTATTTTCTATTTTAGGTTATTTTCCTATCTGGGTTTGTGGAAGCTAGAAGTACTAAATTTCAAGAAAAATGTGAGTAATTTTCATTTTATATTTTTGGGCTAATTTATTTTCATTATCTTAATTTATTCAATTTTTTTTTTGTTTTTTTTTTGTGTATACATAGAGTAGTTACTCTGTGTGATGTTGAGAACAGCCAAGTAGTGGATGTGCATATCACTCGGGAAAATGCAGTCATTAAATCAAAAATTATTTAAGTGCTCTGTTTTTTTATTTTGCAAATGCACAAGGATTACGACATGTTCTTTAAAAATAAAAAATTATGCTAACATTAAAAAAATACGAACTGTCAAGAAAGTACACTAAGAAATCCGTACTTTATAAAAAAAAAAATTAAAAAAAAAAGAATTGATTTCTGAGAAATTTCAATTTTACATCCTTAATCCTAAAGTTTTTACAATAGCAAGAAAGAAGGCACTTTTTACGCATAAGAGTTTCTTTGAAAAATATGAACATTTTGAATTAAGTACTAAATTGAACCATGTCTCCGTTCAAAATGAACCATTCTATCGTTCAATCAAGTTTAAGCACCATACTTTGATTCAATTTAGCAGCATATTTAAGCCCAAAAAAATTATTATTGATTGCAATTGAATATTATTTTTTAAAAGTAACCTAAACAAGTTTTAAAGGAAGTAGCAATTTCTTTCAATTTTAAAATGTTCGTTTTGTTTCACCGCAAGGGAATTCTTAGAGCAGAGGGGGGCACAAAGGTGTGCCATTGCCACGATTAGAGTATTACGACAATATAACGTTTAGATTTTTCTAATCTAAGGTAAGAAAAAATTTCATGTTTAAAACAACTTGGTTTGATTAATTTGGTTTCTTGAACTTCAAAATATGGGGAAAGGGATACCCACAGTCAGGAAAATATGTTTAATAATAAAACCCAATCAGGTACTTGCAACTAGTAACATGGTTGTGCTCAATGATTGCGTGTTAACGTTACATGTATTAAGCTATTGGTTTAATATCACTTTGAATCAATTTTCAAATCAGACTTGCGAGTGACTTCACGCGTGTGTGTCAAATTTTACTTGCTAGTTGTTTAAGAGAGTAGTTGAAAGCTTGGATTTCTTAATGTTAATGTTGTGCACATTTCGCATTAACTTTTGATGAGCCTCGGCGGCTCAGGTAAAAAGCGTTCGCTTCTTAATAAGGTGTCCTAGGTTCAAATCACAGAGGTGGCTGGTCGAATTATGCTTACGGCTCGCATCGACCACAGTGCTGACGCAAAATACTTTCAGAGGTAGACTGGTCATTTATAAGAATCAACTTGCAGTCGGGCTAACCATGGGTGGTTTTCGAGTTTTTCCTCTCTCTGTAACACAAATGTAAATTACTTCCATCAAAAATTCCTCCACAAAGGCTAGTTTTTCCCGATTCCTTATCCAGTAGTTCCTTTGTCTTCTGGATTGGGTTCAAAACTACAAGGTTACGGAGTTGAACGTAGATAGTCAGAATTCAGATGAATAAACTCAGAATTGAGACGACTGTTCAACACCGTTATAAACATGCTTAATTTAAACATTTGAATCTGAGATAAAGAGAGAACTTCAGAAACTTGTTAGAGAGAAATAAACTTCCAATACAAATACGTATACGTTTTAAAAAATTGGAAATGTTCCGACTTGCCCTGAGATATCAATATTTAAAAAAAATTCTTATCTTGATGTATCTTGAATACCATGTCTTACATAAATATCGAAAGTACGATTATAAACTATAAACATTCACTATAAAATCACGAGTGTTATAGATAACATTAATAGTTAATTTTGGTAAATAAAATCTCGATCTATTTAAAAATAATGTAAATGTAAAATTGGATAATTATCACTACATATCGAAAATATCGATATTTTCTGACAATACATCGCGATATTAAAGCAATATCGCGATAGCAAGGATGTACAAAGAAAGCTATGTTTTTATAGAATTTGATATTTTGTATTCTTTTACTTAGCAAGGATGTAAGTTATTTTTTTTTTCATTATCTGCTTTCAATAACTTTTATCGCTTGTTCCATCTGAATAGTAAGGCGTTAGAATTTTTTTCCCGTCCCTTCAATTAAAACTGGTTCATACAGAAGCCAATTTATAATTTGCCTTAAAACTGCAACCGTACTTCCTACTTTCAAAGTTAGGGACGCGTTGATGTTCTGAATGAATTCATGATTTAGAATGGAACGATTGCCGTTAAAAATAATGAGCTCCGCCATTTTGGAGTTTTATAACGGAACTCGGTGACAAGAAATAAAGACCAACAGCCTCATAAAAATTCTATTTTGATCTATAAAAAAACATCGTTCATTTTATTGATTTATAACTAGCTACTGGAAAAAAATGCAATTCTTTTTATTCTACTAGGAAGTTAATATTTTTTATGTTAATTATTCTGCATTTTTATAACTTCTTTTCATAGATATTTCTAATTGTTTCTTTTTTTTTTTTATGGCGAATGTGATAACAAATAAAATTTGAGTGATGCTCACAATTAAAAAGTTAAAACGCATACTCCCTACATCCTTGTATTTAATTATGTTTGTAACAAAAGCACTGTAAATTCTATTTCTTTTGAATTATTTGTTTAAGAAGAAAGAAAATATATTTTAGAAATAATAAGACAACTTTTTTAAGTTTGCCTGATATTTTTGTTCTAATTTATAAGCTGATTTCAAATAGCAAAACTGCAGTCTGCTTCCTTTTAGTTGTTGAGAGATTTAGAGTTACTACAATAAATGTATTAAAAAGTTACTGAATGTCGAAGGAGGATGGAATGAACCAAAGCAGAGAATGAAGGAGGTAGAAGAATGGCTCAACTATGCACTACTACAGAAATTTCGGACTGTACTAAATATATTACTGAATGTCGGAAGAAAAATATAATGACCTAAAATAAAGAATGAAGGAGATAGTAGAATAGTCAAATTATGCACTACTATAGAAAGTAAGGAAGATACTAAAAAGTTACTGAATGTAGAAGGATGATAAAGATCCAAAATAGAGAATAAAGAACATAGTAGAATAGTCAAATTATGCATCACTTCAAAAATTTGGGAGAGTACTTAATAATTTATTGAATGTCGAAGGAAGATAGAATGACCCAAGATAAAGAATGAAGAAGATAGTAGAATGGCTCAATTATGCACTACTATAGAAGGTAAGGAAGATACTAAAAAGTTACTCAATGTAGATGGAAGGAAGAATAATTCACAATAAAAAATAAAAGGAGATAGAAGAATGGTTCAAATATATGCACTATTAGAAGTTTGGTTCAGATATATGCACTATTATATAAATTAAGGAAAGTGCAGAATCATTATTTTCAACATTTGGTGCAATCTTAAATATGCTGCTAAATTGAATCAAAGTATGGTGCTTAAACTTGATTGAACGATAGAATGGTTCATTTTGAACGGAGACATGGTTCAATTTAGTACTTAATTCAAAATGTTCATATTTTTCAAAGAAACTCTTATGCGTAAAAAGTGCCTTCTTTCTTGCTATTGTAAAAACTTTAGGATTAAGGATGTAAAATTGAAATTTCTCAGAAATCAATTCTTTTTTTTTTTTAATTTTTTTAAAATAATAATAATGAAAAAAAAAATAATATCACAAAGGCTCCAAAACTTGTGCTGTTTCCATCATCTTGTAGAAATGTTGTAAGGAGCAAATATTGTAAACAAAAATGCACTAAAATGTTAATAAAAAAAGTTCCTGCATGGACAGCAATAATTTAAAAAAATCTTGTGAATATTCCTGAAAGACAAGTTATTTCATTCGTCGCGATGAAAGAGTTTAACACCAAGAACAAATTGTGCTAAAAAAAAATATTTCAATTATTTTTAACTTAAATAAGCACAAAATACTATTTTAAAAACTTAGGTCAGGTCTTGAAATAATTTTAACTTACTTAGATTGCTTTTTTTTATTCAAAGCTTTCCGAAATCCTTTTAATTTTTCAAATCGATTGGAATTTCTATCAGGAACTAAAATATTTATTAACCTCTTTGATTTCCTTCCTTCCGACATTAATTATTTTAAGTTTTTATTACATTTATTTCATACGTGCTTTAAGGCTTTGTCATGAAATAGTAATTTCATTCAAATGCGGTATCACTTTTTCTTATTTATATTATGTTAGAATACTAAAGACAATTAAACTTCAAAACGTTTGATATTTTCCGCTATAAAATGTTATCATCTATTTTTTATACTTTAAATATTTATCATTGTAATTCCTAAAGCAAGATTAATACAAGATCTACCATAACATTTTGACTTGTTTTGCGATTCCGTATTAAAAATTCCCGCGATAAGCCACATTTTTCATAGAATAAAGGTAATGACCTTTTCAACAATGTTTTTTTTTTTTTAATGAAACATGACATAACACTGACGGAAGCAAATTCCTATTATTCAAAGTTTTCTGATTTCATACGCAAATTTAAAAGCAATTCCATTACTTTTGAAATCGATATGAATTTATATTAAAAACTAAAAAAAAAGTAATGCAACTGTTTTGAAATCCATCAGATTCTAATAGCTATTGTATTTCGAATAGCTATTAAATTATTTTTTTTAATATTCTCGTAGATAGGTTTCTAACTTTTCCTATCTTTCAAAATGTGTTTAATTAAATCAAGCAATTTATTAGAAGTTCAAATGAAACTGGACTCCATCTCAGTATGGAAATAATTTTAATTTCATAAGAATATCACAGGACTCTTCACCTTATTTGGATACTGCAGAAATTTTAGGCACATACCACGGAATTTTAAATAAAGAATAGACTGAAGTCGAAATCCTCTTGCTTCTGAGCATATTTTACACGAAAATTTGTATTTATTTCAGCATGTCAACTGTTAATTTTTATAAACTCATTAACCGTAAAGGTTTACTGCACAAAAGTTTATAAAATAACCATAAAGCATAAATACAACCATAAAGTTGTAAATAACCGTAAAGGTTTATAAACTTATCTTTTCTACTGAATCATTATTAGAATGTGTTATACAAAATTCCTCTATAACAAAGAACTTGTGGCATGAAAATTAGCAATCAACAGTGTCAACAAAATCAGAGTTTCAAAACTTTTGAAAAAAAGAAAATATTTAGAAAGAATATCTAATTGTTTAAGTTTCCTGGGTAGTCTAAGTAAAAAAAAGATTACGATATCGTTTGGTAGATTTGAATGGTCCTGAAACTCTAATTTTTGAAATTGAGTATGGAACGGTAGCGAGTTGTAAACAGTAAATGTTTAGAAAGGCTTAATATAAGTAAAGGTTTAACATAAGTAAAGGCTTACAAACTTATCTTTTACGCATGCACAGTAGTAAAATGAGTCATTCATAACTCTTCTATACCAAGGAACTTATGGTATGAAAATTAACAATCAAACAATGTTGCTAAAATCAGCGTCAAAGTTACTTATAAATAAACCGGATGGCCTAAGTGCCCGAAGATGACGGTATTCTATTAAAACAACTTTTGGCCATAGTGATTCTCCTTCGTATTTCTATTGTAATATTGTTCCTGTTGTTGATTACAGAACCCAAGTAAACGAAATTGTCAACAACATCAAATTTATATTCTTCAATATATAAGTGGGTGTTATCGAAGCTTGTTTTAGTACAGGACAAATATTTAGTTTTGTTCTCGTTTATTCTCAGACCAATCTTGAGAGCCTCTTTCTCTAAAGAAATAAAATCCTGTATTATTTCTATAGGTGTTCTAGCAATAATGTCTATGTCTTTCAGCAAAAGTCAACAGTTGTACGAATTTATTAAAAATATTTCCCCTGGTGTTAATGTTGGAATTTCTTATTACTTTGTCTAATGCTAAATTGAAGAGTTGGCATGCCAATGCATCCCCCTGTCTCACACCATTATTTATTACTATTGGGCCTGGCAGTTTAATTAATGTACAAAAAAGAATGTATACAAAAATTGAAACCGACATTAAACATAAAAAAAAAGACTGACTTGTTAGAGAAAAATCTGGCAAATTATTTTTGGTGGATTTGAAGAGAGCAATATAAACAGAAAGAGAACACATGCAGAAATTTACAAAATGTAATACGGCATTCATAATATAAAACGTAAGAAGTTAAACATAATTAGATTCGTAAGGCTTATTTGCCTTACGAATCTAATTATGTTTATACTAACACATAAAATTTTCATTCATAAACCAATCGACAATAAAATTAGAGGGTGATAAAACTTCATTGACTGACCTCCATTAACACAATTTTTCATACTGGAAGGATATTGAAAAACGAGACCTGGTGACATAGAGAACTACAAAAGAAGCATTCTAGAGAAAGCCAAGACTTATCCCGAACTGTTTTGTCAGTGAAAATGATGGTGTACCATCTAAATAATATCTTCAAAAAATTTATGCAGATCTTTCAATGTGATACTTTAAAAAGAAATTTTAAATTTTTAAACATTGAAAAAGGTTGCTTTATCAGGATGTATAAATGAAGCAAAACAAATAAAGGCATAAATATGTGTTCTTTTATTCACGTTTTCTTTTTTCAGCTTTATTCATACATTGGACAAAGTACACTGTTACATATCTTTGTTATTTTGGGAAAGGGGCTGTGTTTCATTTATTTAGAAATGTATTTTATTACAAAAAAAATCGACAAGTGCGACCGAATTTGATTAAAGCCCATACAGTATCTGACCTAAATTAGTCACATCATATCAGTATCTATATTATATAAAACGCTAATACGTACGTATGTATCAATAAAACCAATGATATTTCTTTTCTCGCGTTGGCAACAGTTTTCATTTTTAATTGTAAGCGTTTTCTTTTTAATTGTAGGCCTTTTGTACAAATCTATAAACTTTTTTTCGCATTTATCCACATAATTAAGAAGTTGTGAACTCATTACATAAATACAATAGCATTTGTCTTCGATTCTCACCGAATTCTAACCGAATATGGGTGTGCCACATCTCCGATTGTCGCTGAGAAAAAAACGATTGGTTGCTTTTGAGTTCTGAAATAGTTCCTTTTCATTGGCAGAAATGAGAAGTGTTATGCTATTGCTATTTTATTTTGAGTTGAGCGCTTTACTATTCCACGTTTTGTTATATTATTAGTTATGAGTTAAATGCCGTTTTATTATTTTATATTTTAAGTTAATATTTTGTTTTATTTTAAGTTAAATTTTATTAGAGTTAAACTAGACGTTAAGAATGTATCCAATGAGCGAGCAAAGCGAGCATCGGATTGCGAAGCAATCCGAAATGAACTGCGAAAGCAGTTCCGGGGGTTTGCCAGCGCCAGCGAGTAGGGGGCGAAGCCTCCTAGTTAGTTACATAAATCAGTTACATCATATCAGTGTGGCGTTGGTTTATTATACACATAAACGAACGCCATCTATCGGTATAAAATGCTATTACTTACATTTCCATAAAGCATAAGGGCGACCGAATGCTAGACCATTTAGATTAAAGCCCATACAATCTCTGACGTAAATTAGTTACATCATATCAGTATAAACATAAACGAACGCCATCTATCGGTATAAAATGCTATTACTTACACTTCCATATACACCATTTGATCAATCTTTGTGTGGCTTTATGCTTTATCATAATTTTTAACTAATTTTAAAAACACATTCGCATTTTAATATTTATCAATGGTTTGATATTAATGTTAATAAAAATATTTAAACATCGAAATCTAATTTTCGTTTCAATTTTTTTGAACTTGTTTATAAATTACAAACATTAATCATTTTACTTTTGCAGCGTTGCAAGACATACTACCCAACGAACTGAAGTTAGGTGATCCTTGTAGGTCTTCGTACGAATGTCTGCATCATCTTCATCATAGTCACTGCGACTGGGATACGAGAACCTGCACGTGTCAGCCCTACCACTTCGAGTTCAACAACACGTGGTGTCTGCCAGGTAAGCCCTTGCCTTTTGAAATAAACACGACGATAAAAAAATAAAAAAAATAAGATTTTATTCGAAAAATAATAAGGAACGTATTGTATCGTTCTAATTAGCGCTTTTATTTCATCGGAATATTTCATTCATTGCTTAATTTTTTCAAAAGATAATTAGTCAAAAATATGTAGTACAATGTTTAAAAATATTTCAAGCATTTATTGGAAAAATTCAAGTTTTTTATTACAAAAATAAATAAATAAATAATGAATAAATAAATAATAAATAATGAATAAATGAACAAATAAATAAATAAATAATAAATAAATAAATAATAAATATATAAATAAATAAATAATAAATAAATAAATAATAAATAAATAAATAATAAATAAATAAATAATAAATAAATGAATAAATGAACAAACAAATAAATAAATAAATAATAAATAAATGTATTAACATAATCTAAAGCAGATATTATTATTTAAAATAATAATTTCACTCCATTTATTAGTTAATTAAAAATAATGATATTTTAAAACACATGTGTTTTCCGAACGCCACAAATATAAAATATAATGATTTAAAAAAGATTTTTAAAAAATAATACAAGCTTTTATTTTAAAAATCATAAAGTTTTAGCTTTTGACTTATAATTTTTTTTTTAAATAACCCAAAGCGTATGTTATTATTCATAACATTGATTTATTTCCATTTAAACAATTCATTCATTATTTAGTTTTAAAAAAAAGTTCGACTTTTCAAAATAATTTGTTTTTTAATGAACATTAATAAAAAGTTCAGCACTTGATAATTAAAACAAGTTTAGACTTTTATAACGAAATTACTAGTGAACGTAATTTTCATAAACTTATAAAATTATACTTTATTTTAATATACACTTCAATTATTACATAACTTTTTTTTTAAAAAAACACACATTTTGTACTATTTATTTTCTGACTTTAGGTAATCAAAAGTCTGGCACACAATTATAAAAAATAAATAATAAATAAATAAAATAAATTAAAAGAAATACAAAAAAAAAAAATTTCAAGTTTTTATTACCAAACTACTACACGTAGATAAAATTTCTGGTAAAAATACAGTACTCAGTGTGGTAATTACATATTTAATAATAAACAACAATAAAAATTGTGTAATAAAACCAAAATATACGATTTTTTAACTATTCATTTAGTAATTTTTTCGTTCGGATGTAACGATTAACCGGAAATTCTGATTTTTAAAATAATAGTTCTTATTACCAAAACATTTAGTAAAAAATACAAAACTGGAATGCAAATTTGACCAAATAAATGGTTTTTATCCCATGCTCTAAGGTATTATGATTAAACTATTAAATTTTACCAAACTTAAACACATTTTTTAAAACTATATTTTATCATTGTTTTACCAAAATCATTACCAAAGCGTTTCATTAAGATTCTAATGTCCCTATAGAGCCAGAAACATGGTAAACTTTATCATGTTCTGGAAGTTTTAACAATGCTTTTTTTTTTCTCAGGGTATGGATCATGCTTTATAGTTTAAAATTATGCTTCATCTTGATTCTCCTATTATTTCTAATTTCTTTTTGAAGAAAAAAAAAACGCTTTATATTTTAAAACTTTCAGTTTCAACTGATCTGTAAATAAAAATATGTAGCGATTGATGTTAGGAAAAGTTTTATTACAAAAATAAAAATAAACGCGTTTCTCAAATTAAAATTGTACTTGTTTTTTTTCTTCTTTTAAGCATTTCCTTAATAGCATATATTAAGAAAATGCTTCCCATTTTGAAACACTATGTTTTCTAACAAACAGTAATTTAAAAATATAAATTGATTACAAAAGAAGTTCTAGTTTTTAATACGCACTTTAGATGTAAGAACGTATTTTATATTTAATTTGTTAAGAATAACAAAGCTTTGTTCTTTAAAAGCTCATTTTGAGTAAACAAATGGCAACACCTACGTGTATCAATGAATATGCTAGAGGTAGACAACACAACAATATACAACAACACATTTATTGAAACACACAAAGATCATAAGAAATATGAAAAACTACCGAAAAGATGGTATCGTAACAATCAGTAAACGCAAGTCGTAAAACTGGTCCAGACGTAGAAGACATTATACATTTTCAAAGAAGTTCAGAATTTGTTAATGTGTTGTTGCTGTCAACAACAGTTCATCATTAAAAAAAAAAAAAAAAAGATCGTCAACGATCCACCCACAACTTAATCATAGTTCATTTCATCCAGTAAACAAAAAACAACAATGGATTAAAAAGTCCTGGAAAAAGTGACCATTTCTATTTGGGCCGTTGAGCTCGAATTTAATTTATCTAAATATTTATTTAGAAAATGAATAAATATACGGGAAATAAGTTGGAGTTACGTTAAATTATAGTATAACAACTATATTTTAAAACAAATGCCGAATTCCATTCAAATGAATATTTAATTATATTGAATTTCGACCTAACGGCCGAAAATAAATCAACATAATGATGTAATTGTTATTGTAGTGACTTTCTTCCTCGATTCATTTCATCCACGCTAGTGTCAATGCAAAAAGTATTGAATTTTTATCGATTTTCAACTTTTGCTTTAAGGAAATGATTTTGATGAAATAATGACAATAACTGTTTACATTGATAATTTAACGATAATGATAACGATAACAACAACCATAACAATAACGATAAATTTAACGATAACATTAATGATAATAACTGTTAATGATAATAACTGTTTACTCGTTACCACGTTATGTTTATCCTTAATATTTTATCTTTTATTATCTTTATCTTTTTTAAGGCTAATTTCTATGCATGTTTTTCTTTTCTCTCTATCGAAATTTAGTTGTTTTAAATTTTGATTCAGAGGTTAGCTCAGGAGCGATCTAATGTGTGGTGTGCTACGATATGATCTCTTAGCTATTAAAAGATTATTATTGTTATTTTCCTTTGCTAACGAAAATAACAATAATAAATATTTAATTATTTTAAGTAAGAGCATTATTTTAATTCCTTCTGCCAGGGAAATAAAAAAGCAACAGTTTGAAAGCCTTTAACTCAATGCGTAACTCGTAACTATATATACTAACTTACTGAAGAGAATCCGTCCGAACTTTAAAACGTTTTTCAACCATAGAAAGTTGTTTAAAAGCACCCCATTTCCATTTAGTCTAAACCTTACAAGTGATTAAGCAAGCATACAAAAGACGAACTTTAAATATATTTTATACTGTTTGACGGTGTAAGCATTAAAGATAGGATTTAACTAGAGTTAGAAGTATCAAGAGATCCCCTCTTCGAAAAGCGATTTGTTTTGTTTCCAAAGCAGAACACGTCTCTGGCGGGAGGAGTTCTTTGGTTAGGGAGACAGTAGTTCAACTAAATTATTAAGTTCGTTGCGAATGCAAACTATATAGTGATATTCAAATGTTTCAGTCATTTTTTTTATGAATGGAATAACAGTTTTTCTTATTTTTATTTCAGCGTCACTCCTAGGTTACAGTTGTGCTGTAGACCAGCAATGTCAAATTAAAGTGAAAAATAGCGAGTGTAGCAATTACAAGCTGTGCCAGTGCAAAGAAAATTACATGCCGCTGCGGAAAGATAAATGTCTTCCTCGTAAGTATAATAGAATTAAGTGTATTAATTAAACAATCTCGAGAAAGTGAAACGGTGAGATATTTCTTGCATAAAAACTTAGATTGAAAGAATTATAGAAATAACTGTCGACATGTTTCAAGCGATCAAAAATAGGCGCCTACTTTCAAGAACTTGCGCGATGTGAATGAGAAGAGACAAAAGTCGTTTGAAATATAAAAAGTGAAGTTGTCAACGAAAAATGGAAAAATAAAGGTGAGAAACAAAACTAGAAAAATCACAGTAGCCGAAAGAGAAATGAAGATTAAAAAAAAAATCAATAAAAAAAAAAAACAGTACAAGGCCGAGTGGTCGAGAGGGTCAAATGAGGGTAAGATGCATTTCCACGCACTATGAAGAGTTGGTGAGTGCGGTTTAGAGAAGTGGTATATTCAAAGAATTAAGTGTATTCAAATGAAAATTGCATGCTATGTTGAAATTTGTCATGGCAGTTACTTTTAAGTAACTTATTGAGATTAATACAATCCAATGCAATGTCTAACAATCTTTTTAAACAAAAGTTTTTTTTTTCCTGTTTATTATTATTTATGTTATTATTTAAACTTTAAATTCCACGCTCAGAAAAGGATTGAAAGTAAGATGAGTTTAAGTTAACGTTTGGATAAACAAGGCTTTTCAATCCCTATTCAATTAACGTAAACAAACAATTACCTTTTCCTTCTTTAATTTTTATTCATGTTATCGTGAAGTTTGAAATTCCAATTTCACAGAAGAGTTTAAAGTAGACTCACTTTTGAAGGAATGAGGCTTATTAATAGTTATATTTTCCCTCTTTAATTTTTGCTTACGTTATTTTGAAGTTTGAAAATTTGCCGTTTAAATTGAGTTTTGGGGGAAACGAGGCTATTCAACCTTGAATCATTTATAACATTCAAATAATAATATTCTCTGTCTTTTATTTATGCCATCGAGAAATTTTAAATTCTGCCCACCAGGAAGAGTTCAATGTCGATATGAGTTTAAACTGACGTTCGGGTGAAAAAGTCTGTTCAACCCTGAATCAAATAAAAATATACAAATAATAATATTCTTCTTCCTTAATTTTTTATCTAAGTGACTAAGAAATTTAAACTCTGCGTACAACGAAAAAGCAAGCAATTGCTGATAAAATACGCCAAAGCGGAGGTCTACTACATTGGTACAGATAGAAAAAAAAACATTTGTATTGTTTATATTTCCTGATTTAGAGGGAAACATTAAGAGAAAGTATGTCTTTTTCCATACCTTCTCTTTTTAATAATAATAGTTTATAAAGTATTGGATCTATTTTTCAATTGAAATTTGAAATGCATACTTTTTGAGTAAAAAATTGGAAATTAATTTTTTGTTAAAATCAAATTTTTTATGATTCCAATTATCTATTTTTTGAAAAACATATAAAAAGATATTGGTTTAAATAAAATATGACAAAAAAATTTTAAAAAACAAAAATAAATTAAAAAAACACTCAAAATTACTATTTGCTATTATTTTTTTTAAAATTTAATTTATAGAAACAACATATAAATAGCATTAAATTTTTTAATTACCTATATATAGTTGTTATATGTCTATAAAATATGTTCTCTTATAATTTAGTGTAGATCATATATTTATTTTAATTAGTAAAAAAATATTTTATTGAATAGGATATGTTTTTATCAATTAAAATAAGTTCAAGCAACTAATTTAATCATAGTTAATAAAATAATGGTTTCAATGTCAATAAAAAAGTTATACAGACTTTGAATGTATGCATTTTTTTTATAGAAATGATAGAACAAGAATTTCAAGAATACCGTTTAATCAGTATGAGAAATGTTTTAAAAGTCACCTCTTGTCACCAAGAATTGAATAATTCTTACAAATAGTCCACCGCTTTTGCCTTGAGGTTACTAAATAGTTAAAAAGTCAAAATAAAAAAGAATAGATCCGTGTTACTAAAGATAGAAGAATCGTCAACTTGTCAAAATCCTTTTCAACCGAGTAAATATTTTCAACGGAGAGTGCGCTCATAAAGTGGGCCACATAAGGCACAGTGTTTTATTGGTGTACAGTATTTTTGCAAAGAATTAAGCATGAGTAATGTAAGTATAGGTAAGTATAATCCCCTGAAAATGCAAAACATTGCCTAAGGATTAGTTTGAGGTAAAAGGACAATATTTAGTGATGATACATTCACTTGTACGAAAGACTTGTTTACCGTTGAATGCCAAATTATGTTTTGAAAATATTATCAAAAACTAAATAAAATTACACATTTTTTCTTGGGAATATGGTTCTTGAAATTGTTTCCAAAGAATTTAAATCTATCAAACAACTGCAATGAATATTTTTTTTTCTATTGGTAAATTTCTGTTTCAATTCTGTTCAACATTCTTCGTATACCATTTCAACATTTATTTGTACGGTTTACAGAAGAATTTTTTTTTTTTTTACATTATTTCTTAATGTTTTAAAATTAATGACTTTTTTTCATTTTAATTATAAAGCTTATACGAGCTTCCAAGCTAATTGGCGTTAAACTGTAATCACTATTAGTGAATAAAGTTAATAACATTTTATGTTATGTTATGTTAACGAGCTTCCAAGCTAATTTACGTTAAACTGTAATCACTATTAGTGAATAAAGTTAATAACATTTTATGTTATGTTATGTTATGTTATGTTATGTTATGTTATGTTATGTTATGTTATGTTATGTTAACGAGCTTCCAAGCTAATTTACGTTAAACTGTAATCACTATTAGTGAATAAAGTTAATAACATTTCATATTATGTTATGTTATGTTATGTTACAAACATATTATTGCCTTAATACTTTTTTATTCATGCCTGCTTCTTATATTTGCTTATATTACTTTTGTATTTTTCACAGCTGCCAAAGTCCATGATTATTGTCTAAATGATCGCCAATGTCAAATGGCGGATAAACTTAGCTTTTGCAAATATATTATACCTAAAGTCTACGGTAAGTGTCACTGTCCTCTGGGAGCCATGATATCAGCCGATGGTCATTGTTATCCACGTAAGTAAAACTTTTTATTTCTCGAAATATCAATTCTGTTTATTCAGAGCAAAGTTCTAAAATAATTCCATCCATATGTAACTTATATTGAAAGAAAACAATAATTATTAATTTAAATACTAATAACGATGATATATTTTCGAACAAAATAGAAATATA
The DNA here is from genome assembly GCA_949128135.1 of Parasteatoda lunata. NCBI lineage: Eukaryota > Metazoa > Arthropoda > Arachnida > Araneae > Theridiidae > Parasteatoda > Parasteatoda lunata. The sequence goes on along the minus strand of OX421979.1, from coordinate 63,716,127 downwards.
TTCTGAATTTTACATATTTATGTTAACCTCTACAGAAAAAGAACATTGAAAGATTTTTTTAATATTTAAAGGAGTCGTTCAATTTGACTTTGGAAGCTCTGGACAGGAATGGCTATTTTATTAAACATTCAACAGATTTTAAACCATTTTTTTTTAACTTGTAGTTTTTTTAAATTATATTTTACAGTGAAAGCCCCGAACTAAAATTGTTATTCTCTTAAACTGTTACGTAATTTTAATCAGCTTTTTTTTTTTAATTTGAAATCTTTTTTTAGTTCTATTTTACACTCCGAACTAAAATGGCTATTCTATCAAACTTTTAACATATTTTAATTAACTTTTATTTAATTATAAGTCTTTTTTTAGTTTAATAACAGAAATATGACAAAAGTTTGGATTAAAAAAAAAATATTTAATAATTTATCTTATAATAAATTTTTAAACCCTAATAACGTTATTTACAGTTTTAATAAAACCTTAGTTAGTTATTAGTTTTTTAGTTTGTAAAGAATAAAAAAAAAATTAAAAAGAAAAAACAGATTTTTTTTAGTCATTTAACTACTTTTTAGTCATTACTCTCAGTTAAATTTGGAAAAAAAATTCTGGTCAAATTATCATACTGCATGGTATTGACATTTTTGGCAAAAAGAACCATAATTCTAGAAATAAAACCAAAATATACGATATTTAAATCATTCATTTGGTAATTTTTTCCATTCATATAGTAACGGTATATCGGAAATTCTGGTTTTCAAAATTATAGTTTTTATTACCAAGCATTTAGTTACAAATACAAAATTCAAAGTAAATTTAACCGAATAAATGTTTTTTTATGACATGCTTTAAAGTATCATGATAAAATTCAAATATTTTTCCATATTTTACAAAATTTTTACACAGATAATAAAACAGTAATAATTCTAGAAATAAAACCAAAATATACGATATTTAAATCGTTCATTTGGTAATTTTTCGATTCATATAGTAACGGTATATCGGAAATTCTGGTTTTCAAAATTATAGTTCTCATTACCAAGCATTTGGTTACAAATACAAAATTCAAAGTAAATTTAACCGAATAAATGTTTTTATGACATGCTTTAAAGTATCATGATAAAATTCCCAAATTTTCGATATTTACTAAATTTTTTCACGGATAATAAAACAGTAATTGTATCGCTAATTTTACCAAACTCATAACCAAAACGCTTCGGTAAAAAAAAAATCACCGTGCATTTTGGTGAACTCATGGAGCCAGAAATACGACAAATTTTACTATACGCTAACAGCTTTTACAATACTTTTTTCCTCAGTGCACATTTTATTACATTTGTTACCATTACAAATAATGTATCTAAAAAGTTGTTTTGAAATAAATTCGCTACACTATTATACGACTGACAGCTGGGTACACACAAATAAAGTAATTAATTAAACACAAAAAAACACACTTATTTCTCGAAAACACGTTTTCCTTTTAATTTCATAAAACTCTATTTTTATTATTACACTTACCTAAAAAAAAAAAAAAAAGAAGTCTAAATTCCATTCTTGGATCAAAAGAGAATGCCTTGAAAATTCTTCTTTCTGTTACCAAAATCAAAATAAAAGCAAATAATCCTATTGCCCTAATTTGGGATTTGACATGGGCTTTTTTTTTTTTAACGCTGAATAACAGAAAGGGGCAAAAATGAATTGAGAGTGAAGAATTATTTGAAGAAATAATAATAAAAACTCTCAATAGGAGACAAATGTGTCAAAAGGGGAAATGTTCATTTTCGATTTTGTCAAACATTTGAGTTAGTGATTGACAGTGTAATTATTTTTTAAATTAAGTATAAAGAAAAACTAAGAAGAAACATTCCTTTTGAGTGACTACAAGATTAGTCCTCATTTTGATTTCAATTTGTTTTTTCAAGCCTTTTGTTTCTTTATTTTTATAAAATATTCACCAAGTTTTTATCAATAAGCATTAAATTATATTGACCGATATGACACAGTAACCAACATCGAAAATATAGAACTCTATGATGTTAATTCACTGTGCCCATATATTCAAAACGATTGAACTTACCAGCCTTTAAGATGACTATATTTCAGTCTTCTGTTTATAAAAGTACCAGATTAAATGGCTAATTTAAGTATCATCAATATTTGTTTATATATTGCAGCAGATGCATTTTCGCAGGAAGCAGTTTAATTTTTTTTATCAATTTGGACAAAGCGTTGCTTTTCCTAATACCAAAATTTATAAAAAAAATTTTATGCACAGTTAGGAAACTGTTAGAAAACCCGCTTAATAAATGCTTTCACCTAATACGGTTAAACAACCAGAATTTGCTTGACCCACCTTATGAAGCCACTTAGTTTCTCTCTGTGTACATACTGTAGCCGAGTGGGCTGATCTGTCAACCTCGCAACCGGCAGAATGGGGGTTCGAGTATCAACGTTGACACCACAATGTTTCCTCCATTCTCATCAACACATGAAGTTTCCAGTGTCCTGCACTCCCCAATTTGTGACCCTGGGCTGTTAGAATACGGTACTCTCATTCTTACATAGATGGCAGCACTACAAAGCTGTTGAACTATCTCCAATGTCCAGTTAAATTTCTTTTTCGCGGCTTTGAAACCATGCTAGTTGCAAATGGTTAAAAACCTGAATAGTTTTGTATCCATGGTTGTTTAACTGCACTAATTGTAAACGGTTTCAGAACCGTAAAAGTAAAAAATGTTCTTTACCATAAACTTTACGGCTAATCGAATGAACAAACTGCTGCTGGTTATTTTACTATAATTTTAGAATTAAAATTCTAGCAGTGTACTTTTATCAGAATTTTATCACACCTACTATTCCAACCTAATGAAGTCACAGATGGGTACCACATTATAGCCGAGGGGACTAATTAGTCAATATCATCTAAACTTTACGGTTAATTGGGTGGACAGACTGCTGCCGGGTATCTTAACATAGTTTTAGAATGGAAGGTCTAACATTGTGCCATGCTCTATGGTATCATGATAAAATTACCAATCTATTATTGGGTGCTTCACTTTCGAAACAAACTACTACCTTCACCAAAACCCCTTAAAAAAGATGCATTCTACATTTATTATTTTTTTAATTTTATTTATTTATTTTTATTTCTATTTATTTATTTTATTTTTTTGATGTGACAAAGATAAAATTTTATTCTCCTTCTTAATCAACTTAAAAAACGTAGTTTTTAAATTTTTTTTTTTTCTTTTTTACTGTAATTTTTGTCATTTTTTTCTATTATTTTCTGTTGGGTTCAAAATTACAAGGCTACGGAGTTGAGCATTGGAAATCGTCAACTCAGAATTTAGTAGATTATAAAATAAAGTAAAGAATAAAATCTTCTAATTTTAGAGCCGATGTGGCTCAGTGGATAGAGGGCTCACCTTCCAATGAGGTGAACAACGTTCAAATCCCAGAGGTGACTGGTGGATACGAATTTTGCTACTGGCTCTCAGCGATCACAGTGCAGACGTTAAATATATATTAGTGGTAGACGGGTCACAGGTTTGGACCCCCTTGGAGTTGTGCTGACCTTGGTAGGTTTTCGTGGTTTTTCTCTTCTTGAAACGCAAATGCGGATTATTTCCTTAAAAAAAAGTTCACCATGAAGGTTAATTTGCTCCAATTCTTGATCCAGGAAGAACCTCGTTGTATTCTGGCTTATGTTCAAAATTACAAGGCTACAAAGTTGAATATTGATAGTCAGAATTGGATCAGTTTTTCAACTCCGGCTATAGAACAAAATAAAACTCTTCTGATTTTAAATGCTTTAATTATAACCAATTAACTATATATTAAATAGCATTTGTGAGTGCAACAACAATAAAGGTTAGATGTGTACTTACTTCGGTGAAAAAAGGCAAAGAATTGTTGTATAAAAATATTTAATCTTTTGATTTTAAACGTTTAGTTTTAACCAAAAATGGTCCCTTTCTCCCCTTTGTCATAAAATGTCACAATTTTAAAAACGTATTCCCACCCCTCCAAACGTTATATCATTTATAAAAAAATCGGAAAAATTGTCCTCTGGGTCAATGTATGAAATCAGTTCAATGTATGAGTTACTTAAAGTAGCTTGAATCATAAATAGAGTATTTTTCATTTGATACATTTATGTATCTTTTCAAAGCATTGACTTATCTACGAATTAACATTTCAAAGCATTGACCAACCATCTACGGCAAATTGCATAAAGAGTTGCAGTTACAAATAAAAATCTAAGTTTATTACACTCAATCGAACGAAAATTAGACATTCTAAAGCTAAAAGATTACCACTTTTCACACTTCTTATTATATAATAAGTGCAATAAACCACAAAAAAAGGAGCAACGGCGAAGCACAAAACACCACCTTGTCATTAAGGATCATGATAAGATCCATCAAATCCTAGAACACTTCGAAATATAGATATGTAATTTAAATCTATTAATAACTATATTTATACACTTGGATTCAATTTTCATTTCGGCTATTTATCCATTCCCACTAACTATCACGATTCGTTGACAAGTGGAAAGAACCCTGATCAACACAAAAATCCGACTCGTGCGTTGATTCTCTTGATATTGGCAAGAATTTTTTTGTATTCAGATTTATATTTTTTAATAATTCATTTAAACGTTCTCCCATACCCTAAGGGCGGAAAGAAAATGGCGACGCTTAGAATTTTTATTCTTCATTTTATTCCAATTACACATTGAATCAAAGTTGGACACGTTTTATGGGCAAGAGTTTATGTTTTGCACCAAAAGAACAACAAAGTGGTTACAAATTGCCCATGCATCATGTAGAATATAAAGTCTAAGAGATGTCTGCTTAATATGGTTGATGCGTGTCTTTTAATGGGCAACATAATCATTAAAGAAATACAAAAATTACATGGCAATTCTCATTAGGATAGACGTCATTATTTAGCTATTGAATATAGGGTTATTTGACTGTAATGACTTTCGATCACCATTTTTTTTTTTTTTTTTTTTTATTAATATGAATGAAGAAACATTCTTTCTCCATTCGTAGTAATGAAAAAAAATTTGGATAGTTCTTTTTTACAGTTTGTTTTTTCTCAGTTGAATGTCATTGGTGTAGTGGATCAATTTTTTTCGTGGTTCATAAAATAAAGATTATTTTTCTTTAGGTGAATGATTTGATTTAAGTAATCAATTAAGATCCAGTTTTCTGTCCTTGAGTTAACTTTAAATCCAGAAAGAACAATATGATTTGTATCAGTAATATCAAAGTAAAATGTTAAACTAATAAGAGATAATAAAACTCTACTCGTCATTAAAACTTTTGAAATTCTGTATTATTTTAATTAAATTATTGTTTTTAATTATTCTTAAAATAAGGAATAGTATTTTCTTAGGAGAATAAGACTTTAAAACGGAAGACTGGAAATGTAAAAGATATTTCTTAATTAGCAAAGTCTTCCATGAACAGAGAAAGAATATTATTACAAAAAAAGGGAATAAAACACATAATAATGATATTATTATAAGAAATAAAAACTAAATATATTTCTGCTTTTATGTTACTATTATAATAGCATATCACTGCTTTACTAATATACTTAATAAATATCCCCGGGAAAATAATTGCATCAATTTCTTTTTGATTTTGAAAGCATTAATTTCTTATTAATATGTTTTGATAAAAAAAAAGTTAAAAAGTTGCTAAACGGACAAAATATATATAACAAACATTTGATGGAAAAATTTAGTTATTTAAAAATGTTAAGAATAGTCATTTAGTTGCTCTGGAAATGTCTTCAGTGTAGCATTGTAACGTTCCTTCTTTATTGTGGCTTATTAAATTTAAAAAAGAAAAATGTTTGATATTCTTTCTTATACAAGCGAAAACAAAATGGTATATCTTTTTTTTTTTTTTTTTTTTTTTTTTTTTTTTTTTGAAAAGAAACATCCAAAGCAACATCGGAAAAATATTTATAAATAAATAGAAAAAAATATGTAACTTATTAGAGTTAAAACCTAGTGTCTGAGAAGTTGTTTTACTAAATTTAATGATATAACATGAAAGGGGGCTATTTAAACTTTACATTCCATAGTTTTAAGAATCCTATTACTTCAAACATAAAAATATGCAAAAAGTATACATAAGCTGATAATTTTCATATAATTTTATTTTGCAAAAAAAGTTTTTTGACTACAATTTTTATCAAAATATTTTAAGTTTCAATAAAAATCATTATTTAGAAACTAAAAAATGTAAAATAAAGAATGCTTACGAAACAAAAAAAAAAAAAACGATTCTAAAAATTCCTCAGATTAAAATAAAAAACTTTCTTTTCTTTTTTTTTTTTTTAATTTTTAATCGGACGTAGAAAACTTTTCTATAGAGAATTATCATCAAATTAGAAAAAAAAATTTTACAAGTACATTTTTATCCTAAAAATCATAATACTTACCTGATTTATAAATCCGGAGAATTCAAAAACGATATTTTTGAAAATGATGATTCAAAAATGATGATTTATTCAAAAATGATAATGTTTGAAAACTTTATTCTCAAATAATATATACATAGATTATCACTTCATTACTTTAAGATGACATACCACACAATAAAATTTTATAATTGCAAGATCTCGATATGAATTTCAATATGTAACTTAAAAACAGAATAGCTGAATTCTAGTTGAAATTTATCGTTCAAAATTAAATCATACTTACCAAGAAAACGATAAAAAAATTTTAATATTATATTATTTCAAGTAATTCGGGTGTTTCGTTATTGTTTTTTTCTGAATTACATATATAGATTCAGAAATATACACGATTCGATAATTATTACATTTATGCACGTAATGAAATCAAATTAGATTTACCAATGTACTGGGTCGTTTTTTCATGTTCTTCTGCCTTTTTCATAGGGAAATTTTGCTTCTTATTTGCTGCTAAGAAAATGACGTCAGACTTTGCCAATGATTATGATAGAACTAAATGCCTGATATTTTCAGGCTCCCGATAGAGGGCATACCCAACCGTTGCAATCACGAATTAACAATTTTATACTAAAAATTATGAACAGAAGAGTTTATAAAAATTCATCATTTTTTATAACAATATTTGTTAACAAACTATATTATTATGGATAAGTTCAAACTATTTAGAATATGCAGATGTTAATGCACATTTAAAAAAATCTTAAGTAGAAGTTCATAAATATTATTGATTAATTCACGAGTTTATAATAACATTTAAAATATTATTCCATTTCTAATTTATATTCTGATTATCGTCTTCCACTATAACACAAATCGTTAATTTAACTTTTCCATTATTTCATTTAATAATTTATTTTTAGAAAATTTAGTATTTAATTTCAGAAAGAAAAAAAAAAACCTTTATTGTTTAAAACTCAACACATTATTTAACACAAGGTTTAAAACTTAACATTGATTCTTAATAATGCATTTATGTTTAGTAGCATTTAATATCTGGTAACAGATTTTGATTTCATCTTAAATAAATATAGAGAAATTTCACGAAAACTATTTTTTCTGCCTTTGAGTCTACCAAACTGGAGCTTAAAAAAAAAACTCGTTAGGGTTTCAAAACAATTCACGGCTGATTTGCTTTGTTTAGAATGTTATGTGTGCTTTTTAAAGAGAGTTTTCCCGAGGAAACGTGTTTTTTCTTGGCTAATTAAGGCTAGATTTGTCACAACATCGATGTTGCGACATTAATGAACAGTTAGCTTAAATAATTGTTTTAACACGGATGGCAACTCTTTTAATTGTAATATTCGAACTCTGGCTGGTTGCTAGTGAACCAAACGACTTTTTCTTGTTATTAATGTTTTTTTTTTTTTATCGTCTGCGTATGTCAGTGGAAAGAAAAGAATACAATCGCTGTGAACGCTAACCAGGCAAATACTTAAAATAAACTACTTTTGTATTATTAGACCATTAATTAGGAAGCCTTCCCAATTTGTTGAGATGGGCAAAATATTGTTCGAGCGCATTCTTCTAATAAAATTCTACCAAACTACACAATTTATAGTCGACAGCTTAATGACTCTTTTTTTTTTTTTTTTTTTTTAAATTTAAATTTTTTCTTTGTTTGAATAAAGTTAGAGCAGAAAACAATTTTCGTTATCAATTATACATAATAACATAAAGTACTTTTGTTATAACGATTCATCTTTTCAAGACTGCCGGGATATTTTTAAAGCAAAACTTTAAAGTAAATTTTATAAATAGGAAAACTTATTATAGCTCAAAAAAAGTTCACAATGAAAGGAAATAATAAATGGTTCTCTAAATAATGTAATTTTAAATGCATGTTTGGTTCAAATTTAAAATCAGCTGGTTCAGTTATGAGATCAACCAGCTTGAAAAATGAAACTTAGCGAAAAACGATCCAGTGCTGGGAGTACTTAGATATTTTCCTTGCTCTTGAAACTTTGAGGACATAATTTTAAGTATTAAATCGCATTTTAACATAACTTGAATAACTTTTTTAAAAATATCTTACATTAGCCTTACTACTTAAGTAAATTGGGTGAAAATAGTAAAAGTATTTTTAAAAAAAACACTCAGCTTTGAGAAACGAAATTTAAAATTTGCGAAGGCCTATAAAATCCGTCTGTGTTTTAGATGTATGTTAATCAATCATTAAATTTATTTCTGCTTTAATGCAATGCATATTGTATGTTCATCATTTATTAAATACATTTGTGCTTTATGTCCCGCAGTTAATAAAATTATCTGTTTTCCAATCCGATATACGCTGTATATTCATTAATTATTAAATACATCTATGCTTTAATGCGATGCTTTACGCTCGGCGTTTCTCAATTATAAAGAGTTTCAGAAAATTCTCGAATACTGACTGACTTTGTCAAACTATGTAAAAAAGAAATGATTCAAAAAATCTCTTTATTTTAAATGTTCACGCAAGAATACAATTAATTCAAAATTTTAACTAATTAATTTGAATCACCAGTTATTAATTAAATAATTAAAATATTCTTAAATAAAAATAATTAAAATATTCAATTAAGATGTTATTGCCTATCCTTAATACCTGTTTCGAAACAAATAGTTTTAAAAACTAACTAGTGTGTTCTTGCTTTGCCGTTTCGTATACAAGAAATTAAGCCTAAATTAAAAAGACATAGTTTATTCACGTATCATTAAACTACAAAATATACTTCTATTAAAGCAATGTAGCTCGAAGAGTGAAAGCTATTTTCGCTATTGCTTGGCCATTTTGTGTACAAGAAACTCAGTCAAAATAAAATAGACAAATTTTATCCACGTACTATTAAACTGCAAAATATATTTGCAAACAAAACAATATAACTCGAAAGGAAAATTACACTTTCTTTATCACTTAGCCTGGTTGTGTAAAAAATATTTAGCCAAAATAAAATAGATAAAATTTATCCACGTATTATTATTAGTATACAAAATATATTTGTATACAAAACAATGTAGCTCGAAGGGTTAATGGCACATTCGTTATTGATCAGCCGATTTATATACAATAAATTTAAACCAAATAAAATAGGCAGACAAAATTTATCCACTCATTATTAAACTGAAAAATATATTCGTATACAAAACAATATAGCTCGAAGGGCAACTGACACTTTCGTTTTTGTGTTTTGTATACAAGATATTTGTTACAAATTTCTGCCTGACTAGTAGAGGGCGTTGTAATCACTCACTCACTATAATTCTGTAATCACTAAAGTGGCAGGCAATGGATTGAATTGGATGGCTCACTGGAGAGCCCCATTTTGTATCATATATTTTTTATTGTTTTTATTATTAAATTGTTATTTGTTTATATAAATTGTTATTTGTTTATATAAATTGTTATTTGTTAAATATGGTTTCTTTATTAATGCACCCATTCACCATTCTGCAACATTAAATTGCTATTTTTGTTAGAATCAATAATATTAAACCAAAATAAAATAAACAAAGTTTATCCACGTATTATTAAACTACAAAATATATTTGTATACAAAGCAATGTAACTCGAAGGGCGAATGACACTGGCAAATTTTTTCTCATAAATAGCTTCTCGTTACTTCGAATGTTTTTGAAGAAAAAAAAATCGTCATTCACCACTTAAAGTAAACAAAAAAAAAGTAATATTAAGTTCTGTGTATCAACATCAACTAAACATAAATAGGAAGAAAATTTCAGATGTAACAACAAAAAAAACCGACCACAATCCAATCGATAATCTATTTTTGATGAGATTTAAATTTATAGAAGTTTTTTTTATTTTTTATCCAAGAAATCTTAAGGAAAAACAAATGCCTTCCGCCTCACTAGTTAATGCAGAACATTAATGGGTGAAGAACAATAACTCCTTAAGATCTTCCTTGGCATTTCTCAACATGCCTTCTCATGATAATGGATTTAACGAATAGATAATGTTGATTGAAATTTAATGGGTGCTTCAACCAAGTTCCCTTTTCAATTAAACGCACCATCGACTTAGAAATTTTTTTTCTTCCCTTTCTAAAACCATCTATGCAATAAAATAGCATATTTTTCTCTGCGTGAGACACGATTTATAAGAGGGTTGTTATTAATAAAGTGGTTTCGCTTTGCTGAACAACCTTATATAACTAAATTACTTTTTTTTTCTAAGTCTGAAAATTTCGAGAACTGTTTTGAGATCTAGCAATGGTAGAAAGTTATCCATTTCTGTCTGTGATCAATTATGAAAAAAAAAATAATAATAATAAAGGTAAACACTGAAGTTTGAAAAATAAACAAATTAAGTATACATCTTCTTTTAATGTTAACCAAATGAAAATAGGTGTACAAGTTATAATATAACAACTAATTGCCACAGATCATCATGTATTTATTTAGCTTAAAATAAATATTTATCTAACATAGCTTATTCTTTAGTCATAAACGCATGCCTAGAAAAGAAATCTAGAAATTTAAAACGATTGAAAAAATACTACATTTAAGCATTAAAATAATCTGAAAAAATGGCTTTAAAAATGCTATACGTTAAAAAAAATTTCTCGCTTAGTATTATATGAAATAATAAAACAAAATATGGATTCCAGATGTTCTTAATATTTTTTGTATAAGTGTTCTTGACCCTTAAATCAAGAAACTTAAAATATTTTTAGTTGCTACTATACACGTGTTGAAATATAAAAAAAATGTTGTTTTTTTTATGACTGTAGTATTTGTAAAAGTAACATTAAATCCTTAAAACTGTTAGATCTGTAGATTACTTCTAATATTGTAAAGTAAAACAAAATGATATGTTAAATGAATGGTTAACAGTAACTAAGCACTAACTGTATAATGTTCGTAATAAGACTTCCATAGTATTAATTCACATTTACTTGTATGTCTAAGTTTTAAAAAAAAAACAGCCCATATAGTTAAGCTTAGAACACAGCCTATATTGTTATTGTATTTGTTATGTCTACTATATGACATGTTATTTACTATTGTATTTGCCATTCATTTACTTTTAGCTGAAAATTAAGGTAAATCTTATAGCTTGGCAGCCCTTACTCTTATTTGTGTCATCATAATGCTAATATCATTAATTCGATTTATGTAATGGCTCAAGACATTTTAGAATTTAAAAAATGCTGGAAACTCTGTGAGTGGTAGAATTTCTTATAAATTTTAATACAATGTTAGTAGTAAAACTTCCTAAAATATCAAGCCTGTTGACTCATTGTTTCGTAAACATAACAAAAGCGGAAGATTTAACACCGGAAGATTTAAAGATTCCATTCCGATTTCTGAACCTGGCTATTCAGTTAGCCATCCATGTAAATGGGTTATTTCTGTGTTTTCGCTCTTCCTTCACTAACTTTACGTAAAAAAGAAAAAAATTCTTAAAACAGTTTGTTTATTGCAGACCTTGGAGGAGAATGTTACTCTGATGATGACTGTTTGCAAGCAACTCCAAACTCGGTGTGCCAGAAAAAAGGCAAACGTTCGAAAATCTGTCAGTGTTCTACAGGATACAAAGCATCGAAGAATGGAATGAAATGTGACATTGATCTTTCAAGTCAATGTAAGTCTGAAATTACATATCTCATGCAGAGCCTGGTATGTTTGTAATCTATGCAATCATCATCCTGGTGTTACAGCCCTACTTTTAGAGCCCTAGTCAAGATTTTGGACCATTCTTTTCTGTTAACTGCCTTTTTCCTAGAAGTAATTCTAAATCATTTCAGGCTACTTCTATCCATTCTTTCCATTTAGTAACAAACTTCCATCTAGCAAACAATCTTTCCCATCTAACAATCTTTTCCATCTAACAATCTTTTCCATCCAACAATCTTTTCCATCCAATAATCTTTTCCATCTAACAATCTTTTCCATCTAACAATATTTTCTATCAAACAATCTTTTCCACCCAATAGTCTTTTCCGTCTAACAATCTTTTCCGTAACAATCTATTAATCGAGCTATCGCCTTAAAAATAAGAATTTTAATTTTTACATAGTTTACGTAGTTTTAATGTTTAAATAGTTGAATCTTAACATTTTTGAGAATATTTGCTTCCAGCACTGATCCAAATTCTTTTGTTCGATTTGAAGTAAAGAGAATTAAAATTGCATTTAAATGTTTTAAATCATACATATTTAAAACTTAGATGGGAAGTTACTCGTCAGAAGATATCAAATTAAACGTAAGCGTACACAAACAAAAATCATTATCAGAAGATTTAAAAAAAACATTTATGACGATAAATAGAATTCAAAGATAGTTAAATTATGAAAAATTCCTTCATAAAGATAGATAGAATTCCAATATTTTAGAACAAGGGAAAAAAAGCTATTATGAATTTATTTTAATTCCAAGGTATAAAAAAAATTATGAAAAATATTTTCTTGAAGATAGATAAAATTCGTAGACAGAGAATGACATTTAACAAAACCTTCGCTAGAATAAACCAGAATTTTGATAGATAATAATTAAAATACGTTCATAAGGAAGGACTTCGAAATAATAAAAAAAAGAACTTTATGAAACTAAGTATAATTCTGAAGTAAAGAATAGTTAGTTTTAATTCTCTATATTCAACAACGAAATAGTTGCATACCCTTTACTACCTGATATTAAATGTTATTAATAATGAACAAAACATTTATTTTTAAGGAACTGGGACCGGTTCATACAATTCAAGAAAAAATTTCAACTAGGCATTTAAAAATATTGATATTTGAATCCTGGGAAATTAGTACTCCTCAAAGGTCAGAACATCAAACAACCATGACTAAGAAACCAGTCCCATTTTCCAGAGTTCTGTCTTAGAAATGTCATGGTTACTGTTTTGGAGCATGTAACTGCATGTGCACTGCATTGTAACATACGCACAAAGAAATCTCTTTCCGTTTTCTGACGTGTTGTGACTACCTGACAGAGCATTTCCATGGTATTGGAAGAACCTTTATGAACCTTGGCTGTATTCAAAAATTATTTTTAAAAATAGAATGATATTAATATAACTCAGGGCGTGAAATTCCCACACGCCAGCTCGCCATTGGCGATCAGTATTTAAGACTGGCTAATAAGTTTAAAATGTTGAGAGATAACAAGATTTGATTTTTAGTTTAAGCTACGTATGTTTAGATTATCGTGCCTCAATGAAGCGACGCGTGGAAGAGTTTTGGCAATCAGCGGTATTTTTCCTCTATTTAGTGCTAAAATTTTATCTCGAGAAGTCATTGTTTCTAAAAATAAAAAATTGTGACAACCTTGCTTTAATTTGATACTATCATTATCGCAATAATTATGTTTCTATATTTTAGTTTCTACATTTTTTTCTTTTTTTATGTTACGGTCACTAAGCTTCTTATTATCAGTTAACATTTTAAAAAATTTTCAGATTTTTCATGAACGTAAAATAGTGTAGGGACGAACAAAACTGTTTGCCAGGATAGTATCTTTATCAGGATAGTATCGAGAACTGAAATTGTATGCCTTGATATAACTAATCATATTTTCAATTAATAGAATTTTTTTAACTTTTGAAACAGTTCAAGCTACAAAAGCACCTCAAAAACCTGTATCACTTGGGAAGCCTTGTTTAACATCAAGCCAATGTCAAGAAAGAGATCCCTACACTGAATGTATTAATGGAAAATGTGAGTGTATTCAGCGCACTCCCGAATGCAGTTCAACTAACACTCGTAAGTATCAGTGACAAAAGTTAAAACTTAATCCCTGCAGTTATTTTACTCCTATGATTATGTGCAGTCAGCAAAAGAAAACAAGGGATCACCTTTATAACTTTTGAACGGTTGGTCGGATTTTCATTCTGTAAAGTGCTTTAGCAATGTCTGAAAAAAATCTCTTAAAGTATGTATAACTGTAACCGTCGCGGAATAAGCTTATTTTTAGCAAAAAACTCACTTTTTCTGAAGAAACAAACATAGATTTTTTACATCATATTTGGATTTATCACCAGCAAGATCGGGACTGGGTTGCAAAGTTTCGAAAAGATGGTTTTTATAGTTTAACGGCTCGAAAATTTTTTACTCTAAATACTATTTTAATGTATCATGCTTCTCTTCACAGATTTTCAATGATTGGTTAAACAACAATAATTCTTTTACAAAAAGTTGTAAGCTATACGTAAATCTGTTTTTACCAATGCGATTTTTATTTTTACCAATGTCATTAACATTCCAATTCTATGCCAAATGTTTTGTCTTTATAAGTCCGCTAATAGTTAGAATTTTAAGAAAATTCATTTCGGGTGTTATTTTTGCTCGTTAAATCGAATGCAAAAAAATTCACGTCAGAAAAAGGGTGTTTTTTGTTTATTTTGTTAAAATAAGCATATTTATCCACAGTTATAATTAAGTGTTATATATAATTTAAAATATTTCTTCAAGACATTACCGTAACACTTTCGTTAATTGTGAAAATCCATCCAACCGTACAAAAGTTCTAATGATGATAGGTTTTTTATTTTTGCTAAATGTATTTACAAAAGCGAAATATGATATTGCGAAACATCTTTATTTTGAAACTTAAACCAACTCATCTTAAGAGTATCCTATAATTTTACACTTCCAGAGTGTCTAAATGATACCTTTCAATGCACAAATGGGCAATGCATATCCTGGTATTTTGTCTGCGATGGAGAACAAAATTGCGTGGATGGTACCGATGAAGAAAACTGCATTCCATTCAGTAAGCTGTTTCATTTAAATTTTTATTGTGAATATATTAAAAAAAAAAATAATAAATTTTCACAACTAAAATATTATTTCTAGTTTATTTAGTTTTGTCACAGATAGAAAAATTCTAATGCTGTTTTTAAACTTTAACATTAGATTGTCCTGCAGAGTCATTTATGTGCAATGACGGAACTTGCTTATCAAGGTCAGCTGTGTGCAATGGACGATGGGAATGTCCTGATGGAAGCGACGAAGCTCGATGTTATACAGGTATTTAGCTGACAAAACTGTTTTGATAAAAAAAAAAAAAAATGAGTTCATTGAGTTAAAATCGTTGTAAACCTGATCAAAAATCAACCTTATTAGTTACACCTCATGTTTCAACTCGAATGAACGCGTTAGTTGGAAGCTTGAATGTTTTTTTTTTCAAAAAACTCTTTTCAACTTCCGCACTTCTTTTAATTAACTAAAACATTGTTTTCATTATACAATACTGAAATTCGTCTGCGTAAATATTCCTGTTTATAAAGTTCATTTAGCTGGAAAAAATCTAACAGGGGAGATGACGTCATTTGAAGGCGTTTTGCCCTCAAATTCATGATCAGGATAAATTAATTTAAAATTCTTAGTTTTTTCCAAGCAACTGCGTCATCTATTGACGAAATTTGTAACTAATTCTGAAACTAGGAGAGAATCAAACCAGTTTCCCTAAGCAGAACGCAGCGAACCGTTCTTTTCTAATTCCTTACATTTTTTCTTAATTAAAATATTCATTAAATCATTACTACTGCTGAGTTAGTTTTTAACTTAGCAACTGAGTTTTTCATACTTAACATTATTAATTTATTTTTTAATTTTATTGAACTTAGAGATATAATAAAGATGAAAATATTATTCATTAAAAATAAATATACAGTCTACTTCCTTTAAATGACTTTTATTATAGCGACTGTTTTATATAGTGATTCGTTATTGGTGATCGAAATGGGCTACCGGTGAAGTAGAACTCTCGACCCATGGCAACACTTCGCATGCTTTTACCATTAGCGTGTGGAGAGTCATGGGAGAAGGAAGTGCTGTCTGGTAGAAGGTGTAGATTCTGTCTTGATTTTCAAATAGATTAAAAACTTGTAAGCAAGGATACTATACGGAACTGAAAACTACATTGAACATAGTTCTAAAAGTGGAAATTTTAAAAAATATTTTTGACAAGTATAGAAGAAAAATATTAAGAAAGGGGAAAATATCGTTGTATATTCCTATACAACTTAGAAGAGGAAAATAACCGGTTTTCTCCCTAGATGGCGTAATCGAGCATTGCAATAGCAACTGGTACATAAAGCAATATTTGCTATTCCATAGACACAATGCTATTTTATTGCTCACCAAAACTTCTGAACTGAACCATTCATTTCAATACAGCGACATTTCACTATTAAACGTGTTTCGTTATAAAAAAATTTTTTGTCAGTTTTCTAATATATTTTAAAGTATGAGTTATAATTATTCCTGTGTTTTTTTTTTATTCCGTATTTAATTACAATAATAAATTTACGTTATTTTGTTTACAATCACGATAAAACATTAAACATCTGTTTTCGTTCGGACTACAGAGATCGCTATACATTGACACTTAAAATTCATTTTTTTAGGAATTCCTTGTGATAAAAACTCTTTCCGATGCAAAAATGGTCAATGTTTACCTGCTTACGCTTTTTGCAACGCTGTCATTGATTGCTATGATGGATCAGATGAAAGTTTTGAATCCTGTGAACGAGGTAAGTTTTGAAAGCAAACTCTTTCTGTACTAAGTATAAACATTCATTCTTTTACATCACTTTAGGTGGCCATTCACACTGCATGCGAAAAATTCGCATATGAATGAGAACCTCACTGGAGAATTTTTTTCGCAGTTGATATACTTCAATCAGGTTTGCATTCGTATGTGAATTCTTTGCATGCAGTTAGAGCTGTCACTTAGGTATATAAATGTAACATAAATGTTTAGGTCTGCTTGGTAATTTCCCTGTTACCAAAGTAACAGTGTAACTAAAGGGTAACACTGTTACCAAAGTTAATATATTGATCACTGAAAAGCGTAAAACATAAATTTTAGAGGTAACAGTACAATAAATGTAATATTAATTTTTTAGGTATGCTTGGTAATTTCACAGAAATAGTTGGCAGCTTGGCGTATAAAAATGTACCCAAAAATTCCTCGACGTCAAAATATTTAGCAGTACTGGCATGATAGATCATTGTTATTGTCTTAAGAAACATGAAACAGCTGTTAAATTACAAAACATTAATACTTCCGAGATAAAAGTCTTCGGCATATCATGGTTAGAAAATAATAAAGAACATTTTCAGAATAATATTGCTGTTGTAGTTATAAACTAAAAATAGACGAAAAACAGCTTTGGAGCAATTGCCGCTGTTATTTAGAAATTAAAGATTAATTGTCTTCGGAACAGTTACTGCTATTGATCAGAAAATAGCGAGAGAACAGTTTCAGATTAATCAGAAAATATTTGAACAACTCGAAGCAGTTTTACTATAAAAAGCATTAAAAAAATTAATTCCGTTTGTAAAAAGTAGAAAAAAAAGCAACAGATTTAAAAAGAGTTGAAACCATCGGTCAAACTATGAAGATAGAAAATTATGAAAATTGTTGATGCTCTTGTCTGAGAAATAAGTAAATAGTGGCTTTCGACATGCATTACTATCAGTCAATAACAATGAAACAATCGAGGCCATTAATCAGAAATTGGAACAGCTTTTACTATTGCTCACAAAATAGCGATACTAAAAAAACACGTAATGTTACCAATATAATAAAGCACAATTTTTTTATTATTCAGTTAATTATTTAAAAAAGAATTGGTGCAAATTTAACAAAGCTTGGACAAAAATAAATTGTCTAAAGTTTATGAAATAATTAAATTTAAATATTGTCATTTAACATTTGAAATATACTTTGAGCACTCAATTGTAATGGTTTGAACGCGTCAATCCATACTTTTTGTATTCAAGAATTGCTGATTTATTATTCATATTACAAATTTTTTGTGTTGTTTTCATAAGAGACAATAGATCTTTTGTTTTCACGTAACAAAGTTATTAATATTCTCAACTCAACAATCATAAATAATGATTTCTCCTGAATGCAAATTACTTGACCGTTAAACAGCATGGATGAAAATAAAACCAATAACAAAATGCAAAAGGGTAAGTATTCAATTGAACTTGCATCCAAGAGGTTTAGTTCATCAGGAGACTAAAGGTTAGCTTGAAGAAGCAATTCCTCTTTGTTAGACCACTTGCACAACACTGTAATTACTTGTTTGGAAACATAACTATAGCCCATCTATAAGTATGATTATCTAATTAAACGTAGGCTTTAAAAATAGTCTGTTAGAAGACTGGAAATAATTTCTCTTAAAATTAGCACTGTTTGCAAATTACTGCGGTAAAATACTTTGAATGTTCAAAGTGTGCCCTCATTCAAGGTCAATTGAAAAAATAAATAATTAACCAATTTTTTACAAATAATCAACACAACACAAATCCATGCAGGTAAAAAAAAAACAGCATGAGGATAAGAATGCATAAATAAAGGCATGTAAAGAGTCAGTATAAGTCAACCAGTCCGGAGATCTTGAAGTTTCTCTTTGAAATACGAGACCACAATGAATATCGAGCTACCCAAATCAAAAATTTTGATGGTTTTCCAATGATGGACCAATAAAATCTTGAAGGTAACCATCAATAATTCAACCATGAACCATTATATTTTTGATGTGAACCAACATAAGTAACCATCAACCCAATGTAGGAATTCGGACTGATTTATGATGGTCCAACATAAGAACAGCAACTTCTTTTGATGGTTTGTTCATTTTAAACCATCAGAAATTTCCATCATAGTCAATAAAAAAAAAACATTTAAAAAACAAATGGTTTTGATGGTATATTTCTGCTAGAACAACAAAACGTTCCATTAAACCATCATGGAAATGTACAGTTGGAACCATCATGAACCATCACGAATCAGCATGGACTGTTATTTCATAAGAATCAAACTTCTCTAGATGGTAAACCATCATAGTATTAAAGTAACATTTTCCAACATTGAATGAGGGAAGTTTGATAGCATATCAAACGCTATGAACACATTAGGGAAAATGTTGGATGATGGTGACCAACAAATGATGATGGACCATCATGAATCATACTGAAACCAACATAAAGCATCAAAATTTTTTGATGGGACCATCAAGAATTTCGAATTGGGTATGAATTATGAAGTTCCCCTTTTTAAGGGAAAGGGGGGTGATTTGAGGGGAAGAATTGAATCTTCTCTATATATGCAAGTGAGGCATTGCTTCCGATGTATTATTTAAGCCTGAATCGACTGAAAGTATACACAAGTAAATAAAACAAAGAGTTTAATGTATAATATTTTATAAAAGTTTTAATGTATAAAAAGTATTACTTTTAAATCGTACTTATGTATGTACCTTCCACTGCTATTCAGGAACAATCTGAACATGTAAGGTATGTTTCTAATGCAACTCTTTATGCTAAATTGAATGAGATTGATTTCAAAAAGATCGGAATAATAGTTTAGAAGTTATAAGCGTCTTATGTACAAAAAGTATAATTTTGTACCAATTTAAGTATCTGATATCGCTGATTAAAAAAGTGTGGCATTGTTTTCTATGTAGTTTTTTACGCTAAATTAAATGGGACTGATAATTTGCGTTTACAAGTAGTTTAATAAAAGTTTTTCATAGTTCAATTAAATAAAAACAAACGCGAATCTAGAGGGTTCATATTTCAAAAGTTAAATTGATTTTTTTTGAATAAAAAAAAAAATACTATTTTGAATTGTACTTATTCTAAAGGAAGCCCTTATAACTTCAAAACTATTAATCTCATTAACTCAAATTTTATCTCATTCAATTCAGTACAAAAATTTCATCGGAAAATGTATCTCACATGTTAAGATTAACTGCTAGATAGCAAAGTCTTGTCAAAAGTAGTACTTTTTATGCATAAAACGCTTGAAACTTTTAAACTACTCGTTCTATTGACTTGTGTACAGTCTCATTCGATGCAAGTTTTAAAAAAATATATAGAACCAATGCATCACTTGTTTAGATAGTTATACCAGATACATAAATAGGTAAAACCTCAAATTTGTACTTTTTGTACATAAATGGCTTACAACTTCTAAACTATTAATCCAATCATTTCGTGATTAGTCTCATTCAATGCAGCGTGAAATTCAGTGACTTTGGAAAAAAAATGCCTCACTTGCCTGTGTATAAAATATCTACCTATCCCCCTCAAATCAACCCCATACTTCTAAAAAAAAGAGGAAGTGTTGTGGAGTTTTCAGGTATCGTTTATCAAAACATAAAAAAGTTTTTTGCCAAAAAAGCATTTTGGTCATTAACTTTTTTAAATAAATAATTTTTTGTTGTTGCTATAATTACTGAACTATAAGGGATAAGATCTCACAAAATCTGTATGATTCTAATTCCCTTCTTTATCTAGAAAATCGGTCATTTTATTGCCATATATTCCACAATGGACCAGAACCCAAAGCAAAACAGCTTCTTTATGTAGATTTTTCAAAATACTTATATTAGCTTTACAATCCTTAGTTCTTTGCCAGTCAGCGAGCTTCGGAGAGATGATAGTCTGAATTGCAGACTTCGAGTCTGACAGAATATCGGCATTTATCGAAACTCTCGCACTAAGAAATTAGTAATTGAGATGCCAACCTAATGGCCTCTACTTTTCTATTAAATGGTGTGGTCAGAAACTAAATAGAATGCGAACAAGGCAGAGAAAATACCGGCTCTCAAATGTCCTTCTTTCGTGAATGGCGTTATTCATCCGTACAAATATGTAACCATTCCTGTTTTGGATTTTGTCATTATAGTCTTTCTTGTAAATGAAGTTTAAAAAAAAAGGAAGGAAAAAAAAAAAAGAAATTTAAATACTTATTCATTATTATTATTATTGAGCGATACATATATTAATATGGTTGATTAAATTTCTGATATTAACAGGTGAGAACTGCCCAAATAACAGTTTCCAATGCAACAACAGTAGGTGTAGATCAACAGCTATTTTATGCAGTGGCTTGGATGGATGCGGGGACAACAGCGATGAAGACAGATGCGAAGTTTGCCGTGAGTGTTTTTACTTTTTTAATTTACTAAAGTATCATTTTCATTTTATGTTTAATATAATTTAAATTTTAAGCAATTCACTTCTGAAATAAATTATGGAGCCGCGATGGCTCAGGGGATAAGAGCGTTCGCCTTTCAATGCGGCGAACCTGGTTCGAATCCCAGTCGATACCAATTCCGCATCCGGCTTGCACCGACCACAATGCTGATGTGAAATATCCTCAGTGGTAGACGGATCATGGGTTAGAGTCCCGTTGTCGTCAGGCTAATCGTGGGAGGCTCTCGTGTTCTTCCTCTCCATGTAACGTAAATGCGGGTTAGCTCCATCAAAAAGTCCTCCACGAAGGCCAATTTCTCCCAATACTCGATCCAGGAAATCCCTTGTCTTCTGAATTGGGTTCAAAATTACAAGGCTACGGAGTTGAACATTGGTAGTCGTAAACGCATAAATATTTGGTCGGCTGTTCAGCGACGGTTATAAAATAAAAATAAAAATTATTGTTATAATAATAAAATTTTAAACACTTATACATTTTTTCTAATGAAAACATATCAACAACGCGCTTCATAATGATCATCTTGACTATAAATGCGTTTTTGAATTTTAATAAAAAATGAAGTCAAGAAAAAAATTTTAAAAAAAACTATGGACATTAAGGATGAAAAATTAAGAATGTTTTCAAATTCTGACCAATAACCTTGAGAATTATAACCGAAAGAGATATTAAAATCATCTAAATCCCATTTATATTGAGATAAAGCTTAAAAGCGGTTTCCTGTGAAAGGTAAACTCATCACAGTGTACAGTGTATTTTAACATCTCTTTTTCTTAAAAGGATCTTAAAAATATATATTAAAGGTAGTTATTACTGAACACGTTGTAAATTAATCCAGCGTTTCAATATTTTGACGCATTAGCTGCTATGTCAACCAATAAGTACCGATACTTCTCTCCCATTGAATCTGTGTCAGATCTTGTGGGTTAATCATCTGTACAGTACAGTTTTCATTACAAAATAAACACGTTCATTCGAAATATTAAAATAATTCCTCATTAAATGCTCTTACGAAAGATAAAATTTATGTTAAAAAATTGCATTTTAATTCGACAAAAAAAAATCTGATCAATAAAAAAGTTTTTGGAATTTTTTAAATTAAATTTAATAAAATGTTAAATAGATTGTTGATTAGACTACTTCATAATCAAACGTTATTGTTAGATTGAAAATAAAAATTCCGCGTTTTATTTGGTAAAAATGGGATGTTCTGAACGCACACAGAAATCATGAAAATCAGTCATATCAGAACAATAACGAACTCTGCAAACTTAACATGAACTTAAACCCCTAAGAGGGGAGGGGGTCAATTTCAGAGCCCTAGGAATGCAAATTTTTTATTACAGATCAACAAAGTACCCAGATTTAGCCTATAGATGTTTGCATTACGTCTTACAGATAGCGCTCTAATCGCAAAATGAAAGTGAGTTACAAATTGTTGATGAAAATGAAGATACCTTGTGAAGATACAGAAGATACCTATAGAAATAGATGTTATCTCGAAAACATAAAAACTGTTGTGTTGTTATTTTTAAAAAATTCTATCGAATGGCTCCAAACTCACGCCACCCACTGAAGCCAGTGCTAACTCCAGAGATTGGGCTAAGTTTGATGCCATTCGATAGGTTCCAGAGATATTTCACTGTTTCTATTGGCGATCGAAGTTGGCTACAGGTGGCGTAGAGCAGAACTCTCTACCTATGGCAACACTTCACGTGCTTTCATCCTGAGCGTGTAGAAAGTCACAGAAGAAGGAAGTATATTAGATAATGTCTTGATTTTCAAACTGATTAAAATATTTTAAGTCAGGAAACTGTATGGGACTGAAAACTACATTAAACATAGTACTAAAAGAAAGCATCATGGAAATTTTAAAAAATATTTGTAACAATTAAATACGAAAAATATTAAAGGGAAAATATCGTAGTACATTCCTATACAACTGAAAAGAGGAAGAGGGGGAAAGATCAAAGGTATGGAACTGGTTTTCTCCCCAGATAACGTATTCGAGCGTTGCGATCGCGAATACTTTTCAAATACCCTGTGTAAAAATAATTTTTAAAAATTCCAGTGTCATTCGACTTTAATAAATTTTTTTATAAACTTAAATTTAGATATATTGCAAGAAGAAATTTCTAATATCTAATGACTTATCTATTTCCAGGTTGCCCAAAACCGGAATGAACAGTTGCCAACGCCTCAACTTAACTCGTCTTTCCAGTGTCACCAGTGTGTGCATTATTTATTAAACGTCAACCGAGAGGGCACAACTTGCCCCGAACTGTTACTATGAACATTCTATTTATTTTGTTTCACAAAAAAAAAGTAATAATTGAGATTTTTACTTCTCATCTCATTGACTTCATCAACATTTCGAACGAGGAGCTCAAACCCATCATTTCATGCCACTTCTTCAAAAGACTTCCTAGCAAGTATCAAGTTTTGCGCCATCATATTCACTTTGAAGGGTTTTGGGGGTTACAAAATTCAAATTCAGTGACATACCCCTTCTTTGGTTATCGCTTTCTTTTGTCTCACTTCAAAAGCCATTATTGTAAGGTTCCTACGCAATAGCATCGCTCTTTTCCAACAAGGACAGTGGTTAAATCAAATCTTGTAGGATAAACAAATTAATTAGCCTTGCCAATGCGAAATATACGAATTAAATTAATGTAGCCAGGGGCTAGATTTAACATCAAAGATTGTGGGATCAGCAGCGAAGGTCACAACACAAATCCGCTCAACTAGGAATGGAGAACTGTTAAAAGCTAATCACAGGTGGCGCCATGGTTAAAATTCCTAATGATACTTTCGGGTTACAACTCTCGATTAATTTTAACGCTTAAGCATTAAAAAAAAAAACGCCATCTAAATTTGCTATTGTACTTGTACCGTTTACAATATAACTTGCCCTATTTACCATTCAATTTATAAATCCATTTAAATTTAGCTGAAGACATAAAAACGGAATACTAAACACGGCAACAATTAGTTAATGATTTTTTTTTTTTTTTAAATTTAATTTATTGCTTAAGACCTTTTAGAATTTATGCAGTGCAGAAAAATCTTATGAATAGTAAAATGTTGCACAAATTCAAATTTCAAGGGGAAAAAATCAAAAACAAATCTCAATTACAAATATTTCTTTCCGGTTTCAGAATTTTTCTATTTTATTACACTTAGTCCCCATCCATAAATTCGGTACATAATATTATACAAACTTGCTGCTAGCCTATTAAGTGTTAATCGAACCTCATTTTCCGTTGAAGTCGTTGTCTTTGGTTAACGGAAATAAGATTCGGTTTTAATTTTTTAAAAAAATAACTGTTTAACTTAAAACTACGTTATGGTTGCAGCAAATCTGATTGTATTATGGTTCAACAATTTCTAACAGTGTAAAGTAAAAATTACACTTACAGTCCTTACTCTAAAAGCAAGAAATTATTCTCTTAGACGAAAACTGACAGTCTATTCTCCTCATATTCCTTACTATAAGGATATTAGATTTTTAAATATTATTTCATTACACTGGTCACTAAAATAATAGTTTTAGATAATCAGTGAGTTAAGATGAGTAAATTTAAATTAAAACTAAGCTTGTGTTTTGTAGTGTAGTCTAAACCTAAGATTTGCCATTTTTTTCCACAATCGTTAAAAACGGATCACCTAAATTGTGGTATCGGCAAACAAATATTGAATGACAAAATAAAATTTAACAAAAAATAATAAATAACGAATTTTACAACTGAAATAAAATTTAAGCCTAGTTACTCTACTCGGATTCTAACTCTTGCTAATTACACTAAAACTAACCAATAAAGTAAGTTAAAGAATCACGCGTTTTGATTTTGATAGTTATTGTACCATAATCAAAAAATGTTTAAATCTAGCCCTGTAGTCGCACCTACTAAATTTAGTTTGTGAAATAGAAAACGAATTCGTAATTTTTGCATTGGAAAATATTACATTGTTCTGTTGGAAGAAAACACATCATCAGTGTGCTTAAGAAGATAAAATTTTTAGGCATATTGGTAAAACAATCAAATCCAATAAAACATTGTAAAGTTTGCATTTTTGATTGAAATAAATTTTTTGATGTGGAGTCTACTTACTGTGTTTTTCTCTTCATTTGATTTAAGATGGAATTTAAGTTCTTATAAAAGCAACTTCGACAGAACTACTTGCTGCAACAAATCGGTTGCCTAAATGGAACTTGCTGCTTCATCATAGTATACGTTACACGGTGGATTTGGTGATACTTGGGAAGATATCTTTATATTTTTATTATTATGAGGTTATGATTTTCTGTGTTCTTGCTTACGCCAATTTTTGGAAACAATCGTAAAAACGTCATTTCGGCCTTAGCAATAATTTGGCGACCTCCTACAAGTGCAACGCGTCATTTTTGGCGAAATTTTTCAAAATAACGCCAAGCGTGTAACGTATACTAGGATTTTACCTAACTTGCTAAGTTCTCAGGAATCTTATTCACAGGAGACCCAAATTAAACCTCGCTTTTCCATTTTCCAGGGTTAAAATAGATTGCATTGAAAAACAAGTTAGACAGAACAACTGCCAACTTTTACGCTTTTTTTCTCCAACGATAACAAAAGGTATACTTTAATCACGGCGCGAAATTTCCAATCATCAGCTCTTCATTTGCGATCAACTATTTAGGTATCACGAGTAAACTGCATTTTTTAAAATATTGATATTGAAATTTTATATGCCAATATACTATCATGTACTTAAATTAATCTACACGTATAAGTGTTTTCAAAGCAAACGAGGGCATTTTCTTCTATTTAGAACAAAAACTGCTCCCCACTTTTCACCAACAGAACCATTACTTTTGGAAACTTAGAAGTTTTAAGTCAATCTTATTTTGATTTAATATTATTATTATTATTGTAATAAATATTTTTAAGTTTCTACATTCTTCCCTCAGCAAAACATCTAAGGCCCTCATTGGACTGATATTCATGAATCTTGGCTCAATAAGGATTCAAAAGGCCATTATTTTATATATAGAATTGATAGCCTGGTTGGGAGGGCACTGGGCCCATGTCCAAGAGTTCGTAGGTTAATCCCAGACCGGCTGAAGACTCCCCGTGTAGTAAATGGTGACTGATGCACGTTAAATCTGTAGAGTAGCAAAGTCCTCCATGTTCCCATAACAAATCAATTCCTTTAGGGGTACTGATCCAGGAGTTTCCTTGTCTTCTGGATTGGCTCAAAATTACAAGGCATTAGTAGTCGTAAACCCAAAATTGAGTCGGCTATTCAATGACGGATATAAAAATAAAATAAAATATTTTACAGCGAGCCGCGATGGCTCAGGGAATAGAGCGTTCGTCTTCCAATGAGGCAGACGAACCGGATTCGAATCCCAGTCGATACGTACGAATTCCGCATCCGGCTTGCACTGACCACAGTGCTGACGTGAAATATCCTCAGAGGTAGATGGATCATGGGTTAGAGTCCCCTTGCCGTCAGGCTAACCGTGGGAGGTTCTCCTGGTCTTTCTCTCCATGTAACGTAAATGCGGATTAGCTCCATCAATAAGTCCTCCATGAAGGCAAATTTCTTCCAATATTCGATCCAGGAGTTCCCTTGTCTTCTGTATCGGGTTCAAAATTACAAGGCTACGGAGTTGAACATTAGTAATCATAAATCCATAAAATTGGATCGACTGTTCAACGACGGTTATAAAAATAAAAAATATTTTACAGCCACTTTGCAAACATTATCAGCCCTATATAAAATTGTCAGATTCACCTGATATTTTATATTCATTATTTAGCCAATATAGGCTCTACATAGACCATTCCAAGACCAATGTTAAAAAATCTAGGCAACCCAATATTGGTCTTTCGGTGCATATTCTTATAGGACCCATATTGAGCCTATTTTGAGCACAACTGGAGCCATGGTAAAATTGCTGCTAGGGTTTAATGGTTTCAGTCATTAAAAAGTTTTCAGTACTACATCTGAAAACATTTAAAAAAAATTTCATATTTATATAAAAGAGTGACGAGCACAAATTTTAGTCTGGATATTATCTTTAAATATGAAATATCATATCCTACTTTAATGTAAGCACTTTGTTTAGTAATGCTACTTAAAATAATTTTTTGTATGGATTCTAAAAATGTATATATAATTAAAACAATCATTACAGAACACTCTGCATAGAAGACTTTAAAATTTCAGCTAGGATACTTCTAAATGCTGGAAAAAGTAAGCAAATTTCTGTAGTATAAACAAACTTGTGTGAAATCTTGTTGATTTTGCGGAAAATTCTCTGCCAAATTAAAACCAAATCACTTCATAATATAACCAGTGCCTATTTAATAGGAATTAAAACAAAATTTATTTTAAAATATATTTAAATTAATGTTTTAGAACACACGATTAAAAAATTTGTAGCACAGTTAATTTGTAAAAACTTTTATTTTTACAAGAAGGCTACCATTTTGTGATTTTACTAAAAATGGTAACACAAATGTCCAAATTTGTTATTTCATTAATATTTGAAAAATCATCCCACAAAACATGTAAAACTTATTAATGTAATTTGTAAATCAGTCACATCTGCCACTTTCTACATATCTTTTCATGAGTACTTTTAATGTCCCCTATTTATTTCACATCTTTTTTTAAATAAATTTTGAAAAATATTTCCATTATTTCTTACAAAAGGGGAATTTCAATATATATATATATATATATATATATATATATATATATATATATATATATATATATATATATTCATATTCAACCTTTCATATTTTTATTCCAAACAAGTATTTTTATTTTTGATCTATTTTTCTTATGCAAAATAATAGGTTATGGAAAAACATCCCATACAATTTTGTTTTAATAAATTATTAAATATTTATCAAAGAAAAAAATAATAAAGCCTATCAAAATGCCATGTGGAATTTTCCTATTATGTTTCATATTCCTTACTTTTCATACTCACTGTATTCATCCAACTTTATTGCTGATGTTTCAATCTAATTAGGTACTTTTATGTAACCAACAAAATCTTTTAATACTTACTTTAAAGCACTTTTTTTTCTATTTTCAGTTCTATTTAAATAAATAATTAATTTTAATTTTTAAATAATTATAATTAAAGATTTAATTTTTTTAAAAAACATCATGCCAAAAACCATTTCCTGTCTGTCTAAAGTCATTTCCGTTTAATTTTAAAATCTTAGGCATGATATAATGAACAATTTTATTTTGAAATCTTAACAATTTCCATTTAAATGAGAATTCTTATTACAAATAAATATCGATGCAAATTTTTAAAGTTAAAACTATGTAAATTTAAATCATAAAAATTTCACAAACATTTTTAATCCTATTCTGGAAATCTCAAGAATTATTATTTTTATTTTATTTTTTTTTTTTTTTTTTTGGGGGGGGGGGCTAGCTGAGATTAAACATTCTAAAATCTCTGTAGTAAAACAGCGTTTAAGTAAATCAACATATTACAAATGTTTTCTTACTGAGGAAACAAACTTTGCTTTAAATTATCATAATTATTTATTTTTGATATTCTGGATAATTTAGATAACATTTCTATGCCCCAAGTAATCCGATTCTGATTAATCAAGATTGTATTGTAATTATAAGAATGAAAAAAGATACTTTTTATAACAATCAAACAAAATTTCAACGTTTATTATAAATGCTAAATTTTTCAATGCATATTTACAGATGATCATTCTAATGACTAGTAATGATTTTCACTATTTAATGAATAAGAACCCAGTTGCTGGGAGCATTATAAGACAAAAATATTGGGCAATGTAACAGCAGAGAAAGACTTGCACCTATAATTAAAAAAAAAAGTAATTATAACATACAATATTAATTCCAATATTTCTCAAAATTTTATAAAGCTATTAGGGTTCTGCTCCTTGCTTACTATCATTTGCCAAACCCAAAGCTTTTTATGCAGTTCCTCCCACTTTGTTTTGGTCACTCAGTAGTCTTTAGACTTATTTAACATGCCTAACTTTTATACTTCATGTTACACTTTAATTCAAATATAACAGAGCTTTCTTGCTAGTGGTTTTCTCAAAATCAGATTTTTTTTCATGTTTTAGGCCATTATTAACAGAAATCTCATATTATTTTTAAAATAATTGATTACAACTTTTAAAAAAATATATAACGTTTTCTAAAATATTGTTTAATATAATAGAAAATAATAATAATAATATTAGACAATAATATGGAAAACATGTATTTTTCTCACAATTTTGAAATTAAGACACAATAACATATATTGTAAACTTGACATATTAATTTTAACAAATTTTGCATGTTCATACTTTCTTCCAATACATAAGGAGCACACTTTCATAACTACTTCAGTATGTCAAACAAACTTTTAGACACGAACTCTTTACCAAATCAGGCATTAACTAATTAAAGCATATAATCTATGTTTCATTTAATTTGAAGACTAAAAAAGAACTAATTTAAAATTTGAGTTTAATTAGGTTGAATGTATGAATAAATTTAAATTTTTATTTCATAAGAATTTATAGAACACAAAATTTGTAAAGTATTTTGAGAGGAGCAAATATTAAAACAGCAAAAAAAATATTAAAATTATTAGTTATTTTTTTTTTTTAAACAAGGAAAAAAATAAGAAAGATTTAATTTAAAAATATATTAAACATCATTCTTTCATTAAAATAAACTATTTAAAAATTTTAATTTATAATAAAATAGAAGTTTTAAATTATTCCTGATATTTATAATAATTAAAAATTTTAATTGTTCTTTTTTTTATTTGTAATAAAAATCAATGGAAATAAAGGACTGTTAAAGTTTAAGATTTCAAAAGAGAAATTGAAAAACTGAAGTAAATCACCAGCTTTAAATGTACAGGTAATTCGGAAAATAATTGGAAACAGTTGAGATAGGATGAAAACAATGCTTGAATAAAGTTATTTCCATTTTTTTATGGAAAATTTGATCTGTATCTTATGTATTTTCAAGGACAACCCGAAGATGACTAATAATTAAAAAAGTACTTACTTTCAGTGTTTTCAGCTATATATATCCAATGTGAAAGAAATGAGATCATTTCCTCTCTAGTTAATCCAACCGGGCATAACCCTCTTAAAAAGCAAGCCTAAAAACAAAAGTTATAATAAAAGTTAAGAAAACAAAAAAAAAGTACACAAAGACATAATTTCCGACTTTTACTTATTTATTTTTTGTTCTCACTTTAAAATATTAGTAAACTTAGTCAGGAATATTAAACCTGAGCAAGTCATACATTGTAACCCAGTAAATGGAAAATAATTTAGGAAAGTTAAAATATTTATTTTTCTTTATGATCCAACACGCCAAAAACCGAACTGACATGGTTAATAACTTGGTCAGGAATGTTAATCCTGGCCAAGTCCTACATTGTGACCTAGTGATCGGAAAATATTGATCCGAATGGTAAATATTATCTGAAAGTTAAAATTTCCATCTTATTTATGATCCAGCGTCCCAAAAAACTGAACTGAGAGTCACTAATCCTGTTCAAACTAGACTATAAAATAATTAAAATTTTAAGCATATAAATGATTATGACTTAATTTCAGTGTCATCAAAGCAGATATACAATCGTATTTGAAATAGAAAAATAAAACAAAATTTAATTTGAATAAATATTAATTTTTTTAAAAATTTAATACACTACAATACATATTTTCTCTAAACACTACAGTGTTTAGAGAAAATATAATTTTGAGAATACAAATACTTCTTACGTGTTTCAGATCATGTAAAGTCATGTCATCAAAACCTTCCCTAGATATAGCCAAATCCATTTCACGAATGAAACCAGCATGTTTCCATAACCGCCATTGTAAACCAGGCAAAGCAGAGATTCTGTGCATACGACATAAACTGTGCTATGAATATAAAATATTAAATAATATTATATTAATACTTAATTTTATTATCCATTAAACTCTAGTTTTCAAAAATCTGACCTGGAAAGGAATCTTTCTTTGAATTAAGAGTACATAAATTTATTTCCAGTATTTAAAAAAATATAATAAATTGCATCATGTACACAAAAAAAATTGTAATTTTAATTCAAATTTACCAATTAAAATCCATTGATTAAAATTCCAGTTAGAGCTTGATAATACTTAAATTTTACATTTTCCTTTATGAGATAAGTAGATTTAACAGTTATTCAACAATTTTAAAACCATGAAACAAATTTGTTATGTTAGAAACTGCTGTGTTTCCACAGTTTGCAATTATTAAAATAATTTTTTGATTGTGATAATTAAAACATATAAGAACATATAAATAATATAAATAAAACATAGAAAAAAAATGTTTTTTTCATAATACATTCATAGAAAATATCATAAAAAAAACTTACTAAGTGTTTTCTAGACATTGAAAAAATTCCATAAGGCTTATTTACAAACAATGGTTTTAGGCTTACAATTTCGTCTGTTGTTGGGTGTACACCACTGCCTAACTAAAAGCACAAAGAAAAATAATAAAATAATCCATAATTTTATAATTAAACAATGTTAAAAATTTAAATTCAGTAACAAAATAATGTCATAATAACAATATAATAATGTTGACAACAAAATTCAAATTGTTTAAAAAAAATCAGTATCTTTTTAAAAAATAAAAATTAATATTCAGGAAGATGATTAATTAATTTTTTGAAACTATTTCAAGGATCTGTAAAAGAGAGAAGGAGGCTAGTGTAGAAAAGAGGGTATGTTATTTATGATTCAAAATTTACCTGTAAGTTTTAGCAAATAGGCAAAACTATGTTATTTTCAGTTGTGTAGAAACACAGTTGATATTTTAGTTAATTAAAAACAAATTTTCCTTTTTGAAAAGTTAACTTTGCTACTTAAAAGCTACTTTACTATTTATATTCATCATTTTCATAATGCTTTAAATGTAATTTCCTATTACATATTTTCAGAGTAGTATTGAGTAGCTTTTTCATAATTAATGGATAATGAGCTTAACCAAAAAAATTTTTCATTTGGGTGCAATTCTGATTTTTTTTCTACTTTGTGGAAGAAAAAAAAATTTTTTTTCATCATGTTCAGGTGTTGCAGCGGATTGAACTTTGAGAGCTGGCGGGCTGCAGGTTGAGCAACCCTATTAAACAAAATTTTACTACATATACATAAATTCTCAAATTCAGCATTTTCTTTTTAAAAAAATGATTGGGTACACATAGTTAAAAAACAAATACACATAATTAAAAAGCATATATTTTAATATTAGATCATATCTTTTGGTATTGCTAATGTGTCATATTAAATTATAATAATTAAAAGAGAATTTTAAGAAAAGAAAATTTTGCATGAGAAAAAAAATTGAGAAAAATATAATGAGACTTTGATCATGAAATAAAACAAAATTTTCCTTCAATTTTATAGAAAAAATTTGTTTTGAAAAATCCTGAAAAATTGAGAATTTTGAAATTTTATATAGCAAATTTTTTATTAAAGGAAATTGCTTTTTCGGTTAATAAAATACATATAATACAACATTGAGAATTGGAATAAATACAATTACTAATTATAACAAGTGCAATATATAAAATAAATGTAATTTACAGCTTTCAAAGTAATAAATAACTGCCAGTTTTTTGAAGTTAAAGCAGAAATGTTGAAGATAAAGAGTAGTACAATTTTTTTTAGAATTAAATGATAAAATATTTTAGGTTATTAAAATAAAATGAACATGGAAAACCCATTTAAAATTTATTTTAATGTAAAGCAATTATTTTAATAAGTAAAAACTATAGTATTACCTTATAAAACAAAGCTTGACAATTCTCCTTGAGATGTATGTCTTTGATGTTATTAACGTGTGCTTGCAAATGTCGAAATACAGGTCTATAATTATAAAGTTTTTTACGTTGATAAGTAATTGCAAAATCTAATTTTTGCTGTAAGCTCCAGAAATGAGATGAAAGAGTCTGTCTTGGAAATAAATATCTAAAAAAAAATATTTAAAAAAATACGAGTTTAACAACCTAAGAAACATTTGAGCACTACATATCAAAATCATCCAAGTTACAAAAAATGAACTTAGAAGAAAGAAATATTTCTACAACCATAAAAAAAAATTGTCAATGAGCACTGCTATAAAATTCTGGAAAAATTTTGAATTTGGGGAGATTTTGAGAAAAAAAGGTCTTTCTTTTTTTATGCAGAAAGCAACTAAAAATTGCAATAACCAAAGTGTATAAATTTGCAGCACATTAAAAAATCATTTAAAAAAATAATAAAGGCTCTGAGGTTGCAAAAAAATGTCATTATAAAACAATCTTACATCACAGGTAAAATCACATAGTTAGCAAATGGGAGTGCAGCAAGTAATAAAACAGGTGCAACTTTTTTCAGATCTTTAGGAACCTAAAAGAAAATAAACTTCATATATAAAACAAAACAGCCTAAAAATAATATCAATACAAAATTTTAAAAGAAAAATTATTGCAAATGGAAAAAATCCAATATATACAAGGACAAATTAAACTACCTCCCAAAATTATGCGAGATGAAAATAACAATAGAAGTGGGTGGTATGATGTAAAAGAATAACTAATATATTTATCTATTCTAAAATAGCAGAACTCAGGCTTAGTCAATTTTTTTCAGTTACTTGTTTTTTCTAAGTTGTAACATTTGTACTATAAATATCTGTTCAAAAGTAACAGATCTCATCCTTGGCCTATTTTATCAATTGCTTTTTCTTGTTGTATGTTATAGCAAATGCAAAATAATATAAATATTTAATATAAACATCGGTTCCAAAGTAATAAATGCCTTTAGCTTTAGATCAGATATTTAAAGCCTACATACTTCGAAACAGACATTTATAGAGAAGCTTGGAATTTGGCCTATTTTATCAGGTGCTTATCTTTCATTGATTATAATATGTAATGCTAAAAAAGTAATATAAAATATAAATATTTATTTCAAAGTAACAGATCTTCTCTTTGACCTATTTTTTGAAATGCTTCTTCATACTGAGATGAAGCATGTTAAAGCTAATATGATTTAAAACAATATCTAATATAGATATTAGATATTGTTGAAATAGATGCCTATATGATAGATGCCAAAGAAATAGATGCCTATTACTTTAAAAGAGATATTTATAAAATACATACTTTGAAACAAATATTTAAAAGATATCTCAGTCTTGCTATATATATATATATATATATATATATATATATATATATATATATATATGTCAGGTATATATGCCGAGCTACTTCAAACTACACCATAATGTGATGATGTTGGTTACCATATTAATTCAATCACTATGATTAGTAACAATAACAATAATATTTATTCTTCAATATTAACAAGAGTCACGTAGACTCTAACCACTTAGGTTTGAATCACAAAGATTCCAAGTTTTACCTAAAGACAAACAGTTAGTTTCACGGAGAAACAACTTCAACTAAGTACTCTTCATTTACATCTAGAATGTTCAAAAACACTTTGTTAAGGCAAGCGCCATCTGGCGTGATAACTCAGAGGCTGTTATCTCACTTCTTACATATATATATATATGTTTCCGACTCTCAGACTTGGCATGTTTTTAATCAATTATTTCTTTAAATTGATTTTTCCTTTTACTTGAGACTTCATAAAAATACTATTCGAAAAAATTAATAGAAAAAGTTTTTAGACAGCACAATCAAACTGCAACAGGTGGTTAAAATTTTGAAACAAGCATCATACCACTTTTCAATTAGATACAATTATGTAATAAATCTAATACAACTGGTATAAAAAAATATTATTCATCACAAGACAATAGTGAATTATTTGCAGAACACAGGAATATTGCATATTATGGCAGAGAGTCTAGTCTGTAGATCTGACATCGTCCAGGCACAATTTTAGTTACTACTTAACTAAATAGGAAATAAACCCAGGAAAAATGACTGAGAAATATTTCATTACATTGGACTTAATTTTAAAAAATTTACAACATACACTTAGAATAAACAAGTTTAACTAAAATGCTAGAATATATTCATAGACTGCCACAAAATTTGCAAATAAAATTTAAATAATTTTATAATTTTTTTAAAATGTTGCTTTTTAATTTAAATTGTACTAATAAACAATTTTACCTGAAAATAAACTTCAAGTTCTTTTCTGTGCAAGTCTCTCACTGATTTGCCTGCACTTAATGATGATGAAATTCTTATATATTCTTTTATATCACTGTACAAAGTTTTGGTCCCTAAAAGTAGATACAAATATATAACTCTTTTATGTAATTATGTGTTTACTTGATCATTACATTTCACAAGTTAAAATTTATAATATAAGTAGTATAGTAGAGTGGCAAAGAGATACAAATAAATTTTCAAAAATTTTTTTTTAAATTCTTTAATGTGTTTTGACAATTTTGCTTTATGATAACTAAACAAATAACTTTGTTTAGTAAACATAAAACAAAATTGTCAAAACACACTAAAGAATTTTACATTTATCCAGGCAGAAGAAAGTATGTTTATAGTAAAATTATCCTTACCAAAATAAAATGAAAAATTGTTGCCTATTTTTATCTTTCTCGTACAAGCTTTATAATAAAAATTCTAATTGTGTCTTATAGAGACTACTTTTCAAGATATGAATTGAATATTTAAATATTACTACAAGATTACTTTTTCAATCTGTGAAAAAGGCTGTGGAAGTTAGAAATTATACATATATGTAAAAAAACTAGTCTACAGTAAACAAAAATGAAAAAACTATTCTGAGTACAAGGTCAAAAGGAAGAACCATGTTTATCTGAAGCAATTGAAACCAGATCTACCTTGGGATAATCAAAATATTAGGATTATATAGATAGTTTAGATTACATAGAGGTGATTTCATCATTTATTAATCTCATATTTGCAAACTCTAAAAGCATATAACTCAGGTAAAAAAATTCGAACAGTTCTAATAATTTTTGACACACTTAAAGAAATTTAAAATTTTTAAATATTAAAAACTGAATTATATAATTTTTAAGTTTGCAAATACAACATTCTGAAATGGTAAAATTGCCCATGCATAATTTTTCATCTATTTTCATCAATAAACTATAAAAATTTAATTTTTTTATATGCTATTTACATTTAATATTACCAGCTGTAAAATTTTTTTGTCAAATAGGTATAAAGATGTTTCATTTTAAAATTCAGTTGAACTATTGTCCCAGATAGCAATATTTTTTTCTATATTCTTTTATTTATTAATTTATTATTCTTTTCTTTAAAAAAATAAGTAAATTGTACAAAACAGCACATAATTATAAAGTTTAAGTTAATTTCATTGATTTTTAAAACTGATTACATTTATTTATCAAGCTCTTCAAGCTTTATAAATTTCTATCCAGTTTTCATTTTCAATATGATATACCTACACAAATGCTGAGTACGATATGTGCAGATAATACAACCTGCTTCCTTCATAAGAAAAAAAACGGCCCTTTGCAAAACATTAAGGCATTTCATCATGATTAATAAAAAATCATGTTTAATTTTAACAGAGTGCATATTAAACATTGAATCTTTTTTTATTTCAATCAGTTTTTTTTTTTTTTTGTTTTTTTTTAAATTGCGTTTAACGATTTGACAAAAGGAATAGACAATACTAGATGTTATCTAACGAAATTGCAACTAAAATTCTCAATATCCCTAATAATAAAGAGGTCAATATAATTATTTAACTTTTGTAAACTATTTACCGTATAAATAAAGTCAGTTATTATTTTTTTATCAAATGTAAAACATTAATAAATTGCAAAGACAGAGAACCAACTGGTCAAATGAAAAGTAAATTAATTTACATCAGGAAACATTTTCAAAAATAAATTATTCTTGACAGAACAAGTCTTTATTTCCAAGTAGAAATTCAATAATTTAAAAAATTACTTGTATTGAAATAAATGTGTATAAAATTAAATTGTTATAATTGAAATATATTTAAAGATAATAAAACAGCAAATTATATTGCATACTACAAGGAGCATATTAAAATATGAAAATAATATGAAATGAAAAATAAAAAATATAATTTGAAAGTTACATTAAAACTCTTCATTTAGACTCTTAAAAGAGAGATTTTGTCTCTTAATTTATTAAACTTATTTCTTGATTCTATGAATAAAACATTTATTATCTAAGAAATTTGATATCAATGATTCATATCACAGCCTTAAGTATAATATATTAGTTAATAGAGTACTGTGTAAATAATATATTTTTTAGATAAATCGGTGATTTAAAAAAAATCATGCGATTCAAATCAATGATTCTTTTTTAATTAAATATTTTAAAATCATTCCAACCCTGCTTTTATATTTCTTGACATTTTCCGCAGCAGTTCTTACCGATTGCCCACCACACACACTCTCAAATCGGAAACAGCTGAAATTTTTAATGCAATTAATTTTAATGATATAAAAGTTTAAAGTTGACAAAAACTTTCATGTTATTTTAAAAATTACACTCCTGATATAAAGGAACATTAACTGAAATGAAATACACATTTGGAAATGTAAAATATAATAACTGGTATGAATTATATATCCAAGGAATGGTAAAAATACATTCAAGATTTAGCAAAGAAAAACTTGTAATAAAGCTATTAATCAGTCCAAACTTTTTGGGGGTCCTAGGTGGTCGCTCAGCTCACCTACCCCTAAGCAAAGGCCAAATTAAACAACACCAGCAATAATAAAAATAAACAGGCGAAGCAACAAAATTTATGATTTATCAAACCAAAGCATTCAACATTACTGACAAAACATTTGTTAACTAAGATAAAAGTTAACTAAGATAAGAATTGTTAACCAAGCAGTCATGCACTACACAGAGTATTTTTTTATTTTGAAGGTTTGACTGTATTAAGGCGAATAAAAAATTACAAATAAGAAACAAACAAAAATTATGCACGTATGTTAAAAAATAAAAAAAAAGCTGTTTACTGACCAATACTCTTCAAGACATTCAAACAAACACAAACATATTAAACATATATGCAAAGAAAAAAGGGGCTTATTATCAACCAAAATAAAACTAACATTTTAAAAATGAATCCTAAACAATTAAATGACATATTCTTAGAAAATAACAAACTAGAGGAGGCAAACAGTTTTACGAATCTTGGAAGTGTAATTTACAACAAAGAAGGTACTGATGAAGATAAACTAAATAGATTAAACAAAGCCTGAAGCAGTTACGCTATTCTCAATAAATTCTGTAAAAACATAAAAAATTCAACAAAAATTTTTATTTTCAATACAGTGTGAAATATGTCCTAGTCTATGGGTCTGAGACATGGTACTACAATAAAAATAACATGAAAAAACTTCAAGTACTTATTAACAACAGTTTAAGAATAATCTTACATATCAAGTGAAAATTTGTAACACAGAAATACTTAGAAAAGCAAAACAGAAACCGATTGAACAGGAAATTAAAAAACGTTAATGGAAATGGATTGGCAATGCTTTTCGTAAACTTGAAAAAATTAAAGTAAAACAAGTTTTGGATTGGAACGCTCATGGCAACAGAAAAGGAGGAAGACTTAAAAAATACTTGGTGCAGGGAGATATTAAATGAATTGATAACAATAGTAAAGACATAGAGAGAGGCAAAATATCTGGGAACAAATAGAATGAGATGGAGAGCTATAATAGAAGCCCTATGCTCAGGGTAAAAAGGAATATATATGTATGTAAAAAGAAAAACTTCAGAATCAATCTAAAAGAAGAGCTTAAAAGAATTATTCCAGTTAATGAAGTTCAAATAATCAAGGTTGTACTATATTCTAAGCCTATTTTCTAATAAACAGCAAAATTAAACTTCTTTAATTATTCATTATAAATTAAAATAAATAATAGTGTCAGAAAGAAGCTACTTCATTTTAATAGTTCATGACCATATTCAAATCATCACAACACATTATTATCATATTATATAGCATTAAGAGACAATTTAATAAGACAAGGAACAAATATTACCAACAGAAAAAACCTGATAAATTTTAAAGGCATGAGGAAATTTTGTTTCAAGTATTTTCTCGTATCCTTGAACAAAAGCAAAACACTTCTGTACCAAAAATTCTTTAACGCCGGTAAGTGGCTTGACATAACGACTGCCTGGCGTGACTTTTTTGCAGTAGTATCTGAAAGCAAATAAAATTTAAAAAATAGTAAAACCATTATAAACAATAATTGCAAAAAATATTGGTGTTCTAGAACTAGATATTGACAAAAATTAGAATATACAAGAATGCTCAAATGTTGCAAATTATTATGAATTATTTGAAAATTAAATTAGCAAAATTTTTCAGAATAAAAGAAATGAAGAACTAAGTACAATTTCGTTTTACTCTAAATTTATTCCAATGTGATGTTTTTGTAATTTTAGACAAGCCAATAAACAACATTCCAGAACTATACTCGAATATTATGTAGGTGAATACTAATATTTGTATTATAAATTTTAACTCTTCTATAGAAACTCAGAATCCACCTTTGTAAGCTGTGCAAACTATGAGGATCAATTTGGCCACATGAATACTATCTTATTAGAGTAGATAAAAAGTGGAGGACAGACTTCTTATTTACAAGTTTTCTTATGTTTATTCAAATCACTTTCACTCTTATCCATTTATTTCATAGTTGAGTGGAAAAGATTTCTGTATGAATACGTGAAGCAAAAAAAAAAAAAAAAAAGCCGAATTTTGGTAATCAGCAGACAATGGCACGTGAGATAAAAAAATAAAAAAAAATATGCAAGCGGATTAACTTGAAGGGTATGAAAATTTCAGTTCTGAAGGTACTAGCCAGATTAAACTATTTTTACTAAGACTACTTTCACAAAAAATGTGAACACTTTTTTAAAATTTTAACAAAACTTCTGGATGGTCAAAACCATGGAGAAAAAAATTTAGAAACTGAAAATTATAAAATGACATAAATTATTATAATCTAGAGCAAATTTGGGAAGCTTGTTTAACACTCTTCACTCTTTAACTTCTTCAGCATCCGAGTCCATGTCACTGAAGCAAGCTTCATTGATATGAACTCAGAATTCTACTTACTTTAATAACACAAGTTTCATTAGTTCATTTAGGAGATCTAGGTTTAATTACATGAAGTGTTTCCTTATATCTTCTATTCCAAGTTAAAGAATTTTTTCATTGGTAGGAAAATTCAAAACATGCAGAGGTGATAACCAATTTGATGACATAAATAGTGCATGTTTCATTAATCTTCCTCTTAAAGTTTTAAACTATTAACAGGACTGGATTAAGAACCTGGGAGGCCCCAAGCACTTAGATTTTGATACTCCTTAAATGTAATTAAGAATATCAACATAAATAAATAAAAAATATTTTTCTTAAATAAAATTAGTGTAAAATTAAAATTATAATTTAAATAATTAATAAATTTATATAATTCATTTAAGTGATTTATTTTTACATGTTATTTAAGTAAAAATAAATAAATGTATATAACTTCAAAATGTAAGGCTTTTGTGAAGGATTTAATGGAAATCAAAATTTTTCTATTAACTCTTTAAATGGTTTTCAACGCTCACCACATATTTTGTGATCTTAGAGACAAACTGAAATAATTTTGACAATTCTGGTATTTTATTTTTAAAAAAGATTCTTGATCCACTAACAATTTAAATTTTTTTTTCTCAATTTAATTCTATGGAATATAACCCAATTTTTTATTCAAACTTTCCATAATGTGTTCCTTTATGTCTTCCAATGTTTGTTTTTTTTTTTAATTTTTGCTAAAATTAAGTGAAACAAATATTTTTATTGTAGAGGAAAACAAACAAAATTTATTACCATTTTATCGGCAAATAGGCTGAAATGCAAGTATTTTAAAATGGTTGTAATAAGTGACAGACTACATGCAAATGATAGGAAATTTAATTATAATCAATAAAAAAAGTTCTCTTTCTTCACCCTAATAAAAGATTTTAAATCAATTAAACTTAAAAAATATTTGTTACCAACCAATTCTACTGATACAGACTAATTTTTAAATTAATTAATAGATATAATAATTTAACCATTTAATTAGTATTTTTTATTGTCTTTAGGATTTTTTAAATGCTTAAATTATCTAATATAATTTTGATGGGTTTTATATTGCTCTCAATTATGATTTTGAAGATATATTAGAAATGTTTTAATTTAATACATAAGTTAATGCATTTATAAAAAAAATGTTTCACATATTTAACTGAAAATGGTTAGTAATATTCCTTTTAACAGTGCATTCCTCTATTACAATTACAACTATTTTTTTTTTTATTTGTTTCCTACGCTTTATATTATATTTAAAGAAAACATAAGAATTCAGAAATCCTCTCTATTAAAGTAATTTAAAAAATTATTAAATATCAAATATTTAAAATATAAAATTATTAATGTAAAAGTTATTCAAGTATAGAGAAAATATCAGCTTGGTAAACTAGTTCTAATTTTCAGCAACCCTTTCTCAGTTTATACTAAACAGGTTCAATTATATTCAAAATATTGTTTTCATGCATATTGTAAATTTGAAAATAATGTAGAATTTGAAATCGTTTTTTCAAAGCAATACAATTATAAATTTAATCCTGAAAATAGTAATACAAAAATGCTACAGCTGATAAATTCAATATTTTTTTAAATATAAAAGCTTAAAAAATTGCGCACTAAACGCAAGAATTTTTTTAATTTTTTAAAAAAAATTTATTTAATTATTATTTCTGAGAAAGGGTGCGAGCAAAATAAAAAAGTGAATACCCTGAATAACTTTTCATTTAAATAGTCAGATTTTTACTCACTAGGACTCAATACGAATGGGTTCGAGGGAAAAATTTTAAATGTGCTAATTTAATAATACAGACGATATTTTAATGATACAATGAATTACGAAATCTGACACAAAAACTTACTTTCACTGAATAAACATATATTTTTTTCAGCGGATTTGGAATTCTGACCCTTAAAATATAGATGTTATTGAGTCACAAATTGGAAAATAAGGTCGAAATAGTTTAGGCAGAAGGACAGTCAAAAGTTTGGACTCCTTAATGCTAATTTCACTTTTTGCACATTTTGCTAAACCTCGAAAAAAAAAATTGAAACAAATCAAACGATTTTTTTACACAATTATAAAATTCATTAATCTAAAGGCAAAATTTTTTTATTTTATCTAATAGTAGTCAAAAAAATTTCTGCATTGTAATGTACACAAATGTTTACACCATTTTAAACGAAATAGATCAAATAGTTTTAAAGTTAATAGATTTTTAAAAAAGTCCTATATTTAAAACTTGATTTCTCGAGAACTATTTCAATAATTTCATTTACATTTTGTTTTGTTTTTTTTTTATTTAAAACTACATACTTAAAAATTTAATACCTTACAATTCAAATTCTCTTAGAAAAAGCAAATTATAATTATTCTTATTTTACATGGAATTACATTATTTATAATCATTTAATTAATTTTATAACTGTGAGCAAAAACTTTTTGATTAGCTTATCCAGTTTTCGAGCTTCACTTCTAGCATATTTTAAAGTTATCACTTCTAGCAAATTGCGAAATATGCTAGAAGTGAAATAAACGTTTAGAGGTCCAAACTTTTAATCGCTCTCTGGCATATATTATTGGTACCATATTTTGATTGCAACTACCTCGCCCTTCCCCCGTATTTCGAGGATCAGTATTTCAAATCTGTTGAAAATAAATATGTCGATTCTGAGAAAATACTTTGTTGTATCTGATTTCACAACCTAAAATATCATCAGCATTAATTATCATATTTAAGATTAAGCCTTAGAACTATTAAGTACTTTTAAATCAGTTCATTAGATTAGATCAAAAGTAATTCTAAGTGTTCACTTTTTTGCGCACAGCGTGCCAAATTTGGCCATTTTAACACGAGCTAGAGTAGAACACACAAATCCTCTTAAATACAAATTATTCATTTCGTCTAAAATAAAATTAAACTCATATTATATTATAAAATATGTTGACTTTACTCTACACTAATTTTGAAGCTGATGAAATTCTTCCATTGATAATCATACGTAATTCGTATTTGAAATTATTTATTTAAAATCAATTAATTTAAGTGAGTTACCCTATGATAAAGAAGAATCCCATAATATTGTAGCAACATTTTCAATTATCTTTAAATGGGCGGGGGAAACACAAGCTAACCTAACTTATATAAATTGTTACTTTATATGTCAGTCGTATAGTCTTTGTAAAATCCCTGGAAGATTCTTGCTTTTTTTGTCCAGCCTCGTTGAATTATTAAAACTTAAAGAAGATGAGGAGTACTTTTCAATCAAGATAAAGTCGGATTTTAAAATAAAATCTCTTTAAATTTAAAAAGTTCAATTTGCAAGTGTAAGGGAAAGTTGTTACTGATGTTGCCCCAATCATGTATAATTGGCTTAAAATTATATGTAAATCTAGGAAACTTTCTTCTATTATCCTTCTCACTTTTCAGTAGCAGAAGTTACCACCAAGAAGGGCAATTTAAAAATTCCATCCTTATCTTCAACATTTTATCGAGAAAAAGTATTTTTTGCTGAAATAAGGCAAAAGTATAGGAGGCAATTAGTGGTCCCAAAGATGTTTCAGAGATTAAAAGAATGCTTTGACACATCAATGTAGTAAATTAATTTGTTACACTTGTTTACACAAAGCTTTTTCTCTGCTCTAGTTTTGTATTTCAGGCCTCAGCTATCCACCGTGTTTCATATCTCGACAATGTAGGTGGGCCTTTAGGTCCTTAGCATTTGTCATTTGGTGATGAAATACTGGCAATACACAACTTTATTTCTTTTCTGTGGGGTTGAAATAAATATAATACGATAGTAATTTAGTTTAAACCATGATCTTGAATAAGAACTTAGAATCAAATTAAAATTGTAAATATATATATATATATATATTTCTCGAATAAATTTGTTTCATTGGTGCTTTGTTGTGTCCCCTTAATCTCTGGCGCCCTAAGCATATGCTTAGTGATCGATCCGGCCCTGACTATTAATCACTATTTTATATTTTTCTACAGCTGACTCTGAAGAAAGTATGGTAATTTGAAACACAAGAGGAAATTATTTTACAACACGAAACAGCTCTAAATACTTTCAGACCAATGCGAGCAGGAGGCATGTGAAAAATTTTACCCTTTGCGACAACACCTAAC
Organism: Parasteatoda lunata; assembly: GCA_949128135.1. Classification (NCBI taxonomy): domain Eukaryota; kingdom Metazoa; phylum Arthropoda; class Arachnida; order Araneae; family Theridiidae; genus Parasteatoda; species Parasteatoda lunata. Next base: position 63,671,360 of record OX421979.1, on the reverse strand, counting down.
TACCCCTAAGAAAACCACTGAATAAATTTCCCTTTTTATACATTTTTGTAACTTACAAATTTTTCGGTGCCTAGGCAAAGATATTTGACACAAAAAGGTACTAATGCCAAAACATCCTCCTTAGGTGATTTGAGAATGTGATGTGATTGCTAACACGATCTACCTTCCAAATAAAACTGTGATAGCACAGTGTGGGCGTGTGCATTCTCTTTAAAATTATCAAAAGTTGTGAATCTTAGAAGATTGCAAATAGCTCATATCTAACACAACATGAACAACAAAACTTTTATTTAAAAGTGGAAACTTAATAATTATGTCATTATTCAATTTAAACATAATAGATTTTACATTCGATTAAGGTTTTGATCTTTTGATAAATAACTATTCTATGCATACTTTTATAATTTTATGCTTTTTTTAATAAAAAACATGGGGATATCTCTCTATCATGATATGCAGTGCCAACTGCAATCGCCAAGGTGCCAAATAGATTGTAAACGTTAAAATTTAAAAAAAAAAAAAAAAAAAAAAAAAAAAAGATTATGTTTACCTTTGGGTGCTACAAGTTATACATTTCAAGTTGGTCCCTTTCTGCGATGTTTTGCCCGGAAGTTGCCAAGACTTGCCGATTATTTTGCCACAGATCACGATACAGAAATATCCCCAAAAACATATTAAATGTTACTTAATTTATTTAAAGACTTGAAAAGAATAACATAATTTTGTAACATTACATCGTTAATTTTGGAAAAATAAGTTAACAAAATAATCAATAAAAATGCAAATATAAATAAATTTTAGGTATTTAATTTATTTAAAATATATTTCAACAGTGACTTATAAAGAATAGCATAATTATGTAACATTAAATCATTAATTTTGGAAAGAAAACAACAAAATGATCAATAAAAACGTAAATATTAATATATGTTAGGTATTTCATTTATTTAAAATATATTTCAACAGAGACTTAAAAAGAATAGCATAATTTTGTAACATTAAATTAGGAAAGAAAACAAAATAATCCTTAAAAAAGCAAAAAATAATTTTTTCAAAAAGAAAACAATACCGTGATGTTATTATATGTCGCATCCTGAAATTAGTACAAAACAAAGGAGTCAGTTTCTTTAAAATATCAATAGAATAGCTTGGCTAGTACATTAATTAATCAAACAATGTTAGTCTCTTTCTGTGTAGTTAGTCCTTTGCTGACTTCTTTGATCACGATTAATTCCAGCAATTCCAGACTTCTTGATTATTCCAGCAATAAATTTATCAATTAAATATAAATTGATTGATTGCTAAAAATCCAAAACATTTACTTATACTGCCAAAGAAGACTGGCATTTGTCATTAAATTTCACTGAGTAGCAGGTTCAAGTTTGAAATCAATCTCCTTATTAGTATTTGTTTTACGTCCCGCAGTGGACTGATCGTCAAGACACGGTTCCCAGCAGATCACCGAAGTCAAGCATCACTGGCTGCGGTCAGTGTGCGGGTGGGTGACCACTTGGATCAGTCTGCGCAGGGACCGAGGGTGTGCGGTATTGGTCCTCGTTAAACTGTTCTACCGTAAAGTGCTCGACTTCGCGTGCAGGTCGTTGGGCTACCGAAGCAGGGGTGCCATCCCCTCTGCAGAGGATCAAAATTGTGATGGCATGTCTTCGGATCATCCTCAGGGATGTTTCCCAGACCGTCGCCAATAGCCCATTGCGCAGCTCTAGTGCGACGTAAATTAACTACATCTACATCTACAGTATTTGTTTTACATAACTAGAAATAAAATAAAATAAAAAATAAGTATAGATATGTTTCTGCCTCATTTAAATTCTAATTACTCTAAAATTAATGCGACTGCTTAACTGCCTCAAAACTAAAATTAAATTTTGGTTGGGCAAACATATTCAGCTGAAATTCGAGTTTAAAATTCACAATCATTTGTTCTAAACATCCGAAATAAATGATTTATCTATTTCATTTAATATTCAGTGATTTCTACTAGAAATTTTGCATGTTTAATGTAATGTTAAATTAATTTAATGTTTTTTTCACCAGTATATGGCAGCAATAGGTATATAAACAAGATCACCGTGTTCAATTGATTTTGTGCGGAACTTAGCCCTGCCCAGTATTTAATTATTTTCTTACTTAGAGAAATTTTACAATTTATTAGTTTCTTTATACACAAATGAATCTCATATAAGTGTTCAGTTTAAATTTAACTTTAATTCTTTATACTCAGAATCTTATTCTTTATTACCGTGTAAGCAAAGTGCCTGGAGCAAATTTGACATTTTCACAGAACTTGTCATTGATTTGTCTTAAACACAAAGAAAAATGTCTCAAATGCCTGGTAACGAAATAAGAATCAAAACTGTTTACAATGGTGGCGTAATGATAACTTATATAGAATATACAGTCACTCTTGAGGACTTCTGTAAAGAAATGAGAGAAATATGCAAGTTTAGTAACGATCAAGTATTTACCATTAAATGGATTGATGAAGAAGGAGATCCGTGTACAATATCTTCACAGGCCGAACTAGATGAAGCTCTTCGTCTGTATGATGTAAATAAAGATTCTGAATTAACTGTACATGTATTTCCTAGTGTACCTCCCTTACCAGGAATGCCCTGTATCGGCGAAGATAAAAGTATTTATCGTCGTGGTGCCCACCGTTGGAGAAAACTTTATAAAGTCAATGGCCATTTATTTCAGGCAAAACGTTTCAACCGCAGGGCTTATTGTGCGTTTTGTGTAGATCGAATTTGGGGTTTGGGACGACAAGGTTTCAAATGTGTCAATTGTAAGCTCTTGGTCCATAAAAAATGCCACAAACTAATCAAGCTGCAGTGCCTCGTGGGATTAGAATCTGGTGGTAATGCTGCCAATCGTATGAGTAAATCCGATAAAATATCGTCAAACGGTGAATTAAATGAAAGTGGAAGTCAACTCTCGAGAACTGGAACACCAGCAGCTAAGAAAAGGCAAAACCAGATAATGGAACTAAGAGAAAGTCTGTCACAAAATGAGCAAGTGTCTGTTCAAGATATTGATCAGGCTTCCAACGACATGGCTTTGTCAGGCTCCAGGCAGTTTACCCTTCACGATTTCGATTTGTTGAGAGTGATTGGAAGAGGCTCTTATGCTAAAGTTTTAATGGTTGAGCTTAAAACCACAAAACAAATTTATGCCATGAAAATTATCAAGAAAGAGCTGGTTGCTATGGATGACGACATAGATTGGGTTCAAACGGAAAAACATGTTTTTGAAACAGCTTCCAACTACCCTTTTCTTGTTGGGTTACATTCTTGTTTCCAATCCCCAAGTAGGCTTTTCTTCATCATTGAATTTGTACGGGGAGGAGATTTGATGTTTCATATGCAACGTCAGCGCCGATTGCCAGAGGAACATGCAAGATTTTACTCAGCGGAAATATCCTTGGCATTGAATTTTCTTCATGAAAGAGGTATAATTTACAGGGATTTAAAGTTGGATAATGTTCTTTTGGATCATGAAGGGCATATTAAATTAACTGATTATGGAATGTGTAAGGAAGGCATTAGACCAGGAGATACAACTAGCACATTTTGCGGTACACCCAATTACATTGCTCCTGAAATTCTGCGGGGAGAAGATTACTCGTATGGAGTTGATTATTGGGCTTTAGGTGTTTTGCTCTATGAAATGCTTGCTGGGCGTTCACCTTTTGATATTGTTGGCGCTGCAGAGAATCCTGATCAAAATACAGAGGATTTTCTTTTTCAAGTTATATTGGAGAAAACCATACGTATTCCAAGATCTATCTCTGTTAAAGCCCAATCTGTTTTAAAAGGATTTTTGAATAAAAATCCTGTTGAGCGTCTAGGATGTCACCCCCAATCTGGTTTTTCAGACATCACCTCGCATGCCTTTTTCAAGAGCGTCGATTGGCAGCTGTTAGAAGCAAAGCAAGTGCCTCCTCCTTATAAGCCTAAATTAGAAACTGATCGAGATCTGGAACATTTTGATCCTCAATTCACTAGCGAGCCTGTGCTTCTTACCCCCGATGATTCGAGTGAAATTGAGAAAATTGATCAGAGTGAATTCGAAGGTTTTGAATATGTCAACCCATTGCTAATGTCTCTGGAAGATTGTGTTTAAATTATTAAAATTCTGATAAATTGACTTAACTAATAAGCAAGGTGAAACTGATATTTTTAGATATTTACGTTTTGTGTTTGTTGATTTACACTTGTATATTTTGGCATCAAATTGAGCTTTAAATGAAAAATCAAATGCTACGTATCCTATAAATAGCATAAAACATACTTTAAGTAATAATGGGAGCTATGTTTACATCTACATTAAATGTTTTGGTGCAAAGTAGTACCAGTATTAACCTATATTCACATATTTTAATCAAGTAGTGGTTTCTTGAAGGAAAAAACAAGTTCAATGTGGAAACTATAATCATTCACTTTTTTTTTTGTAGTTATGATAAAATAATCTGTGATTCAAATATCCATGTTTGATACAGTATGTATTGAATAAAATTGTATTTGTCATTTTCACTTAAGTTTTATATTATCTATGCCTATTTTGCATATTAAAATATGTACATGCTGCTATTGTTTATATGGATCTTTAAAACTATTGTTATATGTATATTTTAGATTGAATTACAATTTATATTGCTGTTGACTACATTCCAATTTTTATGCTCTTGCTTTAGTTTATAGGTTTTACTTTTCAACCTTATGATAAAGTTAAACTCACAGTATTCAACCTTTTTTACTGTAGGCAGAATTTTGTATAAGTAACATAGTTTGAAATTAAATTTGAAAATAGTAGATTGTTAAATTCTGAGAAAGTGAATTATAAAAATATAAACTAATGAAGTAGCTTGTTTTACAATATTTCAAGTATAAATATAAATTTTAGTATTAGATGCTCTAATAACATTTAGGAATTGTTTTTTTATGATCTACTTATCAAAACTAAGATATGTCACCTTCCTACCTCAAAAAATATAACAAAGTTTGCATTAAAATCTTAACAAAGCAGAAATTTTACAAATATTGCTCATTGAAACTACATTTCTTTCGGGTGTGTGAATTTACCTCTTTCTAACATTACATACGGTGAAAAATAATACCTAACTTCCTTTAAATATCTCATATTTTCTGTGATTAATAAATCTTACCTACCTAATGGAATTCTATAGTAATAATCTGTTTGCCATTGACTTCTAAAACACATTTTGGTTTTAAAAAAACTTTCAAATGTGTGAAATTAAATCTGCAATAATTGCTTACTCATGCCAGAGATAACTGCAACCTTAAAACTTTATTTTAAAATAGCTCTCTCTGTTAAAATTATATATAAAAACAGCTTCCTGTCAAATTTTTATTCAGATTTAAAAGCACTAATTTAAATAAACATTTATTACAGCAGTTAAATTTTGATTAGTTTTCTTCCATAATTTTTTGTAAATAAGAGGAATCAATGCGATACTTGATATATATTTGAGATGCTTTTATACTGATGCTTCTATGTACTTAATGCTCCTGCTCATTACATGTTTCCCATACAGTATTGTAATTAAGTGATCCAAATATTTTGCATAAATCAGTGGTCTTAGTTCTTAATTGAAAAATGTTTGGTTTGACTAATTGATAATTTAAAATTCTTTGCTAGGTCAGACTGATGAGTTGAGTACTGTGAGTTTAATTTGGACATACATAACCAACAAATATACGTAACATTAAACTCATCATCTTATTTTTAAGTATGATTATTGAAATGGGAGTTTTACTAATAAACTGTAATAAATAAATCTGGACTTATTTTATGTTTACAATCAATTTCAAGAAACGTTATTTTAAGATTGCCTCAATACAATTGTCATCTTTTTCTTTTTTAAAAATTTTCTGACATTTTATTGCTAAAGCACTTAGTTGTCAAAGTATTGATTGTATATATATATATATCCCAAATTCTTATTTTTATAAGAATACATTTATGTTTTGAACCCCTAAAAAATAAGAATTAGTAATTTAATGTTTATATTTTTGATGTTAGTGCATAGATAATTCGTGATATTTACATATTTATACACAAAAAATGTAAAATGAAGTAATTTCTTAGAGGTCTTGTTTCTTAAATTGTTTAATGTTATATTCAGGATGTGAAAAATTATATTGATAATTTTTTACATCATGATTTGATTACATTATTTTTACAATGATTTTCTCAGAGAAGAAACTGTTCCTTATTATTTAAAATATCTACCATTAATTGATTGAAAATAGTGAACACTATTTGAAGTGCCTTAAAATTTCGCATTCTTAAGTGATATAAGTTAAATACTTCTGTGAATTTACATGTAATTTTAAATTTGTATTAAGTGGTTTTTTTTTGTGCGAATTTATATTACTTTTAAAAAAAATTTCTCCAAAATAAAATTATTCATTTTAGGTCTAAATCATATTAGTATAAAAAAGATACATTATTTATTTGATGAAAATACATTCGATTTTTACTTGTTCAATGTTACTATGTATGGAAAACTGAGAAGTATTATATAACATGGTTTACATTCTAACTCATTACCTATTATTTTATTTCTTCGTTTTTAATTTTGCATTTAATTTTCTTCTATATGATTGCAATAAAACTTTTTATGATTAATTTGAGTAAAATTTATTTAAGATACTACAATAAAAAATAAATAAAACTTGGTGAATGATTGTATCGATTGTAAATATGTGAAAATTTACCGAAGTTATTAATTTTTGTTTAATTAATTTAGGAAGCATTTTAAATTCATATAATATGAAATAATAATTGAGTCGCTGTACAAGTCTCTTTTACAAAAGAAAATATCTATATATATTAATAGCATATGATTAATACGATATCAATGAAATAGGCTTAAAAGTATAATTTTTTTGTGGATATACTGCCAAATAAGTAGATTAATTTTACAGATGTATTCTGACAACAAATTCAAAATCTAAAAAATGGACACTATGTATCATCTGTGTACATTTTTATCACTTATATTTGTGTTGCTTAAAAAAAGTTTCCATCTTTTCATTAGTCTGCTACTTATCACAGTATATGTGATAATGTTTTACATAAAAAATTATTTCATTGCTTAAGAAAACTTTTTCTTTCACTACTCAAGACCTTTTTAAAAATTTGACCTACTACTTCAAATATTTAACAAAAATTTATTTAAAATAGTAGAAAATGAAAGTTTTAGATGTCAAAAAAAAAGATATTAATAATAGATAAAGTTTAAGATAAGAAAATATTGAAATAAATCTCTGTAATTCCTGAAAATATTTCATTATTATGCTGCTTACAGTTAGATATAGCAATAGATGGTGTGTGAGTCAAAAAGTCTTTTAAAAAAAAGGATTAATTTTTTATTTAATGCTATTTAATGTTTTATTATTATTCAGTGTTGTTAATGTTTTTGATAAAAAATGAAAAGATAAAAAAAAAATTATCAGCTAATCTCACATATTTCCATTGTAACACTTTCACACAATTTTATCACTTTCAATAAACTGATAAAATATCAAAATAGATTAAACATAATCTTTATTTTGAAAAACAAAACTAAAAGAATTTACCAGATTATTTGCTAGAATAATGAAAACATTTAGATAAACTTGTTGATATACACTTTTTTTCCTAATTTTTGGATTAAGAAATGCAAATGATTCAATAGTTTGGGTCAAAACTGATTTATTTTTGATGCAACAGAAATATAGAAAAAGGAACAATACTCCAATAGCTTTTTCTTATTATAATGTTATTGTAATTTATATTAATATTTGTTACTTTTATAATTAGTTAGGTTTGACATTATTAGTCAAACTTTTTGAACAGAAAAGATAATTTTTCAGCATTTCTTTATAGGTGGAAGCATATTAAATGTCAAAAGATTTGAAGGATTCTATCAGTTGAATTTAAAAAGTTTTTTTTTTCCACAAAAAGTTTTTAAAAACTTTTTTAGGAAAGAAGTAGACCAAATTTGAATTATGAAAGACATATTAGTTGTACATTATTTATTTCGATTTCGCCAGCAGATATGTAAAACTTCAGTAGACACATGAAGAAGAAAACAAATTTTTTAAAAAAACTATTCCACAAAAAAATCATTTAAATACAGAACCAGAAATAAAGTAAAATCATAACACAAGAACTATGACAATGTAAGATAAAAAAAATATTTATTTACAAACAGTGAGGCACAAAAATCAGTAATTCTTGTAATGTTTCAACCTGGAAAACAGAGAATTATTTAGTAAAAAATCAACAAAATGTAAAAGTCATAAGTAGGAAATGGAGGAGGAGAAGGAGCAAAATATAATTAATTAGTTCAAAAAACTAAAAGGTTCAAAATTTGTTTTTATACATTCAAGATGGTTATAGTCATTTTAAATTACATACAATTTATTATTAAAAACTAAATTTATAATTTTAATAGAATTTTACATAAAACAAACATGAAATAAAATTATTATGGGGTAAATCATTACTTGACTACAATTTTACAAAAGTAGAACTTAAAGTAAACATTAATGATCTAGTTTTGCAATACTTTCAAGTACTTGTTTTCCTTTCATAGATGTTTCATTTGCATATACCAATTCCTAACTTTCAAAAGATTTTTTTTTTTTTTTTTGGTAGACAAAAATTTATAATAAAATTCTCACTATGGGAATTTCTCTTAATTCTTTAAAAAAAAAAAAAAAAAAAATAACTTGTATAAGTTTCTTTGAGTTATAACATTTTTGAAATATAGTATCTTAAAGACACTCCTTAATAAGTTATTGCTTGATAAAAAGATTAAAAATGCATAAATGGAAACACAAATGGAATTGCAACACAAATGGAAAAAATTAAATAGATTTTTTCATACACTATAAATAGTAGTCAAATTAACAGGGCTACAAATGAAATATTCTCCCAAAAATATTTCATATGGATCCTTATAATCAAACAAAGGAACTGCCGATTTAAGCTGACAGCAATACGTTTCCAGTTATGATTGACTAAATGGATAAAAACATAAATCAATTTTACTTTATGTTTTAAATTCATAATCATTAATTTTAAATCAATTTTTGGTAGTTGAAATAAATTCTTGAATAATATAAATTTTAAAAAATATATATATTTTAATAGATTTAAAAATGAAATAAATCCATAATTAGAGCTACTAAATATCAAATAATTTCTTTCTTAATACATTATCTAATCAGAATATCGAATTAGATTATCAGATTTAAAACTGGAAGAGAAGTAGTATTTTAAAATTTAGGTAAAAAGCACTTTTTTTTAAAGTTTTTATCCTCCATTTTTCATTTTTTTTAAATATTTTTTCCTACCCTTTTTTAAATATGTTTTCACTCCTTATAAAAATATTCTAGAGAATAAATTGTTCAGAACCCTTAATAGAACATTTTCTGCAAACTTAAGTTATTGCTTTGTTATTGAAGCACAACAGGTGAATTTTGGAAAACAGATTTCAAAAGAGGGAAAGATGATTCCTTATTTTTCATCAATGTGGAAGGAAAAGAAAATCTTTTGCTTTTAGTCTTGCTCTTTGTTTTATTAGGCAATTATTTTACTTTAAAAAGAAAAATAAATGACATTGACTTGCTAGCAGTATATCATTTTTATTTGAAATCTGGGACAATAAAGAATCTACAGTCCACTGCTTTGCTGGAGTGTTTCTGCTATTTGGGAGTCAAGGGTATAAGAAACCAAAAATTACTAATCCACATTTCGAATGGTAGTGGTGATAAAAGCCTGTAGACGCTGAAGTGTGAAAGAGCCTCAAAATATCCAATAAATTCTAAAATATTAAAAGAACGTTTAACTTCTCTACATATATTCTAACTGGAGGTATTCAAATTCTAAACACACACACACACATTTTGTCAGAGAGCTTCCTGGAATTTAACACCACACCACTGATTATAACAACTGATTATAACAACTGATTATAACAACTGATTATAACAACTAAATATACAATGAATTTATAACAGCTGATATACAGGCAAGATGCATCACTGTATTTATGATATAAGAAAATAAATCTAACAAAATAATACTATAAAAAAATTAAAATAAATATACTGATATTTAATGACAGTACATTTATTTCAATAATATTTTAAGGAACAGTTTTAAGAAAAATATTTTTTGTAATTCTGGTTTCCATATAATTTTATATATAAATTTAAAATGTGTAGAGAACACTGTATCAAATTACTTTATAACACAGCTTAAAAGAAATATACAAAAAAAAAAAAAAAAAAAAATGAAGTACAATACATACCTGTATAGCAATGCATTTCCTGTATTATTTCCCATTACCAAAAAACCACTGTTGGGTGAAATATCTAAGCTGTTTACATTTTTAATTCCTTTATAGTCTTCTCTGGCAGGGAAATTAGAAAAAACAGAAAGACTGGGGACATGAACCTGTTTAAAAGAAAATTAAGCAAATATATAAATCATTTAGATAAATTATTATGCAAATATATAAATTATTAAATTAATAAATAAATTATTTTGCATAAAAACAAGTATATAAGATATATACTTAGATATCTGTACATTAAATAATTAAAACTTTAAATAATAGTTATATATTGTAGTGATAGTTCTGTTTATATCCGTCAACTAAGATCTTGAATGAATACTCATTCTTCATACCAGGTAAAAAATAAATAACTATAAATAAATCTGTGTTATTTTAACACCATGAAATCATGTGATAATTGAAAGTCATATGCAGATACCATTAATAAAGCTTTAAAAATTATTCAATATTTTTTAATTCATTAATATTTGTTAGGCTTTATGGTAACTTAACAATTTTAGCTTACACGTAGGGGAGAGGGGGGCACATGTGAACATGGTATGTTTAAATACTATGATTTGAAATAAAAAAATTTTCAATAGATGACAGTTCTAGTCCTACTTCTCTGCCAAACTTTCAGAACAATGAGCCATTTTGTTATTCTATTCTGACAATTTCTTTGTATCAGCTGGTGTTGTATATACTTTTATCACTCGCTTCTTCAAGTGAAAACATAGTATAAATCAACTAATAAGCTAAAATTAACTATTGCAGACTATTATATGAACATTCAAGTATGTTTATCACAATTATTATTTTTTTTACTTAATTAACAATTCTTTATTTTTCAAGTTAGGTTTAAGAAAGATGATTGGGGCACTTGTGAACAAAACATCTGGGGCAGATGTGAACAGTTCACATGTGCCCCTACATAGTATTAAGATAATTATTCTCGTGATATTATAAGTTTAAAAAATATGTATGCATTTAAAATTATTATTATTTAATTTTCCATAATTAATTAATTAATTGTTAATTTTTTCTTTTAAAAATTTATGATTACTAATGGTCATTAGTAAATTAAAAATTTGCTAATGGTCAGGCAGAAAATGTTGACAATGATCTTAACAGTAGTGCCAACAGCACTTGTCCTACCCCAGAATCAATCCGACCATTTCACAAGGCCCAAGTAAGTGACTTAACAAAAACGCGAAAAGGAAAAATCACGCATATTAACTGATACACCTGAGAAAGATAGAATTGCTAAAACTAAAAATGAAAAGATAGAAAAAATTTTTAAAAAAAAGCATGAAAGAGTATCAGAGAAGAAAGAAAAAGGCCTATTACAACTCCTGAGGAACATGAAGTTGCGAGAAACCCAATTGACGAAATTAACCCAATAAATTCTCATAAACAAATAAACCCAATAAATTCACGTAGTAAGATACAACCCCTTCAGTATAATGTGTTTCTACATCTGTTATATAAAATATTTCTTTCTTTTAAATATGATGATTGCTTTGTGTTTTTAATCTTGTTCATATCTGCCCCAGGCATGTTCACATGTGCCCCCCTATAGGGGCACATGTGAACAATTGAAGTCATTTTTCTAAAATATCATAATGTAAAGAAATATTTTGTTGAAAAATCTCAAAAAATTCCATAAGACAAAGAAAAGACTATTTAAACATATGGACTTCTTTACTGTGAGAAATTGATGATGTTTTTTGAAAAATGAAGAAATAAAAAAATTTGTTTACATGTGCCCCCCTCTCCCCTACTTAGAAGTTCAACTTATCAAAATAAAGATTAACTATATTGAATATCCTTTGGCAAAGATGCTATTGTTCAAGGCCAACCCTGTCGTGCAATAGAAAAATCAACGTAAGTGATTAAAATTTTGAAATAGAGATATTTAGATATTTTTTTTATGATTAGCTGCAAATTGCAAAAAAAGTTTTCAAACATCAATATTTTTATCAGTTTTCTGAAATTTTATTTCAGCATTGATTGCATTAGTAAGGGAAAGAAAATAAGTTGTTAAATTGCTTTACTCGAAATTTATCAGAAAGCACGTTTTTTCAATATGATTTATAGAAAATATAGGGGGACTTCTAATCCAGAAAAAGCTTCTTTCAGTGAAATAACTTATTAAAACTCTACAAATTCAAATTCACAATATTGCTTACATATGCACTCTCCTTTTGCTCTAAAAATATCCAGCAATCTTGTTATTGTACATATAACCAGAGAAAACCCATACTAAACTTGCCATACAGTCAATCAAAGAAGAATATTTTCCTTTTACCAAATGAAAACAAATCAAAATGGCAATTTTTCCTAAGACTAAGTTTTCGCAGCACAATAATAAATAGCGATACATACAACACCAAAATAACTAGATAATCAGGGAAGTTAAAATGACACTTACATTGTTAGTCCAGATATTGTATACAATTATGAAATTTTATAAACAATTATACATTTATAATAAAATTCATAAACTAAATTACATAATTCAATTATTAAAAGTACATAAAAATATATAGAAGTTTAAAATATTTATAGATAATAATAGATAGAGGATTATAATCACTATTTTTTGATATTTTATAAATTTTATTAAGAAACATATAAATAGGAAAATTTACCAATCTAGTCGATCCAATTTTGTAAGAGGAACCTACAGCTAAGACTTCAGTTGTTACATTGAATTTAAGAGCTGTGATTTCTGTAGTTAAATTTTTTATAACTTTCACTGGACTTGGAGAAGATGTATTTAATGTTGAACAATCATAAATATTCACAATACCAGAATCTGACCTGTAATAATTTGAGTTTTTATTTTAAATGAATAGTTTAAAAGTAGAAATAAATGAATAATCATAAGCACAAAATGTTTAAGTATTATGAATTATTTTAAAGGTCGGTTATTTTATTACATTAGGTTGATTAACTACAATTAACGATAAATTATTATGATGATTTTATATATACACTTAAAATCACTTTATATGCTATAATATACACTTTTCATGAAATTATGTAATACTTAAAAAAGAATATTATGTATAAATTTATATATACCTATATAAAAAATAGAAAGAAATGAAAAGTTAACTAAAATATTTCTACATCTTTGTTTTCCTTAATTTTAAATATAAATTTTGCAGAATTATAAATGTTAATAAAATTCTCTAAAATGAAGTATTGAAATATTCATAAAAACTCTAAAACATTTATTATTTTTGAAAGTGAAATAAGTCCATTTTGAGCTAAAGTTATTTTTTCTTTTGTAATTTTAAAAATATTATATATATATTTTGCTTAGGCAGTATTTTTTACAAGTGTGATGAAAAGAAAGTAATGAGAAAACAAATCAATGAGTATAGAAATTAAAAAATAATGCAGTATAATAAAAAATTAAACTAAAATTTAAATAAACATTGGAAGGAATATTGAAAGGTTATAAACAATTCACAAATTTCACACAAATGCATCAACATATCAAGAAAAAAATTTTTTTAAAGCAAATACATTTTATTGGATATGCAACAAAACTTTAATGAATGTTATATAGATAAAAATCCATACCCTGTAGCTAAGAACTGATTGTTATGAGAAATATTAAGGGCTGTTCCAGTAATGCAACCTTCATCTGTAAATTTGAGAATACATTTTCTTGTATTTAAATCCCAAATGTAAACTTCACCACAATCTGAAATTAAACATAATAAAATAATGATAAATTGAGTTGAATTTCCTTTACGTCCATTATGTATAAACTACAATGAATAAGGTACTTCAATTTTATTCCCAGAAGAAAAGTTAGTTATGTTCAGTATTTTGATACGGTTTATATTTTGTGCATACAATCTACAAGCTAAATAGAACAATTACTGTTGATCTGCTAATATAATTGTAGCATGTTACACATAATTACATAACACTTTATTAAATTAATTTGAATAAGAGGCTGATTAAGTGCTACAAAAAATAGTTGTTTGTATTCAATAAAAATTGTTTTGACAGAAGTGCATTTTAAGACAGTGAGAAAATATTGAAATTAAGAGCTAAATAATAATAATTTCTAATTTTAAAAATTTGTCAAAAGAGTGTTATACATTTCTTAAAAAAATATTTATTTCTATTTTGCACTTGGTCTGAACAATATTAATGTTAAATACTCAATGTTATAATGGCAATTGTTTAACTTACAGATTGTTTATCCAATAAAAATAAATAAATTGCCAAACTAAATTCAAGTTACTAACATTTTGTGATTCTACCTCATATCATGTATATATAAATTTATGTATAGTTTGCAAACAGAGAACAATAGCTTTTATAAAAGTGAGCTTATTATTGTTTGTTATAAGAATATAAATAAAATAAAAGAGCAGAATAAAAGTAAGCTTATTGTTGAACTGAAAATGGATGCAGTTGAGCAAACCAGATTTTCTTTAAGACATTTAACATTCCTATCAAGCAGGAAAACTTATAAATCTGCTCAGAAATTTTAACTGCAGGTCATTTCACTCACACCAGTAATTTTAATAGAAGAATTAACAAAAATTAATAATTTTTTTTTGAATTATGAATTGTATTATCAAACTGTACTATCAAAAAAAAAAAATACCTAATAACAGGGATTTATATATATGAATCACAAAAATCACATGGTCAAAAATATAAAGGAAATATACGAGGATCATCCAGAAAGTAAGTTTCCCTATTTTTTTTTTAAAAAAAAGAACTCACACTTTGAGGAACATATTTATTGGCAACAAGTACAGCAATGTTTCAGCTATTTTTCAACATAGTCACCACCAGAATTGAGACACTTATCGTATCGTGGGATCAACTTTTGTATCCGTTGTCGTAGAATTCTGCCGCCTGAGAATGGAACCAGCGTGTGCGAAAAACCTGACACCAGAACACAAAATTCCATGCTTAGGACGCTGTCGGTACGGAAAGTGATGTGCACGGTGTTCTGGGACAGGAAGGGCATTAAGCTCATTGACTTCCATCCACGTGATGAAACAGTAAGCGCTGACCGTTACTGTGAAACACTGCGGAAATTGTGACGCGCCATTCAAAACAAGAGGCGTGAAATGCTTACTGTAGGTGTTGTGCTCCTCTATGACAATGATCTTGCTCCCAGCGATTTTCACGTTTTCTTACACCTCAAGAAATTCCTGTCCTCCGGTGAGAGTTTTGGCAACGACGAAGAGCTGAAGACGTCTGTCACACGCTGGTTCCATTCACAGGCGGCAGAGCTCTCTGACAAAGGGATACAAAAGTTGATCCCACGATACAACAAGTGTCTCAATTCAGGTGGTGGATATGTTGAAAAATAGCTGAAACATTGCTGTACTTGTTGCCAATAAATAGGTTCCTCAAAGTGTGAGTTCTTTTCTTAAAAAAAATAGGGAAACTTACTTTCTGGATGCGCCTCGTATATATATATATATATATATATATACACTGTCTACGCTCTGTAATACGATATCTAATTGATATGACACATCCATTATAATGATCAATAGATGAAGTCCCAGTTCTTGTTCTATAGACACTGATCCAGTTCTTGTTCTATAGATGCGCCTCGTATATATATACACTGTCTACGCTCTTTAATACGATCTCTAATTGCTATGACCCATCCATTATAACGATCAATAGATGAAGTCCCAGTTCTTGTTCTATAGACACGTCATTTTAATACCCATTAGAACATCAAAAGTGAGTCATTTATACCAATAAACCGACCAAAATTTTATTTCATCTTTTTTTTAATTCCTAGAAAATCACTCCAAAAACAAGTATTACACATTTTTGCATTAAGGAAGCAAAACTTTTTCAATTAACCATAAATCAATGCGTAACAAAAGTCTTCGTTAGGTCCACCTATTCTTAATTTGGGTCCTGAGCATTTTCTATAGTAAAAAAGATTGTGAAATATCGATTACTTACCATTATAGAGAATTTGAAATGTATACTGCACCCATGTGATGAAACACCAAGTTTCTTGCACATATTCAAAACCTTTGTAAATATCTTTTCAAGGGGGATAAATAAATTCATCAATCCTATTTTTCTCATTTGAAAATTTTTCTCTTTTTATTAAATGTTGTAAGAGGAAGTTTCTTAAGAGTTAAAAAAAGCAGTATTCACATTTTTCTTGATTTAAATTTTGCTTGGACTTAACAGTTTTTCTGGATATGTGAAGGATTTTATCAAAAATGGCTGCTCGTAAACAGATTAATGCTATATGCTTCGAACAGAAATTCAAAATTTTGAAAGAAGTGGATAGAAGAATTACTTCAAAACAACAAATTCCTTTAAATATTCAAAAGCCTAGGAAGCACTTTGCTTACAACGATTAAAAATCATGATGTACTTTTGAAGACGGGAGAACAAAATATTCAATTTTCACAATATAATTTTCGCTAAAGAAAATTTCAAAAACTAGAACAAGCCCTGATTGACCTTCTAAAGATTATGCATGATATTGAAAGAAGTCAGATGAAAAAAAAATATTTATAACTTTTGAAGAATTATATTAATAGTTACACTTTATTTACATTAAAAAAAAACTGCATCAATGTCAATTATACTATCATTCATAATTCTTTTTAATGTAAAGCATGTTTTTCTCAAAATAAGTCTAGCATTTATGAATTCTAAGTAAATATTTGCTCTAATTTTTTGTCTTCACGATATAGTAAACTCACATTATAATGACTGTTTTAGTTTGACCAGAGGGTTCTTTATATCGAGCATCAACTGTGTATATATATATAAACTATTTTGGTTATAGGAAAAAGATTCAAACTATATTACTGTTTTTATACATTATATTGCTTTGTTTTCTAAACCCAATTAGTCAATGCATTAAAAAATATATACATTCCTGAATGAGCGTAACACTTACCTCCATGAGAATACAGTTTTGATCCATCTCTGCTGAAGGTAATTGCTACAACTTCTCCATTCATTTTTAAACTTCCAATCCACTCTTTTGTCTGTAATGAGTAAAATGAAACAGAAATTAGGCTTTTAAAAAGTTATTAAGCAACGCAATATCATTTTTAAAAATAATAATTTTAATTTTTTACGTCACTCAGTCGAACACATTTATGACAAATGTTAAGGAAAGCAATATTTGCTGGTTACTAGTAAGAAGCGGGTTCAGGAAAAAATCATGAAAGTTGATACATACTTAAATAACTATAAATATAGTATTTACCTTTTTTTTCCTTCTTTTTTTATGGCATGAAAGAAGTTAGTTAATTTTTTTAAACTTTCTTAATTTCTTTTTGATGTGTTGTTGTTCTTCGAATAAGATAAATAGACAAGAGAATATAAAATAAATAACAAAGAAACATGAAAAAGAGACTTGATATTTTTTTTACCAAGAAGAAATTTTAGTGAGATAGGTTGCGTGTAGTTTATCAGCATTTGAAATAGATCAATCATCAAAGACCAAAAAAAAAAAAAAAGAGTTCGACGAGTACACAAGAACTTTCGTACTTGAACCTAGTACAGGGGTGGCAAACCTTTATACACCAACATGCCATTTTTTCTAAAAAATTGTTAAATGAGGTCATAGACGTGCCCTCAAATATTTTTTACTTCGTGATTATTAGCAAAATAATAATACTAAATACTATCAACTCATAACTCTTTATTTAGTATGAAAAAAAAAAACATTTTGCAATGTCTCGGTTATACGCGTAATTCAACTTAAAGTAACATCAATG
Source organism: Parasteatoda lunata (assembly GCA_949128135.1). Lineage (NCBI taxonomy): Eukaryota > Metazoa > Arthropoda > Arachnida > Araneae > Theridiidae > Parasteatoda > Parasteatoda lunata. The sequence goes on along the minus strand of OX421979.1, from coordinate 63,653,219 downwards.
TGACTTCAGATTAGATGCAGATTGTTGTTGCAGATTAGATGACAAATGACTTATATTAAGTTGTAAGATGTTAGTTTAAGCAGGACTGTTAATTTTTTTTTTGTTGCTAGTTATTTATTGTTAGCTTGTTGTTTATGGTTATTAATTGTTTTTTTTTTTTTTGGCATTAATTGTTATTTTTTTGTTAATATGTGTTTATTTATTTTTTGTGAATTTTAATTTAATTATTACATATGTTTCATACTGTAATAACATTTGTGTAATAACAATTCATAGTGTAATAACAATTGTGATTGGTGTCGTGCCCAAAATATTGTGTCGCGTGCCATTCATGGCATGCGCGCGATTGGTTCGCCATCCCTGACCTAGTATGTCATTAATTCCACAGCAGAAATTTCGCACAGCACTAAGTGATTAGCTGAGTTGGGGACTAAGTAGAAATTTTATGAATCACAAAAATATTGCTCACTATTCTCATCAAAAGTGAGCTATGCTTCATGAGACTTAACATTGTACCAACAACATATTTCTGATTTCATTGTTAAATCGGGTTCTTGCTACATCAGGACTTGTTCATCTGTATAAAGAAATACCTTTGAGCTAGATTTAACCTAAGTACTAACATAAAAATTATGAATTAGGCAGAAATGGTTCATTTATGCAGGCACAAGGTGATTTGACCTCTTCCCAAAAAAAAAGCTTCCTTTCCCAGTATTAGGTGTATAAACATCACTTTAAATTCCAACTTAAAATGTGTGGAATAAGTTTTCTTAAGGGAAGGGGTCATTAGAACATGAATGATATTCAGGAAATATGTTTGGAAAGTCTGAAATTTCCGAAAGAAAACTGAGAAATTGCTGAGAATGAAAAGTTAATAAAAAAGAAAAGAATAAACTGTTGCGGCAAAATGAAAGTGACAATTGAATTAATTTGTTTATTTGTGTTATTATTAAACTATTTAGAATATTAAAAAACATGTTTCAAATTTCGAAAAACACCAAGGTGTAAGGAAAATCAAGGCATTTGTATTCATTTTCATTAAAATTGACAGCACAAAAATAGCCAAAGAGTTGAAAAATCTTTACCGATACTTTTTTTTCTCCATTTTTTTATTTTTTATAAATTATTCATAAATGTCTCATTTTATTTTATTCATCTTAAAAAGAATACATTATCTCTATAATGCCATCATTTCAAATATATATGATCATTCAGTTCAGCAAAACTAAAGTTTGTTACTTTTTGTGACCCTTTAGTTAAAGTGTCACCAACAACTTACAGGCATTAGCATTAAGTTCTGATGAATAATATAATGTTAATATAGAAAATCAAAAGTAAAAACTTAAAAATTATGTTATCTTATTATAAAGTATCATTATTTACCTAATTAAAGGCATTATCTATATTAATAACTTTTATCGTTAGCAAACTATACAATTTGCTACTATAAAAACAAAAAATTATTACTTTAGTTGTTACTAAATGAATATTTCCATAACGTCCATGAATAGCAATATACTTCCCATCTGGAGACATCTGGAATCGGCGAATATTTTGTTGTTCCATTCCTGAAAAGTTATGTATGATAATGAGAATTGATTATTTAAATATGCATGCAACATTAATTATATTTATATGCAAATTTCAATACCAGCAATTCATTTAAAACATTTTAGTGCAACTAGGTTACAATTACTGTCAGAAATTCAAACCCTCTAACTACTATTTAATTTTTCTAGGTATAAAAAATTATTTTTAATAATGATAAAAAAGGGTACTGTATTGATATTTTATTAACTAGAATCAAAAGAATTATTCACCACCACCACATGTGAATAATTTAAACAGATATACTAAAGGTCAGGTAAAAAATTGGATATAAGGATTTGCTTAAAAATTTCAATAAAGATTTTAAAAAATTATTTAAAGCACCTAAACTCCACTTAGGACACCTATTAAAACAGCTGCCAAAAATCAGTAGATTTTATAAAAAATAAAATACAATATAATAAATAAATAAATAAAAAGTGCATTAACTTGAGCAAAAAAAAGGTATATGGTGCAATTTGTTGCACTGGAGAGTAATTCTTTTATTTTAATGTATTATATATATATCAGTAGTCTGTCTATGTTTTTTGGAGAAGTACCTATTTTGTGAAAATTTAGACATAATTTGTGAAAAATTAAAAATTATATTAAAAAATCAACACAAAAATATGGTAAAAATATGGATTTATCAGTTCTTGAGGGATACAAAAATAAAATTATAATTTCTTAAGGAATACAAAAACAAAATTTTAAGAAAAATTATTTTGTGAAACTACCGTTTTTCCTTAAGTTGAATTTGTGAAGGTACCGCTGAATTCGGCCTGGACAGAACCCTGTGTATATATATATATATATATATATATATATATATATATACACACACACATAGGGAGAGAGAGAAAAAGAAACATGGGAAATAATAAAGATTAATGAAAAGAGAAGAAAATTTATTAAAATAAAATATTTTTATGATTAGAGATTATAAAAAGACTATTTAAAAGAAATTACAGTGGACGCACTGACATACATTGTAACTTCGTAAGAGGGGCATTACCATGCAGCCAGCGTGGGAGCAAATTCAGCAGTTGATGGTAAATTAGCTCTAACAATCAACAAATTTTTTTAAAATTATTTCGTAATTTTCTATTTTGAGTTAATGGCTTTAGGTTTTCTCCAGCTGTGTTGATCCTTTTAGTTCTCTTATGAGGTAATAACTTATTTTATTTCCTCTTAAAATATTTTTTTCAAATATACATAGATATATACCTACAATTTAAAATAAGTAATGCAACAAGATTGAAAATCAAGAAGTAAAAGAAATAAAACAGATACAGTACTTCTAATTTTCTATTTTTGTCTTTTTTTTTACACTTTCTTGTGGATATTTTTCTTTTGTGTTATGTTTAGATGCAGTTTGAACTATTCATGGTTTTTTGTTATTGCTGCTGTTTGGATTATTCTTGCTTTTATATTATTAAAAAGGATTCATGCCAGGTAATTAAATACATTTAATAAACTAAGTATATTCTTCAAATATATATTTACACACACTATCCAATAATAATGGTAGGGACATTTTCAGCTTTTGACATATTTCTCAAGAAATACTTGAAGTATTATATTATAACTTTAGAGGTGTTTAGGTCATGGGATTTCTCATACTTATTGAAAAAATTTAACACTTTAAAAGGTTTGAGAGACCTGCTATAAACTACAAATAAAAACAAGCATTTTTGAACACCCTATTCCAGAAAATATAAAAAATAAACTTGTAATGATTACTTTGGTTGTTATTTACGATAATTGCGTAAAATTTCATAAACCTATCTGAAATATTTATGGAGACATTTAAATTTAAATGTCTATTAATTAAATACACATTTAAATTGACAAATTTATATTTAAAAAAAATCCTTGTTTCGTTGCTATTATTTTAAAAAAAATTCCATAAAATTAAACAAAATTTTTGTAATTACAAAATTATAGCTTTAAACTTGAAAAAATTCATTAAAAACTGCTTGAGATAAGAGCATTTAAATTACTTCTTTCATAGTGTGCATGGTTCAACAAATAAAAAGTTCATAATTTTGTAATGATTAAAGTTTGCAATTTTCATAACTAAAAGAAAAAGTCCATGTTAACTATCCTGAAAATGTAAAAAGTTTTTAGCAATTTTTTACATAGTTTTTGTACTTTTTAAAAGAAATCTCTAAATAAAGGGTTTTCCCACAATTTTCATTTTGTATCATAAAACAAAATTTAATAAAAAATAATAACACCTTATAATAATCGTCCATACACAAAAATGTGACGATATAAGGAAAGAAAACATGTCAAAGAAAACACACTTTTATGAGCGATGATCCACCACAATGCCGGTGTCCATAGTTAGATAATATAGACGTGCAAGCGCATGCTGGTGGTTCTCCAATTTCGCACATATTTTTTTTAAATATTTACTGTAATTTAAAAAAATTATCTGTGTGCGTGAAGAAAAAAAATTGCAGTGGGGTGGGGGAGAGAAAATATAAAACAGACGACGTAATCACGATTTAGTCAAGGTAGAAGAAAATCAGTGTTTTATTGTATACACGGTGTTCCGAAAGAGAAAAGATATGACTGCCACTTTTAGCCCAAAGATTAGCGATCCCACATTAGCAGTCGAGCATACAATCAGCTAGCTTTTTACAACTAAACTCTGAGCAAATATCGATTTACAACTAAAATAAACGATTGCGGTGATGGAAGGAAAACTTTTAATGAAATTTTGTTTGGAGCGAAATTACTAATATTACTTGATATGATAACAGTTCTTAAATTTTCTATTTATGTATAACTATTAATATTAATCTTTCTCCAATGTTCTTAATGTTAATGTGCATGCATATATGGATATTATTTTGTCAAGAGCAAATAAAAAATTTTAAATTGTTAATTGTTTTCGTATATTTAATAAAATTATTCTATTATCAAAAAATATTATGAGCTTGTAGATACTTTTGGATTGTGTGTGCATATATTTTGTTTTTTAACTTACTATGTCAGTGTCATTATTAATAAATCTTGTTTAATAGCACTAAATAAAATGTTTCATTCATTCAATTATTATTCAAAACATTTTTTTTAAAAAAAGTACAAAAACTATTTAGAAAATTTCTACAAACTTTTTAAATTTTCAAGATATTCAAATCATTTTTTCATTAGTCATTAAATACAATTCAGAACAAAATTATGAAATGTTTCTTTAATTTTTACTCTGGCATGTGATTTTATAAGCGTACTTAAAATGCTTAGATCTTTTGCAATTAAAAAAAAAAAAATTTTAATAAATTTGTAATTCATTAAAAATTGATTTTAAAGTTTTGTTTAATTTTGTTGAATATTTTTAAAGCTATAGTAAAATAAATATAAGACAAAAAAATTTAGTTATTTAAAAAAACGTCTAAATTTTCATAAATATTTAGCTAAAATAACGAAAATCCATGCAATTATTGCAAATAACAATCATAGTAATCAATTCAAGTTACAAGATTATTGCAGTATTTTATGGCACAGTGTTTTTTAAAAAAAAACTTGTTTTCGTTCATAATTTCTTGCCAATCCCTCAAACCACTGAAAGCTTTAAAATTTATTGATAAGAATGAAAAATTGCATGAACTAAACACCTCTAAAGTTATAAAATAACCCTCTAAGCCTTTCTTGATATATAATCTTATATGTTAATATATAATCTTTTTATCTTAGGTAAGCTTAATTTGGAATTAGAGCAATATTCTAAAAGTTTTTATTAAATTTTCAAATATCAAGAAATTGACAATAAGACTTAAATAAATAAGTGGAAAAAAAAGATTGAAAAATGCATATGAACTTAGTAAATGTTTTTTTTAAAAATTGTTCTTTAAAGTATTAATTCAAAATATTCAATTATTAAAGTACTATGAACAATGCAAGTAACAATGCAATTTTCGAAGTACATTTTACACCTGCATTAAGTTGCCTTATTTCAAACTTTTATATTTTAATCTAACCAAACAAAATTTTATTTCATAAGAGTGATTAATTATGTACGTCTAATGTGCATCAAATTGATAGATTTATTTCTTTTTATAAAAAAGCATAAAATCTTGATGGAACACAGTAATTTTTTAAATATTAATATCACATGCATGTCAAACGAGATTACAGTGTTATAATTTATTAATTCATATGCCAAAAATTATTTTATTAATAACATTAAATAGTATATTTCATTTAACTTTTATAACTATTGGAATAGTAATTTAAACACTTGATTTAATAATTAATAAATAATAATACATATTTGTTAAATTAGGTAAAATACAAACCTTTTTGGTTAGGAATTCTCACTACTTTTCCCAAGTACATGTCATAGGAATAAAAGAAACCATATATATTAGACCCAGCAATAATTTCATTACCATCTGTAGTAAAGTGAGCAGTATGAATCGGAAACGATTCCAAATAAATTGACTGTATTTTGGAGTTGAGTTTTCCATCAACCTAGAATCGCAATAATTTAGTTTATACAAATATTAAAGGCCTAGATAAGTTGATAAAAAAAAATCTAAATTTAATACACCAGAAAAAATTTAGTTAAAGGATGATAAGAAACTTTTTCAGAGTTATATGAACATCTCAAAAATAGATATAATAATATCAAATTTTCAAAAATAGATATATCAATATCTATCAAATATATCAATATCTATCAAATATATCAATATCTATTTAATATATCAATAATTTTTTGGATTTAAATGTATATTTCAAAATTTAGAAAGCTACGTTTTTTTTATAACCAATTTTTCATCTTCTTAACTTAACTTTGAGCTTACAAGGATTTTACTTAAAAATAAACAACCATTCATGTACAAACATTTTTGAGTCTGTTAAATATACATTCTTGAGCGTGTATTGTTCTGAATTAATACAGGTTTCTGTCTAGGTTTTTCTGAGAGGTACCTATTTTGTGAAAATTTAGACATAATTTGTGAAAAATTAAAAACAATATTAAAAAATCAACACAAAAACATGGTAAAAATATAGTTTTAGCGTTTCTTAAGGGATACAATAATAAAATTTTAAGAAAAAGTATTTTGTGAAACTACCGTTTTTCCTAAAGTTGAATTTGTGAAACTACCGTTTTTCCTAAAATTGAATTTGTGAAGATACCGCTAAACGGTAGTAAATTTGGCCTGGACAGACCCTTGTAATATATGCTCTTAACTGTTATTTCATGGTGTAGTTTAATATTATTGATGGATAAATCAATTGTAACAGTATTTTAATTGCATATAATTTGGTAAAATAATCATGAAATGAAAATAAATTAACAGTGTATCACCCAACTTTTGAGTCAGTCTGGGTTATTTTATTAAAACATAAATAATAGCCCCTTTAACATAACAATAAAGTTTGAGTACAATTATCTTAAGTTAAATATAATAATTGAGTTACAAATAAAATATTAATTGATCATTAAACATTAATTAGGAAAATTGATTTTAATATTTTTTGGAAGTTTCCAGTTTTGTTATACTAAAAACCTAAAACATTAATTGTAAAGATTATACCATTTATTGCTTACATTATTGAAAATATGTCATTTGATGATTAAAAAACAAAAAGGTATACTTAAAAAAATACAAAAGGTTTTTTTTTTTTTTTTTTTTTTTTTTTTTTTGTAAAACTATTTTTAAATTATGTAATTGTTGTAGATAGTTTCAGACAACATATTATGCACTTTTTTATATAAAAACAAAACAACATATCACAATGAAAAAAACTACTGACTGTAGAAAAAAGTACAAGTGTTTCATTTTTTAAGAAGTATTTTTTTTTTTTTTTTTTTTTTTTTTTAAATTCCTGAATGGTTGAATTTTTTAAATTTAAAAAATAAAATTCCTTAAGCAAATTTTTATTTTCCTAGCAAATGATGCTTTTCAATTGACTATCATGGAAAAAAGCTAGTTTATTAAGAGGAAAAATTTCAAGCCTTGTTTACTGGCTATATTAATACAATTAAATGACTATATTAAAATGTAACATTAATAAACAAAAAATAATAACAATAATTGCACAATTGACAAAATATAAAACTTTTAATCCTAATTATTCAATAAAATTATTGGTTGTGGTGAGAAAATTACATTTTTTTCATCTTTTCTGCTAGGCAAAAATTCTATATGATTCATAAAAGGGGATATTTTTCCAAGATGAAATAAACTTACTAATTACCAGTGGCCCAAAAAAATATGTAATGGATAAGTGAATTAAAAACAAAGTAAAGGAATAAAAATAATTTTAAAAATCGTGGGTAAAGCTGGAAATAAAAATTAAGAAAAATAAAACATACCTGGAATAAGTTTGCAATTCCATTTGTACCAGTAACTAAAGCAACTCTGGAAGAAGGATGAAATTCAACACTTTTTACTATTGCCTAGAAATTCAAAGATCTGATTAGTATTAAAAAATTGTAAAGATAATATCACTATAATTATAAGTATTTTAATTCACTTTAATATTTTATTTTATGAATTTACACATAAGTTTTGATTGTATGAGATCAGTAATGCCTATCTATTATGATTATAGTAGTCAGAGATAAGATATTTTCCAGTAATAACTAAAGCAATTTGTTGTAGTAAAATAATTTAAGAAAAAATTAATTAATAACGCAACCACAGAATCTAGGGAAAACAATGGTAATGAAAACTGTTACTAATGTTACTAATATTAGCTAGGCTAAAAAACAATGTTACTCTTGAATTATTTATAAACAATAGTTTAACAAAAGTATACTTACACCCTTCATACTATCATGTGTAAGACTAGTGCATTTGCGGATATTTATAAAATCTTTAGGTAAATTTTCAGATTGTTTTATAAAGTTTCCAGTTTTTTGTAAAAGCTCATCTTCACTTTCTCCTACATAATTAAAAGAAAACAAAATAATTTAAAAAGAAATGTTTAACAGATTTTATGTTAAAAATTGTCACAGAATAATTTATATTTACCATCAGACTCTAAAATCTTTCGTCCCAGTTCAGCCCACCCTGGGTCTCCATATACTTTTTTAAACCTAAAATATTAGCAACAGTGGTAAAAGAAGTAACAAAAAAATTGTATAAATATATTTAAAAAAGAATATCATAAAAAGTTAAAACTTTTCAATTTATAAAATAAAGATCATAAATTTTTGAAATCTAAAACAGTAGAAGATAACAAAAAAGATAAACATATAAGTGTAACTTTAAAAAAAAATAAATAATAAATAAATAAATTATAAACCCTATGAATTATTGCATACACATAAATTGGATGAATATTATTAGTTGTAAAACAATACAAGCATGCTATATATAAAATATTAGTTGATTTCTTGAGATAACAATACAGAAACAAATTTACTTCCAATATTGCTTTCATTTTGTGTTGGTCTACAACTAAAAAAGAATAATTTGAAACTCAATATTTATCATCTAACAAAATGTAGTATTCTAAATTTTAAAACAAAAATTATGAAATAATATTCACGGCTTCACAGCACTACAGTGATCTTCAATTTTATGTTCATTTCACTTACATCAAAAAAAAATTTCAAGTAATTAATACCCCCCCCCCCTGCATTCAATGCTATAAGATATTTCTCCGTGTTTTAAATTTCCTGTCTATAAGCAACTAAATATTTAGTTTGCAATGAAAAATAAGTTAGACATTATGAATAAAAGAATCCATTCTAATGGAATGTAAATTCTATTGGAATGACTATTCATTACAATGAAAATTCCTTAATCATTCCTAATGATAAGTTAAAAACTCTCTAATGTCTATGTTCAGTCTAATACACCAGTCTATGTTTGTCTTATTATCTAATGTATTGTTAATGCTCAGTTTAAAGGACATACTAAACTAGGAAAAAAAGGTAAAGATTTCTTTGTACTTACTTCTCAGCAACAAAATCAGCATATTTTTCTTCACCACGGGCAATAACACTGCGATGACAGTTTCTCAAAGACTTAGCTTTATCTTTGACGCTTTAAAAGAAAAACAAAAACTAATAAAAAAGCACAGTCAAATTAACTGAGTCAAATAAAAGGAACTATATTTCATAAACTATGAGTCAGCATTGTATAATGCTAACTAGTCAGCAGGATGGACTTATAAAAATATGTGTGAATTTATTACATACAAATATTTAATAATTTTACAAAAACTAACAAGGAATCTGTTGGGGGGAGGGAAGTTAATCAGCCTAAGACAGTTTCAGGCTTCCACAAAGTCCTTCATGTTTTCTACATATTTTTATCAGGGTGTCCTTCTTCAAAAATCTGAATATTCTAAATTCTAATTCAAAACTAAATAATTTTTATGGGTTTATTAAATGTGATTTAGCTGCACCAGCTGGAACATTTATTAAGATTATTAAATATGATTAATTGATAAATGTAGGCTGTTAATACAGAAAAAAAGATACTTTAAAAAATAAATCTTAATAAAGTTAAGGAAGGATTCTTCTATTAGTTGTAACATAATTTCATTTTTTAATTGAACTCTTAATTGGCTTTAATTCAAATTAAAAGTCAATTTATAATATAATACTCTGTTATGTCATTATATAATAGTCAAGATATAATACTCTGTTATGTCATTATTTAAGAAAAAAATTCTTTTGAGAATGAATGATCCCTTACTAGGCCACCATTTTGAAATTTTTTTGATTAATTGGATCAAAGTAACGAAACAATGAATTTAAGCAGATTTGCTTTATTACTGCATCTTTTGAAAATAAAAAAATAAGTGAATGACATGGAAATTCATCCATAATAAATTTCATGATTTGGAAGTTTAATATATGTGGTTTTATTAGTTCCATAAAGTTTTTTAGTTTTAGTTAAAGTTTACTCTATAGTTTTATATAATTCAAGAAGAATGGAGTAGAATCCATCAATTCAGCATGTTAAATTTTTGTAATTTTAGAATTGTTAATTAGGTCTTCATTTGAAATCAAATGAATAAGGCTACAATCAAGTACGATAAAACATTGTAACATAATATTTTTAGGGAATTAAAATACTTTTAAATAAAAATTAGAAGATAACTATATAAATCTAACAGTTGTGCAATAACAACCTTAAACAAAAACTTAATATGATCGAAATCTGTTGTGTGGATAAAGACAGGTACCCCTGATTTTTCTAGAAATTTCTTGCATATATCTGTGATAAATTATTAAATTTTGAAGTTGGAAAAAATTATGACAGGTAGATGAAATTGTAACAAAAAGAGTTATGCAGATAAGTTTACCAATTAACAATTTTAAAAATGGAGGAACATAAAAAGAAATTTTGAGAATCTGGAAAATATTTTTTCAAAATAATATTAAACGGCAGGCAATTAAAGTAAAAATATGAAAATAAAGTCATGTCAAAGCTGAACAATTTTTTGCTCGGAGCATCTTACAACAAAGCCCATTCTGCAGAAGATAACCATAACAAACCAGGAATCAAAAAAATATATAAGTAAAAGGGTGCTTACATAAGCTTGTTTATGTAAAATGTCAATGACAGGAAATTACAAAATTTAAAAAAAAATTTCAATAACAATCTATTGAAGAAATTATGAAGAGGATATGCATTTATAAAAAAATTCTGTTAGTATTTCTCATCGAGCTTTCCTCTTCAAAATAATATAACCAAGTTCGAGAATAAAGAAATAAGTTTCTCAAATAACTATTCTCAATGTTGATAAAAATTTAAAAAAGAAAAAAAACATAATGCAGCTTGTTTTATAATATATTTTTAGCATATACACCAAAAACAAGTGCATAATATTTAATATTTCATTCTTTACTTTCAACAATTTCAAAATAATTAGTAGTCTCACTTTTTTTATTAGTATACTCACAGCTGTTAATGGACTCTTATATTGCTTTTATAGTGTTCAATATTTGGGTTTCCATAGAGGAAAAAATTTGGAACTGATGTAATAGATTTTTACATGTAGACTATTATGGCAATAATTAATCAACTTCTGAACTAAGTATTGAAAATAATCCTTTAAAAAAGAATGAATTTTAAGCAAAAGACAACAGTTAAAATATCTAATGGCCAAAGTAATGAATTTATCCAAAGTACTTAAAATGCTAAACCACTTTAAAGAATATTTTTTCAGGCAAAAACGCATAAAATAATTAATAGTTTTAATTATAAAAAATAAATCTAATTTATAAACAACTGAAAAAGAAAAAAAATCAAAGAAAAAAAATAGAAAATCTTAGAAAGAACTTATAAACTATCAAACAACTAACATTAAACTAATTATTATCAACAAATCATAAACTAACCACTATTTAGCATGAGTTATCTAGATTTTGAGAATAATTCTCTTCCCGTGTATTATTGTTTACAGCAATAACGAATTAAAAACATTAATCTTTTGTTTACAAGACATCTCTCCTTAAACATACAACTAGGACTGGGCGATAAAGTGATGCATCGCGAACTATCGATTTAATGCATATATCGGCAGGCCGATATAATGACTCGTTTTGGGCGATGAATTAAAATTCTGATTTAAGCTGCCGACAGTGATTTTCGTTTTAGGCGATGCATCAGAAATCTGATTTAAGCTGCCGAGAGTGATTCTGGTTTTAGCCGATGCATCAGAAATCTGATTTAAGCCGTCATGTAAGACAAAGCTCGCGAACGATATAACGATTTAATATGTGAGAATACTTGCCTATGCTAACGCTGTCAGTGAAGAAGACTATTTTGATTTCGTCTAACTGCGGAGCTGTTGATAGCGTCTAGCTACGAAGACGATGTTAGTTTCATGATGTTGAATAATGAAAAGCGAATTTAATCAGAACTCCCGGTTTCGTGCGAGGATCGTTGTTGAAGTAGAACTCTATGCATAGTTTCCTTTTGCGCCATTTTTGTCTATGGAAGTTTACTTTTCCTGAAGATTATTTTCTGCTGGACTTTAATGAAAATTAATTTCAGCTGGGCGTTATTTTGTGATTGCTGTGCACTAGCACTTTACTACTTAGCGATCGTCTCATTGTGCATTATTCTTTTTTTTTTGTCTGTCAGGATTTAATGATTCTTGTAAATTATTTTCAGTAAACCTACTGTTATTGGCGATCATTGCACAATCGCTATTACCTTTAATTTCCGTTCTTTGTTCTGAGCTCGATCTATTAATGAAAAGAAAACATGAATAAAAAAAAAGATTCTTCGTTTTTTTTTAATTATTATTACTGTTTTTCATTTTAAGCGATACAATTTAGTAGGGTTATTTTGTATTTAACTTTGTTATAAAAAGTTAGGTTTTTTTTTTAAACTTATTTAATGCACGTAAGTATAATAATATTTATTTGATAGAATTTGATTATTTTAAAACAAATAAATCTTCAGTCATTTTTAATTTTAAAAAAATTTGGCTATTAGTTAAAACAATTTTTTTTTAATTGAATAAAAAGTTAAGCAATGTTTTGGCGCTTTTTAATAATTGAACAATAGTACTTAAAAGTTTTTGTTTTTTTTTAATTTGCTTAAAATTCTTTCAATACTTGCTTGTTTCATAATTTGTTAGACAGTCTGTATCATTTTTAAACAAATAAATCCATTTATTTTCAAAAAAGAAAATAATAATAAATAAATAAATAACTTCAATTCATTTTTACATTCACTAAGTATAGAATTAGAGCATTAGTTAATACAATTTTGTTATTTTAAATAAATAAATTAAAAAAGGTCTAACAATGCTTCAAAAGCACTTTTTTTTTTCAACAAATAATTTAAAAAATGTTTTACTAAAGAGAACATTTCTTTAGTTTGTTTTTTTACATTCGTTTATTTTCCTTTTAATTTTTAATATACGTATGTAAACTATTTTGTCAGTTTTACTATTATTTTTGAACCAATAAATCTTAAGTCATATTTAATTTTTAAAAAAATTTAAAAAAAGCTTGGGTTTGTTTTTACTCAAGACATTTAGATTTGTAATCGATTTATTCCTTTTATTTATTTTTGTCTAACAGGCGATGTATCACGATATAAAATTTCTTACATCACCCAGTCCTACATACAACACACAAATATATTCTTATTTTTAGGCATTATACAGTAAATTCAAAGAGCACTGGCAAACATACAGAAATTGCTCATCATCTTCATCTTCCCAAGCAGGTTTTCTTTTAACCTCTTCAACTTCTAATTCCTAAAATTAAAACTGTTTAAGAACCAGCAAGTGTGTAAACATAATAAGACAGACAATAAGCTCATGCAGTATAAGATAAACAAAAACAATTCAAGGCAAGGAAAAATATTACTTCAATATTGGATTTATCTTCATAATCTTCAAAAGTTCCAAAATCACCACCAAAAACAGCATGTTCTAATTCAAGTTCTTCTTCATCTGGCTCTCTGGTTTTTCCTAGTATATCATGCAAACTTTTTAGCTGAGATACCTGAAAAATAATAAACAATCTAAGAGAAAAATACTTAAATGCTTGATAATAACTTTTCAGAACCTAAAGCAATAGTTTAGTCAATGCTTTTTGGTATGACACCGCATTTCAGTGACCCTGCCATTGTACACTGATACATAAAACCTGTTTCAATTCAAGTGACAAAATGTTATATTAGCCCCTATAATTGAAATGTCTGCACTAAAGCATTCAATCCAGTATAGTGACCGAAAATAAGTTCTTTAGTTTTTTTCGCCCCTTGATAACCACTATGAAAATATGTGTCAAACATTTTCTTTCTTTCAAAAGAATGCGCTTTAATCATTTTCCTAAATGGTTCAGTCTAGTATCCTTTAGTTATGAATAAATATGTATGGTATTGTGTACTCACAATATACAACCCCACCTTACATTATTCGTTTTTTATTTAGATTATAACGGTCATAATATTGAGCCCCGACAGTAACATTATTAAAAGTTTATTAATAGTTGCAAGCAATATGAACATTTATTTGATAACCAAAATTAGTATTCGAACTATTTTACAATACATAGATATTTACAGAACCATTCCAATTTTCTTCTAATTTTAATTATAATTATTATAAATTTAAGTTTAAACAGTATTCAAATCTTAATTAGAACTCCATTATATATTGAAAACAATATGCAAGTGTTCATATGAAATAAAAAAAAAATTATTTCTAAGAAAAGGAAAACACAATAAAAAATGAAAAATTAACATTAAATGCTTAGCAATAGAATAATGAAACAAACAATACAATGAAGACAAAGAGATTAATATAATTTTTTTTAAAAGTTACAGGTCTTTATAGTTTTTAGCAAAAAAATTAAAAGCAAAAAAAAAAAAAAAAAAAAAACTGTTTTTTTTTTTTTTTTTTTAATAATATTTATTGAAATTTTCTGTCATTTTTTTGATAGTTGCAACTTCAGATTTTTTTTTTTTTTTGTATTAGAAAAACTCAGTAATATGAAATGGCAACAAAAAAAAAAGCTATATTCAACATTTAAAGATTTTAAAATAGTGCTCATAAATTTTATGATTAAGACTTTGATAATAAAAAGGATAATAAATATCGTTTATAATAATCAAGCTTTTTCCAAGAAAAATTTTTAAACGCAGATGAGTTTAGATGCCAGCATCCTTTTATGAATTTGTATAAGCAACTAACTGAACTGATCCATCATTTAAAATCATTCTTACTTCCTCTACAACAAAATATATCGTTAATTTCAAACCAAAACTTTTCTAATAAAAAAATAGTTGAATAAAGTTTTATTAAAATGGTATAAAGTAAAATAAAGTATATTTTTACTCTAAAATTAAATTAACTACTTAACACGAACTGCTTTTAAAAAAAAATATGCAACAAAGTATTAAACATTCTATTAATACTCAGATGTACAATACTTTTTTTTACTTCAGATGTACAATACTTTTTTAATTTTAAGCACAATCCTTTTTTTTTTTTTTTTTTTTGCTTTAGTTATCTTCACTGTGAAAGATAACTTGTTTCCCTTACGTAAAATATTTCAAGTTGACGGGGAAAAAAAATAAAGTAAATAATCATTATCTTATTATGTAGTTTTAAATATATAAATATTATTTTTAATAATTTAATTTATCATAGGAATATTAGTTTGCTTTTCTCTTGGCAAAATAGGCATACCCACAAAGGTAACAAAAATCAAAAATAACCTCATCACAAATTAAAACTTATTCAACAGAACCCTACATAAGTCTGTGTCAAAAACACACAATAAAATGAACAAAAAAGAGAACAAATAACTTACAATTTTCTTCTTTTCTGTGTGTAATTTTTTAGGCTTCAATTTGACAATTTCTTCATGCTTACGTTTCTTTCTAAAATTTACAAAACAATTTTATTACAGGGTGCGTAGCCAAATTATGCAACAAAAATAAGCACCTTTTAAGAACTCTAATAATATTTTTAAGCACTTTTAAAAGAATATCATAACTAGGCAGGTTTGGAAAGTTTTTGACAATTGACGGTTTTATCTGGTTTTGACAGTCATGTCAAAACAAAAAATTCTTTTGGCATTGTTTTTGACAATTGTAAAAATTTTTGAATCAGGTAAATCGAATGGCGTTTTCATAAGCTACGGTCTGACGATGCGCTGAAATAGATGGAGTTGAATTAATTGTAAAAACGTTGTCAATGTGAACAGTGTCTTCTCGCATAATTTGTAATGAAAATCAACCTGATAAAGAAAAAATCTCAGTTTGGAAAAGGGAAAATTAAACACTTTTTAAAAACACCCAATGAGAAAACCACCTTTGAGGGCTTTTAAAAAACGAAAATAAGCACCTCTAAGCACTTTTTAAAAATGCTATGCACCCTGTATTAAGATTCAATGCCAATATCAAAATTTGTCATAAACAGAATTAATGAGCATGATAGTGAAACTCAATAAATATTAAAATTTTATAAAAAAAAAATTAAAAAAAGCAGATACATAAGCAAATGGAAAATTTGATTGTGATTAGATTAACAATTTATAAATATTTATATTGTAAATTAAGTATCGTGGTTTATTTTAAAAGAAAAAATAACTTAAAAATAATTAGTTTATTTAAAACATTCCTTTTCAGGTGAATAAAGATAAAGTGAAGCACAAATAATTTTGCACAAAGATATACCATAGTTTCTGTTTCAGAACCTTCTCAGTGTCAAAGAAAATCAAGAACTGAAACTACAGTTACAGTATGACAGAGCTTAAAATGTCAATTGTGCTGTATTTACATAACATAGCTTTATTTATAAATAACGCAAAGCATGTTCATTTGAATACAAAGTTAATCATTCATGGATTCAAATGAAATTCAAAAATTATTTAATTAACAAAGTACAAAGATTTAGCTAACAGCAGAACAAAATCTGTAGAAAGACGCAATAACTAATAAGATAAGTACCTATGAGCTATTAAGATTAAGATGCACTTTACTTTATGGCTTCTAAAAACAAAAATTATGTGAATTTGCAGGGAAAAAAATTAAATTTATATATCATAAAGAATAATTTGACACTTACTGATCTTCTAAGGTTTCTTCCTCTTGCTTATTTGATATTTTCTCTTCAGTTTCCTAAAAAAATTATATGAATAAAAATATAACATAAAATGAATCAAACATTAAAGAGACAAGCCAGTAAATTAAAAAATTACTACATCAAGGAAATGGTAAAGCAATAAATACAAATTTAAATAATAATGTAATATTAAACAAATTTGTCAAAAATATACAAAATAGGCTAACTAACCCAATTTATGCTGATCTAGGGCAGAAATGCTGTACTCATAAAGATTTTTTATATCCTAAAAAATCTTGGTCAATAATACACTTTTAATAAGAAATTTTTACACATTAGTAGATTCAGTGCCTAGGATTTAATGCAGTACCTGAACTTGACAGCAATAATTCCAATAAGCAAGTTCACTAATAAAATACATATCATGCTGGTCAATATCTACCTTAAGTAAGAAATGAGAGATTTTTTTTTTTTTTTTTTTTCACTTTTGCACTATTATACTAGTATAAATCTACAATAGGATTCACTCCAGTAAATTTTCATAATTGTATAAAATTTGATTTTCACTTGAAAATCTTAAGTCAGTATGTGGACCTTTTTCAAATTTGTTATTAAAACAATACAGTTATAAAAACAAATTCTATTCACTGATTCCATAATAATGCAATTGAAGTTTAAGGAAATATCTGTTATTTAACAGATTGCACAGAGAACTAAGCAAATCAGACATTTCTTACTTTCATTCAAAGGAAATACGTCTTTCTGACCTGCATCTTACACTTTCTAAAAAAAGCTAACCTTTTTTGCCAAGAGTGTAGAACAATCATTAATCCTTTAAGTGAAAGTGAAAATTAACCTGGTATTTTTATAATCCATTTGCACAGACTAATTATTGATTGGCTTAAATGTAATTTCAAGCTTAAATATCTCTCCTGACCCACTCTATATAAAGTATTATATAAAACAAAGGTCCCAATTTTATTTTTCCAGCTATGGAACTCTAAATTATCAGGCTTCATTTGGAAGAATCTCAGCATTATGCATATACCTTTTCACTCCGAATTGGAGCATAGAGCTTTTGTCATAGCTTTCCATCTCACTCTAGCTGTGGCCAGATATTTTGCCCCTCTCCATGTCTTTCCTGTTGTTTTCAATTAGTTTACAATCATTCTACATAAGTATTTCTAGCTCTTCATCTTTTTCTATTACCTTGAGGGCTCCAATCAAAAACTTGTTTTACTTTAAATCTTCCAGGTTTAGGTAGAATATGCCCATTTATGTCATTTTTTTTTTCTTATTTTCCAGACCAACCAGTTTCTGTTCTGCTTTTCTAAGGATTACAAATATTATGGAATGACTTGATACACAAGATTCTTCTTAAACAGTTGTTAATAAAAATTTGAAGTTTTTTCATGTTATTTTTATTGCAGAGACAGATCCAAAAAGTAGGACAGATTTAACATAAGTATTAAAAATTCTATCTTTTGCTGAATTTTTTATGTTTTTGTTTTTTCGGAATTTATTAAGAATATTGTAACTGCTTTGGGCTTTGTTTAATCTATTTAGCGTATCTTCATCAGTACCTCCTTTGTTGTTAATTATACTTCCAAGATACATAAAACTGCTCACCTCCTCTAGTTTATTATTTTCTAAGAATATATCATTTAATTGTTAAAAATTAATTTTCAAAATTTTAATTTTATTTGGTTGATAATAAGCCCCATTTTCCTTGCCTCTATGTTTAAAATGAGTGTGTTTGTTTGCATGCCTTGAAGGATACTGGTCAGTAAACATAAGTCGTCTACGAAATCAAGATCAGAAAGATATTCAGCAAGATTTCAACTTATATCCCTTTTATTCTCCGATACTCTCTTCATTATCCAATCAATCGCAATTAAAAAGATTGTTAACGAAAATATAGAACCCTGTCTAACACCTGAATTACCTCAGCATTATAATAACAAGTTAATTAGCAGTTCTGGTTTGAAAAAAATAACCCCAAATAATATTTAAAGTGATGAATGAAATATTAAAATTATGTTTTTTTTTTTTTTTTTTTTTTTTTTTTTTGTATTACATATGTTGAAAAATAATAAAATAAGCTGAATTATGATTTTCAAAAAACAATCATTATGAGCATTAAGATAGTTATCAGTTAAATATAATTCTTTATTTTGTTTATTTTATCATAAATTAAAAGTTTTATGAAAAATACCTATGGAACATATACATTATTTATTCTAGATATTGTCATTAATAAAAAATATATTTTTTAAATGTTGCCATTTTTCTCATTGGCATTAAATATTTTTATATAAAAACTAAAGTATTAAATAAAGAGTGGATTATTGATTTGATACAAAAATAATTATTACTAGTTTAAAAAATTCTTATTTCATGGAACTCTTGTGATTCCTCTGTGTAACACCTTTTAAAAACCACTGCCTCATAGAACAGATTATTATTATTATTTTTTTATTTTTTTATAAAAACACCATAAATGAGCTCATTAAAACCTGTTTATTTTGATTCACATATTAAGGAATCTTGAATTTGAAAAGAAAGAAAAAATTTAACTTTATCAATTATGAATAACTTAGAAATAAAAAACAGCAAACCCACAGGCACTATAGTATATTTTCTTCCGATAGATAACAAAAAATAAGTATTTACCATAAAATATCTGCTTTTCTTTTTGGCCTTCATCTTTTGTGATGTATCAACACTCATCTTTAATGTTTTCTTCCTAATTAAAAATAAGTAACAACATAAGTAAGTATAAATTTTAAAAATAAATAAGATGAATGCAAACACTACATTAAAAAGAACACAATATAAATAATATTAATCAAATAAAGATAGATTAACACAGTAAAATACTATCTGTACTAAGAACAATTTTTAGTTTATAAATTTTAAATCTTACTAACTCTTTAAAACTGTTGATTACTATGGTGTTAAAAGCAGCTTTAAATTGCATACTTGCGAAATATATTGAATTAAGTGAGTCTAAACATTAATCCTATCAATCACAACTTAAATTTATCCCCAACTAATATTCTTTTGGATGAGTTTCTAAATCATAAAATCTTCTCAGAGAGGCAGTTTAGAGAAGTAAAGCAAAGCTCAGAATTTTTCCTTTTATACTACCTTATAAGTAATTCAGATATTTATTCATTATTGGTAACATTAAATAAAAAGTACTTATATTAATATATTGGGTACCTATTACCACAGGCTCAATTATAATATCAATAATTTAAGTCTTTATAGCATTTGCCATTACCTAGATGAAAAGTGTTATGAACAACATTAGACATTAGCAACACTATATTGTAATTTTTAAATTATAAAAATACAAAAAAAAAATAGTTATAACTGGCTAATTAGTTACACAAATAAAAGATATTAAGCATCATAATAAGGTAAAAAAAAAAAAAAAACCTCTATGATTGAGAAAGGACAATATGCTAGAAGTCTTATACTAAAGCGTAATATTAAAATATGAGTCATGTATAATGTAAAAATATTTTTGTTGCAAAGAAACAGAAAATCTTGGGGATATTTCCATATCGTGATCTGCCACACCAACTACAATTAACAGGGCACCAAGTTGATTTTAAACAGGAAATTTTTTTTAAAAAAACATGCACAGGTTTGCCCAGGAGCTTCTGTGTGAAATCGCCAAGATTTGACGATTATTCTACCACAGATCACGATACGGAAATTTCCCCTTACTCTCAGCCAAAATACATTTTTATATTCCTTATTTAAAAGTAAAAGCTTTTTTTTTTATGGGTAATCTTCCTTTTAATTTTATCACCTTACAGAATTTTGAATTGCTAAGTATTATTATCAACTTATGCTTTTTTTAAAACATATTGGTTCAATAAAAACTCTTCTTAGATATTTTTCCGTCACGTCCTTATTCGAAACAAAATATAGTGCAGCAAACAGATCTTAAAAATCATTCCTTTCATCCTTTTTAACTACAAATAAAAGTTAGATACTTGAATAATTTTTTAAAAATTAAACTGCTCAGTAGTTTAAAACGAATAACTTTTTTCTTTCCTCAGAAAGATAAGTAAAAAATAGCTTTTACCAGACAAATTTAACAGACTGTAGAAAAGTGTTTAAAAGATTTGTTTATCAAAAAACATGGAATCTAATGCATTATTTAGTAAACAAGATTATTATTTTTTTAATCAGAAATAAAATATAAATGTATTATTCAATTACTTTAAATTGATTACGATATTAAATTTATTTGTAGAATGTATTTTTCGTCGCGCATGGATTTGTTTACTTGTTTGGAATAAAGCGATTTCGGCTGCTTATGTTGACCCGATTGTTTCACTTGAATAAATTACTCTTGTAAGCAAGCTCGTTGCACTATGACATAAAATTTCAGAGAGCTTTTCAAACTGGCAGAAATAGTCAGACAAACATTCATTTACGTTAAATATTTTATTTTTAGAGAAGCTTCAAAGATTTTTCAATCATTCATCCTTTGGAAAAATTATTTATCTTAAATCTAATACATATTTTAATGTAAAATTCACCCACTCTTCATCAGTTGCAGTAGTTTTATGAAATTATGGGTGCATTAGTTAAGACTAAAGATGCTTTTTCCTCTGCTAACTTACTTTTGACCATTTGTGCTGCGTCTTTACTTGTATACGTATCCTGGGAACTCCTCCAAAGTGATTTTTATTTTTGTTGATTTATTTTCTTTTATAATTTCTAAATGTTTAATTGATTTGTATTTCATAAATTCTCAACATTTAATTCGAAACGTGAAATCAACACTTTTCATTTCCATCACTCAAGTGCTACTACTTACAATCCTGATGCATTCTATGCTTACTAACTACATACTAAGCATAATATATTTTCTTAAGCTATCAACAATTTGTTTTTTTAATAGCAATTACTTAGATTATCAAAATGAGTTTGATATAAAAATAGTACTTATTTGTTTGATTAATTGAATTATTAAATTATAAATCAAACTACTTGAATTAATCAAATTAGAAATATCAGTCGACATGTTTCAAGCGCTCAAAAACAGGCGCTCATTTTCAAGATTTGCCAGATATGAATGGGAAGAAACAAAAGGGATTTGAAATATGGATGCTGGGCTGAATGTAAACAATTGCAAACTTCCTAAAGCCGGAAGAAATTTAGAAAACTTCCGGCTTACCCTTTTTCTTATGCTATGCTTACGAGGGGATGTGTGAACAGGTTTAATATTCTAGGACGTTTTATTTCTAAAATTTATAAATTCTAACAGGTCGTGAGTCTAAAGAAAATTAACAAAATCAATATCACAGCATAAATAAAATGTTAGATTGGTGATATTTTGAGAGTTATCCTTTAATTTGCAATTTTCGTGTGAAATAGCACCATTTGTTATTCTTTGGGTAGCATCATAGCAAACTTGCTGAGTCTTCTTAATTCATTTGTTGTTTGTTTTGTTGAAATTTTTATTAGAAGAGCGCATTATAATTAAATTGGAAACACTGCAAGTATACCTAACGATATTGGATATGCATTTTTTCAAGCTTAGGCGTTAAAATCAGTCGGAAGTAGTAACCCAGAAGTCTTACGATGAATTTTAACCCCTAGCACCAGAAAATGTAAAGTTGCCAACGAAAAAATATGAGTAAGAAACAAAACTAGAAAAACCACAGTAGCCTAGTGAGGCAAACAAAACAAGAAAAAACAAAATGGCCAAGTAAGGCAAATCAGGCTAAAATCCAAGTATATGTTCCAAGAGCTTTGGAAGCACTTTTCCATGGCACATGGAAATGTATTTTATGCCAATTTGCCACTCTTACCATTGTGGTTTTACTAGTTCAGTTTCTCATCTTTTTTTTTTTCCTCTCTCAGCTACTGTGGTTTTCTAAGTTTCGTTTTCCACCTTTATTTTTCGTTTGCATCTTTACGTTTTATTTTACAAATCACTTTTGTTTCTTCTCACTCACATTTGGCAAATCTTGAAAATGGGTGCCTGTTTCTGGGTACTTGAAATATGTTGACTGGTATTTCCAATTTGTATATTTTCAAAGCTAATGTTGTTTTTAATCGTGTAATATCGTACGGCTTCAGTTTCTTGGGATTGTTTATTTCGCACTTATCTGCTTAAGGGCCATAAAATTTGTCAAACTATTATTGATGCTGGTGTCACTTAATTAGTTGTGGTATTATTGAAGTTTTCCTAACTGAAACAGATAAATATTATAAAAACTAATACTAGACATTTTTATGTTTTCTACCTTATAGTCAATAAGTTAAGCAACTACTTGTTGAACTAAAGTATCAGAAAAGTGCTCTGCCTTTTTTTTAAAATTAATTTTCCTCTAGCTAGTTTTTATTAACTATTAATTTATTTTAGGTTCTTTATTTCAAATCCTAAAGAGTGTATTTGGAGGTATTTTACTTGTCTACTACTCATGGGAAATTATATATTTCGATAGCATGATGCCAGGAATCCAACCAGCCTCTCCACTATCACCTTCACCAATTAAGTATGCTTAATTTTTATTCATTTTTTTATTGTTTTAAAAAAAAACTGTATTAGATAGAAATTTTGTCTAAATTTTCTCTTTTTTTAAGAACTTGCTATGACAGTTGTCCAAACAAATGAAAGAAAGGGTATTAATTGTCTGCATTCAAGTATTTATCCTATTCATCCCTGTGGCATAATTTTTTAAATTTTTCTGTAACAAACCTCACTAGCACAAATATCTTTCTACAAGATATTTTTAATACTGATAAATATGTACATAAACCAGTTTGTTATAATAGAATGGCTTTGTATTTATGAAAAAAGGTTTACATGTATAGAATAAAATCATAGGTAAACTTTTCTTTTTAAAAAGATTGTACATCTTAGGTTTAAATTGTCATTGGAAATAATCTTTTTAACTGAAAAATTAATAAAATGACTTATCAAGTGAATGAATCAATGTGAAAGTTGAGCATCACATGTTATAAAATATTTTTCTTAATAATTTTAAGCATGTTAAACATTTGACTGTATTACTTGGACTGAAAAAAATAAACACTTTTTTTCTGAAGGGAAAATCTTTTTGTGAGTACTCTGTAATGTTCTGTGACAATATATCTGAGATTCGGTCAATGGGATATTCGTTTTGATAAAAAAAAAAAAAAAAAAATGTGTATGTTGTACTAGTGTATTGAATTATTAAATTATAGTGTATTGAAATGCTAAATAATAAGGAAAAATTATTTACACTAATATAGCTAAGAACTTCATTAATTTTTTTCTGTGAAAGGATGAAAATCATATGAAAACTGTGTGGACATATTGTCATGTTTAGCATACTTGAAAAGCAGATAACTTTTGTATCTTTGTTTTGAATTTCATTAGTAGCTCTTATAGTAATATACCCGTTATTCCTTTTTATTCTATGTAAAAGTAAGAAAGACAATAATAGTTTTCTTATATTAAATCTGTGTAAAATATTTACTTTACTCGGAGTTCAATAATGAATTTTACTAAGTTCATTATTACAGCTGTTTCTTTCCAAGTATAAAATCACTATTAAAATTCATGCCCCTTTGGAATGTTCAAGTACCTAAATATCTCATCTATCATCTAATTTTCAGAAAAAATGTCTCAATTTTTTCTCGTAACTTACAATTATGCATTTTTTTGGCCATTTGAGTTAAGAGAACTAAATTAATTATAATATTTACATAATTAAATTAGATATATATATATATATATATTTTTAATGTCTGGTTCTGCATTATACATTACATTTGGCTTAATCTGTACAACTACTTTCCAACCACCAATGTAATGTAATTAAAATATTTTTTAATTTTTTTGCTTGCATTATCCAATTTATTATTTAATGCTGAGTTTTCTGAAAAATTGTGTTCAACTATCTATCCAACTTAGTCTTTAAAATTACAAAAGTATGAAATAAAAATAGAAATACTCTATTAAAATATTTGTCAATTTAACTTGTGCGTTTTTTGTGTTTGAACAATTTGATTAATAACATAGTTCTTTATTTACAGAAAAATATCTGGTCCCACTTTGCATCTGAATTACACATTAGCTGTAGTGATTGGAGTATTTTTTACTCTCTTTATCAACTGGTACACCTGAATCCCAACAACACCAAAAATGTTCTTTTTACCAAATTATTTACCAAAGTTTCTTGGCTATTTTTTTATAATTTTATAACTGAATTAGCCTCTTCAGTGTTATTAATATCAGTATTGTAAAGAAATCTCACTTTCCTACATATCAATAACTATATTTTTTTAATGCACGGAAATTATACATATCTTTTTATTGTTTTGTTGTTTGAATTATTAAGTTTTATTTTAATCCATCATTATATCTTGTGATACTGTGCCTTCATATAATTGAAAAATTATTTGTAAGATAGAGTTCTCCCTAGGAATTAAAATGGGCAGGGTGTTTCTTCTCAGAAAGGGGCACTTTGAGTTTTGAAAGCACTCTTTTAACACCTTAAAAATGTATCAAAATGTGTAATATTGTGTAATAACTGAATTTTATCCTCAACAATTTTTAAATTACTCCATTATTTTATGGGCCTATTTCAAAAATTAATTCTCTTTCGTTATCAAATTAAGAGAAATATTTGTAGTTTTCTAAAAAAGAATAATTAAAGACATCCTAAAAGACAAGGACTGTGCACAAATTTTTTCAAAAACATTGAACTGAAAAAAATGATTAATTAATTAACAACTTGAATGCTTTTTCTATAATTTAAACTGAAAATTATGAGAAAATAAACATTCAAAGGTGCATTTTAAAAAAAAAGATATTTATTCAAAAAATTTGAAGTCACTAAAAGAAAATATCCTCCCAAAAAAAGAGATACTTATAAAATTTAAAAAAAAAAAAAGTTAATAATTATCCTAAGAAAGTAAATTAATTTATTATTTCTAATCAGAATAAAACCTATAAACACAAATAATTTCACCAGTGTGTAATTATTATTTAAACAGTGAATTAATTTTTATCAAAATAGAGGACTGTGTTTTAAAGAGATGGTGGCTTATATTTACAAAAAGGTCAAAGAGGGTGCATTTATGGGGATCAAATGACAGGCCGGGCCCTTCTAAAAACGCTTAGGGAGAACACTGTAAGATAAATCATAATTTTTGCTTTACCAAAAAAGTTTTGAATTGTAATTGTGATCATGATTTGAAATTCTTTTTAATCTGCATGTTTGTTTTAGAAATGTTAAGAATGGTAATTTTTTTTTTATAAGAGGTTAGTTAATAATTTTTATGTACTAGTTTTAAGAAAACATTCTGATCTAATGCATCTATAAAAATGTCTAAAGAGGCTCTGAAAAAGATGTATTTATAGTAATAAAGTTTTTCAGTTATCAAAAAAAAAAAAAATTAATATAGGTTTTGTCATTAAGTGTTTTCCCTTTCTTTTTTAAAATAAACAATTTCATCATTCTCTCTTTTCTATTTCTTTTCTTCTTTTTTTTAATGATGTTTCCCAAAAGTTTTATCAAGTGATTTCTTTCCTCACACTTTTGTTATCCAAAGATCATGTTTGCAGAAATCATTTTATTCATGTTTGATGTAATGGATTGTTTGTTTTGTTTATCGATTTGTGAAAAGCTCTCTCTTTTTCTCACTCTCTCAATCAATTTTTGTTTTGGGTAAAATTCTGTTTCTTTTTTTTAATGATAATAATATTTGGGGTTAAGGTCATTATTATTACTTTATTTCTGTAAACAAAATTTATTTTCTCAGATTTTAATTTGTACATGTGTAATCCAAGTGTGCAAATATTTCTTTTAGTTTAATGTTTTTTTTTTTTTTTTTTTTTTTTTTTTGTTTGAGTTCAAAATTTGATGTAATTATTCAAAGAGAAATTGTATTAAATATTTATTAAATACTTAGAATTTTTTCTTTTTTTATTTATATTTTTAAATATTGAAATATAATAGTTTATTATGCTTAAATGTTATTATTTTTTATGTTTGTAACTTGTCTAATATATTTCTGTTTCAGATGTATTCTGGTTTTGGTACAAACACAAAATTTTAGTTGATTTTTGAAATAATTTAATATGCTGAATAATTTTTTATATAATATGGGAAAATTATCTATAAAGTTAGTCAATAACCTTTATTCCAAAAAAATTTGACATTTCAAGAAAGTAATGTTTTTTGTTTTTTTTGCATGTTTATCAAATTTGATTTTTTATTCATTTATTATTATTTTTTTTGTGCAAATGTTTTTGCAATTTGCTTAAACATTATTTTGTCTTACAAATTAATGTTTGAGTGCCAGTTACAATTACTTATTTCTTTTTTAAATATCTATCTGTATCAATTGGTTTTATAATCAAATATTAGTGATAAGTACATATCTTTGTAAACATTCATAGCTTAGAAAATGCTTTTATTATTTTCATGAATTTGTTATTTATTTTCTCAATTATTAACAAAATTATTGCATTTAAGTTAATTGCAATTGTTTTTTTTTCTTTCTTTTTTTTAATAAGTAACACAATGTAAAGTAAAGATCTATATATTTTTGATAATTAAAAATCTATTTTTGACAATTTCATTTCGTATTTATAAAATAATGACTCTTAAATTCATTTGTATATTTGCATCCCAAATTATTTTTATATTGTTGAAAAATAAATCTGAAAAAGAATAATTGTTTTGTTTGAATTATTTGATGTTTTGTATTTTATTTCAGTTCTGAACTCTCTTATAGTTCTATAAGTAGGAACATCCTGTAAAATAATGTTGAGTTTTTTATAATATAGTTCACCCTGTGTGTATGTATAAATAAAACCTCGGTTAAACGGACACTCTTGGGAGCAATAAAATTGTTCGTTTACGAGAGTTGTCCGTGTTTAGCCATAGAGAGAAATGAGTGTGAAAGTTTGATGCCGTAAATTGTTTTTAGAATAATTGCAATGACATAGAAAAAGTTAAATAATCTACAATAACTATTTACATAATGTTTATTTAAAATTTAAAAAATACTTTTTTCAATGCAAAAAAAAGTGTATATGAAAAGATTTGATAAATGAATACATAATTCTAAATGTGCTTACAGAGAGAAATGACTATGTTTTTCCTATTTACACAGGCATTCAAGTTAGTCATATGATACCCAATAGGCACCTTTAGTCCTATGTCACTTCATCAGACAGTTTGATTATTAGGTTTACACCAGTTTGAATTGGATTAATAATTGTTTTAGTTTTTTCATACCTTTAGTATTATAACTTTGTTTTTGGATTGTATTTGGTTTACACCCCTTAACATCTCCCCATCACTTGATAGGCAAAAAAAGTAAGCAGCAATGCATAGGCAGGAGACTCTATAGAATTGTCAGATTTACAATTGATCCTCTGTCAGATGTCTAAATAAATGGTTCATTTATATGAACAATGACTAGATTTTTGTTCTCTTTTTTAACCCAGCTGTGATAAAAATAGTCTCTAAATAATAAGTAGAAAGGAATTTTCAGTGGGGAAGAGAATTTGAGAGCATTTAAGGCATATCAGTTTGTAGAGTCTCATAATCAATATCTTCCAGATAAAAAGATACCCCCCTCTGAAATATTTTTACAGGAGCAATATCATTTTCTCTCCTTTCTTTGCAAAGATAAAGGAGGGTGAGAGAAGAATGATTAATTTTTTACTAGTGAAATAACTCAATATTTTTAGTTGTGGATAAGGTAAAAAGAATTACATGCTTTACAAATGGCGGAAAGTTTCATATTTTTTACCTTGGAGTTTAAAGCAGAAATTGTTTTTTTTTTTTAAATTTAGAAAAAAAAATTTCCAGTTTGTCGAAATAGAAAAGAACGTTCAGGGCATAAATGACTGTCCGGTTACAGGAGTGTCTGTTTTACGGAAAAGGTACATAATGGTTTATTCATAGAAGATTCACAGGGAATTAAAAATATGTTCGTTATGAGAGGCGTCCGCTCTGTAAGAGTGTTTGTAATGGAAGGTTTCATTGTATATATTATTTTAGGGAAACTAAGTTTACTATGTAGAGAAGAATGGCTACATGTTATTAAAAATTTATACCCACTCGTTTTATCATTTATTCTTTGTTTATAAATTTCTAATAAACAAGCATTTATATTATTTAAAGGTAACTTTGTTAAACCATGAGCCTCTAAACTTTCTAGTTTACAATCTATTTTTAACTATTTAGAAAATTATATTTAAATCAATTGAATTATTTTTTCTTTCCCAAATGACTTTAAATTTAAAGCATGAAACAATTTTATTTTTAAAAAAAACACAATTTTTGTTAAATTAATTTGTATAAATATTTTCCCAATGCATACATCTTTAAATTTTCATGTATATTTTAAATTAAGATTAAAGCAATGTTAAATTAAATCATAAAAATCTAAAAACTTCTTAATATTAGCTCCCACTTTCAGATCTGCATATATTAATTAAAGAAAATAAAATATTCTGGTTGCTACAAACATATAATAATATATATATTAAAAAAAACCTATTGATATTACTACCACATTTTAATTTTTTCCATGTGCGTATAAACAGGAAGTGAAAGTTTAGTACCTAAAAACTTCGTTGAAACTTAGAAAAATAGATTTCGGTTACTTTTGTAAGTTTTCCTGGTGATAAACTATTCAAATTATTGGTGTTTGTATGATAATTAATCAATATTTGTAGAAAGAAAAAGCAAAATGCACACTTTAACACAATATTATATATTTATTTAAAAAAATATGTAAGGCAATGTTGTATATTCATAGTTATTTTTTAATACAATTTTTAAAACGGAAGATTCTGAAGGCCCTGCAGCGACTAGCTGCGCCAGTTTAGTGTTAAACAAACGGACGTGATGTGAACATGTCTACCTTGTGACTGTGGCATTGTCCTCCTCACGCTGTTGCTTCTCAGTCTCGATCACGTATAATGTATACACTTGACTGCTAAAGGCAACACAGGAGCGACCGTGAACTTAATACAGCTCTCTCTTTCACCACTTAAAAAGTGCGGTAATCTTAATACAGCTTTCCCACTTCTCACAAAACAGCAATGAATCAGCAAGTGGTATCCCATTCATCGAATTCCATCACAGATAAAAGTCTACTACTACAAAATTACAATTCCAATTCACTCTCCACAGGCCCCTTGAGTGCTTGGGACCCCCGGGCACTAACTAAGTGCGCCCATGCGTATAGATGGTACTGAGCACAGGCAAAGAGGATTTCTGCAGATAATTTTATTTAAATGTTAACTTCAGAGCGAAAAATAAAAGTGTCTAAAAAAATAATAATTAGGCAGTCTAAAAAAAGACTACATTTGAATATTTTCAATTTGTTGAAGATTAACCTTTTCCAGGGGGCTGTGATAGCAGTTGTCACATCTGATCTTGGGGTCCGCTGGTGGGCATGTGACACTTTCAGCGTAAGAATAGGGGAAGAAATCTCCTCCACATTTAAGACAGAGGATCAAGTTGGGTGTGGTTTATTGTTTTATCAGTACGGGAGGTCTCACCTTTTTAAGTTAAGGAGAGAAAAGTTTCTTTGCATTTCCCACCTACCTTCAAACATCTATTCCAAGTTTGGGTACTTTTTTGTTTGTCTGCCGTATTCTTACTTCTTTAGTCAGTTTCAATGTTGCTATTTTTTGTACTAATTTTTTTGTTCTAGTTGTAAATTTTTTTTATAAATTAATTTCTTTATTACAAATATAATTTAACGAATATTTACAATTGTATATAAAAATATGGAACATTTAGAATCGAAAAGCGCTCTTTTAAGTAAATTGAATCAAATTGAAATAAAATATCAAAGCTATATATTTTACATAAACTCAAATAAATAGTTTTTTTTTTTTTTTTTTTTAGGTTCTGTTTTAAATTCATGTTATATATAAAGTTATTGGAAATTTAAAATTTTGATTATATTTCCTGCAGTTTAAAAAAAAATGTTCTTACGTGATTTTAAATAAATATCTGCATTTCTGAAGAAAAATATATGCATTTACTACCCAAGAGCATTCATTCATACTTAAGGATACATAAATATTTCAAATATCATATTTATAAATATGTAATTTATAATACTAATATATTTTCTATGTTTAAGAAATTGAAATCATAAATGCTATTTTTAACTTTTTTTACAAAACCATTTTCCTTTAGTGGCAATTTTCATATTTCTTTCCCTCATTCTACACACAGTTCAACTTTTAGTTATAGGTTCTAGAAATTCTTTTAATATCTCAGTTTTGTAACTTTTTATAAGATTAAAGCTAAATTTTTGAACAATAAAATTCTATAAATCTATTACATGATCATGTAATAGATTATAGAACTCAACTTACTCGAGTAAGTTGAAGTCAATTGAGAATGACTATATTTTTAAAAAAATGTAAAAGAAGAAGAGAAAAAAATATTAAATATGCTACGCATTTTCAGTAAAGTGCTTACTTTTCATGAAATTTACTGCAAAATAAAAGAAATGAGCCCGATTGTTTTATGTTAATCATTTGCCACTGAAACACATTAATTGAAATATTTTTGAGTTTTCGCTTTTTTGGAACTATTTTAAAAAGACATAAGTGAAGTTGACGAAAAATATTGTTAGAAATTTAGAACGCATATTAGATTCTAACTAAGAATTCATGGGATAAATGTGCTAAGAAATGTGTTTTAATTTTAGAATTCCGTTAACGCCAAAAATATTTTTTAAAGGAATAATTTAAACTATTATATACTATTTGGAAAATTAATTTAAAAATTCTGTATGATTATTTTTAAATAATTAACATAGTTATAATAGTTTATAATTTTTTTAAAAATCTTAAAAATTTATAAAATAAAAAGAATTAATTTGATAACATAATGATAATAATCGAAATGATTTTGCTTTCTTAAAAAGAGAGTATCTTTCAAATTAGCTGGGAGTTAGGGCAAAATTATCTTCATTTACCTTGCTTTTTTATTTCATTATTATCAATAATAATAACAATAATAAATAAATGACTCTGATGAATGAAGAGAAAAATTATTTATCATTTATTGAAGTGGCCGGTATTTTTCATAAGTCGATAGATGAAAAAGATGAAAATAAAATAATTCAGTCAAAGAGTTAATATCAAATTAAATTTCCTATATTTTCTTCCATTGGCTATGACTTAAATCCCTTCACTAATAACTCAGACTCAAGAGACCTGTCTACAAAAATATGACATTACAACTATTTATGTTCTTTTCCAAGATTTATAATCTTTCGATAAAATTATAAATTTTCAGCAATGTTACATTGTTCAGCAAATATTTAAAACAATGTTACATATATTACTTTAAGTAAAATATTGATATTTATAATTAACTATAGTTAATATTAAAATAAATATATAATTTATAAATTAAGACCACGAAAAAGAACTCTTTTTCTTTTTTTTATTTGTCTTAAACAGCAAATGTATATATATATATATATATATATATATATATATATATATATATATATATATATATATATATATATATATATATATATATATATATATTGTGTGCATGCATAATTTTTTATAGCCTGCGTTATGAATAGTTTTTCGGAACTATGGTTAGGGATTATGTGTTGTTTATAGAATTCAAAACAATAAAATGAGGAAATTGTGATACACCACACTAAATCTGAATGTTTGTGAAACACCATAAATAGTCAACATGTGACATTCGGAATGTAGTTTTTTACACTGAATCGTATAAAACCACCTAAGAAGTTTTCCCGCGCTTTTTCAGTCGTCAAAAAAAAAAAAAAAAAAAAAAAAAAAAAAAAAAAAAGGAATTCTCCACCAGTGGTATTTCTATTATCCCGAACTGCGGTGGTGTAAAAGATAGCAAATGACGTTTAGAATAACAGAAGGAGAATAAAACTCTGGGGGATGTTTAACACCCATCACTTGACTTGTTTTAGGGATTAGCACCCCTAGATTCAAGAAAGGGCACCCCTTTCTTGAATTCATCCCCCAGTCTCAGAAAGAGCCCACCAGAGGACCTAGATTACTTATTTTTGCGCCCACGTGAAAAGGTTAATTAGTATAATTTTCATTTTATTTATTGATGTTGAAATGTGTGATGGGTTGAGCAATTTTACTGCTTTGTTTTTATTCTTAACATTATCCTCAATCTTCGCAGGTAGGGAAAAAAGATCTTTTGGACTTAGAGAGATCAGCGTTATGTCTCTTCACGTCAAGTTAATATTTTATAAAGCACTAAAAATTACGCATAGAGCTAAGAAAACTTACTGCTTTTAGGTTGCCCTGTTATATGGTGAGTAGAGTTTTCGTGTATTTGTTTCAGTCATATAATTTCGGAGCGTGAAGTCAAGCTGTCCTCTCTCGGTCTCTTCACAGGCTAAGGGACTAGTCGCGCCTTTAGTTGAATTTATTTTATAAATTGGTTCATCAACATTTATTAAAATTTAATTTGAAAGAAAGTGCAAAATTTTTTTAAAAAATACCTTACTTACGAGATTTCCTTTGCATATCATAAAGGGTCATTCTTACTGAATGTGGCTCACGCAATTCCGATCACTGTTGAAGGAGAATGAGAAATTGATTGGTGCAAATATTTTTCTGAAAAAAAAATATTTGCACAAATTGGGTAAATCTAAAGATGGGTAGAAGTAGGTGGTCAAAAGCGTTAGTTTTAAAAAATAACGAGAAAATTAAAAATAAATAACAAATGTGTTCAATATGATTGCAATATCTAGAATTTAGTAAATTGTGTTTTATTTTATATGCTTTATGGTTTGCTCTTTTTTATAGTCGAAAGGAGAATTGGTTATAATTTTTAATTGATCTTCAAGTTTTTTGTCATGAATTTACAATTTGCCTAACTAAATATGAACAATAGACAAACTTCTTTTAGTGACAATGAACGTATTCGCCAGAAAGCAAATATACCCATTGCTCAATATTCTCCGAATGTTGCTGCTACTTATAACATGCGCCCACCTTATCGGCCTCATGAAAAAGTCAATGACGGGCCTATTACCAAGAACAATAAACCTGAAGCTACAAGGTTTAATTCACAATATAATGAGCGATCTGAAAGACAGGCTTTTTGTGCAACAGTCAATTTTCCGCCGAACCAGAATGCGATTTATTCGCCTGGATTGACTCACCAATCTTCATTTCAAATTTCTCAAGATTTGCATGGAAGTAGACATGAGTCACAGATAAATGCTGGCATTCCTAATTTCAACCGATTTTCTAAAATTCCATGTAATTTGGATAGTGTTCAGTCTTCTGATAGGAATGCTAATGCATATTCTTCTCCAATTTCAAGTTTTAGGATGCAATCGATAAATCACAATGATATTTCTCCTCAGCATATTGCTTACAGACACCCTCCTGCTTATCAAAATGAAATGACAAGGTCATCAAATTCAAATAACAATAACTTTATTAGACAGCCTCCAGTTTCCAACGTACCTGACTTTCCGAGGCCACCAATTCAGCTCAATTCCAATGCATCTACTTTAATCAGACCACCACAATTAGCTGCTAATGTTCCTGGTTTTCTAAGACCACCATTCTCACAAGGTTTTAGCAACCCTGATGCTGTTAGGCATGCTATACCACAGGGTTTCAGCAATCCTGATGCTGCAAGACACACTATCCCACAAGGTTTGGGCAATCCTGATGTGAGGCATCCTGGATGTTCTAGCAATCAGAACTCAATAATACAACCATCCATATCAGGTTATGGTAATCCTAATTTTATTAGGCAACCATCTTCATTTGGTTCTAGCAATCTTGACTTTAATAAACAAACATCTGTACCAGTTTCTGATAATCCTGCTTTAGGACAACCATCTCCTTCAGATTTTAATAAGCCTGACTTTATAAGGCAAGCTCCTCCATTGGGTCCTATAATGCGACCACCTCCAAATTTACCGTTGAGTAACAGTTATATGTCCAGTGGCAGTTTTGCTTTGCCATTGCAAATTCCACCAGCACATCCGGCTGGTTTAAATCCGGCTGCTTCATTAAAACAAGATTCAAATTTAAACTTTGAGTTTGGACCTAATCTTAGTATGCCACCACCACCTGTCAATCAAGATTGGTTAGAAGAAAACAAAATTAATCAATTCCTCCAACGATTTGCTTGCGAAGACAAAAAGTCTGCGAAATGTGATTTAACTGTAAGTATATTTAAATTTAGAAACAAGTGCATTAGTTGCAAAAGCACTATAGACTGATTTGTATCAAATTCCAGTTTTCAAACTGATTTGTTTATTGCAATATAGGCTTTAGCCATTTAGTTTTTTAAAAAAATCATTTTGCTAGCTAAAAATATTTTTATTGACGAACTAATAGTATCTAATTCAATGAATATAAAAGTATGTTGTGTTAGATTTTTTTACTCAAAGTCTATATCTTTAAAAAATATTGCATTTTTTTTTTTTATTTATAGTTGAGTCAAACCTCAATCTAACTAACTCAAAGGGAGTTAAAATTTGTGACCTTTAAAATCTTAATATTTTTTATATTTTAGTCAAAATAATGATTTCTTTAGCATTTTTAAAGAGAGAAACAATGACATGAATTTAATTGACATGGATATAAAATGAAATACATTATTTATAGGTACATGTACATGTGGGTTTTAAATTTTGCTTGTGTAAAAATTTTTCACCTGTATACAATGTTACTAAGATAAGCAGGTTTCTTGAACGTGTAAATATTTCCTAACCGAAAAAAGTATAAATTTTTTTTTTATAAATATGAGAAAATATTTTTGTGACTCCGAGGGTTTCTGAGAAATGAATTTGTCCAAAAAGTTTTTTTCTTCTTTTATTGAGGTAGATAATAGGAATGAAATTAAGATTTTTTTTTTCAACAAATTTTTTTTTTAATTTTAAAGCTCATTTTTTACTATGGTAGACTGTACTGAGCCATAAGAATGTTTGCAGTACAAGACCACTTGCACCACAAGTTGACTAATGAAGATCCACATGCTTAATATTTAGACACGTTGACAGCAATTGCATTGTTCTCCCTAAGTGTATTTAGAAGGGTGGCTCACCCTGTCTGCCCTTTGATCACTATAAATGCACCCTCTTTGCCCTTTTTGTAGAAGTTACCTGCCATCCCTTAAAAACACTGCCTTTTTATTTATATTCTATTAAAAGAAATTAAGTCACTGATAAATAATAATTACACACTGGTAAGATTATCTGTGTTTATAGGTTTAGTTGTGCTGACTATTTCAAGTCCTTACTTTGTTAAGATTATTCTCAAGTAGTTCAATTTTATAAGTTTCTCTTTTTTTTGGGAGGATGAATTTTTTAAGTGATTTCAAAAGTATTTTTAAAATAAATGCCTTTTTTTTTTTTTTTTTTTTTTTTTTTTTTTTTTTTTTTTTTTTTTTAAATGCACGTTTAAATGTTTATTTTATTATAATTTTCAGTTTAAATTATGGAAAAAAGCATTCAAGTTTTTTTTTATCAATTAATCATTTTTTTAGTTTACTTAAAAAAAAAAAACACATTTATAAACAGAGATTGCCTTTTAGTATGGCTTTTTAATTTTTATGAATTAAAATTTTTTTCTCTTATTTTGATAATAAGTAAGAATTACTTTTTGAAATATACACATAAAATAGTATAAGAAAGAAAAAGATACGTAACATATTAAAAGAATAACATATTACGTATCTTTTTCTTGGCTTCTTTTTTTCTCTATCTGCGCATTGTAATAGAGGGCGTTGTTTTCTTTAGTTCTAAGTGTTTCTTTTTCATTCGGATTGCTTATGAAATTGCTGTTTGACCTGGTTAAAGTGAGTTTTTATTTTTTGATGATTTTGTTTGATTTTGTTTTCTGAATTGTTTCAATGTATTTCATGTTCTTTCCTGGGCTTTTATATAAAACCTTCGGGGTACTGAGGGAGTTTATTTAGGCATTTGCCTCTCTCTCAATGGAAAAGGTTTTGTTTTATGGCTACCGGGGCCGGTACACCCTGAAGACGTCGACTTCGGTGGTCATATTTTTTTTTATTTATTCCTTCGTTTCCTTTTCTGCAACATTGAGTCTTGTTAGTTCGAATTTCGCAGAAATCCGAGCTTGTGAATAATCGGACTTGCTCCCAAACAGTGACCAACTCACAACACTTTGAATGATTACTACGATTGGTTTTGTGACGATTATTATGACTGAATGTTGAAAAACAAATTAGTGTATTAAACACTGAAACATGCGAACAGTATGTTTAAACATAAAACATTAGACAATTATTTTAAAGTAGTACCTACAATTAACCTGATGCAGTAATATGATGAATATTGTAACTTGTTGTAATGCAATAAATGTACCCTAATCCTTCTAATGTCAGTAAATTTTATTTAAATATAATATATTTTTCAATTAATTACTAATACTAAAAAACTTTATTTGAAACTTGTGAGTTACAATACTATCTAATTAAAAAAAATTCTGAATTTTAAGAACAACACAGGAATTCTTTAATGACTGCCAAAAAACAATGTTGAAAAGTCATGTGGTTCAATTATAAAATTAAGACAAATAAAGAGCATTATTTTTCTTGTTTACAAGTGTTTTAAACTTCTTAATTTATTAAGTTTTAATGTTTTTTTGTAGGTAACAGAATTTCGTAACAGATTAAGAGATGCTTTTGTATCAGTAAGAGAACTAATGGAATTAAAAGCAAATTTGTCAAACTTACTTGATTCTACTGAAAATGAATGGAATGAAAAATTAAAAGAAGCTTCACATTGCAAGGTGAACTATTTTTTCTGTTCAAATTTTATTAAGTTTTCAAATTATAGCGATATATATTTTTTACATCTTTTAACAGTGTTTCTGTTTTTAAGTGTTAAGTGCTACTTTATATATGTGGAACTAATATTTTTATACTCAATGTACCAAGTTGTCAATATATTGCATAGAAAAGAAATTTTTTAAATGGGGAAAATTTAAATCTTAAATAATTCTTCATACTTTAACATATACTAACTGACTGGATAAAATTATTTTTTTTTCTCTTTAATTATCTAGAGAACTGATTTTTATAAAATAAGAGAAAAAAAACAGAATTGCTTAAAAAAGAATACAGAAAGAAATGCATATATTGTTTGTTAATTGTTATGTATATTATTTGATAGAATGTAATGCATGCAGAAGGTTTAGGCTATCAAGTTCTTATTGTGATTCAAACAATTTTATTAATTGATAAAATGAAGAAACGATAAATACCTAATCTTATCTATATAATTGTGTTAAAAATTTGAAAAAAAAAAAAAAAAAATCAGAATTTTTAATTTTTCTTAAATTATTGTAAATGTACTTGTACATCATTTTTACTGTCTTAGCTAAGAACTAAATGTTTTTTCTCAATTTTTTTTTTCATTTGTGTAAAATTCTGTATATAATAATAATACTTACATAATGATACAGCTTTTTCTCTGATTGTAATGTTTGTATTTTATTTTTTCCTTATATAATGAAAAATCACTAACTGAATTATTTATAAATGCCTGATTTAATTTAAGCTTCTTATATTTTAGGATAAACTTACCAAAGAATGTGACTTTCTATCAGAGTCTAAGGTCTTACTTAGCATTCAAGAAAGATTGAGGAATAGAAAAATAAAGAGAGTAAGGCAAAGCATATTCTCTAAGCTAGAGATTTATGTTTTAATAGTTGAACTTTGTAATTTGTATTATGCACATATATGCAAATTATTTGTGTGCATAATCTGTGGACTATTCAACTTTGTATATAAAGGGTACATTACTGTATTGTTGATTAAATCTAGGTAAATATATATTTGTTGAATTAGTTGACACTTGTGGTGAAATAAAAAAAAAATTGGACGTATGACGCCACATGAAAAAGATTGTTATATATGGCATTGTTTAGTTTCCTATTTTTTTTCACTAATATTCATATTTTGTGTTCATTTGACATAAATATTTAAAATTATTTTTTATATTTTCAGCGGTTTTCATTTAACAAGTAAAATTTTTAGTTTAAAATAAGACTAGGGTCAATATGACAAACAAATAATAATAACAATGAAGTACATTTTAGAAAAAATTAATGCAATTTATTTTTATGGATGTCTTTGCTTTGATAATTGTTTTTTTTTTCCTTTTATATTTTTATTTTTTTTTCATTGATCTAAAAAGTAGAAAATGTCCATTGCTACCACATCTAGTTTGTTTAACAAAATTTCCATGCATTCACTTTTTATGAGGCAATTAAAAAAGCTCTCTTATTTTTACTTTAAGGTATTGATAGCTAAGCTATATAACCACGTTTTTTTTTTCCCCATCAATAATTAATTGTGGTGATTCCATTTTTATTTCTGTACTTAGTACTAATCTGACTGATCATTAGTTCAATTTTAAGTATGATTTACTCTTGTAGAACTTAAAATTTGTTTTAAAATCTTAAAAGAAAGTTCCGAGTTTTTATTCTCTATCCTAAAAATGTAATTTAAGATTCATAGTGCTCAAAGATTTGAAAGTTAACCTTCAGTTTTTGTCTATGAGCTTCATATTTTAGTTACGATGTTTTCTGTTTTATTAATCCTACAAAGCGATAATTAACAAAGTTTTATAATATGTGTTGGTAGTAATAATCTTCATGTTAGTTATTATGCTTATATTAAGTTTCAAAATATTTAAAAAATTAAAATTATTATGGATAAAGGAAAATTTAGAACAGAGCAAAAGAAAACTAAATTTTTCTTATTTTCAGTTTATAGTACTGAATGTAGTAACAAAAAGATCATTAGTCTCTGTTATCTACATTGTTTGTTTCTTTTTATATGTTTGTTTCCCTCATTTAGCTTTTTACTGATATTTTAGTTTTATTTTTTTAAAGGAGTTTAAAAAGAAGATTCGAGCAAGTAAAATTGAAGAAAAAACTAAGAAATTGGCAGCCCGAGAAGAGCTCCATCGAACAATTGACAAATGGCTAGAATCGTTAAAGGAAAAAAATTTAAAATTGAAAAGGGTATGTTTCATTTCTCAATTTATTCTGATTTCGTTAGTTAATGCATTGTTTTCCTTTTTATTTTGTGTAATTGTTTTAATGCACACACTACACAAATACATTTTCTTACAATTGTGTAAACATGTTTATTTCTTTTTAAAATTATTAATTGTCTTCATTCTAACAAAGTTGTGATGGCATGTCTTCAGATTATCCGCAGGGATGTTTCTCAAACCATCTCCAATAGCCCATTGTACAGCGTCTAGTGCAACGTAAATTGATTTTCTTACTTACCTACTGACTTGGCTGAGAAATAAAGGTGGTTTTCTACACAGTTGAATCTTAACAACCATGACTCCCCTGGTCTGCAAAGGAATTTTTGGGGAGTGCTTCACTTGATATTTGCAATTTAAATTGGCAATACTGTTTAAATATTTTTTTTATCTAATTTTTATTTTTTTATATTTTCAAATACTGTTTTGTTCTTTCCCTGGTCGTAAGATACTTTCTTGTTTTGAAATCCTTTATTCCAAAAAAGATGGTGCATACCCTTACTAGAAATCACAAAAAATATCTAATATAGAAGCTTGAACATTTTAAAATTAGTCAGAAGATCATTCGATGAGTCATTTTCTTTTCTAGAAAAGTAAAAAGTGATATCTGGGAGCATTAAAGAATGGTGTAAACAGTGGTGTATGTTGACCTGAGAAATTTTGCTACCAGAGATGTAGTCTACTTTTGAAACATGAAAGTAAATCTACAAAACTTTTTAAAATATTTTCATTCTATGAGGATTATTGCTTTTATGAAAACATATGTAGTGTATCTACCACTACAAAATACAAAAATATAATTCCAATTCACTAGTATATAAGGCGTGTTAACTCGATTCTATGGTAGTGTTGTATCTTTTCATAGATGACAGTTGACAAGGTCGATAACTACTCACTCCCCAGATTGGTGACCCGGACGTTATGTGAACACACCTACCTAGACATAAACGCCTACTACGGTGTGAACACGCCTACTTTGATGAATGGTCCACATTGAACAATACTTGCTACTTGTGACTGCGACATTGTCCTCCTCACACCATTGCTTCTCTGTCTTCATCACAAACAACGTACAGCGTATACACTCGACTGCTAAAGGCAACACAGGAGCAACCACGACCGTGAACTTACAACAGTTCTCACGATCACTCAAAAAGTACGGTGATCTTAATACAACTCTCCCGGTTTCTCACGAAACAGCAATGAATCAAATTTTTAAAACTTTTCGTAGATATTCTAATTTTAGCTAACTATTTTTATGCGTTATTCAATTATTTTTGTATTCGTATTTAAAATCTTTAATTTAAAATAATTCTTTAATTTACAATAATTCTTTAATTTACAATGAAATGCTTTAATAAATAATCATAGGAAGCTGAAATGAAAAAAGAAGCTGACTCTATTTTGGCAGAGGTGAGGCGTAAAATCCATGAAGCCAAACGTACTATAGATAAAATAAAAGTTTTTGAAAAATTAAGAAGTGCAAGACATGCTAATGCTGTTAAAAAAGGTAATTTTATTATGTTGTTTCATTTGTTAATGATATTTTTATTAGTTTTTAAATTTAATTTGGAGTAAGAGTTTTTTTCTTAAATGCATTCATAACCAGTTTTAATATATTTGTTAATTAGTTGACAATCTTCCTGTTTTTAAATTCACTTTATACTTAATCAGTGGCCTGGAAAAAGTTTTCTGACTAGTTCATTATCAATCATAAATATTGATTTCCCCCCTTAAAAAAAACCAGACTGAATTTCGAAGCATTAATGAATATCTATTTTTTAAAATTTTTAATCTGAATAGAATGTAGAATCAGCTGCTTATCGCCATCAAATTAAGAATAAAATATTTTTCTTGTGATATCATTGAATTTTTTTATTAGACTTATTAAAGTTGTTTTAATTTGAAGTTGATTTGTTACTTCTGTATATTTCGGTGTATAAGTCGACCATTTATAATAGTCGATCCCACATTTTTGACTACGGGATAGCAAACGTCTGGTGTT
This sequence comes from Parasteatoda lunata, assembly GCA_949128135.1. NCBI lineage: Eukaryota > Metazoa > Arthropoda > Arachnida > Araneae > Theridiidae > Parasteatoda > Parasteatoda lunata. Next base: position 63,611,014 of record OX421979.1, on the reverse strand, counting down.
TTGGGTTTATAAGTTGACTACTGAAAAATGAACAAAAAACATTTTTGACTACGAGATAGCAAACTTCTGGTGTTTTGGGTTTATAAGTTGACTACTGAAAAATGAACCAAAAACATTTTTGACTACGAGATAGCAAACTTCTGGTGTTTTGGGTTTATAAGTTGACTACTGAGAAATTAACAAAAAACATTTTTGACTACGAGATAGCAATCTTCTGTTATTTTGGGTTTATAAGTTGACTACTGAAAAAGGAACCAAAAACATTTTTGACTACGAGATAGCAAACTTCTGGTATTTTGGGTTTATAAGTTGACTACTGAAAAATGACAAATATAGAAATTTTTAAAATTAATTGTCTTGGAATGAATATGGTGGATGGGAGGGGAAAAAAATCTTGCAACAATAGGAAATATCTTTGTGACTTCTAAATACGTCATGTGTCAAATGATACTAAATACATGTATTCAAGTTATTGTGAATTGTTTTAAAAGGTTTTAAATGGGATGAAAACTATTTATTGTGAGACTGAACAGATGAAGATGAAGTAGACTCCATTTGAGATTGGGATCTGTATGACGATACTGTTAATATTATTGAATTAGACTCAGAGGATATTCTAGTTTCTTTAAATTTGTAGCTTTATGGTATGTTTTAAAACTTGCCATTGTGTTTTATTTTTCGACATTCTCTTGGGATAAATTATAAAACTTAATGTATAAGGAAAATAATACGAGACTAAATGCAAAAATAATAGCATATAACGTGTTAAAAATAGTTTTTGAAAGGGTTAAGTTGATGTAGAATTTTCCTTATCTATCTAATTATTTACAATACATCGATATTTCACAAATGTCTGATTTTATTACCGGTGTATAAATCGACCCCTCGACTTTCCTAAAAGTTCGGGGGTTTGAAAAGTCAACTTATACACCAGCATCAGGATATACAGTAATTGAAATTTCCTCAAAGTGAGATAAAGCCTTTGATTTCGAGGGTAAGCTGCAATACTTTGCATATGTTTTCTGAAAATCTATGCCAAGTTCTTTTTCACTTTTACTTAAATGTCCAATTATTTTTCATCATGGGTAGAAATTTTCTCTGGGGTGATGTAATGTGGGATTTGTTAGAATCTGCTCTCTAGAGAGAAAAGTGGTTATTTTCTTTCAGCTTAAATAAAAAAGACTTATGTTCTTTAATTTTATGTCTAAACTGGTAAAAAGCAAAAGAGTTAGGTCAATTTTATTGTTTGATCAAGGCAAGTGATTTAAATTTTAGTAATTTCTACTTTAATCCTGTAAAATTTGATTTAAAATAGTTACATTTATGCTATTAAGTTTTCTAATTTAAAGATTAAACTTTAAGTAATTTGTGTAAATTTGCTTTATTAAATTCTCTTGTAGATTTTTGTTTGAATATCTTTATAAATACTATAAATACTACCTGTCTAAAAATACTATCAATTTTTTAAACTTAGTAGGATAATCAGTTTGCGGACTCATCCGCTTTTAGGTATATCTGGTACTGGTGCCGTCACATTAAATGGTATTGATTAAAGAGTGGTACTTCTAGAAAAAAAATGAAGCAATATAGAAAATTTCAAAAAAATACTGTTTAAAAATATTGATTGCTATGTTTTCAAATGTAGTAAATGATTATGCTTTTACATTTACTATATTTGCTAAGTTTCTCATTTTTCTATCATAGTACAACTATTTTGAAATAATTTTCACATTTTCTTCATAAACTTTTATGCACATTTTATTATGAAAAAATTAAATAAAGATGTTGAATTAACAATGGAACTGATTTATTTAATTAATAATGCTCTTTTTGTTTGTTTTAACATTTTTTGTTATGAAGAGAATTATTGCACTTTACATTTAAAGATGAAATTTTTTTCTGAAAGATTATGAATTTCAAAACCTTCTAAAATTTAAATTTATTTAAAGGGAATATCTTTTTGCATTATGTTAATAATTTTGTTTATAGTGAATAAAAGAATTAGTTGGAAATTACTTAACTGAAAACTAATAAATATTTGTAACTGAATTTCGTTAATAATTTTGCCAATATTAAATCAAAGTATGAAAATGTATTATTTTTATGCAGGTCTTTTTCTACCCGATCACGACGAGAAGTTCCAAATCAGAATTTCAGAGTTGAAAGCCACATTGTTCCAGCAACTTTCAGATTATGAAAGTGAGGAGAAGGCTTTAAAAGTTATGTTAGAGGCAGAGCAGGAAGGTCAGTTAGAAGAGGAAGCACTATGGAGAATTAGGAAGCTGAGAACTGCACAACAAAGGAGACAGAAAAACATAATGGAATCTCTTTTTGGAAACAAAGGTTACAGAGAATTTAAAACATTGTTTTAATTGCAACTAATATTTGTGTTTGAGATATTGATTTATTTGTACAGCTCTTATTTCTTTCCTGGGAATTCACTTAAGGGAGTCCTGGAATCTATTTTTTTTTTCCTTCTTCCATGCTAAATTTTGAAAAGTTATGTGCAATTTCTTTATATTATTCCATTTTATTCACTAAAATATCCATTTTGGAGCATAGTTAACAAATTTCAATCTTTAATGTTTTAAGTTTTTTTTTTTTAAAACTGTCAAACTTTACTAAAGCTATTAAAGAAGACTAAAGAAGAAACTTATATATATTGAAAATATGCTTAAAAACCTTTAAAATTAAAATTTGTTTGTTCTTTAGAATACGTTTTGATGAATAAAATTAAACAAAAAAATATTCAAAAATTATTACTAGTTTAACTTTTTATTTAAACTTGTTTTTTTTTTTTAAGTAAAAATCTAGGATTTTTAGCAAAAGGTAATTAAAATAAAATGACATATATATATATATATATATATATATATATATATATATATATATATATATATATATATATATATATATATATATATATATATATATATATATATATATATATATATATATATATATATATATACTGTGTAGGATCTATGTAATGCAATTCCATTAACCACACGAACTTAGTGTGTGTGTAAACAAGGAAAATTGCAGCTAAGAAATTTTTGGTAATAAAGCAAGTACTATTAACTTATGAAATTTTTTTTTTTTTTTTAATATTTGCTGAGATGTTACGAAATTCCAAAAGCTAATCTAAAAAAAATTGAGAATTTTTTTTTGTTATTAGTTTTAATACTCTAGAAAATTATAATTTTTATGCAGATTACAAATATTTAAGTGCACATTTAAGTATTTATTTTACGAATTAAGTTACGATTTAAGTATTTGTGTTTAAATTATTTTTTTTTTAATCATTTTAAGATTGATCTGTTCAAGACTAGTATTGCCTTGTTTAGTTGGTAAATTTAAAGATACATGAAATGATCTGTATAACACAAAATTCTTAAATTTGTAGAATCTTGGGTTTCAAAGTTTGCATTATAATGTTCCACGTTTTATATACATACTAAAAAGATTACATTGTTCTTTTAATTTTTCACTTAACTTAATTTATCTTGCGAAATGTTATATTTTGGGATATCATGCTTAGTTTAAAATTGGAAAATAATATAAAAACATATCATTTACATTATTGTTTTCTTTGATTATCATGTTATTGTTTTGCTCTCAAATTTAATTTTTTTATAAAATAAGCATTATCAAAAACTTTTTTTTAAAAAAACTATTTAGAAATTATGATTTATATACTGTGCAAAATCTGAAAATTAAATTTAATATTTCTCATGCTCAGATATTCTATGCTCACAAGAATTTTAACATTTCTTGTGGGCATAGAATATTTATATTCTTTAACTTAACGGGAAACAATCTTCATTTACTAATAAGAAGTATGGTTGGTTTCCTGAAATGTTTCATTGTAACATTTGTTCATGAAAAATAACCAGATTAAATAAATAAAGAATAAGAAACATCCAAAATATTTTTTCATCTTATCTCATTTAAAAAATGTTCTTTTTCAATGCCCACCCGGTTGACATATGTCATTCAGGCATCAGTGGGGCATATTTTGTTGGCCTTTCTTTTAGCAGCACCATATTAGGTAGGCCAATGTTGCTCCCAGAGTATGTATAGATAGCTCAGAGAATGAAGGAACAACCATGTCTTGTTTGGGATTCAAATCCGGGCCCTTTCTGTTTTGAGTTCAGCTCCCTGATCACTACACAGTCTGGTCCGCTTATTTAAATAATAATTTATTACATAAGTTTATGCATTGAAAATACATTTAAGACCTTTTTGTGATTATTTAATGAAAATATGTTGTCTCTGTTCACAAATACATTTTATTTTTTGGAATTATAATTATTATTTTTTCGGTTGTTACCTTTGCTTAACTTTTTGGTCATGTAAATTATTTGTTTTGTATAACAATTTTATTAACTCTTTTTTTTTTTTTTTGCTTCTTTATACAGAAGAGCCTACAGAAGAAGATCCCATATACCTCTTTCACCAGTTTCAGAATTCTGCAAATAAGAGCATAGAAAATCTAGTTCAAATTAGGTTATTAGCAATCACTATTGTTTTTGTTTTATTTCTTTTGTTTTATTAGCACACATAAGTTATCTTTAATCATCTGCAATGCACAAAAAAAAAAAAAAAAAAAGAAAAAAAAATTGAACTCCCTTAAAAACTTTTTATTTAATGGTCAGATTTTTACATATTAGGACTCCATCTTAATGATACACAAGGGTTACCTCAAAAATGTTAATTAGTGCAGACACTATTTCAAGTTAAAAAAATGAGACATAAAGACATATTTTCTCTGAATAAACATGCCTTTATTTTCTGCAGATTTGGATTTCTGACTCTCAAATATAAGAGGTAGCTGAAATCTGAGAAAAATAGTCCAACTAGTTTGGTCAGAAGTGTGATCACAAGTTTAAACCCCTTACTGTTAATTTTTGCTTTATCTCGAGAAATTATTAAGTAAATTTAAACATTTTTCTCACTTATGAAACTAATTTATCCAAAGATAATTTTATACAAAAAGGATTTTTAATTTTTTATTATTTTTTTTTAATAATAAAGAATTTTGTAAAAATTTTGAATTGAAGCTATATAAATTTTCACATCATTTTAAAGATTGTAATATTATATGGCAAAATACGAAACTTGAATGAAATCGGTCAAATAGTTTCTGAGAAATCAAATTTTTAAAAAGTCACATGTTTAAAATTTGATTTCTCGGGAACTATTCTACCTATTTTGAGGTGATTCCCTTGTGGCATGTTTGAGATATATTCTTTTTGCAGTGTACATAATACTATTTTCCCTTTTATCTTTAACCAATGAAATATGTAGTGATAACATTTATATTTAATAGGTTATGCTAAAAGTTTCAAATAATAACTCAAACATTTGAAGTTTTGTTTATTTGAAAAGTCTTTCTTCTTTTGGCATTTGTTTTTTTATATTTGTGATTTAAATTTTAATCTGTTACTTAAGATTTTTAAACATTTTATGTTATAATGCATTGTTCTAAAATATCACTTTCATTAAATAACTTAAATTGGACAAATATGATGCAGCAACAAATTTTATCAATACAGAAAATAAAAATGTTTTTGGCAAGTTGAAAGATATATAACTTTAATTCTCATTAGCTCTTAATATTAATTTCTTATTTATTTATTATTATTTTTTTTAATATTTATTTCAACAAATTTCTGTTCAGTGGTTTTATAGGACAGATTTAAAATCACTACTTGTTTTATATTTACAGTGCATGGTCCGTTTATTGTCTTTTTTGTATTAAATATTAAATTAGGAGTTTATATTTCTATTGCTATTTTTTTTTCTCTATAAAACCAAGGAAAACAGAAATGGAAAAATAAATGTTTTGTTCTTTCAAATTTCAAAAGGGACTGAATTCCCTTTGAAGGGACATTGGTAAAAATCCCCCCCCTTTTTTTTTAACTAATTGCCTCAATATGTTTGCTGTATAATGAATGGCATTATAATCTCATAATATCATGTTGAGAAAAATTCTTTTAGTGTCTGCCTAGAATGAGTAGAAATTTCAACTCTTTACAGAGTACCACGGTGGCTCAGGGGATAAAGCGTTTGCCTCCAAATGAGATGAACCAGGTTCAAATCCTAACGGTGGCTGGTTGATACAAATTCTGCTCTTAACTTGCACTGACCATGGTGCTGATGTATAATATCTGCAGTGGTAGACGGATAATGAATTGAAATCCCCTTGGAAGGTTTTAGAGGTTTTCCTCTCCATGTAGCACAAATGCGGATTAGTTCCATCAAAAAGTCCACTATGCAGGATAGTTTGCCACATTATTGGATCTAGGAGTTCCCTCGTCTTCTGTCTTGGGTTCAAAATTACAAGACTACGGAGTTGAATATTGATAGTCTTAAATTCAGAATTGTGTAGGCTGTACAACACCTTACAGACTCGTCATTATGCGTTCTTTAACTCCAAAAACACTTCAAACGTTATAAATTATTGCCTACACCGAACATGATCTGCCTGACTTTGTAAACTTTCCAAATATAATAATGTCGTGTAATTGAATTAGATTAAGATCTTTTTCCGAGGAACTTCAAATTTTTTATAATAATCAAATTTCTTTAAAAATATGTCCTTTTTTCCCTCCAAGTTTTTCATATTCACTCATAATTTATTTTTAATTTTATCATATTTTGCTTACATTTTTCATAATTTTAAGTTTGCAAATATTTCTACCATGATTGTATTCTTTTTCATACTGTTTTCAAGTGTTTCATACCTTATTTTATTTACAGGCATCAGTGGGACTTACATCTTAATGAAGATGGTGAAACTGTCCCCTCTCGGTGGATAGTACCTGTTCCACCTAGTAGTGCAGCTTGGGAGGTTAGTTTAGTTTAGTTTTTTGTTATTATTATTCAATTGCAAGCACATTTTTTTAATTTTTGACTTTTTTTTAGTCATTGAGAATGTTTGAAAATAATCTCTTTGTCAAAAATTTCATCATATGCACTTATTAAAATTTATGCAATGTAATCATGAATAGATTAATAACCTAATAGATTAATTAAACTAATAGAGTGACAAAGTGTTGTATTTATTAATTATGGTTAATATTTTGATTGTATAGATTTAAACTTAAATTACAACATAAGGGAAAGAAAAGATAAGTTGAGATTAATTTAAGCTACCAAGTAAAAACTAAGATATTTAACCTAAAAAAAGAAAGATTAATTTTATAAAGAATTAATTAGCAAAAGTTAATTCAGGCTAAAATCGATATTATTACTGTTACTAAGTTTCTTAATTGATAAAAAAGGATCTGGATTGCATGGTTTTGACAATCTAGTGTAAAGGTGTATGCACATGGCAATTACCGAATAATCAAAACATACATAATTTAAACATAATATAATTAAAAAACAAGGCACTTATATGTTAAATTTGAGGGGTAAAAGAAATATTATATTTAAGAAAGATATGTATCCATTTTTGATGATGTTCTATCTCCCAGGAGAAATTAAAAAAAGCCATCCTGTGGCAAGAGCTTGTTCTTCGTCTATAACATTTGGCAAGGAAAACGATATATGAATGAATGAAGAAGATAACTGTTACTGCTTTTGTGACTGCACTGTTATTGGCAGTGGACCGTTCGGTGAATTCATGTTTGCGCGAGGGTAGCCAGAAGTGAATGCTCTGGCTTCCCTCGACCAAGGATGAATGCAGTGGTGGTGTTGCTTTCCAATTTCTAAAACAAAGCCGTTTTCTTAATTGATCTCAGCTTGAAGGAAGAGTTGTTATAAATAAGCGGCCATACAATTAAGTTAATTTAATTAAGTGCCTAACAATGAAAATGAATAAAATACATTCATGAATATAATAATTATTAAATCACTAGCCAAGTACAGATTAATTATTGTCAACAATTGACTGTATTATAATACACATGAAAAAAAATTGAGGCCAGATGCTGGTAGTTGGGATTTTTCAATGCGGCTTGTTAAAGGATCAGTCACTAGTTTATTTTTGAAAAGTTATGAGTTTTGTGTATTGAACTTAGGCTTCTAAGATCAGTTCCTGGCCTGCCTTTCATACTTATATTAATAGTTTTTACAGTAATTTAATAATCTTATTTAGCTAAAAGTTTATATAATTAACATTCTATTATTTCATCAAAAATAGTTTAGTTTTCAAATGCTAAATTTTCGAATCTATTGATCTGTAAGTGATATGATTTATCAATCTGTATATGTACTTACTGTTAAAGTATTGCCGATGTAGATTAATAGGTGGATAAACACAAAAATAATTTAAGATATATGGAAAATTTGATATGCACTCATGCTTTCCTTCTAAAGGAAAACAATAAATTTTCGACATTTGTAACATAGAGCTGTTTTTTTATCTTTTTTTTTCTTTCCTTTCTGTAAATTAGTGTGAATAATGAAAGGTTTCCAATGTCTTTGAGGCCTTTTGCAAATGTTGGCACTGATTGTGGTTTTGTCCAATATTCTTCATAAATTTAAACTTGTTTGCAGTTCTAACGCCGTCAGACAGAGGCTATTATTGAAAAACTTGAGCTTAATCTAAACAATTAACCCATTGTAGGCAAAATAAATGTACCTAATTTGAAAATCAGCATATGTAAGGTAGAAAAAATGTGAAAACAAAAAATTCTGTAAAATGCTGTTATTTAAGTTAATATTTTTAAATTAATATTTTTTATTTAAGTTATTATTTGCTTATAATTTAATGTGAATAATTTGAGATTTAAAAAATACAAACATTATACTGTCTATAAACAAGCATTTTGGAGTTTTCAGAAATTAAGGATTTGTTTTTTAAATATTTCTTGCCTTTTAAATTATTATTATTATTTTTTAAAGAATTATACTAGTATTGAATGAGGAGCATTATTTGGAATTTTGAGAACAATCACTTTTCTTTAGCTTATATCTGGAGATTGGCAAATAGTTTTTGTTATGAAACTAAAGCAAACCGTAATTAAATAAATCCAGAATTAAAATTTTTTTTCTGTTTCTCCTTTTAGTAATTTTTAAGTATGTTTTTTTTAAATCTTGGAATGAAAAATAATTCGCTGATGTTGAGATAATTTTTTTAAAAATCTCATTCAAAAAATAATCTGCAGATGCTGTGATAATTTTATTTTTTTTTCTTTTCAAAATCAGATTTTATAAATAATCTGACAATTTTTGTTAAGAAACTGAACCAAACAACAATAATTGAATAAATCCAGAATTAAAAATTATTTTTCTGTTTTTCATCTTTGTAATTTTTAAGCTTGCTTTTTTTTTAAATCTTAGAGGAAAAATAATCTGCAGATGTTGAGATATTTTTAATGTAAATGTAGTAAAATAATGTAAATAAAAATGTAGAGAAATACTTAATTGTGTACTTTTTTAAACTTTTACTTATTCAAGTATTTTTGTTAATTTTCAGGTTGCACTAGAAAGTTGAAATGTGGGAAAGGTGTTCTTATTTTCAACACATTTAAATAATGCTTCTTCCGATTTGTGGAATGACTCAAAGAAATGACTAGATATTTCCATACCATCTGAAATGTTTTGGAGGAAAATGTTTCTGTGATATTATGAGAAGCAGTTCTATCATTTTTGTAAATAATATACATTTCTTACAATATTATACAAATAAGCAAGTTTTAATTTGTTAATAATACAATTAATTATGTATATATATATATATATATATATATATATATATATATATATATATATATATATATATATATATATATATATATATATATATATATATATATATGATTAAATGAATTTCATCAGTGCTTTAATTATTTTTGTCGTATAAACTCTTTGTTTAGTTGAAATACTGAAAAAAAAATTAAGTTTTGTGTAAAATTATATTAGTAATAAACAGCTATGTTTTTATTCCTCTGAGCGTGTTTCATAAATGTACAGGATATATTTTTGACATTTTGTAAATATTGTTCAGAGTTAACCAGACAATGAAATTTTTATATTTGAAATTAAGTTGCATTTTATATACTTCTTGACATTTCTTATATAATGTGTAGTTCTTTTTTTTCTTTCTTTTTTTTTTTTTTTTTAACTTTAAAATAGTGTGACGAATTTTTATATAATTTAACTTTAAAATTATATAAAAATATTCTCTTTTAACAAACACTTTTTATGCCCTTTAACTCTGGAAAATATATTTGGAAAAAGAAAACCATAACTAAGTTTTTTTTTTGTTTAGACATTTCAAAAAAAGTAAATTTATTATTTTAATTTATAGTTAGGTGAAAAATATATTGTACGTTTTCTAAGAATTTACTTGACACATTTTTTTTCATGTTTTAGCTTATTTAATAAAATCAAAAAGTTCAATAATTTTTTTTATTATTAAAATTGAAACTGAGTTTTAAAAAAAATCAATTATTATTTTTCAAAATATGATAGCCTTTTGTTTTGGTGTGCTCATTGCGGAGAAAGATAAACATGATATATTAATGCACATTATTATAAAATACATTTTAAAATAACAAATATAACAACATAGAAATATATTGCAACAACTTTGTTAATAAAAATAACAACAACCAACTACTTTTTTATTATTGAACAAAAGTAATATCGCTAGTGGCAATACACACAACTATTTGCCAGTGATCCTCAATCACTATTTCTACCCCTAAAAAACAGTGATTTATTGTTCAGCTAATAGATACTGTACTAAATTATTATTCAGTATAGTATCAATTTTTTTAAACTAAGTTCATTATAATTTTTTTTCAAGGATGCTCCAATAATATATTAACACTTCTATATATATTGAATACCTTGAACTATATATAAACAGAACTTTTCTAAGTTGCAGCACTATAAGTCTGGTGCACTCGTCTACTATATATTATCTATTATATAAACATAATATGTGTTTACATGTATAGGACAATGAAAAAGAATCTATGTGAGTAAGTAATGTAAATATAAGTGTATCTAATACAACTTGTACTAAGATTGAGAGGCTGGGCCAATTGCTCGCTCCACTCGCCAACCCCTGTAATTGCTTAATTGAAAAATACAGAATATTTTGGGTTTTAAGATGTTGCTTGGTTGGTTCTAATGCCACTTGCCAGACGGGCAAGTCTGCGTGTTGAAACCCAGCAAATTTAAGGCAGAGTGTGCGATTCTTGTTTTTCAGTTGCGCCATCTATGACCAAGAATTCGACTTTTGCCACAGCGTACGTCAAACCTGTTTATAAGGCCTACCCATTCATTCATGAATCAACAGATCTTAATTTTGACCTGAATCAGAGAACGATCGGTCTCCAATCCAGTTTCCCCAGAGGTTTTGATTTGTTATGGAAACATGGAGGACTTTGCGACTCGACAGAATTTTAACGTGCATCAGTCACCAACTACACGGGGAGTCTTCGGCTGGTGGGGTTTGAACCCACGAACTCTCGGACATGGGCCCAGCGCCCTGCCGACCAGACTATCCCGGCCCAAAATTGTTTCAAGATGTACAATTATTGAAGCATTTATGTGAGAACAATTTATTAATCATAACGAAATAGCCGATTACATAGAATTTGAAAAATAATCACTATTTGTACTGATAAAAGATTTAGCGTAAAGTATAAAAATTTAGAAATTGAATAAGAATAAATAAATGAGAAATAGTTTTACTGTTTGAAGAAACTTACGACACTCGTATAACATAACAATTCAAATAGGGAACTGTTTTTATCGTTATTTATTAAGGTTTTTTCCCTTCAAATATTTCACTAGGAATGTTAAGATTTACATATGGCAACATGTGATCTTTCTCTCACTCTTTTATATATATATATATTTGCTCGTGCACCATCTTTATAAACTAAAGAAATAAAGATCTTGAAAGGGAAAAATAAATCTTCCACAACATTATATAAATAGTCAATATTTAAAGAAAAAAAGCTGAAAGAAATCTCGAAAGAGTACTTAAATTTGCAAAAAATTTCTTCCATCAAAATTAATTCCATCGAATTCTTTGCCCATTGTTCTACGTACCTTCATAATTTCAAATTTCTAATTCTTAAAGATTTTGAGCCGCAAAGCAAAATGTAACGTAAGTGAAAATAAAATCGCAAAAAAGCAATTTAAATTGCAATAAATTTCGAACAAATATAGGATATTTAAAAAGAGAACTCTGTTTTAAATTCATAAGCAAATGTGACTCTTTTAGCTCTGTAGTTGCATTCCTGCGGCCGGTATGGTATTTTTTCCTACAAGTCAAACAAATTATTAAATGTTTTTATTTCATCACAATCTATGTACGTTTTTCTACGTATGTCAGTAATTTCAAGTTTCTAAGTTCTATAGTTTTTGCGCAGCAAAACAATAGGTTTATGTTAAGTTGGACACATAAAACAGGAACAGCCTTATAATTTTTTAATATAGAGAGAGACAATAATAATACTAGAAAAAATTTAGAGAATTTACCATGCATATTCGAAAGGTATCGTGAATTTTAGTGAGATGAGTGAGCTTGCTGCTTATTGCATAACTTTACAAATCATGAATGCTTTATTTCAAAGTTAAGCGGAAAATGAGATCAGATAAACTTAGAATAAACCATGAAGTTTGAAATGCCGAAAAACTGTTTTCAAAAAATCAAAATGCAAGCAAATTATTAGGAAATTCATTGCGTAATCCTAGCCCAAAGTTTATTTGCATTTTTATATTGTGAAAAAGCCGACTGGCTGTATGGTGGTCAGGGAACTGGTCTTTTATCAGAGAGGTTCTGAATTCGAATCCCGAGCAAGGCGTGGATGTTCTTTCATTCTCTGTACTATCTGCCCTTACTGTGGGAGCAACGTTGGCCCACCTAGTATGGTGCCCCTGAAAGAATGGCCCAACAAATCTGCCCTTCAGCTACCTGTATGACGAAAGGTCATTCTCCAGGTGGGCATTGGAAAAAAAATATTTTGAAAAATATTTTTTCAGCATTTGAAATTTCGTGGTGTACTCTAGAGCAATCTGAACTCACTTTTTTCTTAGCTTTAAATTTTAAAATACCAATGGTGGTTAAAGGGAATTCGGTTGGAGGTGGAGAGGAACTATGAAGAAAATTTTTTTTCGCATGTCCCTTTCGAGTGCACTAATTACACATTTTTTCAAAATAAGTTTTAGGATTCATGCTAAAAAAATTGCTCCTTGCAATTACTGTCCGAATTTCAAGTCCCGAATTACAGCGTTCTGACTTATAAGAGACACAAACACCCAAACTTACATTTATTATTTCAGAAATTGCTTTTTTTAACTACCCTTAAATTTAAGGCTGTGTGAAGCATAATTTGCACCAGAACACCATCCATTGCATTCAAGCTTAGCTGCGGTCAAAACAAACAAAATAAATATTAATATAATTACCTGAAACCTTCATGAATTCTTTTTTAGTTTGGAACTTTTCATGCAATGTCGTTTATAATCTATTTTTTAGCCTGCTCAAGAATTTGTTTGCTAAAACAATGAGTTTTTTTAGCTATGTACGAATCTGAAAAACCAGCTGAATCTGAAAAAGAAAATGACAAAAAAGTCAATAATGATGATGCTAGAGATTCAATGATGTCGGAGTCCGTACAGTTATTGGCTGACGAAGAAGAAAATGATGCTGAGGAGGATGAATCTAAGCAGTCATTAGTTAATGAAGAGGGAAACGACGAAGAATCTTCTAAATTCCAATCTGACGAAGAAGTCAATAATGATGATGCTAGAGATTCAATGATGTCGGAGTCCGTACAGTTATTAGCCAACGAAGAAGAAAATGATGCTGAAGAGGATGAATCTAAACAGTTATCACTTAATGAAGAAGAAAATGACGAAGAATCTTCTAAATACCAATCTGACGAAAAAGTCAATGATGATGGTGGATCGCCTGAAAAAGATAAAACGCATGATTCACATTACATTTCGTTCAAAACTGAAAGAAAGATTCTTACCAAGCAAGAAGAAGCGCTTGAAGCGTTAAAAGATATTGAAAATGAAATACAAAGCCAATTTGGCGTGCATCCTTGCGAGAGTTGCGAATTTCTTGATCCTATTAAAGAACTAAAAATTACTCTTTGCTGTGGCTTATGTACGCGAACATTTTCTCGATTTGGTGACATTCGAGAATTCTGGATTGTGTCAGCTCCTGGAAATGAGACACCACATGATACTTTTCTTAAACTCATCGCCGTTACGCAGGATAAACGGTTATCAAAGAACTATAAGTTCCATATTCCCGAACTGAAGATAGGAACAATGGATGAACTCATTAAACTGATAGAAGAATTGTTTAACGGTGATAAATTTGGCGAAGAAACGTTGCAAAGTTTTTTTAGATGTATGGCCACAATTGTTGGTAGCAAACGCGCTGCGATGAAACATCTGTTAGTAAATCAATTGGATTTGGCTACTTATTTAACAAGGTTTACATGGAACGGCGATAAATATCCTTTAGACCAGTCTTTGAGAGACACATTTAAAACGTTGTCGAAAATTGTGAAACAAACAGCTGCGGGCTTGAGAGCCAGAGATGACGAAGTGAGTTATATTGTGAAAATATTCGAGAAAATAAAACGAGATCGCGAATCAAGTCTTCTTACAAGACCACTTGATAAATTCGTGAAAAAGAAAGACTTGGTAACTGGATCTACGTACTTTATTACATTGCTTGTCGTTGTTGCAAAAGAGCACGAGCAAAATTGGCTACAAACATATGAAACGCTAACAGAATGGGTTGTGCCCCAATCAAGCAAGAAGCTATTTTCTGACGAATCTTATACTCTGTTTACAGTTGTCGTAATCAAGAAATTTGCTAATGATTTTGAAACAGCCGCTCGAGAAAAAAAGTTTATTATTCGGCATTTTAATGTCTCCCATGATGAAGATGAAGAGCTCGAGGATATATACATGAGAAAACTTAAACAAATTAAGAAAGCTATATTTGGTGCTTCTTATAGATGGGTGAAAACGAAATTTAGCGAATGCTTTGTAGCGTGGATTCACATAAAAACTTTGAGAGTATTTACCGAGTCTGCTTTAAGATATGGCATACCTGTTAACTTTCAGGCTACACTAATGATACCCATTCGTTCAAAAAAAGCCAAATTAGCAATTGATGGTTTGTATGAAGACCTCGAAGCTTACCATGCTTCTGAAATTTTGCAAGAGGAGATACCAGGTGTATTGAATCGATATGGAGTTAGTCATTATTTGCCTTACGTGTTTGTGACAATAAACACTGACTTTTTAGGGGCAAAAGATGATTTATAAACACAAAATGAGAATTATTTGTATTTGATATTTACTAGTGATTTTCATTGCTCAAAGCTTCCGATGAAAGAATGGACTAATATTAATTATTGTAAATAAATTTATTCTATAGATTTATTTTACCTTAAAGCTGTTAATGTTGCACTTTTCAGAATTAAACTTATGACTGATATTGCTATTTTAAAAGAGAGTAATATTATTCTTGTTATTAAAAAATGTACATTTATGAAAAATTGGTTATGTTTATATTTATATAAAGTGAATATTATATTTTCTAAAAGCTATTACTTTTATTTAATTATTATAACAATGTCACATGTATATTTTTATTTCATTAATAAATTTAAAACTCTTTGTTTCATTCCATAAAAATCTTTATTCAGATACAAATGTGACGAATTTTGTAGATAATTACTAATAATGAAAGAAATGCAGAAAAAATACCGTTATATTTTTATTAATATTTTTAAAAAAAAATCTGACGAATCTCTAGATTTAGCACTTAAACAGTTAGTATAATATTTTAATTTTCTCGGTTATAGCGCCACCTGTTGAGCAAAATACATTACCTTTCAACTCGAATAGAGTTACTTTTTTCTGGAGAATGCGAATCTGAAATAAAAAATAGGGATATGTTTAAGATTTTGAAGTGGGTCCCACCCCACACCTAGGGGGATAAAAGATCCGATTTGGTATCATTAAATAACTTTTTAAAAAACATTGAATGTGTCTCGTTTCATTTTTTCTATCGGATGTATATTTAACAAGATATTTGACCGTTTCCATTTTTTTTTTTACACCTAGTATACATAATAGCTTGCTATAGCTATAGAATGTAACTAGATAACTCTACGACAAATCGTATGAAGATGTTGAAATCTGGCAACCTTTAAAATAAAACATTAATTTAAAACACAATTTTTTTCAACAAAAATTTTAGTTATCTAGCATATGTACAAGTTTTATTTTAACTACTTTGTCCTGAATTTTTAACATTAATACTTACTAAGAACCTAAGTTAATTCATGCGCCACCTTGAGAGTCTCTTCTGGAGTTACATGATAAAAAAAAAAGTGACATTTCGTACATATTTTCGAATCAATTATACGAAGGGGTGAACAAAATAATTTTAAATCAGATTTACTTAACCAAGAATCGAAAAATAGAAACATAAATTCTGCTAGCTCTAGTAAAATATTATCCATTAAGCGGATTAAGTTGACACCCCAAGGTAGTCACATTCCAGAAAAATTTTAAAATTGTTATAAGAATATCGAAGAAATAAAATACTTTAAGTTAATTACTATCGACAAAAAATATATGTAAATTAAAAAAATGTGTTACAGATAATCTACTAAAATCCTAATATTGATAAGAAATTAAAGCCTATAAAATTTATGAGTATTTATTTTTATGAGCATAAAAATGGATTTTATGAACATAAAAAGAATTAAAGCCAATTAAATTTATGAACATCGACTCTTAATTGAACATTTGTTAAAATTTTTCCAGTATTAGACATCCTGCATACCATTTAAAGTTTTTCTTTACTTTTTCGTTCCAAATGTACATTCATTTGCACCACTTTTTTTAAAAAAAATCTGCTTTTGATTAATTGTCCATTCAAATTCACAATACTACTTAGAATAGAATGCCCGTTATAACCATTTAGATTATAACCGAAGATTTTAGTTTTGTGTTTAATGTGGTAGCATTAATTTTTATTTGTGTTTGATTCCTGTTTTAAAAAGTTTAATTTAATGTAATTTTAAATACCATTATATTTAAATAGTTTAAACATCCATTAGGAAAACTGATTAGTTATGTTATTGCTTTTAAGTGATGTTGAAAAACGAATGAAGTGTATATTTACAGTTGACATGCTTCAAGCGCTAAGAAACAAGCACCCATTTTCTAGACGTTAATCAGAAGAAACAAAAGTGATTTGAAATGTAAAATAAAAAGTTGCCAACGGAAAAAAAACAGTAGCCGGGAGAGGAAAAAGAAATTTTCCCCACTGTTATTTCATATTTGAGTGTTTGTGAAGCGAACGATGTTTTTAATCAGGTAATATCTTATCGCTTTAGTTTCTTGCGATTATTTAAATAATTTATTTACTGTACCACTTCAATAAACATATCACTACAACTTTTTTGAAGAACGTAAAAGTTAATTGACGTGGTTTATTTTTTCTTTCATCAATGATGTTGTTTCGAAAGACTGTCCTAAAACATTCCATGCATTCAATTTAATTGTGCATAACCAGCTCTCAAAAACCCATTTCCGGATGCTAAAATTCTGATGAAGTATTTCAAAACTTTACTGCCCAAGAATAAAAACTGTTTACATTCCACCCGCTACAGATTCACTGAAATCTATTAAGTCAGCATTTAATTTATTGCTTTTTTAAATCATTGGACACGAGAGAAAATGGGGATTAGGATGTTGCGAAACAACTTTTTCATATCGCTGCCATCAAAGGTGAAACCGATAACAAGCTTTCGACTTTTTTATCTTTTAGTCTTTCGGCAATTTGTCGCTAAGTTAAGAGGCTCGTGAAAAGATGGCTCTAAATTTGGTGTGTTTGTTTATTGTATGTTTTGTTTCTGTCAATGCGCAATATGGTGGATTTTTGTCACCCCCAAGAAGTGGACCCAAGAAAGCGACATGTGTGGTAAACAATACTGAGGTGCAAGGGATTATTAATTTATTTCAAGGGGTAAGTGAGCTCGTTGATATACTTTAAAATTCATATAGATCAGAATATATAGTTTTAATAAGCATATTGCGAAATTTTAATATCATATTCAGAATATACTTTTGAATAATAATAAAAATATCCTTAAATTCTAGAATATAATTTTAAAAATTAATTAATTAATAATATAATTATATATATAATTATATATATAATTAATAATATAATAATAATAATTAATTAATAATATAATTTTAAAAATTAATTTAAATTTCTTATTTCAAATTGTATTTAGAATAAGGTGTTACAGATATTATTGAGAACGTTTTAGATAGAATTCATAAATGCTAGATATCTAATTTTAAAAATCATATTCTGCAATTTTAACATCAGATTTAGAATATGGTTTTCAAGATAATAACAGACCATGGTTTTTGATAAATTTCATATGCGCCAGAACCTAATTTTAAAAACTATATTCTCAAATTTTAAGATTATATTCAGAGTATGGTTTTTAAGATAGTTAGAATTTAGTTTTTTGATAGGATATATTCCTAAAAGTATGTCAGAATTTATATCTAAAATCCATTATTTTAAAATTTGAATTCATATTTAAAATAGGGTTTTTATAATAACATTTTAAAATTTGTGATACGTGAATTAGTTAATTCCAAATTATGAAACACAAATATAAAAAAAAATTAAATTTTTTTTTTAAATTCATATTTAAATTCATATCCAGTAGAACACGTGCCTCAGTGGTCTGATCTTTAGGGTTTCCAGTAGAACGCGTCCCTCAGTGGTCTGATCTTTAGGGTTTCCAGTAGAACACGTCCCTCAGTGGTATGATCTTTAGGGTTTCCAGTAGAACACGTCCCTCAGTGGTCTGATCTTTAGGGTTTCCAGTAGAACACGTCCCTCAGTGGTATGATCTTTAGGGTTTCCAGTAGAACACGTCCCTCAGTGGTCTGATCTTTAGGGTTTCCAGTAGAACACGTCCCTCAGTGGCATGATCTTTAGGGTTTCCAGTAGAACACGTCCCTCAGTGGTCTGATCTTTAGGGTTTCCAGTAGAACACGTCCCTCAGTGGTCTGATCTTTAGGGTTTCCAGTAGAACACGTCCCTCAGTGGCATGATCTTTAGGGTTTCCAGTAGAACACGTCCCTCAGTGGTCTGATCTTTAGGGTTTCCAGTAGAACACGTCCCTCAGTGTTATGATCTTTAGGGTTTCCAGTAGAACACGCCCCGCAGTGGACTGATCCTTAGGATTTCCAGTAGAACACGTCCCGCAGTGGATTGATCCTTAGGGTTTCCAGTAGAACACGTCTCGCAGTGGACTGATCTTTAGGGTTTCCAGTAGAACACGTCCCTCAAATGGGCTGATCTTTAGGGTTTCCAGTAGAACACGTCCCGCGGTGAACTGATCGCTAAGACAGGGTTTCCAGAAGATCACCGAAATCAAGCATCACTGGCTGCGGTCAGTTTGCAGGTGGGTGACCACTTGGATTAGTCTGCGTAGGGACCGAGGGTGTACGGTATTGGTCCTCATTAAACTATTCTACCGTAAAGTGGTCGACTTCGGGTCGTCGTGCTACCGAAGTGGGGGTGCCATCCCATCTGCAGAGGATCAAAATTGTGATGGCATGTCTTCGGATCATATACTCAGGTATGTTTCCCAGACCGCCGCCCATAGCCCATTGTGCAGCTCTAGTACCACGTAAATGAACTACAGCAACAACAATCCAGTAGAGCACTGAAGTCACACATAACTGGCTAGAGTAATGTGTAAGAAAAGGACTAACCAGAATAACTTCTGATTTTATGACCGGATCTTCACGATCAATCTCAATTGTTCAAAAGGCTGACCTTGTGACCTCAAATATTCTAATTAAATAACGCAGACGATATTTTATATTATGAAATTAGACGCAAAATTGTGCTTTTTCTGGAACTATTTTTTTTTGAAGGGTTCAAATGTAGGAGGTAGTTTTTTTAAAAATCTAAAATTGTAATTAACAGAAAAAGACAACGTTTTCTATAAGTGTTTTATCACTAATAAGCGTATTATCACTTTATTAGTAGGAGTACTTTTTTTGCGTCACTCTAGTATGAAAATTTGGAAGCTAATGGGTTAATATAATTAAAAGTGGTTAAAATAGAAAAAAAGGAAGTAAATTTAATTAATCATAAATTTATCACTATTTTCCCCCAGAGCACAATATACACCCTGTGTTAAAAGCGGAAGTAAAAACGGTACATCGCATTTACTTGAATTATGTTTATTAAATTGTTCTAGAGTGTCTATCTAAACATGTAAACTAAAAGAAATTTTTTTTAAAGAAGTTTAAAAGCGCGTTTGAATTTTCCACAGCAATTTTTATTGGCAGTATTTTTTTTTATAAGCTTAACGTATGTCTGCATCCATTTAACACCAGTTTAGTTTAAATTTTAGTTAATAATTTCGTTTATTCATTAATTTGCCCATTCAATGATCAGCTGATTCAGCAATACTCCGATTTACTGTCAGATTTCCTCATTCACTGATTCACCAATGTTCTCACTATTCCCTTCTTTTCTTCACTTATTCGTTCTATTCGTAAGGGTTACTCCCATAGATAAGAATTTTTCGTAAAAATATTTAAAACAATCGCCATGAAATGATAATCGCTAAAGTCGTCATTCACTTTTCTCTGATTTAACATAGGTTTATAAAACTGTGAAATATGTAATTTTATGTTATTCTTTTTTTTTTATATTTTTCGTGTATTTTTCTCCCAATCTACAAGAAAACTCTACATTTAAATGGCCTATTAGAAATAAGTTTAAATTATCTTTAAAATTTTATAAAATTTTCAATCTATTGCTGTAGAATTATTTGTAATATAATTTTTTAAAGTAATTTAATTTGAGGAACAAAACCCATGTTTTTCTGAGAATGATTCCATAAATGGCATCGTTTTCTGATTTTTACTTTTAAACTTTTGTTGTTGAATAAAATAAGACGTATTAAAACACTCGCAAATTGTTTTACCGCAGTATTAAATTTAACATACTGAATATTTAAATTCAAGACAAAAATGAGAATTTCCTTTTTTTAATACATTGAAAGAAAACAAAGCTTGTTTGCAAGCAAAGACGCATTTACTCTATTTAAAGGAAATGGAGAAAAAAAAACGAGAAATTAAGAAAAAGCATAAATTTCCTTAAAAAGAAGTCCAGGTAATTAGTCTAGAAAACAAGGAAATGAGCACAAAATTTAAATATAGTCGCATTTTTTTCTTTCAGTTTAGTGGACGTTATTTTATTTGTTTAATTTTGATCATGTTCGAAACAATCAGAAATATCTATTGATTCTTTTGTTGTTTTTAGTATTATACAGAATTATTAAAAATAAAGAGTAAAGAAAAGTTACAGTGTACTGTTTTTCCCACTTTCCGAAGGAAAAAAAAGAAAAAGAAGAAAATATCCTGTTTTGACTAATGTACTTTTTTAAAAAGTTTTTGAATGTATACATCTCAAAAACATCATTCAGTTCTTCTGATCAATTGGTTTTTAATAAAAACGTAATTATTATTTCATCAGTACAATTAGGAGGTATCGCCTCCTGCTCCCTACCGCTCACCAACCCTCACGATTGATTTGCAATCATAATGTATTCAATCACAATGCATTGATTTGTAATCGACAACTTTCTTGACGATAAACAGATTTATAAATTAAAACTAAAAAATTATTCAACAAAAAGATTCTATTTTTATTTATTACATTTTTAACACAGATTTGGTTTTTGATTTTATAGGGATAAAATCTAAACTTATTTAGTTTACTTGGTTATCATTGGAACTTCATCTAGTAACCAGTAAATTTTCGCTAAATTTTCGATTACCATGTATACTGATTAAGTTTTTCAAATTATTCTAACTCTATAATTTAAAGGTGTAGTGGTGCACATAATTTTTAATTTATATTTGATATTCAATACATTTGTTTAAATTATTTATTTGTAGTGGTAGACATAATTCTGGTCTTTATCTGATTTTCAATACATTTGTTTAAATTATTTAGGTGTAGTGGTGGACATAATTATTCTTATTCTAATTTATCGAGATATTAACAGATTGACTTTGCTACCAGCGGAAAAAAAATATTTTTAAACTACGAAAATTACGTAGTAGTTGGAGGGTAGTTGGTTAGTAGTGCCAAGGGTTAATATTACATTTCATGATACTGTGATGAATCATGGTTTCATTTTATTTACTATTTTTGATAAAAAGAAATTAAATGATTACGTACTAGAATTTTAAAAAAATTATTTTTAGAGAATAAAAATTTTTAGATAATGAGAAACATTATTTTAAGACTTTTGATATTTAATTTTTATTACGGAGGAAAAATAGGTGAGAAAAATTCAATAATGCTATGTACCACAGCGCATAGTAAAACTCTTCAAAAGTTTAATGAACTCTAAAAAAAAAATTACATTTTCTAGTTGTTTCTTGGCGAAAATAGTTTTTTTTTTAATGGCCGAAAAATTTTCTAGCAATTGTGCTCTATAAGTGTGTTATTTCAACCCCTGTGTATAGGGAAGCGTTTTAGAAGTTTTAGGAACTCTAGGAAAACGAGCTGATTTTTTCTACCTGTTTGTGAGTGAAACAAATTTCTTACGAATATGCAAATTTATTGTAAGTCATTGCTCTAAGGCGAAGAGATAAAAAGTATATTTTTGCAATTTCGCCAACCTTCCATTTTCAATTCGTCACGCTAGTCTACCATCCTTGATGAAACTACGGAACACGTTCTGACCTCTTTTTTCACTTACCCACTTAATCTAACTTTTCCTCTTGGCCAAGGCCACCTAGCAATAACATGTTAACAAAATATCTTTGACACCTCAGACGATAGTTATATAAAAAAAAATATTTTTTTTTACATTATCTTTTTTTATCGTTTGTTTGTATCTGAATAAATATCCGATGTGACGTCATGTATTTTGGTCATCACATGGCGGCAATTAAGTTCCGGATATGTCTCGATCAGTCTTAATGAAAAATTGAAAATTAGTGTTTGCATCTGGTCGAGTTTACAATTTTCTTTTAAAATAATGAATTTACTGATCGTTTTCTTGACGACCTTGGTGGTAGTTTTGAATCTCGCTGACGCAGCTCAACCTATTGAACGTGCCAATCGTGGTATTGAATGTGACGTTTATAGTGCCATTTGTCGAATACACAATGGCACGGTTAGTGGAATAATTCGCTTAAGACGACAAAGATCAGTAAGTCATGATCAAAAATAGATTTATTGTTTCCCTTTTGTAGTTGTTAGTTTTGATTTGATGTAAACAACGTTGATTATAGAAGTTTGAAAATGTCTAATGCTAAGCCAGGGTTAAAGTATTTATATACCCTGGGAGTCCTTGGGTGTATCTATATCTTGAATAAAGAAGAACTTTTCATGAGTTATCATTGATTTAAATGGTTTTAACATCGAAAGGTAAAATCAAGAAAGAGATTATTCTTTTTGCAGATGTTTAGAAAATTGAAGAATATTTTATGTGTAGAATTTAAAAAACTAGTGTGACTGTTTATTCTAATTTAGTCCCCCTCAAATAATTGGACTTCAGCGAGTCTCATTTTATATATCAAGACGAAAACGAGTAAGAAAATCATTTAATTTTAGCTTATTTTCGGGAAGTGTAAAATATCACTGACTATTAACTTTTTTTTTTTAACAGTTATGCATGTTTGTAGGACTTTTTTATACCAGGGAGTAAATTCAAAGTGATGAATTATCATCAACAGTTATCATGAGCAGTTAAGGATTAAAAACAGTTTAGCATATTTTACACCTCACGAAACCCAGTTATAATTGAAACGGTTTTACTGCCAGTTATATCTCGTTTTCGGTTTCACTTTCAAGCCTGTAAATAACTCTAAGATAAAAAGGGGTAAAAATTGGCGTTGATTTTTAAATAAGTTTTAATTATTAAAACTAATATTGCAAATTTCGATATTTTTGTTTAATTTGTTAGGTTGTGCCGTAACGCGGAATATTTTGCTTTATGTCTGTAGTGAAAAAGCAAGTAACGAAAACAATTTTATTTTAATAATGCAAAGCTAATATTTTTTAAAACTTACGTTATATCAGCTATATTTATAGAGTCATTTGACATAACTAAATTTACAGCTATTGAGGGTAAACTTATCTTAATATAATGAAATTACAATGCTAATGAAATACAACAGCTAATGAAACTTACCAAGGAAACTAGTATGTTATTACAAATTTGTGTACAATGATACATTTATTTCAAAAAAATTAAAAAAAAAAGGTTTATGGCTTCTTTATATATCGAACTTTAATTATAACTGAGTTTTGATATCTTTCTTTTCGGACATAGAAAAATTGAAGTGATATCTAAAAAAAATGTTTGTTAAACTGCAAAAAATTTCCACCACTTTTTTTTCAAGAAATAATTTGTTACTTTTTTATTGATAATCACCTGAACTTAATAATTAATATCTAAGCTAAGTTGCTAACTCTCTAGGTTTACTTAGGAAATAAATTATAGAGTTGAAGTTTGTTTTTAAGTATGATAATTATTCTTTTATCCACTACGTATGTATAATTCAAAAGTTAAGCGACTATATTCCAGTTTTTTAGCGTTGATGTTTTTAAAATGCTGGCACAGCCAATCAAAATTCAGAAAGCTTTAATTTTGGATTCTCTTCTTGCTGTCTGTCCATGCACTTTATGGTGAAAATCGCTTGCTTAGATGTTTTCCACCACCCCTTAAACTTTTGTTCATGTGTTCGAAACATCCAGTATATGTTAATTTATTTTATATTAAATTATTGTATTCTATTGCGGTGCTTGAAGTTTCAATATAATACATGTAATAGACTAAAGAATAGTTATCAAATATGCATTTTACATCCACGAAGAAAATCTTTAAGTTTGCGGACATGAGTACAGGAAAAATATTAAATACTAGACTTAAAATATTATATACTTAAAATTTTACTATCACAAACGAAAGAAATAATATCATAAAAAAGATGTAGATCACGAAAACATCTTTCACAATACCCAAAGAACGTGTATCTCTGATATTAGACACACATTAAAATTCTAAGCCTGAATGACCATTTCCCGAACACGTGTTTTTCTTTTACTCAAATTTCCTACTGACATAGTTGTAAAGAGATGATCTGTCGCAACTCCTTATCTAGAATGGGCTATTGATCCAACATCGAGTTGTAAGCTCGGGAATTACCGGTAGATAAAGTTTAAGTACAGAAGAACCATGCAGTTCGGAATTATGGTTAATCCGAATCAATATTAATTTTCAAAAATAATTAATGAAATCCAAGAAATTCTATTGAATTTTTGTAAAAAGATTCTTATATAACTAAAAAAAAAAAAAAGACAAAAACAAAAACAAAAAAAAAAAACTTTGTCAATTCTACAGCACGAAATACGAAAATATGGATTTTAGTTAAGACGAAGATAAAGCGGTCGCAGACAATTAAATAAATTTAAATTTTTTTGTTTTTGTTTTTTTGGGAAAAAGTTGATTTAATGAATTAATCCAAAAATATACATTAATTGTATTGCTCGTGTGTGAGAACAAAAATCAGTGCCGGATTACCCACTGGGCCATGGCCTGGGGCCACCAATGATTAGGGGCCCCCTTAAAAAAAATTTTTGGAAAATAAATTTTAAAAAATTAAGAAAAACAATGATTTAGAAAAAAAAAAAATCAATTTCAAATATATATTAATAAAATACGATAATTTTTTTACATAATTATTACATAATTTTTTACATATTTATTTATGACTTATTTTAGTTATTATTTATAAGTATTATTATAGTTTATGTATCATAATATTTATCAATGTTTTTTAAGTTCAAATTTGTCCTTTCGATTTGCGCGCGAAAAATTGAAAGCAGTACTATAGCGAGCTGAGACTTGTTTAAACAAGAAACAAAGAATTAAATGTTGTTGACATTATTGAGACGTTTTAAATGAAAAAGAAGTTATTTAGTGCCTCAACTGAAGTGTCTCATAATTCGTTTAGTGTTTTATAATTATATAGTGTTCGTAATTCTATTTGATCAATAAATAATTACAAAATATTTTACTAAAAGGTAAGTGTTTGTTTATCGTTTTTTTAGAAAAAACTCATACAACTGGTCATTTTCAATCAAATTTTATATATTGAAATTGTCACTGTTTAAGAGATCCAGGATATTATTTATTTTTATTTTAAAAATGCTTTCTTAAATGAAAAGATATATAAATACTTTTATAATTGAATAAATATAGAATACACAAGAAAAAAATTTAATCTAAGGGCCCCACAAATTTGAAAGGCCTAGGGCCCCGCGTACGCTTAATCCGCCCCTGACAAAAATAACTCAGGTCTAAGCTCTATATATTATTTAAACGCTATAACTTAATGTGAGATTCATATTTCATGGGAATACGAATCACGTCAAATCATCTCATGAAAAGTATGACTAACATGCGTGTTTGCAATTAATTTATAATCTAAATAAGACACGCTATAACATATATTTGAGTGTGATCTAATATTGAAATGCTATAATTTAAATATGAAATTCACAATTTGTGTGAATGCGGATTTAGACAAATCATATCATGAATAGTGGGAATAACGTGCGTGTTTGCAATTAGTTTTTCATCTAAATAAGACATGCGATAACATAGATTTGTGCATGATGTAATATTGAAATAAATGCTATAATTTGAAAACGGAATTCACAATTTGTGTGAAAGCGGATCATGACGAATCATATCATGAATAGTGTGAATAACGTGCGTGTTTGCAATTAGTTTATCATCTAAATAAGACACGCAATAACATAGATTTGAGTGTGATCTAATATTGAAATGCTATAATTTAAAAATGAAATTCATAATTCGTGTGAATACGAATCATGCTAAAATTATGACCGCTAAAAAAGCAGTAAATCTTAACTAAGTTTAAAATATCCGAAATTATTTACTTCAAAAATATAATTTGCTGAAATACCTACGTAGCATTAGAGAGTAATTTCTGAAAACTATAGCGATTTTCACCTTACAAATGCAATAAAATGAATGAAAATCGTTATTGCGATTCTTTTTTTCGATGAGAATAAGGAAACATGTCAGAGAAAGTAAGTATTAAGAGTAATAAAAACAAAATATTGTCCGCCTGTATTGCTAAAAATATATCTATCAATGCAAATAAATTTCATCAATAATAGTAGTTTAAGAGGATGTGCTTTCAAACTGTCTTTTAAATGAAAAGAAATAAAGCTTCGAACTATCTTCTTAAAACAATTGCTGAAAATTTGAAGAAATAAAATGTGTTTGTCATTGAGTTGAATGCTTCGTTGAGTGCTTTTCGAATTTTTAAGCTTTGATTTCCTTTTCTTCAATAAAGATTCTTCATGACTATGTGATTGAAAGATAAGTTTTGTTTTTAGTTGCTGCTTAGAAAATGAAAATTTTGGATTGTTTTATTACTTAAAATAACTATTCAGTTCTCGATTCGGTTTTAACTATTACGATTCTCGTTGATATTGTTTTTCTTTTCAAAGTTCTAAAAAAAATAAAAGAATTGCGGATGATTTATAGACTATTGTCGAAACTTTGAATTTGAAACTCATTATTTATAAGTATCATAGCTGTCGACTTTTACGCATTTTGCTGAATGATTTTTCCTGTTATGAACCAAATAAAACTTATTGTAACATGAAACTAACATTTGTTACACTACTACAAAAACATTTTTTTTTTTTTTTTGGAAAAAGCATACTACCACAAATATGTGTTTATTAAAAACTTCATTCGCTTCAAAAATATACAAATTGGAAATGACAGTCGACATGTTTCAACAGCTCAAAAATAGACTTGTCAGATATGAATGAGAAGAAACAAAAATGATTAGAAATATAAAATGGTTTCATATAAAAATTATTTGAAATATAAAAAGTTTTATGCGATTATTTAAAATCACTTTTTCTTCTCATTCACAAGTCTTGAAAAATTGGCAAACCAATATAATAAGAGTACTATTATATATTTTAGAGTGTAACTGCACCTGTAACTGTGACTGGAGAAATCAGTGGTTTAACTGCAGGACAACATGGCTTCCATGTTCATGAATTTGGTGATCTTTCTGGTGGTAAGTGAATTAAAATATAATCATAATTAAAGAACGCATTATTGCAATTTATGCATATTTTTAGCGCTCATCTTTCACAGCGGTGAGGGAGATTCAAATCCTAGGGATCATTGATTACTGATCAATTCAAATACTGGATTGCGTGGACTACAGTGTTGACGAATCAAGAGTTGTTTTCTTTACGTCGGAATTAGTGAACTTAAAATGTCCTTCACGAATTTGAATGCATAACCCAAGAGTTTATTAGTCTTCTGCATTGGATTCCAAATTACAAGGCAATTGAGATGAATATTGTTAGGCAAATCCAATTATAAGATTTCATTGCAAAAATGTTTCGATTCACTTTAAAAGTTCCCGAGATATGGTTTAAAGCGAAAAGTGAAATTGTTATTAAGGGGTCCAAACTTCCGACCACTCTTTAGACTAAACAATTAGTACCTTATTTCTTAAATTGCGTCTACTTCCTATATTTTAATTGACTGGAAACCGAATACGTCGGAGAAAAAGCCAAATATATTTCAGATAAAGCCTGATTTCGTTCGCCTTTTGAAAGCCTTTTTGATTCGAAAGCCTTTTTTGCCTGATTTCGTTCACTTTCATTGTGGCAATAGCGCGGCTTTTTCTTACCCTCTGCGCTATGAGTTTCACTTTTAGCGCTAAAATTAAAAGAAAAGAGGGTGAGATATCTCGTTGCTAGCGCACAGAAAGACGCTAATCTCGTCCTTAGGATGAAAGTGTTAATTAATAGTTAACACTAATTAATATTTCTGGCCAACTCTTTGGACCATTAAGATTGGCACTTAGTACGTTAAAATACGATCATCGGAAGTTATGTACGATATTTAAAAGAGATGTATTTATTTTTACCTACAGTACCAAATATTCTTTAATAATTTGTTTGGACTTTTTCAGGTTGTAGAAGTGCTGGTGGCCACTATAATCCTTACGGAAACAATCACGGTGCACCAACTGATGACGAAAGGTATGTATGACGTATATTATGTTTTATTACGGGACGTTGCATCATTCATATTTAAAATGTCCATAATTCGAATAATGTGCAGTGTTTCCTTACAATCTGACTATCTGACAAACTGTTATCTATTAAAGTTTGATTTGTTTTTATGATTTATTAATTTTAACATTAGACAGACGACAGGGACCAGTTTGGTCCCTCTTGTTTTTTATTGCTCTGTTATTCAAAAAATAACTTACTGAAAATATTGAGTATTTTTGACTTTTCATAATTTGATCTAATTTAAGTGCCTATTTTATTATTTATGTGTTAGCCTTATAAAACCTTATACCTAGTAGAATCATGCCTAAAATGACGACAGGGGAGGGGGGAGAGTGGCTCCTGAAGAGTTTTGGCCTATGCAGGTTTGTAGATTGTTCCCCATCACCCTATGTAGGTTTGTGTATAAGATACCCTTTAGCAGGTATCAAGTATTCCAGGTTCTTAAAAAAAAAAGAGTGTTTTAACACACTTTTAACTATTGTTTATAGAAAAAAGGAAGCTCAATTATCTAAGAAACTGTTATATAAGTACAGTTTAAAAGTCAAAGTCCCGTTTAATCAAATATTTTCGTTTATCAAATCGAATAATTTTGAGACTATAGAATTTTGAGGATAGAGTCCTTAATATATTTCTTATTAAATTAATTATAATTGTATTTTAAGATTTAAGATGTCTAATTGACCTACACACAAGCAATCTGGGAGTCGCCAGGCTGGCTCCTTCAGACTTTCTAAGTTTACAGCAATGTCTTTCTAGTGTTAATGTTTTAAAATTGGTCGCCAGTTATCACATCTACTGCAAAACCTGCGAACAACGGTCCCTTGTTAGACTGCGCCTATGTGACCGGTGTTCAGCGCAGATCGTTATTTCCGAAATTATCAGTGAATAAGTTATCACTAAATACTGATCTAAAAAAATCACGAACTGTAGATTTAGTCGGCTAAATTACAGATCCAATAATGATTACTTTCTATTTTAAAAGTTACTCTCACAGTTCCAGAGAGAGAGAGCAAATCTATAACAGCCAAATTATATTTTGTGGAAAAGTTGCTTGCATGTAATCTGTTAGTAACATCTAGTAACTTCAGGAATAATAATAAATTTTATCTTTGGAATGCAAAGGGCAACAGCTGCAGAATAATTTAATTCTCGAATCTGGCCCATAGCGCAAATAGAAAATTATTAGATGCTTTCATTACAATTTTGAAAATATTTAATGTTTAGAAAAAAATAACGATCTATTGTACATTTTAGACACGTAGGTGATTTAGGCAATATAGTAGCAGGAAGCGACGGTAAAGCTCAAGTCAACATCGCTGATTCTCAACTGAAGCTTTGTGGCCCTCATTCTATCCTTGGACGAGCCATCGTGGTAAGAAACAAATATATATATATATATATATATATATATATATATATATATATATATATATATATATATATATATATATATATATATGTAATAAAAGGGCTAAAATCCCTGTTATCAGTGTTATAGTTAGCTTAAATAATGCAGTCGTAAGCCATCATTCGTTCTAAAATGGTTTATTAACGGTAGGTTGGTATTGATAACAGTTCACATCCGCGGGATTGAAAGTGAAAGGGGGAGAGATTCTAAAAATAACTCAATCGTATGTTTATCAGCCTTGAATTCCCAAAATAGAATCTCTCTACGCTTATTCTTTAACAAGGACATTTTATGAAAACGAAAGAGTTTTAATTCTTTTATTAATACAAAAGTATTATAATTTTTGTATTACATATATATATATATATATATATATATATATATATATATATATATATATATATATATATATATATATATATATATATATATTACATACATAGAGGCTATTAATAATAATAGGGCTTGAAACGATAATGTGATAAACACTTTTTCCAAAGAGGATATTTTTGCACCAAATAACTTTTCTTAATATTGTTTCCAGGTTGGTTTTAAGTATCCAAAATTTTAATTAGACAACAACACTGAAACCTCTTGCTGGAAACAATCTCATTAATTTGCTTGACAAGACAAGAGATGATGAATAATTGATGCAGCATGCTCAAAAGGAGCCAACTTTATGAATAATCTTATTTTGTTAGTAACATGAATAGTTCCAGCTTGACCCAGTTTTTTTCTTCTTTTACTTAACAAATGCTTATGTTCTATTTTTTGCTAATTAATGCAAACTTTTTTGCGTAGGCATTATATTGTTGAAGTAGAGTAAAAGTAAGGTAAACAAAAGAAATCAAGTTGTATTTAACCATATAAATTTATCACTATATTTCTCAGATACTCATGCCATGGTACACATGAGGCTCTGGTAATATACGAAACTTAATATACGAAAATACTGTTTCATTATCATAATAGCATTTAGTTTTTAACCATCTCAATTTTGTATTGTTGCCACGTAGAGCATTGAATTATAGATATTTTTCAGTTGAACATTACACGATTTATTTGACTGTAGTTTTTTTTTTTTTTATCTTATGTGTCTTTAAATTTTACATCAATTGAGTGCTAATTAGTTGCTAATCGCAACAAACGTGATGGGAAAAAATTATATTGTTCCTTAAAAATTTTTGAACGCTAATGCTGAAAACGCTGGAACAGTTTAGCCTATGGATCAAAGATTTTCGTTTCCGTTATCATATATCGTCAACGGAAACGAAACCTGCCTGCTAGAGGAAGGAGAAAAAAATTCTAGTGGTAGTGAAGTAAATAACTATAAATAACTAAAACTAATGACCAATAACTAACGAAGATAGTTAATTCTAGACAACTATTTAATTCAGCTTTTGCTATTACTTAACACAATAAGATAACTAGCTAGTCCTCTGTAAGAACATTTAAAGTATATAAATGTTATGAAAGGTAAAAGCATTTGAAACCAAATGTGTTAAATAAAAAAAGGACATTAATAAAAAAATTTTTACTACCGCATTAAATATAAAAATAAATCATTTGGAAAAACTAAAAGAGTCGATTATAATAACTCATATGGTCTACGTGACCTACACAGGGATGCTAACTGCTCCGCTTTCTGGAATAGTTTTAGTAAAGTGGTAGCGAATTATATAGTGAAATTCATTAAAGAAAGATAGTTACGCCTACTTTTTACTATAGTAAGTACCAGTAGTTTGTTGCTTTAGACTTAGATATGGATTTGGCCGAAGTACCTGCCCACGAATGCGGGCACTTCACTTCTTCTTCTGATTACTGGCCCTAGTGCAACTGAGACTGGTAGCTTTAACCCTCTGACTGATTATCCCGTGATATCCACGGGCAACTCAATTGTAGCAAAATGTGCTCATCCCGCGGGCATGTGTTTTTTTTTCCTTTATTGATGAGCGCTTCCCGCTTATTCTCCGTTTCAGCGATATTAGACGTTTAATTTACGTTTTGACCAACAGATGTCGTTAGTTGTTCTCTAAATTTATTTTAAAAAGAATTATTTTGGTGATAACATCTGAAATTTGTTTTACTGGCAACTTATTTTCACATGATAAAAATCAACATAAAAAATATTTTCTAGAAAGAAAAAAATACATTTTTCAATTCTCCAATATATATAGATTTGAAATATGCAATAGAAAAAAAAAAAACGCAATTTTTAAAGCGATTTCGGTCCCAAAATGGAGCAGTCAGGCCACCAGTCTCAGTTTGTTGCTTTAACGTTGAATTTTTTATAATTTTTGATATTTAGTGGTGAAAAAATTACTTATAATGAAAAATTACTAAACTAAAAGTAACTTAAATTTCGCTACCGCTAGATAATACTATTTTACAAAGCGGCGCAAGTTGGCATCTCTGGACCTACATCACGTTACATCAATAGTTCGTAGCAATAGTTCAAAACATCAATAGATTACAACCTCAGCTACAATACCAGCCTTGAAATCTGAACCTGATACCTCATGTTGACAATAAATTCACAGCCATCTTTACTACAGCAAGTTGCTTAGATTTAGTTTCACTTTTATTTTCAGTTAAACAAGCAGGGTGCTTGCTCTACAATATCAGTCACCCCAGAGACTCTGTATACAAACTGTTAATATGATTATTTAATTTTCTGTAATTTCATGATGAATGGGATATGGGTCTTCTGCGTGGCCCAGGTGCCCAGCTTTTGTTAAATAAAGAAAGAAAAGACCTACATCACGTATCGTCTAGGCGATTAAGTTGTATAATCTTAATATATATTTTCAACTCAAGGCTTGTCTACGTTTTACATTATCAGTTTTATGCTTTACAAACTATAGGAACTTTAATTTTTGAAAGTATATATTTTAACATTTGTTTGTAGATTCACGCAGGACAAGATGATTTAGGCAGAGGAGGAAACCCAGAGAGTTTGCGAACAGGAAATGCCGGAGGTCGTGTAGGCTGTTGTGTTATAGGCTCTGCTTCAAGTGCTTAGATCTGACTTTTAATTTTTGTAAAGAAATATATTTCATTACTTGTATTTAAATGTAACATATTTGTATTTAAAATAAAAATGTTTATTTTTGATGTTTGAGAAGTTCTTTTTTCTTTTCTTCAATCTGATAATCCAGTAAAATCAAATCTGGAGCTAGGCATTGAACGGAATTTACTGATTCAGTGCAACGTGAAGTAAAGGAAATAGATATGAAAATAAAATAAAAAAACGCAAC
The DNA here is from genome assembly GCA_949128135.1 of Parasteatoda lunata. Taxonomy (NCBI): domain Eukaryota; kingdom Metazoa; phylum Arthropoda; class Arachnida; order Araneae; family Theridiidae; genus Parasteatoda; species Parasteatoda lunata. Next base: position 63,577,158 of record OX421979.1, on the reverse strand, counting down.
AATACCACATTCAATTTATATAATTTTAGTTCGGGTTATATAATAACTATGTTTTTACTGTAGGGGGACTGCCTACAACCGGCCGTGCATCTGTATTGTCATTGTTTTTTCGGTATTTATGTTTGTGACCTCCATGTCGCTCTCTTATCTCATTGATTCATGTCAGATCCGACGAATCAGTAAAAGCTCTAGTGGGCTGGAGTAATCACAGCAGTTAAATTTTTTAATAGTCTGCGCGGACTACTTATAAAAGACCGTGTGGAGGCCACATACGTATTAAACAAGGCTGCCAGCTACTACGTTTTTTGAAAAATATTTTATACAGTGGCAGACAATTAAAAATTTAAAGCTTTCACAATTTTTGGTAATTTTGCCAAAATATTAAAAGCTTTGCTAGGAGAGAGCAGGACTTTTACTTTATTTACAAAAATTGGGCACCTGGGCCACGTAGTGGCCCCTATCCCATACATCTAAAAATTTACAGAAAATTTGAAGTAATAACATTTTGAATTTAGCAGTCGATGTCATAGCTAATACAAAAATACAAGCACTTTGCTTGAGTAAATATCCAATCTAAATTGACACATATATTAACACATATTGACATATATAAATATAAACATAATTGGAAAAATATATACATAAGTTGACATATATATTATCATAAAATGATACGTATTCACTAACTAAATTTCTATGTTTAACTGGCACATGTTTAATTATGAAATATATTAAAAGTCTAAAATTTAGAGTTCAATGAAATTCTTGAATTGCGAATAAAGAGCTAGAGAGGTCTCCCCTAGGATCCTCTGTAAAAGACGAAACACTTCTTCATTTTTTAGATCTTGGAGCTCTTTCACAACAGATAGGAGTCTGTGTACTAATTTTGCTGGCTTGGAAGCAACAGCACGAGGGCCCTTCTTGCTGGGGCGGGCTTCGCAACACGTGTAGTTTGCGGTGTGAATTTTAAGGAGAGAGCAGGACTTTACTTACTTTATTTAACAAAAGCTGGGCACCTGGGCCGCGCAGAAGACCCATATCCCATTCATCATGAAATTACAGAAAATTAAATATATAAACAGTTTGTATACAGAGTCTCTGGGGTGATTGATATTGTAGAGCAAGCACCTTGCTTGTTTAACTGAAAATAAAAGTGAAACTAAATCTAAGCAACTTGCTGTAGTAAAGATGGCTGTGAATTTATTGTCAACATGAGGTATCAGGTTCAGATTTCAAGGCTGGTATTGTAGCTGAGGCTGTTGAGGTTGTAATCTCTTGATGTTTTGAACTATTGCTACGAACTATTCATATAAGAGTTGGAGATTTTTATTTATGTTGGTAGTTTTGGTATGAGGCGTCAGAGGTGAAGTGTGCAGCTATTTTCCACACTACTTCCTATAAACGATTAAAAAAAAGTTCATGGAAACGCCGAAAGTGCTAACTATAAAAATTCAAAATTTCATTAAAAGAAATTATAAATAGGAACTTCTTAAAGCATATTTTTTAGCAGTTTACTATTGAAAAAGAACGTACAAAATGTTTGTATATGAATAATATCAATTATAAGTCCAAGTGGTAGATACGATTGAATAATTCAAGAGATAACAAATAAATAAAAGTGAACTGAGTTACCACCACTTTTTACAGAAAAAAATCACCTGTGGCATCCCTGTACATATTAGAAAACTAAAACTTCATGATTGACAATAACATGCCTATCAACGATTGTTGGCAAGCATATAGTAGTTAACAATATTATTATGATAACCTCGGAGAGAGCAGGAAGAAAAAAGTGTTTCATATGTAGTTGTAGTTCATTTACGTCGCAATAGAGCTGCACAATGGGCTATTGGCGACGGTCTGGGAAACATCCCTGAGGATGATCCGAAGACATGCCATCACAATTTTGAACCTCTGCAGAGGGGATGGCACCCCCGCTTTGGTAGCCCAACAACCTGCACGCGAAGTCGAGCACTTTACGGTAGCACAGTTTAACGAGGACCAATACCGCACACCCTCGGTCCCTACGCAGACTGATCCAAGTGGTCACCCACCCGCACACTGACCGCAACCAGTGATGCTTGACTTCGGTGATCTGCTGGGAACCGTGTCTTAAAGATCATTCCACTGCGGGACTGTTTCATATGAACTTTAGAATCCTTTACTTAAAGTGGTGTAGAAAATTTTAACTATTTAAAAATTAAATTTAACACTTTCATGTCCGGTGACACCATCGTGTTGTCACGTGAAAACCAAACGTTAGCTGCCGGTGACAACACGTTGGTGCCATGTCCAAGCCAAACGTTATATTATTTTATTTTATAACCGTCGTTGAACAGCCGACCCAATTTCATGGGTTTACGACTACTAATGTTCAACTCCGTAACCTTGTAATTTTGAACCAATCCAGAAGACAAGGAAACTCCTGGATCAGTACCCCCAGAGGTATTGATTTGTTATGGGAACATGGAGGACTTTGAGACTCGACAGATTTAACGTGCATCAGTCACCATTTACTACACGGGGAGTCTTCGGCCGGCGAGGATCGAACCCACGACCTCTTGGATATGGGCCCTGCGCCCTACCGACCAGGCTATCCCAGCCAAGCCAAACGTTAGTGGCCGGTGACATCACATAGATGTCGCGCGTTGCAACTTGATATTCAGGTGACATTTTGTCAAGAGACAATAGAGTACAGGGATGCCAACAACATAGGAAGTTGTCTGCCCTGGTATTAAATTATTGAACCTTACCTTATTTTAACCACTTTTTAAACTTTTCACGGCCTGTGGGAATCCTGTGTACATGGATACCAAGGGCGAATAAAAAAATGGCAGAAAATCAATTCATTTTTGTTAATTTAATTACTTTATTTATTCAATTATCACCATAATTTACTTTACATATTATTCATTTTTGAAGCGAAATATTCTTTGCAAGAATTTTCATTTGTAAACTAACAGAGAAAGGCAGATTCTAGAAAAAGATGCTAATTTCAATAATTTTTGCTTTTTATTAACCACCACTTATTATATTTTTAGTCACTCGGGGTATCCTGTGTATATGTGCAACTATTTTCAACTAGACACAAATCGTCACCATCATAAAGATTCTTTTTTTGCCAGAAAGGAGCATAACGCTCTCATCCTCCATCGCTTGCAGTCCAAAGCAGCCTCCATAGCCAAGCTCCAGCTTGACCATCTAAGCGCATCTCTTTCACCCTCAATCATTCTTCGCCATGTTAGCTTCGGCCTTTCTCGCTTCCTTTGCCTCTCCTGTGTCCAGGTGAGAGCTACACGAGGAAATTCCACATATCCCATCCACATCCATCTTCGATATTGGATTTCCTCTGTAATGCCGATCAACATGTGTAGAAGTCAGGGAACTGGTCTTGCAATAGAAAGGTTCTGGGTTCGAATCCCAGACAGGGCATGGATGTTCTTTCATTCTTTGTAATATCTGTCCTTACTGTGGGAGCAATGTTGGGCCACCTAATATGGTGCTCCTGAAAGAGTAGCCAACAAGTCTGCCCTTAAGATGCCTGTATGACGAAAAGTCATTCGTCAGGTGGGCATTGGGAAAAAATTTTTTCCTCCGTAATGGATCTCGTTTTGTCCCTTGGTATAAATGCTCTTTTGAAATTACTTAAAGCCAAAAGATTTTAAAAATCCTGCTTAAAGCTTTATTTGAAAGGAGTTTTCTTGAGATTTAATAAGAATTTCCAAGTTTCCCACCCATTAACATAAAAGGCTTTAACTGTTGACCAAAGATAACTAAAAGTATCAGTATCATCGATATCTGTGTTTTGCATGTTGAGTTAAGTTACAATGTTACTGTTTAATTTCATTGCTTTAGTTTTTTCAGTATTTATCTTTTAGACCTTCAATTTTTTGAGGTTCTGTCATAAGTTGTGTTTTCCGTTCCTTACCTTCGAATCTGGAAGACAACAGAACAACATCTTCTGCGTAATCGAGGTCCTGCAAAATGCGTGTAAAATTCCAATGAATTGACTGTACACAAATGGGGTTAAAGCTTTTCGAGAAAAGATGGCAGCTATGAGTATTGTTGGTACAGAAATGAACGTTGCTTTTAATGAGCCAGTCGTTGTTGACGTTGCAAACGTTGACATGCACTTCAGCATTAGGGCAATAAAAGATAAATAAATAACATTTGTTAAATAATAAAAGAAATTTTCTTTATTTTTCCTTATTTTTAATGGTACTGCAAAAATCAATTGGCTAGTGCAATTTCAATGGATCGAAAAAAAGCTAATAAGAGCTATATAAAATTAAAATAATCTTCAAGAGCTGACTCGATAAAGCCAATAATATATAAAAAGCTAATAATCAGCCAATATTAGTTTAGAAACTCGAGTTAGAAATCATTAAATATGAAATAAAGTTATTGATTATTACTATTAAAAGTTATTGATTTACTGAGTCCAGATTAGTATAAACAAGAGAAAAAAAATTGGATAAAAAATTGTAAAAGACAATTCAATTTCTAAACTACTAACTTTTATTTAAAATTAATTTAATAAGATAAATAAAAAATTTTACATTGCAATAACATAAAATTGAACTGATATCAGTTATATGTATATGCTTGTCAACAAACGTTGATAGGCATGCAATTGTCAATCATGCAATTTTAGCTCTTCCAGAATGGACAGGCATGCCACAGGCGACTATTTATGTAAAAAGTGGTAGTAACTCAACTTACGTTTATTTATTTATCATCTCTTGTTGTTGTGTCAGTCCACTTGCCACACGGGCGAGCCTGCTTGGGTATACCGAGCAGATTTAAGGCAGAGTGTGCGTTTCTTATTATTTCAATGGCGCCATCCTTTGGCCAAGAATCCGACTTCAGCCACACATACGTCGCACCCGTTTATAGGGCGGACCCATTCATTCATACACAGATCGTAATTTTGACCTGAAGTAGAGAACGATTGATCTCCAATCCAGTACCCCCAGAGGTTTTGATTTGTTATGGGAACATGGAGGACTTTTGCGACTCGACAGATTTAACGTGCATCAGTCACTTTACTACACGGGGAGTCTTCGGACGGCGGAGTTCGAACCCACGAACTCTCGGACATGGGCCCAGCGCCTTACCGACCAGGCTCTCTCGGCCTTTATTATCTCTTTAATTACTCAATCGTATCTACCACTAGGACTTACAATTCACATTATTCATATACAAACATTTTATGCGTTCTTTTTCAATAATAAACTGAAAAACAATATGCTTTAAATAGTTACTAATTTTAATTTCTTTTAATGAAATTTTGGATTTTTATGGTCAGCACTTTTTGCAATTTTATTCTCCCGTGGCAACTCTGACAATGTACAAAGTAGTAACGAATTAATAATTAAAGTATTCTTTGTTTATTTTTATAAACAAGTAAAAATATTATTTTAGATGCATATATATTAATTGCTTACTTGTAGCAAATTGTTGTTATTCAATTTTATTGAGTCAAAAATAATTTATTTCCCAAATTAGTGGCTACATTTTAATACCTTTGATATTAATGATTTTGTTAGAACATATTTCAGATATTTCAATACATTATGCTATCAGTCAACAGAGTTTACCTACCAAGCATTCCCTCCTAAATCAGTACCAAATCAGTATCACATATCCGGAATTCGCATGCTCTTAAACCGCGCCACATTACGTAAGAACTCTTTTATTAGTAATTGCATACAATTGTCTTCTAGCGGATGAATCGTAAATGCACTAATAATATAATTTCATTGGTGCCGAACTGCAAAACTGTATTGGAAGTTATTTATGACTCCACCTAATTGAAATGTAGCTACTAATTTGGGACAAAACTTTCGACCTAAATGTAGCAATTTGAGACAGAAGAAGTAAAATGGTAGTGTAAAAAAATTATTACCACTTTAAAAATTGTTCGATCCTCGGGCCGGGCAAGGTTGACTCAGCCATTCATCCCTTCTGTGGGTCGATAAATGAGAACCAAGTATGCTTGGGAACTAAACACTCGGGGATTCCACGTTCGGCTGACCACCTAACCGGAACCTAACAGGTCAAGAAAACTGAGATGGGCACAGTAGGCCTTGGCCCTCTTTGGGCTGTCGCGCCACTGAGTTTAGTTTTTAAAAATTTCTTGTGCTTTAAAAGAGGTTGCGTCGCTTTTTTTCGTGTTCTAGCATCAGAGTAGCAATTATCTAGAACGGTGACATATGCCTCCACATAAGAGCAGTTTCTGAATACGGGTCTTTATGTTCTATGCCAGTGGTGGCCAACCATCGGCTCGCGAGCCACATGCGGCTCTTTGAACGATTATTTGTGGCTCTAGATAAATGTACCCGGATTTCATTTTTGTGCTGTTATATTTTTAAAAATTATTATTGTTCCTTATGTGTTTTCAAATGTTTTTTTAAATAACTGACAACAAATATGAAAGACTAAGTGCAACGTTGTAACTAATTTCATTTTCGTCTAAGTTAAGACGACTCATGACACGACTCATCGAAAACTGCGCGAACGAACATAAACAGTACAGTAGCGTAATCGACCGATGCAATCGATTTCCATATTCGGAACAACGTACTTAGGTTAATCATTTTATTCCACTTTGAAATTCGTGAAATCCAAACACCGATCAGTATTAACCAACCAGCACGTCAAAGAAATACTGAGAAGTGATGTCACTAATTATTCACCAAATTACAAAGAATTATCAAGAGAAGTAAAATAAATGTGTTTAATATTTAATTTCGATACACATATTTTGTACTTTTATTTATATGTTTTCAATAAATATAATTTCTGTAAAAAAAAAATTTAATACCTTTCTTGAATATCTTTTAAATACGTATTTAATTGCGGCTCGCGAAAAATTTCAAATTTTGAAAAATGGCTCGACTATCAAGGAGCTTGGCCATCCCTGTACTATGCTCTTCCCACTATATTCAAAGTGTTAGCGAAATAATAATAAGGATAAGTTTTTATTGTTTAATTTCGCTAGCATTTGAAAACTTTCCGACTTATCATCAAGTCTTTTATATTTGCTTCAATTTTTTGTTTAGCGGTGTTTAAAACTATGGAAATAAAATTTATTGAATAAAAAATAAATAGGTTTAGTATAAAAAAATTTTACCATTTAATTGTAAGAGAAAAGTCTCCCACAAAAAGTTTGAGAAATTCGTAATTATGTTTCTTTGATTAATACTCTATAATTTACGTCATATATGACAGTTGCTGTTGTGGTACTCTGACGCAAATTCAAAATTTAAATCAATGTTAATGGTAGATATGCATATGTATCTTAAACTGTCTTAAAAATCTCAATGGGAAAACTACATTTCTTGGTTTCATGCGGACATTAAACATTTAATTATTGGTAAAAGAACAATGATAATTCTAAAATATTTTTTTATCGCTTAAAAACTAATTGACGAAGAGTTTTCACGCATATTTTAATAGTATAAAGTGCTGATTATAAAGGTATTAAAATGATATAAAAGTTAGCCTCAATTTTGTCAACATTTTTAAAAGTTTTACAGCCTAATGTAACCCTATAAACAACATCTGAAAATATTTGGTTAGAAACAATTACTCTCATTGTAAAATACCATCCAAGTGAAACAAATACTACTCATAATTTTTCAGCTTTATTCCAATTATAAAAATTATTTGCAGTACTATTAAAATATTTACATAATATATTAACAAATACATAGATATAATTTTTCCTACACAAAGGTTAAACAAGATTCTCTAAATTAAAAAGAAACTTACTAATGAATTAATGATTTGGCAATGAAAATAAAATGAAATATGTACAATGAAAGAATTGTTAGAAAAATATAAATGGGACATCGTTACTTACGATCAGTTAGAATCTCCTAAATAATAAAAGAATTTGATAAATTTGGATCCAAATGAAAAAGTATGAAGAACATTTTAAGTTGCAACTTGTGGTTAAATTTTCAAATAAAGAAATAATTTTAGAATAAAAGAATTAAGTAATAGTTTGTTAACCAACCAGAATGAAATTTTCCTAATTTTCTTAAATAAAATATAACTGTTGGTAGTACTTTTCGTATAAATGCAAATGTACTTTCAACAGTTTTCGTAAATTTTAATTACTTTTAATATCCAATGAGCCGTTTATTAGATTATTTATAGAAGAATAGAATTGATTTTTTCCCCTCTATTAAAAATTGATTTCGATGAGGAGTTTTACTGTCGGTGCACCTAATATTGAGCATCGTTCAAAATTGCTAATTCGACTACTACTAAATAATTGTTAAAAATACATACACTAATGAACCGATAAAACAAATTTGTGTTATTGTTACGCTGTTTTTATTAAAACTGATTGGTAATTGATTGATAACATATTTCAATTTCTATAAACTTTCTCTGATAAAAATATGCTTCATTTTTATTGATTACATATTTCAACTTTAGTGAGCTTTTTCTGGAGAAAAAAAATGGCGCATTTTGGTTGGCAACATACTTCAATTTATAATAACTTTCTCTCACAAAACAGTAGTTAATTTTGATTGGTAACACATTTCAACTTATCCCTTTATCGGGTGTAGGAATTTTAAATCGTGTAATAGATTAACTACATTAAAAAATAACATTGGGGTTTGTATTTTTTAAAAGAGTTGTGCAATCCGTGGTATTTTCAAAAGTTGCAAGAGCCGTAGGAGAATTCTAAACTTAGAGAAATTCACTAGTAAATGTCTTTTGATAGCTAATATTTCTATGATGCTGTCGTTCTAAACCCAAAGACGGGATGAGATTCGTACTTAACAACTTTAAGTTGCCCCATTGCATCGACGAAACTGTAGGAACCCTTGACTAAGCCATCAGCATCTCGCTCTTCATATCTTGCCATGGGATTGTCTTTATCTCCGGTATTGTAGCCGAATTTGTAAGAATGGGCGCCTTCTGTTCCCTGCACAAAACATAACAAAAATTTAAAAACAGTACCTACAATTAACTCATTATAAAATAAATTTCTACAAAGAGAAATCAAAGGAAATTACTGATCTTATGAATCACTATTCTAGTATCATAAATTTTATAAATGTATAAAAACAAAGCTGTAGTGGTAGATACACTACACAATGTGGGAGGAATCACATCGACCATGTCAACCTTCGTCTATGAAAAGTTACCCCAACATGGAATCGAATTAACATGTCTTAGATACCAGTGAATTGGAATTGTTCTTTTGTAGTGGTAGACACACTACAGTACTCCCCCACCAGAATTATATCGATGATAGAATTCGATGAACTGATACTGATTCATTCTCTAATTTTGTGTCAAATCGGGTGAGCTGTATTTAGATCACCGTACTTCTGAGTGCTGATCATGAGAGCTGTATTAATCTTACTGTCGTGGTTACTCCTGCGTTGCTATTAGGAGTCGAGTGTATACAGGCCGATGTCATGTGTGATCGAGACTGAGTAGCAACAGCTCTAGAAGGGGGATAATGGCGCAGTTACAAGTAGCAAGTCAATTGTTCTATGTGGACCATCCATCGAAATAGGTGTGTTCAATTCGAAGTGGGAGTTTCTGTCAAGGTAGGCGTGTTCACATCACGTCCGGGTCACCAATGTGGGGGGAGTCACATCGACCATGTCAACCTTCATCTAAGAAAAGGTACCCCAATATAGAATCGAGTTAACATGTCATATATACTAGTGAATTGGAAATGTATTTTTTTAGTTCTTGACACACTACAAAAGCCATCTGCAGGAAAATTTCAAAAATGGCATTTATATTAACTATGCTGTTATAAAACGTATATAACTCTTAAAGAATTACGAAGAAAAAAATATCAGCATTTAATTTGTAATGATGGTTACATGTTAAACTAATAGGAATGTCGATCATGTTAATTTTCTCAAGTGTTGACAAATCTTCACTAAACGAAATATTTTTTGATTTAGTTTGCATAGAGGTTTTATATATTGTAGCCTTTTACAGGTCAAATTTTAACCTCAACAGTGTTAAGAAAAGAAAAATGCTTATTTGTGTTCCCTTTCAGGAAGATAATGATAATAATAAATAACGATTTGTTTGAAAAATTTGTAAATTATTGTTTAAGCCAAATTCTTAACGAGTGTTTTTTTTTTTTTAAATTTTGTTAAACTAAACAAAGTTTTAATCTTACTAATAATAGCAATAATTGAAAATATTCCTTTAAAAGATGTAGTTTTAAGAAAATAGAAAATCAGCAGTGGGGTAATTTGTTAAAGGAAGCGAACAAATTCGACGTTTGCATTTGCTTCGGCTGATATATGCGTTGATTCATCATCATACCTGCCAACTTTTACGCATTTGGTGTAAAATTTTATTTCTATATTTAAAGTGGTAGAAAAATGTATGCTTTCTATAGATTCCTTGGATTTATATACTTAATTTAAAATCTTTTTGACCAAAACTATTTTTTAAAAAATTAAGCAGATATATTAGTATGTAATGCTGTTATGGCTGTCCACATAAACTTCATCAAAATACAGCGTATGTTTCTGCCTAAATTTGTAATTTAAATTCCATTTTACTACCACTGGGGAAAATCATCCTCGGAAGGATTAAAAGATGGCAGATATGCATCATTCACGGCTGTTAGCTTTTACGCTTTGTAGATAAAGATCTTCAAGCTGCAACAAACATTTTCTTTTAATATTAAATACTGCGTTTAAAAGATTTATTTAAAAAAAATTTAAATCACGTTGACCTAAACAATTATAAAAATAGAAATAAGCCGTCGTGTTATTTAGTTTAATTCCAGCATCTATAGTCTACATCAATAATCCAAAGCATCAATAGCATCAAACACTTTACCAATACTGAAATCCTGACATGTTACTTCACGTTGACAATCAAACCACAGCCATCCACAGTTTAACAGCAAGTTGCTCTTATTATTTTCATTTTCTTTCAGTTATACAAGCAAGGTGCTTGTCTCCCAGTAACAGCCACCCCATAGACTGCTGAACTCAAACTGTCTTTTATTTTAACTTTTTTTTTACTTCATGATATATGGGATAGGGGCCTTCTGCGCGGCCCCGGTGCCCAATTTGTATAATTAAAGAAAAAAAAAAAAAAAAAAAAAAAGATATTTAGTTTAATAAAATTATCGATATTATTACTTGCTTTGAATTTTATCTGATTTTTCACTGTCATTGGACAAAAAAGGCACAAAAAAGCGTAAAAAGTGGTATAAATTCATAACCACTTCTTGAATGCTGGCAATAAAAGCGGCTTTGGAGCAAGGGCCATTGCCAAGTTTTGGGTGTACAAATAATCCACTATGATGCAAAATGCTAATTTTTATTGATAACCGTGGTTTTTATTGGGTATTTTTTTTTCAATTCAAAAAGATACTTTTTTATGACTAAATATGTAAAACCTTAAATAAATTTCATCGTCGTTTCATTATGTAGTTTCTTCTTCTCTTACTGAAATACATTATGGGCATTAATTTGAGATTCTGTTTTGAGCACTAAAGTTATTCATATTTGTGGTTGAAAGCTCACAGAATAACATTTTTGCGTTTAAATTTCCTTTTTAATGAAAGTCCTTATAAAATGTGAAGTTGCTGTGTAAGGTTAAGTAGAGAAAGTTTGTTTGTATTAAAATGTACTATGTATTAATAAGTATTTAAAAAATTGCCGAGATAGCCTGGTTAATAGGGTGATGGGCCCATGTCCAACAGGTTGTGAGTTCGATCCTCGCCAGCCTAAGACTCCCCGTGTAGTAAACGGTGCATTAGAAACAACACGACAGTATTTAAATAAAATATTTCATAATATTACCTGCTCATGAAACTGTTCTCTCACAGGTTTCCCATAATTAGCTGCGGCTAAAAATAGCCTTCCTTCATCAGAACCTAGAATTGGTGCTATATTACGCTTTTCGGTTTTATGAGCTGTTGGAGGTTTCGAAGGATAATCATTTTCAAAATAATCATTTTGTCGTCCGTCGATTTCGTCAGATGGCCGTGAATTGTATCGCTTTCTTGACCCAATTCTTGGTCTTTTAACAGAAGTTTTTGGATACGAGGACACTGGCGAAGTGATTTTTGTGTTTCGACCAGATACTGGAGAGTTTTGGGATTTTGATGCAGCGTTTCTGGATCTACTATGGTATTTCTTTGGTAAATTTGACGGAGTTTTAGGAAAAACCTCTAGGGAAGATGTCCGATGGTACGTTGGTCCGGGAGCTATATTGGGAAAAGCTGATTTACGAAAAGATGGTTTCGAAAAGGCATCAGAATTTATTGGTTTAAAATATTCTGAACTCGAGTATATTTCTGGAGTCGGTGCCTTATAATGACTGGGATTGGAATATGCATCAGGGTTAGGTGCCTTATAAAAATCAGGTTTTGAATATGCATCTGGATTAGGTGACTTGTAAAAATCAGGTTTTGAATATGCATCTGGATTAGGTGACTTGTAAAAATCAGGTTTTGAATATGCATCAGGATTAGGTGCCTCATAAAAATCAGGTTTTAAATATGCATCAGGGTTTTGAGGCTTATAATAATCTGGTTTAGAGTATGTATCAGGGTTTGGTTCCTTATAATTATTTGGCTCTGAGTGTGTATCAGAATTCGGAGACTTATAATAATCAGATATTGAGTAAGCGTTGGGATTTGATGATTTGAAATAGGCAGGCTTATATAAATCCGGGGTAGATCTATAAAATTCCGATTTTACGTAAGAATCTGGTTTTGAAGATTTGTAAGAATCTTCTTTTGGGTATTCTTCTTCTTTTGATGATTTATAATACTCAGAATTGGAATATGGTTCCGGATTTGTAGGCTTATAATACTCAGATTTTGTATCAACATAAGGTGGATCCACATCTGAAGAACTCTTAGGTGTTCTTTCAAAACTTCTTGGATCATTCATGTCATAGCCGCCACTTGAAAAACCTCTTTTAGGAGTAAATTCCGCACTGCTATCAAAACCGAAATTTCTTGCTCTTTTTGAACCATCTATATTATATGTTGGGAAGATGTCATCATAATTTGTTTGTTTATAAAAATTTTTAATATCACGAGATGGTCGTGACACATGAAAATCAGAAGCAGACGCTCCAGCTTGTTCCTCTTCCTTCGAATCTGGTTTGAATTTCAGGGGTCGTAAGCTCGGAAAGGCATTTTCGGCTTTTTTGGCTAAATCGTCGTAATATTCATCTCTTTTGTTGCTGCTACCTCTCGGTTCGGGAGAATTGAGAACGTCATTTTGACTAGGATTTTCGTGGTTTGGTTTTTGACTAGTTTGCACGAGCTCCTCAAAGTAGAGAGGCTCAAAAGTTTCTATCGTCGGGGAATGAGAGAACTCATCACTTTCTTTTGAAATAATATCTACTGCTATAATTGGGATAGAAATGTCTTCGCTTGGAATCTGGTCATCAGTAGGATTCTTTTTAATACTTTCTGCTGAGATAACTGTTTGTAGTAGAAATAATACAGCAATCTGAAAAAAAAAAAAAAATTTAAAATTTACCAAAATACTATCTAAAACGAACAGAGCTACAATACTCAATTTAAAAATGAACCATAAATATTTTTGGAATATAAAACCATAGGTTTTTATAGTAAGATAAAATTTTTAAGTTAGATCTATAGTACTTGACGGAACATAGAAATATTTTTGTTCGCGATATTTGCGTGGAATTTTATGAAAGTCGCGGATCTGATTGCAAGCCGACCCCCATTAATTTAGCATCCAAAAAGTTTCTGATCTTATTTTTTTTTTCTTTTCAATTTAGTTAATATTACCATTCTAATTAAAATCTGATCATATCCTCCTTTTTGAAATTTTGTTAACTGTTAGTCAATCTATTCTTATCGTTTTTTTTATCTTTCTGTGTTTTAGTAAGTTTGTTTTCTTCTTTCTTTTTAAACTAATTTATAATTACGATAATTTTTATGTTAGGATAAATATTCTAGATTTCGAAATATATCATTTTTGCTAATATATATATATATATATATATATATATATATATATATATATATATATTATTTGTTTCCATTTATTTAAATATTTCTTAACTAGTAAGTTTTTGATAACTCGAGTTTTCGAAAGTTCGACGTCGGCTTGGTCCCGTCCACCTCGATTTATCGAGACTCTACAGTATATACATATATATATATACATACATACATATCTACAGTATATATATATATATATACTGTAGAGTACTCGAACTTTCGAAAACTCGAGTTATCAAAAACTTACTAGTTAAGAAATATTTAAATAAATGGAAACAAAGAAATTTTTTAATTTTTCTATTCAATTGAAAAATATATTATATTTAAAGAAAATATACTCACATTAGATGATCAGGGTACATTTACTGCATTACACCATGTTACAATATACATTATATTATTGCATCAGGTTAATTGTACATTAAAATAATTGTCTTATGTTTTTTGTTTACATGTGTGAGTGATATTGTGAATTGTTACTTCCGGGCTGAGCTGGCAGCCCGTTATTTATAGTGTGACATAACAATAACAATGAAAAACAGTTCTATAATTATATTTTGATATTTGAAGCTTGCAAAATAACCATTCTGTCACAAAAATAATAAAAAAAAAAAATAAATAAATAATCTTGTTAGCATAGACGCGCGAGGAAATATTTTTGATTCCGGGTCTTCTAGAGAAGACATCCGACTTAAACAAGATTTCCTTTAACAGAAATAATTGCCTGCAGCTAATTAAAATGAAACAATTGTTTCGAGAAAAAAAATAATTGTTAGAGTTACACGCTTCAAAGTTTTTTTAGACAGTAATTACAATTGTGTTTTTTTTTCTGACTTTGTATGAATGAAGTCTGTATTTTTGAATCGATTCCATACTCATTTAAATTACTCAATCTAAAAATAAAATTTCATCAGACTAATTTACAATTTAACTTGCTAGCATAATTTTTTAAGAAAGGTTGTTAATTCAAAAAGATATATACAGGGTTCATTTGGTGATTAAAAAATTTAAATATTGGAGTCAAATTGTTGCATTAGCTTCCTCTTTGAAAGCAAAAATTCAAAACAAGTATATTGGAAATATTAAGCGCAGTGATTAATACGAACCTATAAAAACACATTATATTTTCTTACTTTTGCCACCACTTTAAGTTTTTTAAGCGCTAGAACCCTGATACACACTGGAAGCAACATAATTACATTGGCTATATTTTTTCCCATTGAAATAAGCATTTATATCTACCATATTAAAATTAGAATAAGTTTTTTAAAATGTAATGATGCCACTGACAACTAAAACTGTAAGAATTGGTAGAATCTCAATTCAGTTTTATTTATTTCATCTATTTAATCATTCAATCGTAACTAAAACCATGACTTGCATTGCAGATTATTCAAATATGAAACAAAAATACCCATAAACTATCCTATATAGTGATTGATTTATTATTGATTTATTTTACATGTCCATAACATGACAACCAACAAAAACACCCCTCTAACTGAAGGAAATGTTGCTTATTTTAATATCTTTTAAATATATTTTTGCTAATTATTAGATACTAGGAGGCTTCGCCCCCTGCTCGCTGGCGCTCACCAACCCCCGGCCTTTTCACTGTAGAAAATTCTAAACCTGTACATTTCAATATTATTTTGAAATTGCAATTGTTAATTTGGGCATTTGGCGATACAACACTTATAGAATTGAAGGATTTGTTACGTCAAGTGCTCAGGTATCATAATTTTGATTTATGTTGCTAAGTTAACTTTCAAACAATTCTATGGCTGTCAACAGCATTTTTATTTTTTAAGTTGTTTATTTTTATTTTTGCCACAGCTGAATTGAACAACCTGATAATGCGCACTCTGGTTATTGTTTCCGTTTTTAAAAGCGCTATATGTTGAGCCACCTCAGCTAGATTTGGCATGTGACATTTTTAGATGCAATCATTGGTCGATTTTCTAACGTTGCCATTCGGGAAGTTGTAATGAGGCTTTTTTTTTTTTGGTGCCGTGTAAGAGAAATATATATATATAGATAATACAGATATGTATTATACATACAAGTATGATAATTAATAAATAGCGTACAAGTATGTATCATACGAAAAATAATACAATACTGATCCTTGCGTATGCATAATAGTATCAATATTTAATTCTCTTTCATCTCCACTTTAGACAAAGGCCTAGCTTTCATCACCACTTTAAGGCCCGTGAAAGCTTGATTAAAAAATATTTTACTTCTTAACTAATTTAGTATGTATTTTTAAATTTGATTTAGTATTTACAATAATCTAAGAATGTATTAAAAATGCTACTATATTATTATAGATAGCATTCTCTTGCTTAAGAGATTATCCATTAAAAGTTTTTGATTAAAAATCTGTTTTGCGATTTTTTGGAGATTGAATAAATTATTTTTTTTATACATTATAGTATATTTATTCTACATATCAAGCCATTAAAATATGCATCCAAATATCATAATTAATTCATCCTAATGATTGAAAATTCGGATCATTTAGTTATCACTAGAATTTGTGCGGAAATAATAAGCAATAATACATTTTGATCACAAATAAGTTAAGTTTTGAAGCAAATCTTGATAAAATGAATGTTTTGATTTCCACCTCAAAACCGCGTATTCTAGAAAAATGCGTCAATCATCGAATTCGGTCTCACTCATCAAATACTTGCTCAATCATCAAAATTCAATTATGGCTTCACCAAATATATTTTTTTAGAGTATCAAATCTCCAATCTCGATTTCGTTGCATACAATAATATTTAACTTTTAAAAGTAAACATTTTATTATTGATAGATTTTTAGATAAAAATAAAGTCTGAAGAGCGACTTGTCCTCAAATTTATTTGTACTATATATATAACTGAACTGAATTTTTTTTTTTTTACACTTTCGATGAAAATTGAAAAAAAAAAAATATTGTAATTGTCGATTGCTGTACCGCATATTATAGAACTATCTCTTACCTGTTTCCTTTAGGGCCTTAAAATTTTAGTGGTAAGAATAAAAAGGCAAATTAATATGTTTGTGACTATAACCTCATATTATATTTCAAATAAAAGAGATTTGTTAAAAAATTCAGCTTTATAAGACCTCTAAATGTTAAACTGATATCTTGCAAAAAGAAATTTCTTTTAGATTTAACCTTTTCGGGACCAGAATCAGAATGGAAAAAAATAAAAAGCTGTAGCTTAAGTTCATAATTCCCTCTGTTTACTACAACCTTATTTTTACTACAACTGGCTTCAGTGGTACATGTTACTGCCCTCTACCGGCAACTGCTTAAATTAAAACTTGAATACTTTCGGAACAATTTCATATGTTCTTTTTTGCCATATTCATCTTCATTTTTTTTTACTATAACACTTCGGAGGGAATTATGAATATTCCTGTATATATATGTATATGAAAATAGTTTAATAGTTTTTGAATTTACTTCAATTCTAAATTCTTTAATAGTATTTCTGCTATTTTTAATTATTTTTGCCAAACGTTTAGTTGAAAACACAGACGAAGTAAATAAAAAAAAATTAACGTATCATAACGCCCCCAACAAATATATTGGTAACGATATAGTTTGACCACCACTTTTAACAATGATAGTCACTACTTAGACTTCTCTTTTTTTTATAATAACAACAGAATTGATAGTTGCAAACAGATTTCTTTTTAAATGCCTATCAAGTCAAGATTGAACTAGATCAGTAACTTAAGTGGTGAATATATAATCGATTACGAGATGGTATAGCCCGCATAACGCTCTGTTAAGCGGTGGTGGGTTCAAATCCCGCCGTAACCCTGAATGTATTCTTTGTGAGGTCCTTCTCTGTATTGTGATATCTGTCATTCTACTTGACAAAGATTTATAAGCCTTAATTGAGCACACAAGCCTGCAAATGTAAGTTAAACTAAACTCAGTGGCGTGACAGCCCAAAGAGGGCCAAGGCCTACTGTGCCCATCTCAGTTTTCTTGACCTTGGGCTCTGGGGTGCAGAAGCAGATGTTCCGTTTAGGTGGTCAGCCGAACGCGAAACCCCCAGTGTTTAGTTCCCAAGCATGCTTGGTACTCATTTATCGACCCACTGAAGAGATGAAAGGCTGAGTCAACTTTGCCCCGCCCGACGATCGAACCCAGGACCTGTGGCACGGGAGCGCGAAGCGCTACCACTCAGCCACCTACAATTATAAGTTATACCAATAAATAAATGAGTAAAAATCGGTCACAATCAAGATTAGCATTGATCAAGCCTTTTAAATATAGGCAAGAGGGGTCTTAGGTGGACAAAGAGCTACTGTAAAGAAATAGATTATTTCTGTTATTTATAACTAAAAATTTCTCTGTAAATTTGCTGTCCCGCAGTGGACTGATCGTAAAGACACGGTTCCCAGTTGAACACCGAAGTTAAGCATCACTGGCTACGGTCAGTAAGCGGGTGGGTGACCACTTTGATCAGCCTGCGTAGAGATCGAGGGTGTGCGGTATCGGTCCTCGTTAAAATGTTCGACAGTAAAGTACTCGACTCCGCGAAAAAGGTCGTCGGGCTACCAAAAGACGCGAGCCATCCCCTTTGCAGAGGATCAAAATTGCGATGGCATGCCTTCGGATCAACCTCTAGAATGTTTCCCAGACCGTCGCCAACAGCCCATTCTGCGGCTCTAGAGCTACGTAAATAAAGTACCTACCTACTTGTAAATTTTGTTAGTTGTTAAACTTTCTTAGCAATTGTAGGACAAAACAAAAGATTATGAAGAAGAAAATTAAAAAACAATATTTTTATGACGGAGAAATAATTTCTTAATATCTTTTCAATTATGACTTTGTACTATTTTTATTTATCATTTTCAATAATAGAAGATATTATTTTATGGATAAAAATGCTTATTACATTTTTTTTTTCATTTGCCTCTTTAAAAATGTTGGTAATTTACTAATAAATCAAGTATTGGAGTATTAGTTTATTAAGTTACATTAATTTTATATTTGATTTATTTGCATTTTTTTCTATATTTTATCTATTGCATTCTGTTAACTTTTGTTTAGTTGCAAATTTAGAAAAAACTAATTCTTTAAACGTTTAAAAAAAATTTTTTTTAATTAAAATATCTATCACCTATGGAACTTTATTATTTTTCATTGTAATTAATTATAATTTCGATTGAAGTCTCTTTAGTTACATTTGATATTGGTTTATTAACAAATTTATAAAATGAAAACTCAAATTCAATTCAATTAAAAAAAAAATTCTGCTAAATAATTATAAAAAAGTGCATTCTGATGCAATCACCCGTCTTTAAAACAGTCTTTTTTGGAATTGGAATGTAGTTCAATTGTTAATAAATTTATTATTGCGTTGCAAAAAAACCTGAAAATAATAAATTACAACAGTATTTAAAGTTGAAACAGGAATAACAATTAAGGTAAGCAGATTTTTTTTGTTTGTTTGATTCACTTAAAAACACATGAATATCAGTTTTTATTTATTTAAATTGTTTATGTGTAGTGGTTAAATTCCTAGTAAATAAAATTTTTAAACTAAAAATAGAATCGTAAAGTATAAAATTTGTGTTTGAATATCCAAGGAAAATCCCTCTTTGAATTGGAAGACTTTTGCCATGAATTTATTAAGTTTTAACACCAATTAAAATAAAAATTGTTACTTTTTAATTTTGATTTGATTGTTTCAAACTAAAAATTGATTAAATAATTGATTTTATGATTTTTGCACAATAGCCCCACAACATTTTTACACTATCCCCTTTTTAAGCGGCTAGTGTGGATACGACTTAGAGATATTCTTCTAAATTATCTTACATTTCATTAAAATGAAAATAAACGCTCAAAGTGAAAAACAAAACAAAAAGATTATACTATATCCGTTTAAAATAATGCATTTTCAGTAAATTTATAAAAAATATTTATGCTAGCCCATTAACCCCTTATATTAACTGTTTACATGCTGAGCTAGATAAAATCATTTTTTACCAAGGTTCATTAATGAAGCATATTATTATTATTTTTTTTTTTTATCACAATAAATATAAAAACAAATCTTCCGAAAAATACTGAAGTAATAAAATGTACTGAAGTAATGTTAATAAAACGTTACAAGCAATGTATTTAAAAGTAATATATTTCAAAAAAAATTTTTTTTGAGTAATATGTTTAATTTTGTGAAAAATTTCCGTTGAATTGTTCCAGCTGGTTTATTTTTTTGCAGCCTTTAAAAACGTGATCGGTTTAGTGGCGCTATTAGAACACATTATCGTTCATTTACGAATCGTTAGTTTATTTCTTTCCTTTCCTATTCGGTATTTTTGCGATCATATATTGTTTTGTTTTGGAAGGGCAGAAATAAATCCCCAAGTTAAGCCTAATCTCTTCCCCTTAATGATAGTTCCTCGTTCATGGCGCCAACTCGTTCAACACCAACGCGTATTTCGATTTATTTATAGATTTCAATTTGTAAAAACAACATTGCTTTAATATTTAAAAAAAACTCATTATTTCTCAAACTATAGATAATCAAAAACATAAAAGTTAAATTTCACACTTTTTAATAAAAATTCTCCATTCATGTATCCGTGTCAGAACTTACTAAACTTTATTAAATCAATTACGAAATAAAAATATGTTATTTTTTATTAAACTAATTTATTTGATTTCATCACAATATGAATTATATTTCTTTTAAAATGATTTTTTTTTTTAAAAATTAACAAATAAAGGATTTTTTGTTCTCTAATTTTTCCCCCTTCATATTAAAATATAGGTTTCTTATTCTAAACAATGAGCTTTATTTAATATGTTTGTGAAATAATGGTATGCTAAATTTTCTAAACTGTTTATGTTTCCATATTTGTATAAAATGTAGTTGAAAATGATGACGTAATCAGTGGGCAGATAAATCACATAGTAATGATTCACTTTTCTAACACGAAGAGAACGGTTTTTTTGGTTGTCATTAGAATTAATTTAATGAAAGTTTATCTGTGAACCATTTTCTTATCCCTAATTTAAAGGTTCAATAACGACAAATTGCCGGTTGGCGGGAAGGCTAAGTGGAAGAGTTCACTTTTTCATAGATAGGATGAGTAAAGGCGTGCGCCAAATAAGGTGTCTATATTCGCTTACTCACTATTCTCCGTTTCTCTTTCGCTCTGACTTTCTTCGCACTCTCATGAATCGATGAGAACTCTACCGGTTCACTTTATTCTCACTTTGCATGCGCCAACTCGTGATGCGAAGCCAATAACTGTAATACTTATTTACTATACTTTCTTACAATTCTCTGTTCCTATTGTGTTTTTTATTTTGATTATTATTATTATTATTAAGCAAAGGCTTAACTAAAAGTGGTGTTCTTTTATTATAAAGTAATACTAATATATTACCTAATTACACATCATTTTATTGATATCGTTTTATAATTATTAAACATAGTTAGATTTATTTCAATTTAAAGCTTCGTGCAAAACTGTGTTCAGTCAATATAATTTTATATGCAGTTTTACCTATAAAATTTTATATACATTCGAGTAATGAATGTAAAATTGTAAAACGTTATGAGGAATTAACTTTTCCCACCATTACTGAATAATCTCTTCGGTTAAAAACACTGAACGAGAGTTTTTTTTTTATTGAAACCAAAAAAGTGAAGGAAGTTTGAAAAACAAAACTGTAGATGAAGTTGCAATGGCAATCGAATAAAACATTTAGGTTTTAATTTTACTAAAATCGAATCAGAATTTTTTTCTGTTTAAGAAAATCTGTCCAATACAATATGAAATTTCTGAATCTTTTAATTGAGTAGTAATTAAGTAAATTCAGTTAAAGATTCAAAGCCAAAATAATTGCGTGGCATTCTTGGGAATTGGTGAACAAAGCGAGCGGGAAGCGTAGCATAACACAAAAAATTATTAGATGGAGAATTATAGCGATAGCCAGAAGGGGACTCAACTTTTAGAGATGAGCCATCACCTCCTATATCAGAAAGTCTGCATACGGTTTTTTTCGAAGTAGTCTGCGCAGACTATTTAAAAAATGAACCAGTTGTGCGCATCAACCCAATTTCTATTTTAATAGTAATTAAGAGAAATTTATCATATATATTTGAGAATTGAATCTGTAATGATTGTTATTGAACAAAGCGAAGAGAAAAATTTAAGCAACTGAAACTCCAAGGTGACTAAAACATAAAAACATTAAAAATGAAAATCAAAATATTCAGTTAAATAAAAGTCTTTTGACAATTAATGCTAGCCCTACAAAGCAAAAGCAGATCATTGAAATTTTTACATATATATATACACATTTTACGTTATATATATATATATATATATATATATATATATATATATATATATATATATATATATATATATATATATAGGTGATTCTCACGAAATATGACAATTCACTGTCCCTTGCTCCAAGATCTAATACTAGGGGACAATTGTAACATTTTTTACTTAACTATTTTTAACTAACAAAAAATCCAATATATTATTAGTATTAATTGACAGACGAGTAAAGTAGACTATCCTCTACTAGAAAAAAAAAACAACCTTATTTTAAATGTTATTATATTAGTTATTAAAAATTTTTGACAGTCGTGCACTTGTTACAATTGTTCCCACTTACGGGGTCAATTGTAACAGTTCATAAATTCAACTAAAATATAGTTAAATATACATATTATCATAGTTGAGATATATTTTTTTATTGATCAAAATAGTAGTGATATTTTAGGAGTAAAAATAATAATGAGCAGAGATCTAAAGGGTTAAACTTTTATCTTTAAGGGGTTAAAAATTTTAATTTATGCTGTGAAAGGTGACAAATAAAATTATGCACATGCAACATAATATAAATGATATAGAAAACTATTGGTGGTTCTTAAAGAGTTAAGTAATGGTTTGTAAACATAAGATTATTTATTTTCAGCTGTTACATTCGTCCCTTTACTTATTGTTACAATCGTCGCCAAGACGCCATTTCAGCTTCATTTGTTAAAATTAATGCTAGTTAATTAACAAAACTAATCTTGTTTTTTTGAAATGTCAATTAAGGTGTCCACTTACATATTCGGTTAATAATTTTTATTTGTTTAAACAAAATTACTTTGTTACAATATAATATTCTAATACCAAAAAAAGTACTTACGTAGCGTGAAAATATCTTTTGTGATGTAATAAAAATAGAAATAAAAATAGCAAAGAAAATAAAACAAAATTAAAAATATGACCACTGAAGCCGACGTCTTCAGGGGGTACCGGCCCCAGTGGCCAAAAAACAAAACCTTTTCTATTGAGGAAGATGGCAAAAGCCTAAAAACCTTCCTCAGTACCCCGAAGGTTTTGTTTAAAAGTCCAGGAGAAAAAAAACATGCAAGACATAAAACTAATACAGAAAAGAAACTCATACAAATTCATCAGAAGATAAAAATCAACAGAAAATAAAAACTCACATAAACAAGGTCAGACAGTGAACTCTAAAGCAAACCAAATGAAATGGAATCACTTAAACCAAAAGAAAAACAACGCCCTCTTTTAAAATGCGCAGATTGAGAAAATGATAGGAAAAAGTTGTCAAAGAAAAATTACGTCACATATTAATAGAATGCTTAACTGGGGCTGCTCAGTTAAGTCTTGAATTGCGCCCTGTTAAAAGAAATAAAAAAACTAATATTCTTCAATCATTTTCTTAATTAAAAAATTAACATTACAAAAATTATAAGGAAAATCATTATTACTCAAATTATTCAAAAAATTATTCACAGCTTCTTGAAAACTTTCAACATTATTGCAAATATTTTTAATCCTAACCAATTGTGAAAAAACTAAATTTGTAAAAATTTTATTACACAAATTAGTATAAAAGTTGCAGAAAAATATAACTTTAAATTTAAAAGCTTTTCTTTTATCAAAAACACCAATTTTAATAATTTTGTCCACAATAACAATTTTAAAATCTAAATACTCAACATTAAAACAATCCTCATTAGTTTTCTTCAAAACCAAATCTTTAGGATAAATATTATAAATAAAATTATAATTATCACAATTAAACAAAATCAAATCATCAATATAGCTAAAAGCTTTCATTATATAAAATCATTACACTCAAGAAATTTAGCTTCAAAAACATGCAAAAAAATATTAGCAAAAGCACCAGAAAAGGAATTACCTTGTGGAATTCCAATAATTTGTTTATAAAACTCTAAACCATTAAAAAGAACATTCTCAAAAAGATTAAACCTACATAAATCCAACCAATTAGACAAATCAATTTTCTCATTTAATAAATATTTATCAGAAATGCCACTACAAATATCAATAATCTTTTCGTGTGGTATACTTGTATACAAATTTTCAAAATCAAAAGTATTAATGTTGCTTGTATGAGTTTCTTTTCTGTATTAGTTTTATGTCTTGCATGTTGTTTTTTCTCCTGGACTTTTAAACAAAACCTTCGGGGTACTGAGGAAGGTTTTTAGGCTTTTGCCATCTTCCTCAATAGAAAAGGTTTTGTTTTTTGGCCACTGGGCCGGTACCCCCTGAAGACGTCGACTTCAGTGGTCATATTTTTAATTTTGTTTTATTTTCTTTGCTACTTTTATTTCTATTTTTATTCTCTCTTTTTTTGAAAATTCTGCTGCTTTTTAGCGCATTTTTTTAAAAGAAGTTTTGTCCATTTTGTTTAGATATTAATTGTATTCTTTTAGTATTATTTCTGTGATGTAACTCTTTCAAAAGTACATAAAAATGGTTGCCAGCAGGGGTATACATGTAGATTTATTAAATACACCTTGTGCGCCACCTAAGAACCAAATCTAGAACCCGACACTCGAATTTTTTGCTCTGTTACAATCCTACCCTGTTACAATTGACCCCACTCTCCCCTATAATACTAAAAGAACTTTAAAAAAAAATTTATAAACAGCATTGCTGTTAGCATTTTAAAATGACTTTGCACTAGCATTGACTGTTTTGTATACTTAAAAAATTCAATTGAATATCAAAATGTCATTTTCCTGGCATGTCCCAAACAATGTTTCCAATAATAACTAGCGTCAAAGCTTCCCATAAATTTTTCAATATCTAATTTTTTTTATCTCAACCGGTGTAAGCATTTCTAGAATATGCGCAGAGGGTATTATTTACAAAAACTTCGTTTAAAATTTTTTTTTCCGTGAATAATTTTTTTGTCCCGAGAAAATCTGTCATTTTCCTGGCTACTTTTATTTAGTGGTTTATAACCAAAATAGATAAAGCCAGCAATCAATATTTTAGGTTAATAGATTGATTAGATACCCTCCTATATGAACATGTCTTGTTACATGAATAAAGAACCAATTTTTTGGTTCAAAATTTATTTCAAAAATTTTTTCAAGGTAAGTAGGTTTTTGTGTTCTCATTTTCCTGGCTTCTTGAAATCATTAATAACATAAACTGCATAGATTTATCTGAGTTATTTTAAGAAATTCTGTTTTTTTTTTCTTTTCTGCAGAATATAAACGTCTTAGGCTAAAATATAAAATTAAACTAAAGTTATATGCTTTAAAATGGCGAATTTTTCATTATCCTGGCTGTCATTTTCCTGGCTTATGAATGCCAGGACATTGAAGTGTTATCAGAATTTTTTTTAACTGCTAATACTGTAAGGAGGGAAAGCAAATATTAACCTAATACCAAGTTTATGTATGATTGTAATATGCTTGGATCTAATTAAAGTTATTTATTTATTTAATGATTGATTATTATACACATTTTTATTCTGTACATATCAGCAACAAATTTTTTTTTTGCTTCTTTCTACAGTGGATAAAAAGAATTCATTTCTTTTATTCATTTTAGAATTCATTTCTCAAGCAATTTATGGTCCATCTAACATAAAGGCTTAAGTTGAGTAACTTACTATTAACTTAAAATGACTGTTAATGTTTAAACTTCTAAGCTAATATGTCATTTTCCTGGCATTGAAGATTTGGTGAATTTCTATTTTATTTTTTTTTCTCGAGCAAATGTCAATAAACTACACTGCTGTCTGTAAGATATTAATAAGTGTAACTAAAGAAGTATACAAAAATTTTTTTAGATTATTTTGAAGACTTTAAATTTGAAGAAATTTTTTAGTCCGAATTGTCATGTTTAAAAAGAGTCACCCATATATATAATGCAAATTAATGTAGATTATATATTACACATAAAACTTATTACTAAATTCAAAAATCAATTTCAGTTTGGAAAATCTAAAACTTATATTCTTCTTTAGAATATCTGATGCAAAACAATATTTAAAATTAAACCACGCATTAAGTTCCCCCCATAGAAATGAAATGAAGATCTAATGCCCACTTACCAATGCCGATGAGAGAATCATCATTGCAAATCCAAACGATAGGAACTCGTCTGCCAGCAAGTTCCACGGTTTGATTTAGAAAGCGACAGTATGACAGAAAACGACCACTTTATGTGGTTTCGGTTGTTCACACTAGCTTAATATTCCAAATATAGGACATGAAAGCCACGAGCTATCGGGGCAACAAAAAAAACGATTAAAAAAAAAAACGATAAAAGAAGAAAGAAATTTTGAGGAAATTTATTTGGCTTAATTGAGAAAGGAAATCGATGAAGATTGAGAAAACAGTTTCGGAAATGAAACTATTTTATTGTTTTCACAAGATGATTGGTAGACGATAAATATTTTGAATTAATATGTTTGTTTAATTTTTAAATATTTATTGTAAATAAAAGTAAAAAAATATCAAAACATTTTGAATTATAATGTATATAATTCTTTGTACCTTTTTAAACTTAATGTTTTGGGCAGTAAAATTCAAAATTCTAAGTGGCAATTTCTGGTGCGTTTTGTTTTGGTCTCATTGAAAATGGTATTTTAACGAATCTCATTTATTTATTTATAACGAATCTCATTTTTTTATAAAATTTATTTCAACAATTAAGGGATTTTCATTGGTACTTGTTGCTTTCGAAGGCCCGTAAAAACTATTTTTACATTATCTGTAAAATTGCTCAGTGTCACTGTAGTTTTAATAGGTACCAAATATAATTATTTTATATACATTAAATTATTTGGTATTGATTAAAATCGCACTAATTACCATACTACCAAAAGTGCCTAGTACCGAAATTAATTAAATAGCATTTCGTTAATAATAGTAAGATGATTTCTTATGTTCCTCCAGAACGAATTAATTTTGCTTTTCAGCACAAAACTTATAATTTTATTTTAATAAAAATCTATTAAAAAATAAATAAGCATTATTACCTTTAGTAATAATGCAGCGATTTTTTATTTTTCTGCTAAAATAATTAGTATTATTTTCCTATAAATTTTCCTATTTAGTACATAGTTTATTTTTTTAATTTCTATTATACCAATTTAATTATTTAATTTCTATTACCAAATCATAGGCAGGAATAATAGTATAATGATTTAGTACTATTTTTCAATAATTTTTGCTTTTCAGTGCGCAACTTTTCTTTTTTTTAAATTGAAATACCTTTGATTTTAAATTATTTAGTATATATATATATATATATATATATATATATTATTCTATTTCCCAAAATATTTCAGAGATTTTCAAACTTCAACGCATTTTATGGGGGAGATGACCTTACTTTTATAATAAATTACTTTATTAAAATTACTTTTATAATAAACGCAGTCACAATTTTATACATAAATGTAGCTTTTTTTAGTTGAAAATGTAGCATGATAGTGTAACAGCGGATAATGTTTTGCTCTATTCTTGCTTTCCATGCAGATTTCTTTTTGGCTAAGATTTATAAAATAAATAGTAGATACTAGTTTACAAGATAAAGGTGTGTCAATTGCTATTTTAATTATGTCTAGTGTTTAGGAATTTAAAACCTGTTTTTTGTTGTTTAAGTATTTCAAAAAGTGATTTTCTATTTAATGAATTTTCCATATAACGAACTTATTATGGGAATTTAGTGACTTCATTAAATAGAGGTCCGGCAAACAAGTGGTGTTCATTTACTCAAGGAATGCTAATTTGGTGACGTAGCCCGCCTCTATGCTACTACGCTCACGTTAAGCTTATCCGACAAAACGAATAAAAATCTAGGAACCTGTAGTAAACTCTTTTTTTAATTATTGAGAGCTATAAGCAAGAAAGCATCACTGACGCTATCATTAAAATCGTCTGAAGTTTCATTTATATCAATGACGCTAGCAAAGAGAAAACTATTTTTTAAAAAAAATATCTTTCCTGAACGATCAAATTGAACTTTTTGGACGATTAAATATCGAGATATTAAATATCGAGAGCTAAAATTGTCCGTTTCACCCACTGTCCAAACTCCAGGACGATAAAATAAACTGTTCTGGAGTTATAAGGGAGCCGCACACACAAACAAAAGCCTCATTTTACTATCGTTTACTATCATTTACTAAAGCCTAATTTTATTATTTTACTATGTTAAACTAAGTAGTTTTGCATTGGAAAAAATTCAAAACTTTAAAAAAAGGCAGTCCAATAGTCCCTGATAATACACAACTTCAATAGATTTCTGATTGACAATTGTTTATTTGTTATAAATATACTTATTTATAACAAATGTACTTTTTAGTACATTTGTTATAAATGAGTATAGTTAAAAAAAAGTTTTAATTTGGTTTCCTACGTTTCAGTTTATGGTTCAGTTTCTTAAAATAGATTTTCGATTGAAGAATTTAAGAATTGCCTATATTATACCTATGAGATGAGATTAATCTGATAATTGGGTAAGAAGTTATCTTGACTCTTGAATCATATTAAAATTTAATAAGTTATTTAATCTTTTAAAAGCTGAACAACGCCATATGAATTGGTTCATTAAAGTCAGTGATGAAGTTAAATAAAACGTATATTCACTAAAATTTCATAGTCTTATTAGTTGTTAATCAATTCCAAACCAATTATAAAATCTTTATTTACAATTATAGCATTAAACATCACCAGGAGAATAAAGGAATATAAAATGAAATTCAGAATTTTATGGTCTTTAAATCAAACATTTGAATACAGCACCAATGGATTATCCCTTATATAAGTAATTGGGAGCAGAACTTCGGATAAACAAAATATTCGGATTATAAGGGAAACAGTCTTCTAATTTCATCAAAAAATTTTTAATTTTAAAATCATGATTTTATTTTTAGAAATAATAAAGCCTTTCAACTACAGCCTGTTGTAGGCTATGAGAGTCGGGGGGACTTATAGGATAACAATTTTGGTACTAACGGCACGATTGTAACAATATGGTCAGCAATGAGCATGGGTCGCCTTTACTTCCCAGATAAGGCTGCAGGTACCCATTAATCTGAAGCTGGGGTCGGACACCAGTTCTTCACAACGACAGTTTAGTGCCGTAACATCTGAGCCATCGCGGTTCAAGTAATAGGTAATAAAATAAACACTCAATAAGTAAAAAAAAGATAGAATACTTCTTAAAAAAAATAGCTTATTAGATAAGTAAGATAATGCTACAGATAACATTAGATAACTAAGACAATGCTACAGATAACATTAGATAACTAAGATAATGCT
This sequence comes from Parasteatoda lunata, assembly GCA_949128135.1. Classification (NCBI taxonomy): domain Eukaryota; kingdom Metazoa; phylum Arthropoda; class Arachnida; order Araneae; family Theridiidae; genus Parasteatoda; species Parasteatoda lunata. The sequence goes on along the minus strand of OX421979.1, from coordinate 63,547,539 downwards.
ACTTCTTGGATACTTTTTTGAATAAACCATTTGTAAAAAGCATCGTTTAGTTCTGAATTTTTAGCTGATATCCCTGATTTTCCAAGTTGTTTATTTTCTTTTCCACGCTTTATCTTTCTTTTAATTTTATTCGCATTACGATATTATATTTTTCTTCGTTTTAGTCAAAGTTGAAGCCTTGATTGTCAAACTAAATTTCATTAATAATTATGAAAGGATGGTTAAAACAGTGAGAATAAAATCTAACTGATTAAATATTTATTTGTTTCTCACATAAATTTATAGATTTTATGTAGTCTTGAAGTACGATGAGTTTATTTAATATATTTTATTTTTGATTTTGTATGCTTCATGCACAGCTGAAATATGACAATACATTGTTGTAATTGGGTACTTGTAATTCGAGAAGAAGAGGACCGCTGAAATCAGCTGGTTATGTATAAAAAATATGCCTTCCTAATGTTGGTTAGTTATTAATTGGTTAATTATCACGCCGAATCAATTTTCGGATCAGATTTAATTGGGTATCTGCAAGCAATGTCACTAGTGGGTGTCAATTTTGGTCATCTGAATCGTAACTAATGAGGTTCGACACCCTCGCATGACGTCGATCGCAGGTACTCAATTGTGAAAAGGAAAAAAAAAAAAAAAACTTTGCACGACTTTGAAAATAAAATAAAATAAACTTCGGTTAACTGAAGTTTCTGGATGAAAGAGGTTCGGATGATCGAGACTCTACTGTACTTGAAAGTATATTGTTATGCGTTGGTAAATTTTGTTTCAGCAATGATTATTTTTTAAAATAATCTATTAAGCGTCAAAGTTCTCATGATTTCCTCCTTCTCTCCCTAAAAAGAAAATTGGGCAACTTAATTATCTCAAATTTGAACTTTATCTTGGAGCGAAAAGATATTATATATGGAGGGAAAATATATTTTATTCGACAGTAATATTTCCATCAAACTAAATATGTAGTCAATCATTATGAACTTAGTTACATTATCAACTTAGTTACTTATATTATGAACTTAATTTAAACGCAAATTTTTTACAACTTTTTTCATTATTAATAATTTGTTTCGAACTTTACTGAAAACTAAAATGTTGTATAATAAAAAAAAAAAATATCATTGAAAAATGGTGCTTTGAGCGGAACCAAAATAGCTCGAGCCTTTAAAAAAAAAAAAAAAAATACATTCAATCACCATTTTGGAAATTTTGTGTAAAATGTAAAAACATCACAAAGTCATCAATTACTAACGTCATCAAATATAAAATAGTGATATATTTCCTTACTGAGGTTTGTCTGGTGCAACTGGTGCATCAAAATTTAGTACCAGGTTGATGTTATTTGCAAATGAGATTAGCTATATTCATAAAAAAAAGTTTATGTAAAGAAAATGAAAAAAAAAATCAATTTTAGTTGTTGTTTTAAAGAAATGGTAGTTGACAGTCAATCACTTATGAGCTAATGGAATGACTAGTTGTGCAATAAACTTAAGAGGATACAGCTGTCATAATCTGTCATCAACAGGAAGGTAACAAAAAGTATTACTATTAATTTTTATTGTTATCAAGTTCTTGATTTTGTTTCTATCAATCAAGAGAAAAAAGGCTTTTGCATTTTTTTTTATTTTAAGTATTTTATTATGTAATCCCGCAATTATAGTTTATATCATCGTAGAGCTCTAGACTGTCTGTCACTAGTCGCCAACGGGAGACCATTACACACAAAAGGGCTAGTAGGTTACGAGTTACAAGTCACCAAAATTGATGATCACACAGCAGGTCTATTATAAAAAAAAATTGACCGCTGAAATCAGCTGGTTATGTATAAAAAATATAACTTCGTAATGTTGCAGCCATTAAGCTTAGTTTATTATCATGCTGAATCCATTTTCGGATCAGATTTAATTGGGTATCTGCAAGAAATGTCACTAGTGGGTGTCAATTTTGGTCAGATGAATCGTGGCTAATGAGGTTTGACCAACACCTCCGAGAAAGAGTAGGCCTCAGCACGGGTTACCATAAATATCCTTTAGTAGTCCAAACGTAATGACATATTTCGTATTTTCAACCACTGCGCAGTTTAGTACCCCGAACGTAATGACATCTTTCTTATTTTTCATCAACTGCGCAGTTAACTTCGTCATATCGGACTACTAAATTTATCCGTGCTGAGGCCTTCCTTCTTCTAGGAGGTGTTGGTTTGACGTCGCATGACGTCGATCGCAGGTACTCAATTGTGAAAAAAAAAAACGTTTGCACGAATTTGAAAATAAAATAAAATTCGGTTAACTGAAGTTTCTAGATGAAAGAAGTTCGGATGATCGAGGCTCTATTGTACTTGAAAGTATATTGCTATGCGTTGGTAAATTTTGTTTCAGCAATGATTATTTTTTAAAATAACCTAGTAAGCGTCAAAGTTCTCATGATTCCCTCCTTCTCTCCCAAAAAAGAAAACTGGGCAACTTAATTATCTCAAATTTGAAATTTATCATGGAAGGCTAAGGTATAATATATAGAGAAAAAGATATATTATTTGACAGTAATATTTCCTTAAAACTAATAATATATAGTCAATCATTATAAAATTAGTTACTTATATTATCAACTTAGTTTGAACGCAAATCTCTTACCAACTTTTTTCATCACTATTAATTTGTTTCGAACTTTACTGAAAAATAAGATGTTGTATAGTAACAAAAAAATATTGAAAAATTTTGTTTTTGAACGGTACCAAAATAGGTTGAGCCCTTTTTAAAAAAAAAAAAAAAAAATACATTCAATCATCATTTTGGAATTTTTAAAAATTCAATCATCATTTTGGATTTAAATGTGAAAACATCACACATCAATTATAAACGTCATCAAATATAAAATAGTGAAACATTTCTTATACTGATGTTTATCTGATGTAACTGGTGCATCCAAAATGTGTACCAGGCTGATATTATTTCGCAAATGAGATTAGCAATGTTCATAAAAAAAAGTTGATTTAAAGAAAATTTAAAAATAAACAATTTTAATTGTTGTTTATTGAAATGGTCGGTAAATTACTCAGTTCAATACTTACGAGTTAATCACATGGGCTGTTACCCAACAAACAAAGAGGATACAGCTGCTTGAATCTGTCATCAGCAGGAAGTTAACAAGAAGTATTGTTATTATCTTTAGTTATTATCAAGTTCTTGGTTTTGTTTTACCAGTCAAGAGAAAAATGGCTTTTGTATTTTTTTATTTTAAATATTTTGTAATGTAATCCCGTAATAATAGTTTATGTTACCGTAGAGCTCTAGGCTGGCTGTCACTAAACGCCAATGGGCATCCATTACACGCAAAGGGGCTAGCAAGATATGAGTTCCAAGTCGCCAAAAGTGATGATCGCGCTGCAGGTCTAATATAAAAATAAAAATAATAAAACACGCGCTATTTACGCCACTTTCATAATAAATTTTGCGATCATTATTCCGTAAATGTTTTGTTGAGTTTGCAGTTTTTTTAAAATCCCGATATCTTTAATGGGATAATATGACGCGTGAATATTGATTCTTTTCGGAATCGTTTTTTTTTGGTAGACTCGATTCACTCACGATTAAAAGAAATGTGAGAACCACTGGATTCAAGAGCAATGACCAGGTAATAAAAGGATGCCGTACCGTGGGAGGAACGTTCCATGGCAAATTCTGTTTTACCTATAAATGCTGAAAAAAAAAAAAAACTCAAAATATTAAAATAAAAACAAATTATTGTTGGTCATCTCAGGGTTATGTAGTAGGGAAGTAATCCTGACAAAATATATATTAATATTTTGGAGAAAAAAAAATTTAGCATTTGAAACTTCCTAATTTACCTTGAACTCGCTTTTTTCTATACTTTAAATTTTCAGCTACTATTACAGGTGAAACAGAATTGGTCATTAAACGTTTCCCCGGCGGTATAGCGTACTTTTATGAGTATGCATATTCTTTGTTATGGGTCCGCGGTCCCCAAGTGATGTGGACGCTGATCTAGAATCTGAACGATACTGATGGGGACGATACTGATATGGCGTCACTGAAAGTGATTTGAGACTAAAACTGTTAAGTGTCAATTAGGAAACAGGAAGAACAGTGTTGAAAATCTCATGTAGGTTTTTTTAACTTTGATGCCTTGTTATTGAGTTTACTTATAGTTGGGACGGCTAGGTGAATAAAATTATTTTCTCTATAAAGTTTCTATTTGTAATTATATTCTTTTCTTTTGTGTTTAGTAGTTAAAAGGCCCAAAAGTATTTTTTTTAAAAAACAAATTAATGGTTTGTGCAACTAAAGAGGTTGGGACCCACTGTTCTATATGATTAAAATACATAACGTTCTTTTTTAAATTTTCAGTGGTAAAAATAAATTTAAAAAAATTAAATTTTAAAAATCCTTAATTTTTTTTTTTAATAAAGCTGACGCGGAGTCCTCTAGAGTCTTGGAAATATGTAGCTCTGGTAAAATATTCTGTTGTCATAGAACATGCTTAATAAAATAAAATAACCGACCTGCCCTAACTAGGGCATACGGAGTAATTTTTTGAAATTCACAAGTTTAAGAAAATCCACAGTTTAAGAAAGATTAAGTTTCACAACATTATAGACAGTGATACAAACAAATTACAACAAACAGGCAATGATACAAACAAACAAGTTACACAATAATTCACCACTTGAGCGGCAACTACAAAATTAAATCCATAGTAAATAAACCATTGAAAAGTAAAATCATGCAAGGGGTTAAAACACCAGTATAAGGCAACCAAGTATAAAAGATGATTTTAAAAATGAGAAAAAAGAGTTAAAAGGTGTTGAGATAGATAAATCTAAGAACATGCTTAAAACAAAAATGGTAAACGACGTAAGAAAATATCACCCATAAAATTAATATTGCATTTCAAATGTGGTACTTTGCACAATTCTTCACGTAAATATTGCGATAAATAAAAGGACAACAGCCTTGATGACCATTACGAATTAAAAAAAACGAATAGTGCATAAAAAATAAAACATCGCATTGAACTCATTATTAAGATTATTTTAATGGTTACGATTATCTTTATGCATCATTGCCTCTGTTTCTCCTATCTTTTTCCCGCGGAATTTTAAGGTTTTTCGCCTGCACGAAACAAAATCATTCAATACCACCCGTTTGTCCAAATTATTTGGAGATTATTATTCATATTTGTTGGCTACGCTCGAAGAGTCAGAAACGACGGCTTAATTTACCAGATCGAAATTAACCCTAAAGCAAACGATTTATTTTGAGCAATTGAAAAACCGAACAAAACATTACATTTTTCAAAGTTCTATTTAAAGAAATCAAACTAACATTGATTAAAAAATATTTTGTCTTAAGGAAAAGATTACAAATTGTTGATTTGAACGGATTTTAAATATCACAATAACAACAATAAAAGATAATAAGAAAAGGGCCTTTTGTTGTTCTCTGAAATTTTCCTCGCAAAATTTTGTATTTTCAAGTTGTAGTTAGTGCCAGCGGAAGACGTTTTTACGCCCCAGGCAATATTGCAAACGGCGCTCTTAACTTGATTTTGTAAAATAAATCAGAATTAAAAGAAAAAACTTTTTTTTAAAATTGATTGTTTCGCTGATATTGTCATAATGCTATATAAAATTGTGTTTTTTTTTTTCATTCAGAAAATTATGAAATCTATATCAACACTAAATGTTGTTTTCAAAAACACGTGAAGAAAATAAATAACAATTAACGATTGCAATTCTTTAACTTATCCACAAGTTTGCAAAAATATTTTTTAAATTCTTATGAATGAACATTATGGGATAAATTGGAGATATGTTATCTCATTATTTCTTTCTCATAACTGTACATGTTTAAATAACATTTCAAAGGCATTTTTCATTCAATATACGCCCTTTTGTTAAAAATTATGATAAAAAATTAAAAATTGTTGTAGTCGACATACGTAACGCAATTTATACGTTTATAAACATTTTAATTAATTGTCTGATTCGACCGTATAGTAAATTGCTTAAAAGATGACTGGCCAACAAAAAAATTCTCTGCTACTTATTATCCCGTTGTTAATACACCTTTCACTAATCTATATCTAATAAAATGTTTATGAAATCCATACTATCTTAAAAATAACCATTTAAAATGAACTGAAAATGGCCGCGTAAAAAATACAATTACAAAAGAACGTATAGTCGTCATAGTAATTGGAAAATATTAAATTATTATTGCTATAATAGTAATTTAATATTAAATAATAATAAAATAATTTTTGGGGAACATTAGATATTTTCTTTTTAGATTAATATACGTTTATAAAACTACATATGAAATAAATAAATAAATAGAAACCTATGTGCAACGTAAATTACAACAATAATAGACGTTTAGATCAGTGATTCTCAACCACTGTGCCGCGGCACTTTTGTGTGCCGCCAACTTTTTAAAATGTGCCGCCGAAATAATACAATAAAAATTATAATGCTTTTTTTATTACGAGTAAAGTTTTAATTAAAGAGATCAAAGGTTCGCTCAATCTTAACGGTTCGAGAGGGTGACTTCAAATATGATAATTAGTTGATGCAGACGACATTTTAAATTAAGAAATCAGACACAAAAACTTATCGCCTCTAAATAATCATACCTTTTTTCGATGAATTATCTTGAGTATGATTCTTGACCCCCGAAACATAGAAGATGGCCATAATCTGGGAAATATGTTTTTAATACATTTCTTTTATGTGGAACCAAAAATGCGGTTATTTCTCTATCTAAATTAGCATCACTATAGTTATCTATAACAATTTATTTTGATAGGTTGTATTAACTAATAATTTAAGTAGTGTTAAACAATTAGTTGTACGTCGTTAGTTTCGACTCATTTTTTTAAAGATAATCTTGAGTAAGAGTTTAAGTAGTGTTAAATAATTAGTTATAAATTAAGTATTTATTTTTATTCATTTTGTTAGTAGTTTTAAGTGATAGTTTAAGTAGTATTGAACAGTTAGTTATATGTTAAGTATTTATTTACAAAAATTTTGTATTTTTATAGAAATAAAAGTTTAGTTAAGAAGTAATTATTTAGATCCTCTTTTGATCCTTACTAAAATATGGCTGTAGAAATTTTAAACATTATATTCCAATACTTTGGGCAGAAAAACTGTCGAAAATTTGGACCCCTTAATATTATTTTGACTTTCTGTGAATTTAGAAATATTTCGGGAAGTTTAAAAGCGAATCGAAAAATTTTTCAGATAATTTTAAAATTTGCTTAACATAAGATAATTCCATGTAAAAATAATTTTAAGCAATATTTTTAAAATGATTTTACTTAATAAAGGTAGAAAAAAATCTCGAGCTTTAAGTGGCAGCAAACAATCAAGTGGTCTGAATGCAAATTAAAAGAATTACTAATAATCTCATTAAAAATGTAAAGCAATTTTAAAACATAAATATGAATTTATTAAGCCATGTTTTAAACACATCCAAACAATTTTTGTCTTCTTCAAAAAAAATGATTCCATCTCTTTTAAAAAATAAAATTTGCCTGCCACATCAGGCCAATCACATTTGATATTGGCAATTCATGCGATCTTATTTTCAGCATTTTTATTTTGGTTTTTCCATTCTCGCTGAATCTTTTTTAATTCCTGAAAATGAAGTTTATATATTTTTGCGCTATCTGAAACAATGTAATTTTAAATGACAAAACACGAAATTGGTTAAATAGTTTCTGAGCTTTAAAATTTATATATTTTGTTTTCCCTTAACCTTTTAAAAAAGCTTTGTGCTATTATTTCAGATCTAAGCCTAAATAATTTGTTCATTAATATAGACTGAAATAGATTTTTTCTGCTAACTAAATCCTAATAATAAAACATAACACAATTGTTTTTTTTTTTTTTTTTTTTTGAAAAAAGAATGCCATTTTAGTAAAAATACAATCACCAATATTTACTATTTTGAGTGCAAGGAGAGCTCTTAGAAATTTTTTATTTAAATTTTATTTTTTCAACTGAGCAATTTTATGCCAGGTTAAATTTTTAAACCACTTGCACACTTACTTCAAGGAAAATGTTTTCAGAATTTATTAAAGAAATGCTGCAGATTCAACTTTTATTCCCCATTTACTGTTCCATAGTTCATATAGGAAACTCCTATTTCGGCAAGAAAAGTTAAGTGGCTTAAGGGGAAGTTCAAATATTACATAAGTATCTAATGAGGGAGATTTGAGGGAGTTAAATGGCTTAAGGGGAAGTTCAAATATTATGTAAGTATCTAATGAGGGAGATAAGGAATTTAATTTTGCTGATAAGGTAGAAAGAGGAAATATGAGCAATGTTTTCGTAAAACACTAAAATCTCCTTATTTTCAATTTTTTTTTAAATGCAAAAACAATTACAATTTAAATGCAATTTATACTTTGAAAAATTTTAAATTTGAAATGAACTTAAATTTTGGAAAAGAAAAAAGTGGGGAAAAAAATTCTTCAAGGCATTTCAAATTTTACATAAATGAATTTAAACTTAAATCTTGTTTCATGCAAAGTTACTTATTTTATTTCAATTTAATGTAAAAATTACTAAAATTAGATTACTATAGTTAAAGCTTAGGATAAAAAAAAAAAAAAAGTGTGTGTGTGTGGGGGGGGGGGGGGGGAGTGCGAAAAGCTGCAACTTTCTAACCTTACGATAGGAAAGAATCCAATGTTGCCGAAAACTGCTCACATAATATTTGAACAGCCCTTAGTATAATGTGAAAATTCTCTTACCCTGAAATTCAAAAACTTTTTGATGGTTTTGAAATTAATAATAAAATAAATAAATATTTATATAAAAAATAAATAGTTGGTAGAAGTAATGATAATAATTTTTAAATCGATAAACAGAACCACTTTCAATAGGGTGCATAGCCAAATCTTTTAACAAAATATAAGCACCTTTTAAGTACAAAAATATTTTTAAGCACTATATACATCATTTACAAAATGCAAAATAATTTGCAAAGACTTTACATGATCATGATAAAATAACTAGTTTCTGACAAAGAACTCCTTTCTTGATAATATTAGCAATTATAAAATAATCGAGAGATTTTTCAGTTTGGTATCAGAGGGTGAAAATGAAGCTTGAAATTGAGAATATCTTCCAAAATGTAGCAGCGTCGCACATGAGAGTGCAGTAATCTCACCGAACCCAGCACTGTAGAAACACTTTCGGACCCGCAACTATTTCATCAAACACGTATAGGCTATGGACCGACGGTAATCTGAAATAGATTGTGGTTGAATGAATTGGGAAAACGTTGAATAGAAAAATGTGAAAAGCATGCTTTTACATAATACCTGACAAAAATCGAGATGGTAAAGAAAAACAAATCTCATTTTGGAAAAGGGAAAATTAAGCATTATTTAAAAGCACCCAACGAAAAAAGCACCTTTAAAGGCTTTTAAAAAGCGAAAATAAGCTCCTTTTAAAAACGCTATGCACCATTTTAAATGGCTAAAGTCAACCATATTTCCTAAGACTAACAAAAATATGAGTAATAATAAGAAGGAACAAAATAGCAGAAGAAATAACTTAAATGCTTATATACATAAATACTGTTATTTTATTTTTACGAATGAAATATACAATATATATAACATTTTATCCAAGTAAAAGTTTCTACAAAAAAAAATCTAAAGATACCAGCATAATTGAAAAATAATGCAAAACATTTGGTTCAAACATGAGTACACAAAAAAGGGAGAGAAAAAAAAAGCTATATCACACATTCATCATGGCTTATTAATTTCAATGCATTTCTTTATTTTTTATAATTTCAAATTAAATGAGGTGAATTAATCCTATATTTAAGTCAGCGGACCTCAAATGTTCCGTGAAATGAGTATAGGGCTTACAAGAGTAAGAACATTTTATTGATTTTTAAAGCCTGTAATAATATTTATATCCAATCAATAGTACATAATTTATCTAATATTTTGGATATTTCTATGTAATTATTTAAGTAGATTTCAAATGAAAAAAAAAAACTGAAAAATAATTTTTTTCCTTTCTAAAACAAAATATTGTGAAAACAATAATCTTTTATAAAAAATTCTATCCTTTTTTCGCATCAAAATGTTTAATCTAAAATTAAATTACCAAATTCAAGAACATAAAATCATGTTTCTCTGATAATCATTTTCAGCTTATGCACAAACCTAGAACAAATTCAGATGCCTAAATATTTTCAAACCTAGTGATAAATAGTTAGTTTTTCTTAAGTTAAAAATATTCACAGCTGCTAAAGAACTTTATCTATGAAGTTGAGGTTCTCTCAAAAGAAGTTTGATCATTTAGTATTCCACAGACAAAAAAAAAGTTGATATAAGCAACTGTTGATTGTAAAGCTGCTGTGATTCATTTTTGCATCAAACATTGGTCATAAAAACAGTAATAATATCTTTTAAGCACACTTGACTGTTTTTTGTGGGAAATTATTAATTTAATTTGCAATTTTTTGGAGGGTCTGAAAAAAAGGGCAAACAAGAAGTGTTATTGAAATTAAAGAGCAGTAATTTAAGTTCTTTCAATTTTTCATAATATATATATTTTCTTGAACTTTGAACACTTGGTACTTAAAGCATTCTGGAATAGCTGCTTCACAAAAATGTTTATTTCACAAGTTCAATCTGAAATAAATAAAAAGAACAAGCAGTTAAATAAAATTAAAATTGATTACAATAATTTATTTAGATATTTCAGCAAAATTTATCAAAAAAAAAAAAAAAAAAAAAAAAAACTATTTTTTTTTCAGTAAAAGGTTATTCTATAGATATTTAGTACCTAACGGTTAAAATAAAATATGGATTTCATAAGGCAACAGTAAATCCTGCTTGAATGCTGCTATTTGAAGATATGCAAAACATAATTCCTATTATTTAGTAATTAAATTTATATTTCATCCAATCCTTCAAAAAAAATAAATAAATAAATAAAAAATAATAAACAAATAAAAAAAAATTACATTTTCTATCAGTGTAGTTGTATTTAAATGGAAATTAAATTCTATACAGAGAAAATCCTTCTCTAACACTTTATAATCATTTTTACTAATTTAAATATTTAAACTTTTTTTTAATTTCACCAATCTGGCGATAAAATAATAATAATTTTTATAATTATTATTTTATACATTAATATTGGGACATTATTTGAATGATTGAGTACACATTTTTTATGAAAAATAGATCTTTCTTGCTGTTAAAAACTTTATCATTATGATCAGCAATTTTTTTTTTTTGCCTATTTCAGTTATAATATTTTTAAGAACTAAGAACTAATGAATTGTATAGCAGTATTTTTATCTTTTTATAATGAGCAGTTATGCTATGGATAGAAATTGCAGTTTAGGTTCTCAAAATACTCATGATTTTACTCTTCATCTGTTTGAAAAACCTATTAAGCACTATTATTTAGTAAAAATATCATATTCCAATTAAAAGCATTTTATTTTGAAAAAGTATTTAAGTTTAGAGACTAAAAGTACAATAAAAAATAGTGTATTAAAAGTACTATTTGACAAAACCATTATAAAATAGTGAAAACAAGCTGCCGTAGGTTGGTAATGTTAAAATGATAGATTTGCAGCAAGCATAAGTAACTACATCAACATATAAAAAATATTTTCAGGGGTAAAATAGAGGACAGCTGATATTTAGATTATTGCTTTAAATATCGCATGAAAAATTTAAAATATTAGTCAAAATTTTCCATGGCGTACTTATGATTTAAGCTGTGCAAGTTGTCTCTCTAATTCTTCATCCGATGGAAGGGTAGCTTTGCTAGTTCCACCTAAGGCTCCTTTATGTGCTGAAGGAGCTATTGCCATCTGAAATAAAATTAACAAGTTTTAACAATTTGTAATACTAATTATCTATAATTACTCTTACAAATAATTCAAAACTCATAATTCTACATAAAAAGCCAATTTTTGCATATTTCCAAAATAGATATATCACAGAATTAACTATAATTACTTTAAAAATACAGTATATTTTTTCATTATGATTTCTAAATGCAGGAATTTAAGAAAGGATGTCATTGTGTGGGAAGGGGGTTCCATGGCAGGACAACACTGTGTTATTATAGTATGAGAAGGGGTTCCACAACAGAGGATGATAAGTGCTGTCATTGCATCAGGTGGGGTTCCCTGAAAGGATGGCACAGTGCTGTCATTGTATCAGAAGGTGATCCACGACAGGATGATACAGTGCTGTCATTGCATAAGAAGGGGTTCCATGATAGGATGGCACAGTGCTGTTATAGTGTGGGAACGGGTTTCATGACAGGATGATACAGTGTTGTCATTGTGTGGAAAGGGGATTCCATTCCCAGAGATTGTTTGATGCACATCCCCGAGCTTCAGATCAAGGGATACCAATTTATCAGAAAAAAAAGGTGGCAATACTGAGAACATTGCCTACACCACCATGCTACAGCTGTTGTGAGAGAGCTTTTATTTTAATACTAATATTCTTCAACTATAATGAATTATACACACAGTCCCAATTATTATTCTATCGAATTAATAATACAGCAATATTTGAAACCATAGAACCAATTTAATTACTTTAATGATGTATAAATTGGACATGTCATCTATCTACAAACCAATGAAAAAACGAATTTTTAACATATGGTATAAATATTTGAAGTTCTTTTCCTTTGTCGCAGGACAAACATTTAAGTTCTAACCAACATGTACATAAAATCAATGCGTGTTATGTTAAGTCCATTTACAAGGATTTTTTTTTAAAAGAAAATAAAAATTGCATAGATTTATAGGACCTAACAAAGTTGTAGGATTTAATGAATAGTGCTAAAAAAAGAATTAGGGGAAAATTGAAATGAAATTAGAGAGCTACAGCTAGACCCAAGTGGTTATTTATGTAATGGTTAAGATAATGTCAGCCCAAGTGGATGTAAATGCAACTATAACCACCCAACAATAATAAACTACTCAATAACAAACCACTCAACTATGACCTTTGGTAAACAAAACTATGAAATATTCACTGGGTGCATAAATTGTTTGTATCAAATTTATAATTTGTGATATAAAAATTAATTAATTCAGGTCCATCTTATTGAAAATCCATGTTTTTTATTGTTCATAAGAACATCTAATATATACCATTAATTTCAATACTGCAACTAAAAGTTTAATTTTTGTTTTCATTTCTATGAAAATCACTATAACAACACGTGTTAATTATTTTTGGTCAGCTTTTGCGTTAAATATTGAGGAAATTTAACACTCCTAACGCTAGTTCTTTATCTTTTTTGAACTTTTAAATGCAGTTTTTTCTGAATCAAAAAACAGGTTTTTTCATGTTACTTAATCGGAAAACAGTGGATAGCAGGAAAACTCCTGTGCAGGGGCTTAGAGGGTTAGGTATGGTGAGAACATAAATAAAAGCTTACAAAATGTTCAGTAAAAAAATTGAAGTATCTACTAAAAAACAAATGTGCACCTGACATTTGTCCTGTCAAGTAACAAAGAGAATATTCACACTTTTGCACAAGTACATACACCTGAACAATAGTGTAATACCCATAACCAAAATTTATGCAAGTATGAAAATCTTTCTTCATCAATAATTTAAAGAAACTCCCCTAATTAAGGTAAGAGTAGAGTAAAAATAGAACACAAATGGATGCACTAATTTTCAGAAAACTGAAAGAAATTAAATTTGTGTGCAAAACAAAATCATGTAAATAAACATGGATTCTCAAATAAATTAATAAAAATTGTGCAGCAGTTTGGGAACTATTCATTTACATTAAAAAATAAAGCCCAAATCCCTTTTTTTTAAGAAAAAAAAATACAAACCTTTCCAGATATTTCAATACCAATTTCATCTAAAACCTGATTAATCACAGCATCTTCTTCGTCTTCATCACCAGATTCATCCAATACTGCACTTAAACTATCTTCAACTAGAAAAAAAAGTAAAACCATTAGATACAAATTAATTGTGCAAAATACCTCAAATTAACAAAGTGAATAGTTTTCTATTTGAAATAATATGGTCAAAAAATAAAAGCTACTAATTAACTTTATCTAACTCTTTTAAAAAACATTTTAAATAATAAATTTTAAAACAAGAGTGTCTAATAAACAAATTCAATTATATTTTATCAAAAATTAAAAATTTCAAAGTTAAAAGAGATTCCAAAAAGTAAATAGATAGCTTTTTAATCAAAAAATAAATATAATTAAAGACACATAAAATAAAAAATTACAAAGATTTTGTAGCTAATATACATCTTTTTATCTTAACGTGAAATAAATCTAGACAAATATTTTGCACGGACTTCTCTTATTAATTAAGCAAACCTTCAATAGATACAAACGTAACAGAATTAAACTTTTTGTATTATTTCTAACTTCACAGATAAAATTTAAAAATTGGAATGAAATATTTCTTGCTATTAAGAGACCAAGTTCTCAGCAGTTGAATAGGGAATTTGACAGGGGAAACAAGAAATTGTTTTAAAGTTGTATTTTTGACCCAATATGAATATCCAAAGTTTGCTCTCTCTGGAAGAATTATCTTCACTACTTATTGTCATATCGGAATACATTACTAGCCACACTTTTGTTCTGGATGTATGAAACACAAACGTTTTATCACAATGATAACAAATTGAATATAACTAATTTAGAAGTACAAATTAAGTGCTGAATCATGAGCTTAATGCATTAACACAGTAAGTTAAATTCCCCCCCCCCCCTCCCCATAGTTTATGAAATTTTTGGAAGCAGATATAGCTGCTTCATTTACCACAAGAACTAGGCTAGAAAGTAAAATCTGTCCTCTATGTGATGAATAGTGCGCATGCAGGAACCATGATCCATTGACTTTTAATTTTATTTTGCACTCTGTAACCAAACACTAGCACAAATACAAGGGTCGTTCACTAAGCCCTTACAGAAATCTGAAAGATAAAGGCATTGAAAAAGGTCTGCTTTTAAGAACTATCATTTTTCACTACACTGTTGTTTAAGTTAAAATTTTATAGGTCACGCTGTTTCATTGTCTCAGTCATTTTAAGAAAAATTTCAGATTTTTTAGAGAGATGTAAAAAAAAAGTTTAGTGGAGTTATTAGACATTTCTATTTTAAAGGCTTACCACATCAGCAAACAAAATCACATTGGTTGAAGTTCATATCACATTTGTTCCTATGTTTACAATTCGGTAAATGTGTTAAAATGTGGTCATACATCAACAAATGATGAACATCTTTCGAAATGATGCCCAAAATTCAAGATAGAAGTTCGATTGATTAGTGAATCAAAATGCACAAAATAGGTGAAGAAGTAGATATTTCTATTATAAAAGCTTAAACACTGCAAGAGATCAAAACCACATCAGTTGAAGTTCATGACACATCTACTGTGTTTGAAACTGTTCACATTGGGTAAATGAGTTAAAATGTGGTCATACATCAACAAATGATGAATATCTTTTGAATTGATGGCCAAAATTCAAGATAGAATTTTGATTGATTATTAAATCAAAATGCACAAAATAGTTGAAGAAGTGCATACAAGTCATGCTGAATATTACATGAAAAATTGGGTATGATAAAAATCTCGAGATGACAGGTGCTGCACTTTCTCTCATTGAAGAATTGGCTAGAGTGTGCATCAGCACCAATTTACAGAATCAGTATTTGAATTAATACAACACCCACCTTATTTACAAGATTTGATTCCTGTATCTCTTATTCTGTGAACACTAACTTGAAAAAAAATCCCGAAGAAAATATTCCCATAGAATAGGAGGTTATCTCCCAAACTGATATCTATTTTGTGAATCTTCTAAAATCCTACTTTATAAAAGGCGTTAAAGTTGAAGAAACACTGGGTACACATATATGATGAGCAAAAAGGAGATTGTACTGAAAAATAAAAAAGAATCTACCCAAAATCATTTTTCTAATCAAAATCCTTTTGAAAGACATTTGTATTGCTGCATCAAGCCCAATAATCAGAAAAATAAATGTTTAAAAAAGTAAATTTAAAAGTATGAATTTTCATTTTAAACAGTTACTTTTTACACAAAGTAATTACAAAAATCAACAAATAATAAAGTTTTGCCACATTCTTTAGTTTTTGCAATAATAAGTAAATTGAAAATGCTTCAAAATTTAAATTCAAAAATATTAAAACAAAACACTGATACTTGAAAGGATGAATATGAATAGACAGAAATTCGTTCGACAGAAATAGTTCAAATAATCGAAACATTATTAAATAAAATTGTATATTTAAACAGACAATGATATATACTTATTTCCTCAGTCATTCCCATTTTAGTTGTTTCTTTTTCAAAATCTTGCATTGTTTTGGCTATTCCCATAGGATTCATTTCTCTGTTAACAGCTCCCATAGTCTAAACAGAAACAGTATCAAAAAGTATTATTTTCTTATACTTATATTAGGAAAGAAGTTTTGAACTGAGGGATAGTAATCCATATAATTATCATCAAATTGAAAAAAAAAAACATTAAAAATAATCTTAATAATATAAGATAGAGAAGAGAAAGAAGAAAACACAAATTTTTCTAAGAAATACTTGATGTTTCCTTTCACATAACAAGAATTATTTCCATTTAAAGCATGCATTATTATCTTACATGTTTATATTAATTGTGTTAAAAAATATATATTATGTAACGCTGCAAAAGTACTACGCAAAACCAAGAACAGAAATGTTTAATATAAAAAATAATAGCGTGAAAATAAAATAAAGGCTAAAATTAGTTCTTTTTTTTTTTTTAAATAAACATAACCTGCAAACAATTGCAAAACAACATGAAATGGAAAACAATATGAATTATTGCTCTTCAAATCATTTTTCTAAATTAATTTCAATTTAGGTAATGACTAAACATACATATATTCACTTGAATAAAATATTTAAAACTTAACATAATTGAATAAACATATTTTTAGATAAACGGGAAAAATTAAATTAATAATCAAATAAGCAAAGTACAGAAGGTAAAAAGTTCTCAACTATTCTGTCTAATACGGCAGTAGGGTAGGTCAAATATTAAAATAACCAGATAGGAAAAAGTTCCCAACTATAACTTTTCTCCCATAGAATTATAAGCACATATCAACACATTCTAAGATAAATGCAGTTACATGTTACACATTTAACATTAATGCAAATTAAAAAAAAAAAAAAAAACAATGCACAAATTCTGAATGCTTATAAATAAACTACACATGAGCAAAAAATCACAAGCAAGAAGAGTTAAAATGAACAGTTAAATGAATTTTAATTATGATTTATTCATATAATTACGAAAAATAGAAAAAGGTATTACCTTTGCTGTTGTTGCCATTGTATTTGCCAGCTTAGCACTTGATGCCATCGCCTAAAATAAAGAAACAATAAAAATAATACATTAAAACTAAACATTTATAAAAAGAAATTTATAAACATATTTTTATTAAATTATGATATATTTAAATGTCTCCTTAATATTTGTTTAAAAATGATGAAACAAATTGAACTTTTTTTAAAAAATAAAAAATGATTTAATTGCAATTTTTTAAATAAAGGTTTAAGTTTTATGCTTTAAAGCTAATTGTTATACACTTGGATCATAACAATAAATTTAAGTATCAGAATTTGTTGTAAATTTAATATAAACATAATTTTTAGCCTTAATTTTTATAAAAAAAAAAATCCAAATATAATAATACAAATGTCTAAAATACTACTTTCCTTTACTTTAATCTTGAAAGAAATGACAAAAATATATACAATTGAGATTTATTAGTTTCGAGACAAAAGATTAGTATTGATTCCTTAAATTTTAATATCCAGATGGAACACTGGTATTGTTGTTATACATATTACAACTGTAAAACTTTGTTTAAATACTAAACATTAAACAAAACACAAAGAGGCAACCTAATTTTTTTATTTTTCATTTTAAATCTAAAAAGAATTAAAGCAATAACATGCATCTTTCATGCAAAAAACATTGTGTTACCAAAAATAACAAGTAAATATTTGTGCTTTTATCTTAATCTTGCAAAACCTTTTGCAGATTTTTCCATACTTTGTGATGTGGAAGTTTCCAGAACAGATAGATAGTACCCTTGAGGGTAAGAGACAGCCTGAGATCCCTTAACCCACAGATGGTTCTGCGTGCAAAAAGTCGTTTTTTAACCTGCAGTCTTCTCCGCACAGCAAAACCGGTTTTCCCACATTATTAGATAGAAAAGTGTTGTATTGGGGAGAAACATTTTCCCAATTTCACCATGGTACTATTCAAGTTGGGATGGGTGGAATGAATTGTTTAGAAGATTAAGCTTTAACATTAAGAATACTTTATGAAATGCTTGAGTTGTTTACGTTTATTTATATTTTGCATTCGGCAAAGTTATTTAATGATAATTTTTTAAATCCTGTTTTCACATAAATAAATTAAGCTTTTTCATGATCAGACACCTTTTTCTTAAGAGTAAGAAAGTCAGTGGTATGAAACAATGTATTTTCAGTTAGTTTCAATTAACTAAAGTTAAAGTAATTGGCTAATAAGAATTTTTGCAACTTAATTTTATCAGCTAATAAGTTAAAAAGAATTTTAACAATTTAACACAACGTAAATAAACTAAATTGGCCTTATACTATAAACACTAGAGCATGCAATAAAAGGAAAATATTTCCTCATAACAGAATAAATATTTAGAATGTTAAAAAAATAGGTTAGAAAAAAGACAATATTTTTGACCATTTAAAACTGCATCTAAAATTTTAGATAAATTCAATTTTTAGAAAATATTAATAACTTATAAAACATACATTAATGACATATTTTTTAAATTAATGCAGAGATGTTACATATTTAAAACTTTAGCAATTATTCAGTTCCTAAGAATGTTTAAAATTTCACAATATGAGTAAAATAAAACAACCACAAGCACTTTCACTTTTGTTATTATTTTCAAACACAAAATAAAGTATTTCAAAGATTTTATCTTCAAAAGCTTAATATTTAAAAAAAATCACCTTTGTTGTAGAACCAACAGACTGAATTTTTGACTGAGCAGTATAAGTTCGAGCCTTTTGTTGTCTAACACGAACTAAATTTTTAGCTAACACAGTGGCGACCTGAAAAAGAAAGAGAAGAAAAAAATAAGGATTAAAATACAGAAGGATGAAATGTAATTAGAATTTAAATTAAAATATAATTTGACATACGAAGACGTAATTTGTTTCTTATGTCAAAACAATAATTGACATGCCTGAGACGTCATCACAGAGATGCCAACTTGCTGTGGATAGCAAATAAATATTTTAAAGTGGTAGTTTATAAATTGTGTTCTTGGTTTAATAAATTCAATTTAGTAGATTTTTATCTACCTCTATTTCTAAATAATTTGTAGGCTCATATAATTTACCACTTTATAATAGTTATGCCATGCTACACATTTTAAAAAGCAAGCAAAAATAGTCTAATACTTGCAAAATTTAGTTTGTAGTTATTTACCGTTTTTCTTTTTTTAATATAATTATTTTGGCGTGTCCGGAGCAGTTGGCATTTCTGTCAACATTCAGTTGCAAGTTGTTGTTTACAGTGCAATCAAAGATCATTTCTATATCAAAAAATGATATGTCAAGGGGTTAAAGTAACACACATTGAAATCATTTAATGAACATAATAACAGGATTGGTTTTCAATGCAGTTTTTTTCAATAAAGCAGCAAAAACCAAGAAATTAACTTCTCATTCTTAAGGCATGGTATCTGCGTTATAGTAGCAATTAGTTAAGATAATTTTTTTTTTTAAAAAACTAGAATTTTTGGCAAAACAAAGATATATCTAAAAACTTACATAATTAATAATTTTTCTTATTTTTGAATATTAATATTATTTAGTATTAAAATTCAAAAACTGTGTTCACTGGAAGAATCTTTAAATATAACTTACATAAACTAGTACTAATGAAAATACTCAATCATGGATTGTAAACTGAGTATAAACAATAACTAAATTCTAAAACCAGAAGGGAATCTTGAAAACTTCTGATACATTCCAACGCTTATGTCTAAGAGACAGTGTGAACAAGATAGGCACTCTTGGAAATTTTATCATTGAGTTTGTGTTTAAATTTTCATTTAATTTCATCATTCATAAGACCTTACTATATGTTATAAATTTTATATGATTATGAGCCATTAATCGATTTAAAGAAATTAATATTACATCATAAATAAAGTGCAAAATTTTTAGCAAGTTAAATGAATTTACAAACTGGATGAAAAATAACACAAGTCATATTACAAACAATACAAGTATAGTAACAATAAAGAAAGGCGAGTTTCTTAAGCTTAGAAGTAAAAATTAATTTGAAGATGTAACCCAGAAGTTTTATTAGGAATTTTAACAGCTAGCGTTACCTGTGCTTATAGCTTTATTTGGTCATCCACCTAAAGGGTACAAGTAACTTTAACTCCCAGATAACAATCTTTAATGCCAGTGTTGCAATGTCAAATTTTTCTTGCGAAGATTGCTAAAAACTCCAATACTGATTCCGTGGTGTAGGGGTTATCAGGTTCAAATTACACGTGAAAGGTCCCCAGTTCGATCCTTGGCGGAATCAGGTTTATAAATTTACATAATTCTGTAACAAATCTTTAGAGTCGTGACGGCTCAAGGGATAGAGCGTTTGCCTTCCGATGAGGTGAACCAGGTTCGAATTCCGCACCTAGCTTGCACCAGTCACTGTGATGATATGAAATAGCCTCAGTGGTAGACGAATCATGGGTTAGAGTCTCATTGCCATCAGGCTAACCGTGGGAGGTTCTCGTGGTCTTTCGTGAAAAAATGTAATAAGATGTGGTTAGTTGGGTTCAGATAGAATTATAGGAGTTTCAATTTATATATTAATAAATGCAATGGCAATGATATGATTGCTGATTTTATTTCAATATCGGAATTTTTTTAACAGGAAAAAAAGTTTTAGCAGTTATAAAAAAAACTATAAAGTTAGGCAAATAACACTTTATTTATAGAGTGTAATTAGCATAATTTCATATAATTATTCTTTTTAAACAACAATTAATATATTAATTAAACAAAAAATCAGAATGATAATATTAATTTTATGCAACAATATACAACAAAAATATTTCTGCAAAGTTAAAATCTAAAAAATGAAAACCTGTTTGTTTCCTTGTTTAGCAGCTTTCCTGATTTCCATTTCCTATAATAAATATAAATATATTTATGTTAGAAAAGTAAATGGAAATACCTTTTTATAAGGAGATTAATTAATACATAATAAAGAGCTTTCATTTTAACACTGTTCGCAAAATGTCAAATTAAAACACATTTTGCACTACTGGGCTCTGATGACAGTAAAATGGAGGAAGACCTAGAAAAACATAAGCAAAAAGAAACGCAAGCTGACTTTAAGAAAGATCATTTTAAGATATTAGAAGAAACTAGAAACTGTGAAGCTTGAGAAAGTAGGCTGGATGAGTTATGTGCACGCAGGCGTGAACAGTTAAAGTTATACATACAACTATAATATAAAATTTGACATGTTTGTTATACTTAAAAATGGCTGCAGTTATTTTAAATTTTATAATCTTACTTAAAAAAAAAAAAAAACAATAATATACCATGATTTTCAATAAACAAGAAAATATCTTAGGCTAACATCAGTATATATATATTACTAAAAATAACACAATATTTACCAATAAATTACTTATTTATTCCTACTTTTACAATATCGCACTGTAAAAATAGTTTTGTTAAAATTTTAAAACTCTTGAATATATTATATAAAAATTTGCCCAAAATTATTAATAAAAATAATAACTATATTTTGTGCATAGTAATTAAAATATAGAATTAAAAATAAGTTATAAATAAAAATTTAACAAACCAGTTGTTTTTCTTGTCTTTCTAAATCCCTTCGATCTTTTTCAACATCTCTTTGAGCCTTTCTCAAAATTCTATTTTGTTGGCGCATTTGCTCTAAATAAAATCGGAAGCAAAACATTAATTACATTGACAATAAAACTCTTCCTTGGACTCATTTAAAATAATAGATAAATAAAAAATATTCAAAATAATAATTGAACAGAAGACAAAATAAATTTTAGATAGAGGTATTGTAATCTTTGGATTATATTCAATTATTTATATTTTAAGGATTATATTCAGACTATATATGAAAACAAATAAAAAGGTTATTTTAAAACAAAAAGTCTAATTTTTAAAGTTTCAATAATTTGCCGAAAAGAAAAGTTGTGAGTTTTACTTTTATTTCTAGGAGTTTTGTAATCTGGGTGATTGCTCACTCAATTAATTACTTATAGTTTTTTTTAAAAATATTTGCATAAATACTCCTGGATTTTTAACTTTGTTAGATATTGCTTAGGCATGCTATAGTTGAAGTAAGTACCATTAAAAATAGAATGTAGATAAATCCAAATAAACTCCTGAAATTCAAGAATTTAGTTACTTAATTCCTCAAAAAATACGTTCTTATTAAGAAAAATGAAGCCTCCATTAAACAAGGGTGATGATAAAAATTCTGAAAATTTCTAGGGTAAAATCATTAAAGATGCATTTCAAAAAACTAATGCCTTTAAAAATTAAAATCATTGATATTTTATAACATGAAATTCTAAATAAATTATATGCAGCATAATTTAAATGAATAATTATTTATAAGTTTACTTTTATCTCGAATCACATGTATTATTCTACCAAAAAAAAAAAACCTATTTACAAATTAAAGAAATAATAAGTATAAATTATAGTTCTGAAATTTTTTAATAAAATATCCAAGAATTTTTATACATAAATAGGATTGATGATTTACTGAAACTTCTGGATTTCAGGATACTTCCGGATCACGGTTAGCGAAAAATCAGGAAGCACAATCATCTCTGATTAATGCAATGCATTAAAAACACAGACTTTACAAGCTTTTTAAGCTGCAAATAAGATTTTAAAATAAGAGGGGGAAAAAAAGATTTAATGCCTTAAATTTTTTGTGTAAAACTTTAGTGATCCAAACTTGGGTTGAGATAGATTAGTGAGGAACATCTGATGACCTAATTGAATATTAAATATCATTAGAAAACATTCGAAAGAAAAATCTTCAATACTTAGTTATCAAATAAGTATTTATATACATAAAAAAAAAGAAGAAGAGGAATTGTATTTGAGTAAGTACAAACATTTTTAGTAAAAGATATTTATTTTACAATTCTAAAAACTAAAAGAAATTGTGATGAATTGTTACGTATGTATCTGTTTATAAAAAATAATTAGAAAACTATAAACATTAATAACGAATTTCTTAAGGTGAACGGATTACTAAACTTAAGAATCAAGTTTTTAAATTGTTACTTACCTTCCACTGTGGGTTTTTTCGAAAAAATACTCATGATTTAATTTAATATTAAAAAAAAACACAACTGTAAAATTTAATCTATTTAAATTTATAATTTAAGTCGTTCATCAATTTTCACATGACATCTTACTCATTCAGTTTCGTATTCGTAATGCAACAACGACCAACAATCTACGATGTTTATAAAAAATGATAGATTGATTGAACAGGGTTTACGAGCTTTGAACTTCAACTTTGCTTTTAGCTTTCTAATAGCATTAACTAAAAAAAGTTTTTAAATGGATAGTTGACTGTTTAAAGCTAAGCGCAGATGGCGCTAGGGGTTTAAATTGATTACAAGACTTTTGGGTTACTGCTTCTGACTGATTTTTATCTCTAAGCTTGAAAAAACGCACAATCCAAAATTATTAGACTTGTAGTGTTTCCAATGTAACGCGTTCTTTTTCGACGAAACGAACAACAAAGGAATTTGGAAGACTCCGCAAGCTTGTAATGATGCTGCTCAAAAAATAACTAACGATGATATTTTACTGAAATATTGGCGATCCAAATGGGCTGCAGGTGGCGTAGTTTGGCAACACTTCACATGCTTTCCCCATTAACGTGTGGAAAGTCGTAGAGGACGGAAGTACGTTAGTTTCTCTCCTGATTTTCATATAGATTAAAATCTTTTCAGTTGGAAAACTATATGGAACTAAAAACTACATTAAACATAGTTCTAAGGAAAAGTATCATGTAAATTTTAAAAAATATTTTTATTAAATAAAAAGGAAAAATATTAAGAAAAGGGAAAATATCGTAGTACATTCCTATACAACTGAAAAGAGGAGGTCTCTCCCCAGATGGCGTATTCGAGTGTTGCGATCGCCAATAGTCAAATAAGGGATAACACTCAAAACATGACTAACCTTACACTTTATTTATGATGTGATATTAATTTTATTAACTGTGTTTTAGGCTCACGAGCTTTTAGAGTTTATAAATTACAGAAAACTCTTATAAGTGGTAAAACAACGCGTAAATTTAAGCAAAAATCATATTGATAAAATATCCTAGAATATTAAGCCTGTTCACACATCACCTCGTAAACATTACATGAGCAAAGGGATACAAAGAATTTTCTTTAAAATTTCTTCCAGTTTCAAGACTCTTATTATTGTTTACATTCAGTCTACCTTTCACAAGAAACCATTCACACGGCTAGCGATTTCCGTATGCGAAAAATTCGCAAAAGTCAGAATGGCTCATAAGAAAGATCTCATTTGGTTTTTAGAAAAATACTAAAATACGAATATTATTTTTGGAAAACAATAAAAAGGAAAAAAATAATTTTTACATAAGAATTTCTTAAACTTTTTTAAAACGTTAATTACAAGGATGAACAAAATGATGGAAACACTTCTATACTAACACATTTTTGTATCTTTCTCAACACTTAGGAAGAGAATCAGTGTATTAACTTAGAAGCGTTTAGTAAATGCGATTTCTCATACTTATCAATGGAGTTTAAAGCGTTCAGAAGTTTGAGGTACCAACAATAAATTACAAACCAAAAATAGTGTTTTTAAATAATCTATGATAAAAAAATGTAGCAATAAATTTGTAACTTGTAGCAGTTATTTTGATCATATGTAATGATTGCACAAAGATTCGTAAGGCATAAAGGTATCTCTCTCTTTTTTTGCATGCTTTCTTTCCTTATACAATCATATTTCGGTGCATGAATGTTTATAGTAGGGTATTATCATTTGTTATTTAATTTTATCTTCTGATATAAAACAATATTTGTAGAAAACTCCGTATCATTTTGAGTTTCTTTTAAGAAGTACAACAATAACTTAGAAAATTGCTTGGAACATTTTAAAGTTCGGAGGTATTCAAATCGGATTTTTTTCAATAAATGCCAAATACGATTCACTACAAAATTATGAAAAAAAAAAAAAAAAAAAAAAAAGAATTATTTTTTTTCCTCGCATACGCAGTATAAAAGATATACTTTAATTACTTATATAATGCACAGTTTACAACGAATTTTTTGTCAAATTTTAAAGCAAAAAATTTTATAATTAATTTTTAAATAGTTTTAAAAGTTTTGTTTAATTTTATTGAATATTTTTAAAGTTATAGCATAAAAGCGTAAGACAAAATATTAGATTTGTACTTGTTTCCATAATTATTTAAGATAGGCATACGAAATTTTGTGTAATTATTGCATCTTGTAACCAAAGTAATTGTTAAAAGTCTGAAATTTTCGCTAAATTTTTTGGCCAACATTTTGTTAAGTTTCATATAATCTTTTTTGTTATAAAAATGTCTATAATAAGCATGTTCGAATTTATGTTTTACTCAACTTTTAACTTTGTAATTCCAGTAAAAGGTAACACGCAATAAAAATTCAATTTGTGGAACAAGTCATAAAAAAAAAGAAAGAAATGAAATTGACACGATAATGTTTAAATTTTTTTAATATGTATTTTAGATATTTTTTGTGCTATTTTGTCTCCAGGACACCTTTTCTAGGTTTTTCAAATTTGGCAACATTTTTATTTTTTGAAGAAACTTTGCTTTGCTTTTTTGAGTGTTGCAAATTTGGTCGATCTCTTATGATTTATACCTGTCAAATATACATTAGATGTAATAAACATTAGATGCAATAGGTGTGTCTCAAATAAGAACCTTTCCCCAGGAGTTACTTCCAACTAACTTCGTCAGAGAGTCATGATATATGTGTAAATTTCTCTCAATAGTCAAGAGTCAAAATTTATCGAAATGAAAAAAAGAGAAATATTTTTTGAGTAGATTTAACATTGACAAAGAGTATTTTTATCTAGTTAAATTTCGTAATTTCAGGTAAAGTATCTTTTATACACAAATACAATGCTAAAAAATCATCTATTTTGTGAAATAATTAGATTTTGAAAATTATGATAGCTGTACTTGTCACTTTTATCTAGTGATTTATGTTAAGTTTCGAATACATCGGTAATTTTTTGTGATAATGTTAGTTTTCTCCTTAAAAAACTATTAATAAGGAGAAAATTTTGAAAATAAACTAAAAATAAATTATATTTAAAGAGTTTAATTTGTACATCAACAGTTTCCTGTATCTTGGAGTAGTTTCTTGTCTCTTGACCGGGAAAAGAAAAACGAATCGTAACGTAATTAATTTATACCATAGCAACAAGGAAGATTCTGAAATGGCTGCTGTTTATTCATTTTCCGATAATATGGTGATTTGCCATTGTTTTTGTTTACTGTTTTTATATATCAATGTCTTGTTATGTTTTTTAAGTTTAGATTTTTTTTTACTGATGAAATATTAATTTTTACTAGTTATTGTATATATATATTTTTTTTATATAGAAATGTAAGTTGGTTTTTTAGTGATTATATACAACACCTGATTTTAATGTCTATTTATTTTTATGTTTGAAAAAAAATATGTCGTTTTCTTATAAGTCACTCATACATTATTGATTAAAAAGTGCGTTACGTTACTTTAAATTTACATTGAAAATAAATATCTTAATTTAGTAAGTATATATTCCAGGAAGTAAAGATTTTTTAATCACTTTGCATTTCATTCAGTGTTATTTTTGGAATTTCTTGCAGTGTGTTATTTATTTTTCATTATTGTTATTCAAAAAATAAAATGTTATTACTATATTATATAGTGAAAAATCATATACTCAATTTTATTGAGTGTTGTTTTTAGATTTTCTCTGAAAGTGTAATTTAAAATGCTCTTTTTTTTTTTTTTTTAATTTTTCATTATTGCTATGCAAAAAATGTAGTTACTATTCATTTTCTATATACTTAAATTTTATTTTCTGTATTTAATGACACAATTATTTAATTAAAAGATTCAATAATTGCAAAAATTTTGAATTTCTGTCAAAGTTGGTCACAGTTTAAAATGGAAATTGGGATATAATGACCAGTTATAAAAAAATAAAATGAAACGTTTCAAGTGCATGAAAAAAATGTAAAAATATTTTGGTTTTTAACAAATCAGAAAGGAATAAAGTAAGGCGCTTCTCTTTCAAAAGACAAAGAGGAGAGTTTTGGTGGTGATAAAAGTTTATTACGAAAACTAAGCTCTTTGCGTTCTAGTATGAAAAAAATTTAATTATTTTCTCTTTTTTCCATCCACTTGAAAAGCGTAGTTTTCAAAGCTTTTACTTTATTATTTTCTACACTTTACTTTTGTGCTTTAGATAAAGTCGGAATGTATAAAAAATTCTTCGTTTGTTCATAAATTTAGCTTCAATCATTAAAAAAATGATTGCAGAGCTCCTGTAGAAATTGAAGTACTCTAGCTAGTCAGAAAGTGGTCGAAATTGAGATAGCTGATAAATTTCACTTGATGATCTAAATTATGCTTAGATAGGTCAACAAGTAATGAAACAACCGTTTCCATCTAACATCTGTTTAGTTCATTTAAGAACACCTAAGTTCGAAATTCAGAACGAAGACAAATTTCTTTGGAGATATGATTCTAAAATTTGCATGTAGTGATCAGGAAACGATAATAACTTGAGATGTCATTCAATACAGAGTCCCATTTAAAATGTAAGCCCTCTAGTTAGTCGGATAGTAGTTGAAATTTCAATTTACTATAAATTTATGGTAGAAATAATGTGGCTATAAATTTTGCTTATAGCAAAGTTATGAGGAAATAATATTATTTAATATGTCATTAAGATCGGATCTCTAGATCAGGTTAAAACACTCCAGTTTTTCGTAAAGTAAAAAAAAATTTCATCGACAACTTTGCGATAATTCCGATTGATTCCGATTGTTTTAGGATTGAAACTCGCATTGTTTTCACGCATGGAGGAGCTCTCGTAACGTGAGCATTCTAGTTAATCAGAAAGTGGTCGGAAATTTGGCAGGCTAGAATTTCTTGATAAGTTCTGCTGCTGACGTTCGCGGAATGATTGCAAATAGTTTTGTAATTTAGCATAGAGCTTCAGTTTAAACTTGAGTGCTGTAGCCAGTCTTAAAGTGGTCGGAAAAGTTAGATTCACGAAAAATTCTCTTTTACAGTAATATCATGATAATTTCTGCTAATAGAGATCAGAAAATGATTGAAATTTTAGTTCTGTTTTGATTGCTCTAGCTAGTCGGAAAGTAATCTAAATTTTGACTAATTCCGTCAACACAAATATTCATCTATTAAGATTCCATCCCAAAGATATCAAGTTAACAAAAAACAAAATAAAATTAAAAGGTTATTACTATTAAGATTAATATTATGTTAAGGCCATTTATATTAAGCTATTTAATTTTAAAAAAAAATGCTAACAAAATAATTAAGAAAACTTTTAGCAATTTAAGTTTCGTAAAGTTATCATTAATTTATTATTTTAATTGAAATTCTCTTCATTTTATTTTTCATTTTAAACATATCTTTGACTTAAACATCACATCATACTAAAAAGAGAAATGTCACTGTATTCTGAATTCGCGATCGCAACACTCGATACGCCATCTAGCGGGAGACTGTAAATATCGTGCATTAGTTCCCACATAACCATTGGCAATGACGGACGCCATTTTCTTAGCATAAAAAAAGAAGCAAAATTTCTCTAAAGAAAAGGTAAAACTTCTTGAAAACACTAATCAGAACATGCCAAACATTGAAGCAGAACACGCCAAGCATTTGAAGAACAACTTCTCAATATTTTTTACCTTTCTATTACCAACAACATAACATGATTTCATGATCACTTGCTGTTACAGATGTGTGTATTGCGGTAAAATAATTTTTCTGTCTTCAATTCATTACAAGCTAAAATGAAATCAACATTGCTTTCGTCATTCCAATGAATAAATGTGTTCCAATGAATTCCATACAGAACTATAATAGTTATAGAATATTCTTCTTCTTCATAGAATAGTATATATTTCTGTATCTACATAATTCAGAAAACAACAATAAAGAATAATCCGAATTACTTGAAAAAGTATCTTTTGTGCTGATTATAAATAAATTTTTTATCGTTTTCTTGGTAAGTGTTTTTTAGTTTTGAAAGAATTTCAACTAGAATACAGCTATTCTGTTTTTAAGCTACATATTAAAATTCATATCGAGATCTTACAATTATAAAATTTTGATGTGTGGTATGTTACCTAAAAGTAATGAAGGGATAAACTATGTATATATTATTTGAGAATAAAGTTTTCAAACAAAGAACATATCATTTTGGAATTCTCCGGACTTATAAATCAGGTAAGTGTTATGATTTTTATAATAAAAAATTTGCTTGTAAATAATTTTTTTTCTTACTTGATGATCGTTCTCTACAAAATGGTTTTTTTACGTCTGATTAAATACAATAAGAATTTAAAAAAAGAAACAAAACGAAAGTTTTTATTGAAAAATGAGGAAATTTTAAAATCGTTTTTATCCTAAGAATTCTTTATTTTACGTTTTTTAGTTTATAATTTTTTGATAAAATTGTTGTCAAATACTTTTTTTGAAAAATTAAATGGTATTAAATTATGTGTTTATGTATACTTCTTGCATATTCTAATATTTGAAGTAATATGATTCAGAAAAGTATGGAAGAAAAATTCGGTACTTACGTATTAACCACAGCTACAGATTTGGCAGATTTTTTAAGTGCCGCCAATCTACACTTAATATTTTTGGAAAAAATCTTAAAATGAAACACTTTGTTTAAAATCAAAGTAGTCAATCGGATTTAGGTGGAAAATGGGCCGATATAGAGTTTAGCTTAGATTCAAAACAAACTTTTCTCTCACCTGATTCTATAGCCATTATGAACTCTAATAAATAAAATTAAAAAATTTCCAAAACGGACTTTTACTAAGATAAAGTTTCATGTTATGGACATTGGTACATTTTCGTTATATTTCACTCTATAAAATATTTCGCTCTTAAAAAAATAAAATTGCATCTTGTTTTGCTTTTGGCAAGTCCCAAAGACGCATTTTCGTAACACTAAAAATGGCGACAAAAAAAGAATAGTTCTTTTTTTGTTTTGTTTTTGTTTCGTAAGCATTCTTTATTTTACGTTAAAATTTAAATGGGCATTTCATGTTATACCATTAAATTTAGTAAACCTATTTCTCAGGCATTAGGTTTGAACTTTTATAAGAATATACCTATTTTTTTCTCTTTATTTACAAATATTTTTCCGATGTGTTCTGGATGTTCCTTCTCTAAAAAAAAAAGAAGATACCATTTTGTTTTCGTTTGCATAAGGAAGAAAACAAGCATTTTTCTTTTTTAAATTTAATCAGCCACAATAAAGATGGAACGTTACAATGCTACATTAAAGACGTCTCCAGTGTAACTGAATGACTGTTCATATGGAAATCGCAGGGATTCGGCACATACAACAACGCCCCCTATAGTTCGTTGCGATCGCGAATAATGCGTGAATATCCGATCTGGATGTTATAATTTTTTTTTTTTTTTTCATTTTTTGTCTCGTGCATCACTTCCATGTCGCAAAATTTTGTCAAAGATATAGTTTCGTCCTCACAAAAAATTTACTTTAAAATTTTTCTTTTAAATGAGTTGTGAACCTCTTTTGTGTAATTATGTATGCATATTTCAGAAAGTTTGTAAGTGTCCCACATCTACTCGAAAGAGTTCGCTCCAGCATGAATTTGCTTTAACTCAATTATTGTTTTAAACTGGCCGGATTGAAATATTTATACGGAAATATTTTCCTTAAGTAATATGCTTTTTATTGAATTTGGTAAGTAATGTTGTTTTGTTAATTTCAATAAAACTTTAAGAGTCATACAGAATTTAGAAGCGTCTTATGCGCGCATCTCCAAGTATCAGATAAGTGAAAAGGAAAAGTTTTGAATTATATTGAATTTAAAACTTAATTTCAAATTGTGACACGATTTACTTTTTGTTTTAGACGCTGAGATTGGCAAACGCATACACGATTCCGATTTTAAGTTTTCATATGCCTATGCAAATTTTGTTTCGTAAGGAAGTATATATAATACAGAAGTTGAAAAGGTTACTTTATCTTTTTCGTGTAAATAATTTGGCAAATAATGGTTTATGCTTCACATATTTGCCCCAGGAGTTAATATATATATATATATATATATATATATATATATATATATATATATATATATATATATATATATATATATATATATATATATATATATATATATATATATATATATATATATATATATATATATATATATATATATATATATATATATATATATATATATATATATATATATAAGCTAAAAAATTGAGAAAAAATGGAGGGGGAAAAAATATTAAAAATCCGGAAAACAAAGTAAAGAAAGGATATAATATCTTCATCAGCTCACACGATTATATCCGCAAAAAGGAGTGCTTTCTAATATTGTATCAATATAGCCAAAGCAAAATATATCAATACAATAGAGTGAGGAGCACTCAAAAAAATTGAAACGAAATTAGAACACATTAGGCAAAAAAATAAACAAAAATATCAAGCATTTTTTTTTTTTTTTTTTTCTTTGCTTGATATTTTTGTTTATTTTTTACCTAATGTGTTCTAATTTCGTTTCAATTTTTTTTAGTGCTCCTCACACTATTGTATTGATATATTTTCTATTATATTGATTATATTGATATATATATATATTGCTGTATATCACACTATTGTATTGATATATATATATTGCTTTGGCTATATTGATACAATATTACAATATTTTTGCGGATATAATCGTGTGAGCTGATGAAGAGATTATATCCTTTCTTTATTTTGTTTTCCGGATTTTTAATATTTCTTCCCCTCCATTTTTTCTCAATTTTTTAGCTTATTTTATGAGTTCTATATACTTGCAGCTTATGCGCAGTTTATATAACTTATTAATTTTCTTCGTTTTTCTCTTTTTTTCTCTTTGTTTTTTTGTGCTATATATATATATATATATATATATATATATATATATATATATATATATATATATATATATATATATATATATATATATATATATATATATATATATATATATATATATATATATATATATATATATATATATATGCTCCTGTATCAATTGGTTCACATTGTAATGCAATACATTAAAAATAAATACAAATATTAAGTATATAAAAAATCTCCTGAATAAAAACCCATTACATTTATGTTTAAATATATAAGTATGGCATATAAACTCGTGTAAATCATGTAATTATTAAAACACTACTGTGCGTCTAATAATTTGATCTAATCATTATAATATAATGTTTGATATAATAAATATTCTATATTTATATAATAGGGTAAACTAACCAGTGAAGGAACACTTAAGCTTCGCTTGCCTTTTAAAAAATCATATTAATTTCAAAATTCGTAATTTTAGTTAAATGACAGTGTCAACATATTTGTTACTAATTGCAAATTATGTAAAAAAAAAATTGCAGAGAACTTACATAATATTGTTTTAAAGTTTTGGAGGTTCAAATAACAAGTAGTAAGAAGACCAAGTGAAGGAACAGCTCTTACCAGTGAATGAACACCCAGTAAAGGAACACTTAATTTTGGTTATTTTTTAATGCTCTTTATGAATTAATAAGCCGTACACATATTTAAAAATAAGCCTATTCTTGAAATTATAACATATAAATACTTGGAAAATGTAAACTTTTTTTTGTAACCATGAATTGAAAATTAAAGTGTCAACATATTAACACATACTGTTCATTCACTGGGAAATCTATGCCCAGTAAAGGAACATGCCTGTTCCCTCACTGTTTAGAAGTTGTTTTTCGTATTTTTATCATACTTTTGATGCGGAACATCACTAAAGGTACAAAAAAGTTAAAGTCTAACTTTTATTTTCATTAACTTAGAAAAAAACCCAGTGAAGGAACACTTGTTCCTTCACTGGTTTTTCATCGTTTGGTGATCCAGTGAATAAACACCCCCTTATCTCAGTACTTTATTATGCTATGATGCTTAAAAAAAAAATAAAACGTAACCTCAATAACTATATTTTGAATTCTCTTTTTCACAGTGAGAAAAATCAAACTATTACATGCAATTAATTCCACTTTAAACATATAAATACAAACACTCACCTTATAATTTTTCAAAGAAACAAGGTGTTGCAGAGATAATAACAAATTTAAAATTTTTTCCAGAGAAGTCTATTTGACCAGGTATTCCAAAACATTGCTAGATGACTTCTTATTGTTTGGCAGTAAGCTATTGTTACCAATCAATCTAAAGAAAAACTTTCAAATTCTTATTTTTAATCAATATATATGAAATGTTCCTTCACTGGTTGGTTTACCCTATATCGTCTAATTTATGTTATCATTAAATTTATATTATGCATCGTTTAATTTAACCAATTGATACACTAACGTAAACAATTGCAAACCGTTTTCTATCACATAAAAACAATAAAGTTGTATAGTATCATCTGGTAATTAAGATTTTACATGGAATCTATATATATATATATATATATATATATATATATATATATATATATATATATATATATATATATATATATATATATATATATATATATATATATATATATATATATATATATATATATATATATATATATATAAAAAAAAAATTGCAGAGAACTTACATAATATTGTTTTAAAGTTTTGGAGGTTCAAATAACAAGTAGTAAGAAGACCAAGTGAAGGAACAGCTCTTACCAGTGAATGAACACCCAGTAAAGGAACACTTAATTTTGGTTATTTTTTAATGCTCTTTATGAATTAATAAGCCGTACACATATTTAAAAATAAGCCTATTCTTGAAATTATAACATATAAATACTTGGAAAATGTAAACTTTTTTTTGTAACCATGAATTGAAAATTAAAGTGTCAACATATTAACACATACTGTTCATTCACTGGGAAATCTATGCCCAGTAAAGGAACATGCCTGTTCCCTCACTGTTTAGAAGTTGTTTTTCGTATTTTTATCATACTTTTGATGCGGAACATCACTAAAGGTACAAAAAAGTTAAAGTCTAACTTTTATTTTCATTAACTTAGAAAAAAACCCAGTGAAGGAACACTTGTTCCTTCACTGGTTTTTCATCGTTTGGTGATCCAGTGAATAAACACCCCCTTATCTCAGTACTTTATTATGCTATGATGCTTAAAAAAAAAATAAAACGTAACCTCAATAACTATATTTTGAATTCTCTTTTTCACAGTGAGAAAAATCAAACTATTACATGCAATTAATTCCACTTTAAACATATAAATACAAACACTCACCTTATAATTTTTCAAAGAAACAAGGTGTTGCAGAGATAATAACAAATTTAAAATTTTTTCCAGAGAAGTCTATTTGACCAGGTATTCCAAAACATTGCTAGATGACTTCTTATTGTTTGGCAGTAAGCTATTGTTACCAATCAATCTAAAGAAAAACTTTCAAATTCTTATTTTTAATCAATATATATGAAATGTTCCTTCACTGGTTGGTTTACCCTATATCGTCTAATTTATGTTATCATTAAATTTATATTATGCATCGTTTAATTTAACCAATTGATACACTAACGTAAACAATTGCAAACCGTTTTCTATCACATAAAAACAATAAAGTTGTATAGTATCATCTGGTAATTAAGATTTTACATGGAATCTATATATATATATATATATATATATATATATATATATATATATATATATATATATATATATATATATATATATATATATATATATATATATATATATATATATATATATATATATATATATATATATATATATATATATATATATATATATATATATATATATATATATATATATATATATATATATATATATATATATATATAATATATATATATATATATATATATATAAAGATATATCGATGCACTATTTTCACTATTTTGGAATTAACATAAAAAGAGGCGAAAAAATGGGCCTAGCTGCTATGAATAAATGTTTCAAATCCACAGCAATTATGAAAACTGCATATTATTCGTTAAAAGGTGGCCACGTGCGCACTGAACTTTCGAAATACTACCGAAGTAAAAAACCAAAGCAATGAAATGGCAATGGAGTGTGTTATTTCATATTTTGTTTAAAAGGGTCCCGACTCAAAAAAAATTATTAAAATAATAATAATAATATTGGAGTAACATTGCATACATTGCAAGTTATGAAATCTGTTTTCCTATTTGTTACTTATCTATTAAATGCCTACTCTTTATTATATTAATGGCTCTTTTTTAAAAATTCGAAAAATTGCTTGCATACTCTTACAATTTTACATTAAGCTATAATTGATTTTTCTTTTAACAGAAACATTAAGAAGATGCTCCATTTCTTTCAATTGATTTTCAAAACAATGATACTTTATACATTATTAGAAGAAATTCCGGCACAACAAAGAATAGGAGACACCGAGAATAAAATTCCTATTATCATAAAGGTAATTCATTGCCATGTTTTAAAAACAAAATTAGTTTGGTAATTGTTGAATTTTTCTTGGCTAGTTTATTTTTTGTATGATTTTGCCAAAACCGAGTTGATGATTTTTTTAAAATTGAAAAGTTCTACGTTTGTAATAATTAAAATAAGAAATAGTTTACTGTTGGCTAGGTAGTGGATTAGTAACATAATATTGCAATTAAATGCTGAGAGATAAGTTAAAAAGTTACTTTTATTACTTGAAATACTTACATAAATCTTTTTTGCATTTTCAGGACGATGGTGTGGAAGATTTATCCAGAGGTGATGTTGTAATGGTATTTTGTAAGTAATGTTTATTCAAATCTACATTTTTAGAAAAAATGGCTCCAGGTTGAATTATTATAAGGGTTATTTTTCATAATATCAAGTGCGAATTTGTTGTGACTTTTGGAGCACACGATTTCCGATCTACACTGAGAAAGAAATTTTTGTAAAATTACCATGCTGTATTGTAATGACATTTCTTATAAAAAAAAAGACATTTATAATTCTGGTCAATAAAACCAAACGGTTTAAATTCTTATTTTAAGAATTATAGTTCTTATTATTTCACGTTTAGTAAGAAATGCAAATCCAAAAAGTAAATTTAACCGAATAAATGATTTTTATGCTACGTTCGTAAGGTATTATGATAAAATTACCATATTTACCAAATTTTATCACACATTATAAAATAATATTTTATTGTTAAAAAAATTTCTTAACAAAGCATTTCGTTAAAAATTATCGAACTTTTAGGTGGTCCCATAGAGCCAGAAACACGCTAAATTTTACCATGTTCGAGTAGTTTTAAACCTACTTTTTTCTCAGATTAGGTGAAGCCTAATAATGTCGAATCAATTAGAAAATGGATTGACTTGCAGTGTTGTATGGTTGAACTAATCACTTCACTACATTCTCAGAAAAAATAAGTTCATGTTAAACCAAAACCTTGATAAGGTGTTAAGAGGAACCATATTTTTGACTTAGTGGAGCAATAGTATTGTGTAATTAAGGTCAAGAGGAATAAATTTGCCTAATAATATGATTCTATTTGACACCATATTAAGGTTTCAGCAAATTTAAAATATATTTTGGTGGATTTTGGCACTATATAAAAAGTTGCAGCAAATTTTATCAACATTAGGGTTAAAATAGAAACCTCACAAAGGTTACACCAAATTTGCACCATTTAACACACATTAATGTTATTATTATTAAATTTTTTTCACTAGACACTTTAATAAGGTTGTTGGAACAAGCAATCCCATGGCATGTACAGCAAGGTGCACATCAAATCTACGAAGGCAGAGTTCCCTTATTAGTGCATTGTATAAAATTTGGAGGGAGGGATACCAGCGCAAATGTTGTCCTTCTCATCTGATCAAGGTCAAATTTATGTGGTGCTCCTACGATAGCTGTGTTGTTATTGTTATTAATATCCAGTCTGGTCTGACTCCATCAGACCAGGTTTGTGAATTCACTGACACTCATGAAATAAATATCCAGTAGGGGTACAGATGTCTTTCCATAAAAGTTTGGAGGAGTCTAAGATGTGATCTGGTGAAGCTCTGTAATGGTGACATTTAGGGCAATGTGGGTAGGCCTTTCTGCCCTCAGAATATGGTAGGCACTTTATGAGGCAGCTGGCGAGACGTGAGAAACTGGTGTTGGACCTCCTGTCGCAAGGAAGTGTCAGAGATAGACCCGGTTACCATAACAGTTCAGACATAGAGCACTGAAAAACCGGTATAAGTGCTTGGTCCTGATTGGTAATGTGTGATACACACTTAGGAAAATCGGTATAAATTTGAACCTTAATATCGGTAACTTAAACCCTAATTTCGTAAATTATTTTTAATAACATTAATAAGGTGTTAAATTAATCCATATTTCAGATCAAATTGAGCAATAACATCATCAATTTAAAAAAAAAAAAAAGACAATATGATTCAACTGGCATCTAATTAAAGTTGCATTTATCTTACGGTTTGGCTTTGAAGTTTGGTAAAATTTTTAACAGTGCACTTTAGAACCATAAAATTGTTAAGGTACGAAAAATATTTCAAAATGTCTTTTTTTAGAATTCATTTGCTGAATTGAAAAAGTTTGATAAATTAAAAAAAAAAAATATTTAAAAAAAAAAGGGGGAAATGCTTTTTAAGAATAGAGATATATAATTTCAAGTGGTTATTGTTAACTAATCGTTAAATAATACAGACAGTTATGTTGTGAAATTAATTTGAAAACATTTTTTTTTTCTACGCAGATATTACTGTTACAAATATCGATAATGACATGATTCATCTCTATGCTAATGCTATTGAATGCTGCCAAATAATTACTGAAAATGATAAAGATTGTGAAGTTAGTTTTATTTATTTTTAAGTTTTTCTATACATGTTTGCAATGAATAAAAAAAATAAAAACTAAATCAAGAAATAACCACTGAATATTTTAGTATATAAAATTATTCGGTGAATCTGTGATTAACTCATTCAAATTTATGCTGACTCATAGAATTATTATTTAATTAATTCATTAATAAATTTTTTTACCGATTCGGTATTGATTCTCCTATTTACCAATTCGCCGATTCATGTTTCACTAATTCACCGATTCAGTGACACCCTGAAATGCTGATGCACTTTTTCTCTCGCTGTGTCAAGAATCATTCATAACAAATAAAGATTTTTAAAAGCGCAAAATTAAAACATTATGTTCTTAAAACTGAAAGTAATCTGTTGTAGTTGTAGTTTATTTACGTCACACTAGAGCTGCCTAATGGGCTATTGGCGACGGTCTGGAAAACATCCCTGAGGATGATCCGCAGACATGCCATCTCAATTTTGATGCTCTGCAGAGGGGATGGTAGCCCGATGCTCACGATAGAACAGTTTAACGGGGACCGATACCGCACTTCCTAAGTCGCTTCGTAGACTGGTCCACGTGGTCACCCACCCGCACACTGACCGCAGCCAGTAATGCTTGACATCGGTATTCTACTGGCAACGGTGCCTTAACGATCACTGCGGGACCTGAAAGTAAGCAATTTCGAAATTAATAATTCGTAAAATAAATTAGTTTAACCAACACGTGAAAAAATTTGCATATTAATGTGGAAATCAATAAATTAAAAGTAATCAATAAATAAGTAAATGAAAATTATAAAAAAATAATAGTTGTTATAATAATGAAAAATATTAAATCGCCTTCCAATGAGGTGAACCGGGTTTGAATCCCAGCGATGGCTGGTCGATTCGAATTCCACGTCCAGCTTGCACCGACCTCAGTGCTGGCGTAAATTATTCTCAGTGGTAGACGTATCATGGGTAATATCCCCCTTGCCATCAGGGTAACCATGGGAAATTTTCGAGGTTTTCCTCTTCGTGCAACGCTAATGAGGGTTCTTCCATCAATTACTTCCATCAAAAAGTCTTCCACGAAGGCGAATTTCCCCCAATACTTGATCCAGGGAGTTCCCGTGTCTTCTGGATTGGGTTTAAAATTACAAAGCTACGGCGTTGAACATTAGTAGTTGTAAACTTAAAAATTGAGTCTGCTGCTCAACGACGGCAATAAAATCAAATAAAATCTTAATGGTTCGATGGAGTGACCTCTAATATGATAATTAGTTAGTGCAGACGATATTTTGAGCTACAAAATAAGACACAAAAACATACTTTTTCTGGATAAACATACTTTTTCTCCGTCTGATTTGAATTTTTGACCCCCAAAATTTAACGGGTAGCCGGAATCTGGGAAATATGGTCCCAATAGTTTAGTCAGAAGAGCGTTCGAAAGTTTGGACTTCTTAGATAATCTTAATTTTACTTTTTACGTATTTCGCCATATCTCGAGAACATTTTAAGCTGATTCGAAAATGCTTGCAAACAATTATAAAATTCCATAAAACAATTATAAAATTTAGCCCAGGATAATTCCATGCAAATAGTATCTTTTAATAATTATTTTTTATTATTTTATTTAGTAATGGTTAAAAAGATTGAATAGTAAGGTAATTTTTACACTATTTTAAAGAACGTAATTATATATGGAAAAGTATTAAACTTGCACGAAATCGTACAAACAGTTCCCGTGAAATCGAATTTTTGAAAAAGTCAGATATTTAAAATTCGATTTCTCATATTCGATTCGACAGATTTTATTCAAATTTTGTATTTTACCAAAAAAAATTTTGACTGTAAAAATATGCATATTGTCCATATATATTGGGGAATAGAAATCATAATGCGTCGAAAAAAAGAAAAAAAGGTAAGTTTCTTCAGAAATAGTATGTTTTTATGTCTGATTCCGTAAGTTAAAAATATCGTCTGCGCTAACTAATTAGCACGGATCAAAAGTTATTCAAGATGTTTAGAATATTTTTTGCACATTGTTCTTTTCCAACTTATTCCATTTTTCTTTAAATGAATTTTCAAATTGTATGTCCTTTTTTGTAAAACTCGGTATATTGCTATTTTTAGTCGATGCGCCTTCATGGTGGAGATATGGGGAAACTTTATCGTCAAGACACAAGGAACCTGACTTTGTTGTTTGCTAACTTGGTAAGGACTAATCAAATATTTCTTTCCAAGATAATTTGTTGGTTTTTTTGATATAGAACATGATGGAGTTATAATTATAATAAAAGTACATAGGAGGTAAAAATGTTCGATCGAATCTCAAATATTTTAATTTATTCACCGCGAAAAATTCAAAAGGGATAAAAATGTTAACGAACAAATACTACTGACATGCTCCTATTTTTAATTTTTGATTCAAAATTGTAATAACCTAACTTTTACTAAGACATTGTAGTAAATTAGCTTAATTTAAAAATGTAATAACTTAAATTTATTACAAAAATGTACAAATTTACCATGAGTGTATTACAAATTTGTTAGCCGCTTGGATTGCGCCTTATACTGCCATTGTGAAGAACTGAGGTTCGATCCCCAATGGTGGCATGAAGCCCACCCAGCTTCACATCGATGGATATAAGGTCGTATAGGAAGTAAAGGCGGGTTGTGCGCAGTGGTGATCACATTGCCACAATCATGCCATTCGTTACGAAATTGTGAGTCCTAAACTCGTTGAAACCTTTTGGCCCACAACTGGCTGTAGCGGGAATGGTTTACTTTACTACAAAATTGTAGTGACCTGATATTAATAGAAAACTGTAGCATCCTAACTGTACTACAGAATAGCACTTAAATATTAAAAATATTATAAAAATATAGATATAATTTAAAGCTCCACTAAATGTCTTCATTTATTATTTTATTTTGTTAGTAGCTATTCATAGGCACAGTAGGCCTTGGCCCTCTATGGGCTGTCGCGCCACTGAGAGAGTTGAGAGAGAGTAGCTATTGGATTTTAAGACTGTTGTAACTCGCTTGAAGTGTAATGTATGTATCCATATATGTTCAATTGGCGAAACAGCAGTGGAAATAGTTTCAAAACTTTTAGTTGTGTAAAATTGCATATTGTAGAAATTTTACCATATTTTGCTAACGTAATTTTTTGTTTTTGTTATTAATTTTAAATTATTTCTGAAAAAAAGTGTATAAGGGCTTTTCAAAGAACTGATCGTTTTAATTTAGATCTGTTCCATTCTCTTGTGAAATATGCAAACGAGAATGCTTTGTATTAAAAATTACTTTATATTCACAATTTTCATAACTTTAACTTTCATTTTTACTTAATTGGGAACTTGCACTTCAAGAATCAGAAAACCTCCCATACCCACATATAAGAGCAATAACGTCAGCGCCAGCTAATCTTTATCAGCAAAATGGCGATTAAAGTTAAGCTAAGTTTCTCTACGTAAGTTTGAATGTTAATTAACGATAAGTAAATTAAATACAGAGCCGTATCGCTCATCAAATTAGTTGAAATATAATTCTTTCTTGTCTACTTCTTTTATTTAACTTAGATTTGTTATTTGTTTATGTATTGTAACCATGATATATTTATGTGTACTTGGTAATTTCGGTACGTAATTAGTTTGTTAATACTCTACATGGCTTCGTGTCTGTCTTTGTGTTAAGTCTCTGTGAAAATATATAATGAAAGAATAGAAATTTTTGAGAAAGAATCTTTCTGAAAGAATTTAGAATGTGTCACTTAAGAGAATTGATATTTGGCGAGCTTGGCTTATTCCGAATAGAACAGAAAGAACAGTTGCTAACGCCAACAAAAGCCTCATTTCAACAACCAATTAGGATCGATATACCCACACTACGCCACTTGCAAGTATCCCGTTAACTCATTACTGCTTTAGATTATTTGAGTGTGAATTTAAATCTTTTAATTTTTATAGTATCCCCATGACAGAGTTGGTAGTTGTGACATCGAAATAAAAGATTCTAAAAATGTCACAAATATGAGAACAGTGAATTTCAATACAAAACTAGTGAGAAATCGCAAAGAGCATATTCCAAGGTTGCTGGAAAGTACGTATAATTTACTAATTTAGAAATTTAGCTCATAGACAAATTTGAGCATTTCCAGTCACTGATCAGACCCTAATATGAATCCCTTTTGTAATGTAATAAGGAGATCAACCTATAACATTCAAACATGTTCTAAACATTTTCATAGTTATTTTCCGAGATATTCTTTCAGTTATTTTAGAAATCAATCATTCACCCTATTTATCATCAATTAAAAAATAAAAAAAAATCTTGTTACTCCTTGGTTGAAAATTAGTTTTAAAAAGATTTTTAACTTTCTTTTTGTTTGAAAATGTACACTTTTAAGGACTTAAAGACATTAGCATTTAAGGTAATAAGCAGAATGCATTTAGTTTTTAATCTAGAACAATTGCGGTTTTTAAACAAGACTTACAATATATTATTTATGTCGCGAATTTCAAGTCAAGTTCGAGAATTAAGAATATAGAAAACCAATCGTCAAAACGTTTTCCTTGCTAAATCGTTTTAAGTTTATAGTTTGTTTCATATTTTCAAATCATGGCCCAGATGTTAGAGTAAACGCCACCCAATGAGGTAATCCAGGCTCGAATCTTAGTGATTCTGATTCCGGTTGCATTACCACAGTGCTTAAATAAATTATCCTCCGTGGTAGACGGATCATGGGTTAGAGTTCCTTTGCTATAGGACTGACCGTGGGAGGTTTAGGTGGTTTTCTTCACCATGTAATGCAAATGCGGGTTTATTCCACCAGAATGTTTGCCCAATGCTTGATCCAGGAGTTCCCTTGTCTTTTGGATTGGGTTTAAAATTACATGGTTACGGAGGATGAACATTGATAGGCGTAAACTCAAAATTGGTTCTTCTGCTCAACGCCGATTATATTTCATGGTTTATTCTATATTTACTCAATTTTCACTTAGCTTTATACTTTAAAATATCAATAGTGACGAAGCAAAATTCGCCATTAAAAGTTTCTAACGTGGTATAGCGTCCTCCTAACAAAGTTAGTAGTTTAGCTATATCTTGTTTTGCACTGCCCTCTTTCCTGCACTAGGTTATAAAATTGTTCTGGTAATTTTTTCCCAATAAGCACTTACTTTTATTATTTTTATAGAAAAAATTGTAACAAAAGTACCAATTTTTTAAGTTCCAACAGTTAACGTGGCATTTAAATAAAGCTTTTTTTCCCTATCAACACAGTGATTACTGAAAATATTTTTCTGTTACTTTGTAGAGTACTATAGCTTTGATGACCTTGCTGCATGCGACAGTGTTGATGAAGATCCTCTCAGTCAATGTCAACCTTATTCTTGTTCTATGCGCTACAATGGTTATAGAAATTACTTCAACTACACCAGTAAAAGATGCGAGAAGATCCCACAATGTTCCCCGCAGCTAAAGAGTACTGAAACAATTGTAAGTATTATTTATTTAACTATACAACATCTAAACACATTGCTGTTTAACACGTTGAATGCCATGGGGGTCACCGGTGACCGGCACTGAGTTTGTTCGTAGCACCACAGGGGTCACCGGTGACCGGCACTGAGTTTGTTCGTAGCACAACAGGGATCACCGGTGATCGGCACTGTGTTTGTTCGTAGCGGCACGGGGGTCACCGGTGACCGGCGAAGCCAAGATTATTAGAAACACATAATTCGAGTAAATTTTTAATTTTTTTACTATTATTATCGTTACTAAAATGGTTTAAAGAAATGAATGCAATATAGAACACACAAAAATAGTTTTATTTATATACACAGAGATGCCAACTTGCTCCGTGACAGCGAATAAATATTTTCAAGTGGTAGTTTATTAATTGTGATTCTTGGTTTAATAAATTCAATTCAGTAGATTTTTATCCACCACTATTTCTAAAAAAATCATTGACTTATATAATTCACCACTTTTTTTTCAGATATGTCATGCTAAACCTTTCAAAAAACTATCAAAATCTGTCTTACATTTGCAAATTTAGTTTGTAGTTATTTACCGTTTGGCCAGACGGGCAAGCCATGTAAATTTAGCTTGGCATTCAACGTGTTAATTAATATACAACATCTAAACACATTTGATAAATTTTAAGTTTAAGAAATCACATCAATGTAATTACAAAATGTAACAAAACTAAACAGATCAGAACAGTAAGAGACCAGTTTTATTGGATGATTATTCATATTCACATTCCTATAGAAACGTATTGCTATTGGTTGCTATCTGTAACTCATTGATGGATTGTCAGAGGACAAAAAAGTGACGTGACGTTAACTTAGAAATCTTTATTAAAAACTTTACAAAAATGCTTATATGAGTGCCTAACTTATGAGTTCTCGCATATTAGCGGCAACACTGCTAAACATGCAGATTCTTTACATTTCACTCAAGTCTTCCACTAATTTGGGTGATAATGTTCTATAGTGAATC
Source organism: Parasteatoda lunata (assembly GCA_949128135.1). Taxonomy (NCBI): domain Eukaryota; kingdom Metazoa; phylum Arthropoda; class Arachnida; order Araneae; family Theridiidae; genus Parasteatoda; species Parasteatoda lunata. Next base: position 63,502,727 of record OX421979.1, on the reverse strand, counting down.
ACTGAGCGTTTTAACCTAGAAAAACAAACTAAGCCGGACAGATTTGGTAGTCCAAAAGATGGGTCTACTGTGTCCAGGGCCGTGCTTAGCGTTTTAGAGGATTTGGCCGAGGCACATCATATTAGCTTCGTTTCCAAATTTTCTACTATAAAACATTTTAAAATTTTTAATGAGAAAGTGAAGCAAGTTGCAATTTAAAATATTTCCAATCAAAATATATACACTGAAAATCAAAGCTAAAATTATAATGAAATCATAATGGTTTCTAAATTAAAAAATGACAATTGAACTATTTCAAATTGTTTTAATATGAAAATGTAATTAACTTATATGAACGCATGATTTAAACTGACTTTTGGTAATTGTAAGCCCAGTTTGCACCCTCAAGCACGTCTCTGTTTGCTGCCAATTCATTTACCTGTTGGGAAAGATGTTTAGGAAGTTATTGCGCAGTCTAGTGCTCCATCGGTCTGAAGACAAATAACCATTCGTACGTTTGTAGCTAAATTTTATCGTAAATCAGGCTGCATAGAAGGGGTATTTAATAATTTTACTACCGGGTTTGAACAGCCGATTCCATTCTGAGTTTTTGAACATCAATGCTCAACTCCGTAGCTTTGTTATTTTGGAATCTAATCCAGAAGACAAGGAATCTCCTGGTTTAAGCATTGGGACAAACTAGCCTTCGTGGAAGACATTTTGATGGAACTAACAGGCATTTGCGTTACATGGAGAGAAAAACTACAAAAACCTCCAATAGCTAGCCCGACGGCAAGGGGATTCTAACTCATGATCTGTCTACCACTAAGGATATTTTCTGTCAACACTGTGGTTGTTGCGAGCCGTGACCAGAAGAATAAATATTTCAGTCCGTCGAAGATTGTTTGACCTTTATTATTCATATTTATTGTATTCTCCATTTTCACATAGAAGGCATCCTCTCGTGGCTCAATTTTTTCTTTAAAATGTGTAGTAGTGAAAGAATATACACGAGAAAACTCGTGATGAGCGGTCAACAAAAAGTTAATTAAGTTTAAATTTGCCACTGCATATAATTGTTTCACTTTACAAACCACTCTCACAAAACGACATCAACGCAACTCAAAAAATTTACAAGTAGAATTGTAAATAGAAATTGAGTAATTGACTTTAATTTAAATGAGTTTAAGTAATAAACTGAAAGATTATCGATAAAATATAACTCTTAACCCTAATTTCAGGTTTATCTGAATCAAATCATTGAGTTTTATTGAACTCCGTTCTAGAATTGAGTCTTTTATGGCTTACTTTTTTTCCAGATTTTTACTCAGCTACAACAGGTACTTGTTCGGAAAATAAAATTACCCCTAAACGGTCCTACGAAATGGACGTAAACACCACCTCTTTACTTTCTTTTTCTTCATTCGCTTTTCTCTTTATGTGTGGCGGTCATTTCCCACAAAATAGGACAGTTACGGCTCTATCCCCCCTTTTTTTTTATATAGATATATTCAGTTTTCTTTCTGCCTTCCTCAGAAGCTCGAGGAAGAAGATGTGGCCGTAATCTCCTGGTAATTACGGTCATGGGGGGGGGGGTCCGAAGGGTCCATTAGTTGGACTTGCGTCTTCATTCCCTCGGAGCAAGACATCAGATAAAGGGATGACCGACAAATGGTCAGTTGTTGTTTAGCGTATGTCAAGTAGGGCTCTCGTAAACTCTTGTGAATGAGTTACGTAAACTCAGATGATATTTTTGAAGGCAAAGTATTACAAATTTATGGCGAGCTTAAATTTATCAGGTTATTGAGAAAAAGAAAAAAGTCCAATTTAAAAATAATATAAATATAACACAGTTTTATAAATAAATATTTACTAATCAATATTGCATTATTTTCCATCATTGCCTTTCAAAGTTTTACGCATTTTAAAATTTATTTTTACACAGAAATTGCTTAATTTTTTTCGAAGTAGGCTGCAAAGCTAGTTTTTATTGCTTTTTATGAGTTTTTTTCGCATTTAAAAAACTTTTTTTTTTAGAGCAGACTGTATGAAGTTTTAAATTGACAAGGTCAGGGGAATATGCTCTAAATATTTTCTATAATTGTACTTTTTTTTTCAATTTAAAATGCTTTCTTTGAGAACAGATTATATGAAAATTTAAATTGACAAGTTTCTGTGAATACACTCTAAATATTTTCTATAATTGTCTATCAAAGTTTTTAATTGCTTTTTATACTGAAATTGCTTAATTTCTTTCAAAGTAAGCTGCAAAGGTGGCTTTCATTTCTTCCCTAGTATTTTTTTTACCAATTAAAATGCTTTTCCAAGAACAGAATGCATGAAAATATAAATTGGCAAGGTTAGATGAATACATCCTAAATTTTCCCTTTTACCGTTTTAAGGTTTCGCAGTGTCTGTTTAGCGACATGTATTAAAAATTGTTAAAAATATACTTTTTCCATGACTTGGTTTTAAAAATTATATTGAGTGAATCGACTTGAAAACTGACAGTACTCACGCGAAGTACTCTCAGTACTTCTCTACAATGAATGTTTGGTCATATTCCTCAGCAATCTTACCGAACACACAGCTACACTTTTTCCCCCTTCTGTCTATCTGTCTTTTCTTTCATTCAATGTTTTATGCAATTCATAGTGGGCTCGAATTTTTATAATCATCATCTAATATTCTTAGTACCTTTATACATTCATTCCTGTTATTAAGAGCTTAATATTTTCACTCAAACTCTCAGAGTACTCTTGAAACGAATAACTGTAAGAATAAGAATTTAAGGACAGGATCTTCCAGCTTCGGTTATATCGAGTCTGATGTAGTTTAAAAATTATACGGTGCTTGTCGTAAACCAGTGGTCGCGAAACTTATGAAGCTTCTGGGGTAGCTTACCGTTTTCAAATCCTACTGTAAGCCATCTACCGAAAGAACTACAAACTTTTTTTTAAAAAAATCTCACATTTAGTTTATTGTCTATAACCTTACATCAGTATGTTAGCTAACAGGAACGTTAACCCGATATACTTAGGATGTTTTTATGAGATACAAGTATCGTGCAATCGACTGCTTTGCGAATTCTATTGTGCTATTTAAAAGTTAATGAAATCGTTGTATAATAATCTATGTCAGATGACCAAAACGTCTCCGTCCTGAAGATTCGTGATTTTTCAGATTATTTTATTGAGAGATAAGCAACTTGAACAAAAACTGAAGAGCTATGTGGGTGAAGGTTTTAAAAGCCATTTTAGGGAATTATGGGTAAAGTGGTTAAAAATTATGTTTTTGTAAATTAAATTTAAATTATACGCCCTGATTATAAGGGGAAAAGATTACATTTCCCTATTAGGGGGACCGGAAAGTAACATCGTTTCGGTGCATTTGATATTTGTTATTAAAATTTTATTTTCAATTAATAATGTATTCTCCTTTGTTAGCAACAACCTCTTTCAATGTCGGATCGAAAATGAATAGAAATAGATCGAAAAAAAATATTAATTAGATTTTAAGGCTAACTACGACGAAACGACATTACTTTTCGGTCCCTCTAATATATTTTAATCGAAAAACTTCACATTTGTATCATCTATAAATCCTAAACGTATATTTAAACTGTTTGCGTCATAGCGTTTGTACCCTAGGTGTTTTTGTTGTCAAAAGAAGGGGTTTCTCAGGTAATTTAGGTTTTTATGGTTTTCTTAGGAGATCTCAAGAGATTTTCTGCCTGGCAATTTTTTTTTTTTTTTTTTTATAAACTAAAGCTTTTAAAATATTCTTTCACTCCTAAAACATTCAAAGAGTGTTAATTTTAATAGTACCGTTATCCACTGAGATTTATAAAATTTTAAGACATGGCAATATAATTTATGCTGCATAGTCAAGTAAGACTAAAACAAAACCTTTCCGGGGGAAATCCCAGTTTTATTCAGAAAAGTTACTAAAAACATTTTCTCTTTAAGCTCTTTAATTTTTGCTAAATGGTTTTGCTATTAAAAATAACAAAGGAAAACAGTTTAAAATAATTTTTGTTCAAAAGGCCCGTACTTTGTCTACGAATAATTGTACTAATGCAAAATGTTTTAACATTTTCATTAAAGTGGTTTGAAGTAAAAGAATGGTTTATGTTTTTTACTACAATTCTTGATATGTGAAAAAATAGAGAGCTTTCCAACAATTTGTTGTAATATTGCCCACACATACTTCACATGCAATGTATGTAATATACTATGCATGTAATTAAATCAAGCCATTTAAATACTTTAAAATTTTTGTTTGCACAAGTATTTATTACATGTTATCTTTTTGAAAAAAAGTGGTTTTTAAATTTTAAAATCAAAGGTAGAAGGAGACTGGCGAAATGGTACAAAGTTTACGCTATTCTGTCAATGAATCTGAGAAGAAATTCAAAGAATTCAAAATATTCAAGAAGAATTCAAAACATTCATCCTCAATTTTAATTTTTAACCATTAAATTTCAAGGTTTACAGCATTATTTTATTGGCCGGGCACTGGACCCATGTCCAAGAAGTCGTGGGTTCGATCCCCGACGGCCAATGATTAAAGGCCAAAGATGTATTAAATGGTGACTGATGCACGTTAAATTTGTCGAGTCACAAAGCTATCCGTGTTCCCATAAAAAATCATACCTCTGGGGTTACTGATCTAGGAGTTTCTTTGTCTTCTGGATTAGTTCAAAATTACAAGGCTATGGAGTTGAATAGTCGTAAGCCCCAAAACTGGGTCGGCTGTTCAACGACGAATATAAAATAAAAAATAAATAAATAAATAAATAAAATGAAATATTATTTTATTGACAGTAATGGCTCAGGGGATAGATCATTCGCCTTCCATTGAGGAGAACTGGGTTCTAATCCCAGCAATGGCTAGTTCCGTATCCGACTTGCACCGACCACAGTGCTGACGTGAAATATCCTCAGTGGTAGACGGATCATGTGTTAGAGTACCCTTGCCGTCGGGCTAACCATGTGAGGTTTTCGTGGTTTTCCTATAAGTGTAACACAAAATGCGGGTTATTTTCATCAAAAAGTCCTCCACGAAGGCAAATTTTCCCCAATACTTGATCCAGGAATTTCCTTGTCTTCTGCGTTGGGTTTAAAGGTACAAGACTACGAAATTGAACATTAGTAGTCGTAAACACAGAAATTGTGTCGGCTGTTCAACGACAGTTATAAAATAAAATATTATTTTATTGTCAACAAATTATTTCAAAATATTGTCTTAGTGTCATTATATCATTTCATGATATTTTCTTAATGTCAAAAATATTTTATAGTTTTTGCCTTAATGTCTACTTGTATATTTAAAGTCTTAATGTCAAAAAAATAAGGAAAGGAAGAAAGTTTAAGGAATGTTTACGTGATTTCCGATAACTTAATAACTTCCGGTTATTAAGTTACAAGAATTCCCTGTAAACTGTTATAAGAATGGTTTAAATATGTGTTATGGTTTTATTACAAGATGTTTTGTTTACGTACGAAATGTTTTGGCTTTATTACAAGAATTATATTTTTTTACTAGAAATGTCTTTACTATACAGAACGGTAATTTTACCAGAAACGTCTTTACAGAACGGTAATTTTACCAGAAACGTCTTTACAGAACGGTAATTTTAATAGAAATGGTTTTACCAAACATCATACAGAACGTTGCGAAATGCCTCATTTAGGTAGCTGAGCTGAATATGTGTTTAGTATTGGGGCTGTTGTTAATCAGTAGTTCTAAATGTTAATGTGGGTAAAACTCCAGATAGAGACGCCTTCAATCGCAGACAAATAGGGGGTGCTTAATAATGAGACCTTCCAGTTTCCGAAAACGTCAGAAAACTAAGATTTCCAAGGTGGACAGCTTCAAGAGTATTCCGAGAATACAGGGATGGTAGGAAAAAATGTAACTGTAAAGGATGACTTACCAATCGGGAAAACTACAAAGAATTGCTTGTCTTGAACGAGCTTCGTGTGAGACCTCGCAACCGTATTGGATGTAACCAATGAAGTCAAATATCAGCTCAAATTACCACCCTCTGATTAAGGACAAACATGGTACTATAGATATATACAGTTACCACAATTCCAGATATTATCATGCTGTGTAACATGCATGTGGATTTCATTTTAACCAAAAGTACTTCCACGGAATTAAGTTTATCCTGATATATTATTTTTAATAATATGTATGCCTTATTTTTGCCAACGGAGTTGATTCAAAATCTAAAGCGCATGAAGATGAATGTCTATGGTTACAAATCTACCTTATGAATAATATGAGCGATTGTGTAACACGGAAGCTATAATAGGAAGAAAATGATTTAGCCATACCAAATTTCAAATATTTACCATCCGTGCAATTTATTTTCCTTTAATTATTTTATAACCGTCATTGAACAGCCTACCCAATTTTTTTATGAATTTACGACTACTAATGTTCAACTCCGTAGCCTTTTAATTTTGAACCTAATCCAGAAGACAAGGGAACTCCTGGATCGAGTATTGGGAAAAATTTGCCTTCGTGGAGGACTTTTTGATGGAGCTAACCCGCATTTGCGTTACATGGAGAGGAAGACCACGAGAATCTCCCACGGTTAGCTTGATGGCAAGGGGACTCTATGGCAAGGGGACTCTATGGCAAGGGGACTCTATGGCAAGGGGACTCTATGGCAAGGGGACTCTATGGCAAGGGGACTCTATGGCAAGGGGAATCTATGGCAAGGGGACTCTATGGCAAGGGGACCTATGATCCGTCTACCACTGAGGATATTTCACGTCAGCACTGTGTTCGGTGCAAGCCGGATGCAGAATTCGTATCGACTGGGATTCGAACCCGGTTCGCCTCATTGGAAGGCGAACGCTCTATCCCCTGAGTCTTTAATTATTTGTTATTTCCCAGAAAATATGCAATTGATGTCTAAATAATTCTAAAGCTCGCACGCATTAATACAAAGACATGTAAACAGTATTTGGCATATATGTACAACGTTTAGATTCAAAATCGAACACATAGTTAAACACACAATTACCTAACAATCAAACACTAGTTAATTTTCACTTACAGTTGATTGTCAAAAACCGAACCTACCCACCTATTTTTGCATTGTTGTTTCTTAAAAAATTACTTTTTGCTTTGTATCATAGAGAAGAAATCAGAAAAATTTTATAGTTTGCAATTTATTGACGGTCCCTTAGGGCGCAAATAAAAGTGGGTGGCGGAGAAGGTTGAGAACGTCTCTGTCCGGCGCAGCTTAATGCCCCATTTTCGTGCAGCCCCAGGGGCCATTGCAGAGCCGGCGACCCGTCATTACGACCCTGGCGCCCCTGCATTGATTTTTTCTTTTCCTTCACTTCTGCCTGCCCACCGGTCACTACGTATCGCTTCCGTGGGTTCACTTTCCTTTTTATTTTTCTTTTCGCAATGACGCCCTTTTCTTTTAAGCCCTTCTCACTCCCCACCCCTTTATTGCGATCTTTTATTAGTTTTTACTGGTTTAGGAAACTTCTGTTTATGGCAGTTGAATTACTTATATATTTCATAAGGTATAATTTCAAAAAATAATTTGTAAAGAACGGAGTTGCGTTATATTTTGAAATTAAAAGTGTTACATAGTATAGAGGTAAAAATGATGCAAACGGACAGGTATTTGAAGAAAAAAATATACACGGCTGGAAGTTTGAATTATAAATAACATAAACATATTATGATAGTTAAGCAGTTTTTATTAAATGAAATTGGAGATTATGTTAAGGCAATAAAAAACTAACACATGCTGTTAAATATTTATGTAAACTGTATAAACACTAAAAAAGTTTATGAGTTAGTGATTTTGTAAAATTCGGACAGTAAATTCTTATTTATCGCAGTTAAATAGTACTTTTCTTATTTATTGTATAAGTTAAGCATTCTTTGAAATGTGTTCAAAAATACCAATGTGTTGGTGCTTTTTTTATCCCTAGAAATTAGCGTCTGTACCTGAGAACTAGTCGGCGAGACTTTGTTGTTGTTAGCGATTTGTTGTGATTTGATTAAAGGGTTTGATTAACCCAAAGCGAATTTAAGGTGGAGGGTGCGTTTCTTGTTTTTCAATGGCGTCTTCTATGGCTAAGAATATGACTCCAGCCACACGAACATCACAGCCTTTTTTTAAAAGGGTAGACACATTCATACATCCATTCATTCATCCTCAACCAGAGAACGATCAATCTCCAATTCAGTAGCCCCAGAGGTATTGATTGGTTATAGGAACATGGAGGGCTTTGTGATCCCGACATTATTTAACATGAACCAGTCACCATTTACTACACAGGTAGTATTCGGTAGATGGGATCGAACTCTTGACCTCTTAGACATGGGCCCAACGCCCTACCAACCAGGCTATCCCGGAGCGTGTATATTTTTTATTGTGCAAAATAAACAATTATATTACGTTATTAAATCTTTGTGAACAAAATTAAGTCTGTTTTTCGAAAGCCCTGCAGTTGCATGAAATCGCTTGTTTTGCAAATAATATGCTATTTTCAAAACTGATCTGAGTTTTCAACAGCTACTCATAACTGTTAGATCAAGTTTAGCCTCAAGTTTAGCCAGTACCTTTTTTGTTTATTTTGAAAATGGCGCAAAACGTCTATATGGAGAAAAGCCACAATTCTGAGAAAGCGAAAAGCGTTTGAAGTTGCATTTGGAAAAAAAAAAAAAAAAAAAAAAAAAAAAAAAAAAAAAGAGAGAGAGAGAGAGAGAGAGAATTTGGCAGTAATATGGAATTTTATTTTATTTTATTATGCGGATGCGTAGGGACCGAGGGTGTGCGGTATTGGTCCTCGTTAAACTGTTCTACCGTAAAGAGCTCGACTTCGCGTGCAGGCCGTCGGGCTACCGAAGCGGGGGTGCCATCCCCTCTGCAGAGGATCAAAATTGTGATGGCATGTCTTCGGATCATCCTCAGGGATGCTTCCCAGACCGTCGCCAATAGCCCATTGTGCAGCTCTAGTGCGACGTAAATGAACTACAACAACAACAACTATTATGCGGAAAAATGTCGCCAAATTGGCGATTTTTAAAAAAGATTAATAACTTTTAAAATATTTCAGTTAATTGTTAGGGCAGATAATTCTTTTCAACAAGATGACATATACAGTTAAAAAATTATAGCTTTGCTTCAAGTGCAAGACACTTAAAATTCGGCCTTTCTTTTTTTTAATATTTTTCTTGGCGAAAGAGCTTCGAAAAATTATGTTGTGATTTTAACTTGTATAATTCTTACTAGTTTCCGCTCCGTTAATCCTTGTTTGAGCTCGTCCTTATGTTATTTCTGTGCTTCTCATATGCTTAGTTTACAAATTATTTTAATTTGAAAATTAGTATATATATATATATATATCTATATACATCATTCGAAATTAAAGATTCTTACTTTATACTGTATCGTCATAATACATTTACTGACTCTTATGTGTATTATTTTACTATATTTATTTCAGTGCAACTGGTAGCTGTTATTTTTCACTAACTAGTTTAAAAGATCATTTTTGATCTACTGAACACTTGGTGGAGCACCATTTTGGTGTTAAAATACACGAAAATTCTTTTTAATGTAGAAAAGGTGAATTGTCAAACAAACATGTATTTAAGATTAGGATGACTTTTATTCGTTCTACCTTAGAATGTAGCAGTATTATCTAGAGTCACTACAATAATAATAAAAAAGCAGTGTATCCAAACAATTCAAAACAATTTTCTATGTTATAATACATATGGAAACATGCAATGTTTCATTGCAACATTGCATAATATCTTTTAATGTTCCATCATTAGAATTTCATAAAGATTTGTTTATAAAATTTTAATTAATATTATTGATTGTTCTAATGTTACTTATGGAATGAAAAGTTACTTTTTGCTCATTTTGTTAACATAATTAAGCAAAACCTATTTTCTTTATACGGATTTTACAGCATTTTTAACAGCCTTTCTAAATATTTTGATGTTTTTTTAATACGTTTTTTAATGTTTTTAAAATCTTAAATCTAAATGTTTTATTGTTGAAAAGAATTTTCCTATTTGAACTCTTTAATTCTTTTTTTTTCTTTCTTAATTAGAGTTTTTAAATGTAGTGTGTGTTTTGCAGCTAAAATGAAATTAAAAAAAAAAAATTATAAAGTTTATGCGGCAAAAATGTAAAACATAAAATGTAAAAGCATGTACATGGATAAAAAAAGAACTTTTATGAATAAAAGTTCGAAACAAATCGTGACTTCTTTATTTGATTAACTGAAAAGTTATAGTGTAAAATGGCAGAAATAAATTAAATTAATTTTGAAGTTAAATAAGTGTTAAAAAAGCGCAGTAAATAATTTCTTTCAAGAAAAATTTATATCTCAACACAGAATTCAAACTACAATGGACAGGAATGCAAACGAAGGCTATTTATGTGTTTTAAATACCTTTTTCCCTAATGTATGTCTATAATTGTTTAGAAAAATGTTTCATGCATTTTTCTCGTTTATGATAAATGTCCGGAAATATAAAAATTAGGTGCGTGATCAGAAAAATTCAGACTACATTCTCCAAAAACTTTCCAATTAAATAAATATCTTTTACCTTTGACTTTCATGTTCTTAACTGTATATTAACTTTAAATTAGAAACATACCAAGTATCCGGTAATTATCTTTTCTCTCTTGAATTAACCTCCTTTATTATCAAAATTATTTTATTTCTTTGTCCTAAAATTAAGCAAAAACTATTAAGAATAAGGGTAAAAATAATTACATTTATTCAGTTTACACTCTAACTCTTTAGAAGGAATTTACCTTAAACACCGGTTATACGATTCTTAGAAGCTCAAGTGATCATTCCTCTTTTTCTCAATTTTCCTCGCGTCAGCTTTAGTTTATATCACCGCTTGATCATTTTAACTAGAATTCGTTTTTTGTTTAGGTTCACTTGCTAAACACTCTAAACTAAACTAATTGAGAGAGCATATATGGTGACGATTAAATTTTTTGGCAATTTGTTAGTTAAATAAATTTTTTTTATGTAGTGTTCAGACCATTTAAAAAAAGGCTAATATCCTTATCATTTTACATTAAAGTGACACGTATTTGATATGGGTTACGTTCACGAATATTAGATAAAAAATTATTACTCTTTCCGTTTCGTTTTTTATTTATTTTACCAACTTTATCTCTTTCTTATTACATAAAGGTAAACATAAATTCTTACTTAACATATTGCAAAGCCGCAATTTGTATTCGTATAAACATGTATAAATCCAATCATTATATCAAAAGTTGTTGGGGTGATCTGTTTTTTTTATTTTGCTCTCTGTTTATGAAATTTCTAATTAATAAAAATTTACTGGATGTCTGAAAAACTCTCTTCCTTAAGATTTATTCTTTCAAATTTCTTGTACTGAATTGTAAAAAAACATTTAAGTTATAATGTAAAAATTTAAGTTATATTGTAAAAATTCAATAAAACTACATTGTTCTGTGAGAAGGTATTAAAACTGTAATAAATAGTTAGAAGGTATTAAAACTTTAATGAACAGTGAGAAGGCATTAATATTAAAATGGAGAGTGAAAAGGCATTAAAACTGCAATGAACTCTGAGAAGGCATTAAAATAATTATGAATGGTGAGAGGGCATTAAAACTACAATGGATGGTTAGAAGACAAAAATAATTATGTTTTGTGAGAAAACATTAAAACTGTAATATGTTCTGATAATGCACTAAAACAATATGAGATATAAGAGTAGCTTAAAACTGCTATGTTTTATGCAACTTTATACTGCTTTTAAGTTTTTATTCTAAATTACTCACACAATTTTTTTTAAAATTGAAATTGAACATTTCTGCTATAGGCATACATCTTAGAGACGAATGATTGTAAAGCTCTTGTTGATATTATGACGAAAGACGATTTCCTTGAATTTAAATCTGGAAAACCGAGTGTAAGAAGTATTTCCCGAGCTCACAGCTATCCAATTGTAAGTATTATTTTTTCAATATATATATATATATATATATATATATATATATATATATATATTAAAAAAAATTACAGAATAATGAAAAAGAAGGAAAGTATTTAAAAAAAAATCAATTCAAGTCCAGGAATAATCTCTTCATCAGCTCACACGATTATATCAGCAAAAAGGAGTGCTTTGCTTTTGAATATCAAGATAGCCAAAAGAAAATTATATCAATACAATAGTGTGAGAAGCACTCAAAAATTTTTTTTGGAATTTTATTAGAGCACTAGATAATTCTTCGTTTCGTTTTCCCACTTTGAATTTTAAGTAACAGTGAAATTTTTACACGTGCTCTATTTTCATAGTAATTTTGTTAAGTTTTTTTTTTTCTTTCTAGTTTAAAACAATTCAAAAAATGATATCTCAAAAAATGCAAAAGATAACTCTTTGAAATTCGGAATACGTATTTATATTTTAGATACATAACTTTATTTTAAGAAGTATTTTTTATACTTTCATATATTAATTAAACAAACTATAAGAGGGAAATATATGAATTAATTTTTAGTTATTGTATAAATTAAAAAAAAAAAAAAACTGCAAATATTTCGGAAGGTAATAATTGTAAGTATGATTATTTTCTTATCATATATACTAAAAGTTCTTTCTAAATATTATTTTTAGTACTAGTGAAATTAAAAAATCAAAACATTATTTTTCAGAAATGTTTCATGCATCAACTTTATAAAACGCTTCATTAAATATTTCGTATTTAAAACGTTTAACCAAATTTTAAGCTTGTTAAGAACAAAATTGCATTTTTAATCAAAATACTACAAATCACACTCTTCTACTTCTTTACGTTTATTTAATTTAAACTGTTTACTGAACTGTCACGTTTATTTAATTTAAACGTTACTGCTATTTTGATTGTTAGGTAACTGTTACGTTTATTCAATTTAAATGTTTTATGTTGGCGGTCATTTTGAACCTTTCCGAAACTTTATCATGATTTTATTTAAAATAATTGCATAATAAACATTCAATGCTCTTTAGAATGTTCAATGCCACAATGGTAAACGTGATCCATATGGGCGCTGGTGCAAGTGCTTTACTGGTTGGGACAGTGCTCCTTTTGATCATAAGAGTTTCAACATGGACGTTCAGGTATATCACATGTGCACAGTATGGTTGGGAAAAATGAGCGATGAACAGGCTCGCAATATAACTTATCAAACCAGGGATCAAGAGAAAGTTGTGAAAATTATCATTGTATCCTTTTTTTATCAATTGTTTTATCCGTATCAAGTTAGAGCATTTTATGATACAGGGCTCCAAAAATAAAAGACTTTATTAAAATTCGATTTCTCAATAACTATTCGACCGATTTCGTCCAAATTTTTTTTTCTCGTGCAAAATTAGTTTTTATGATGCTATAAAAACTTGTATACCTTACAATTCAAAATTTTTAGCAATAAATATTTACAAAATATTAAAAGAACAATAAATATTTTTAAAAAGTTATTTTTGTTTAAATTATCTTAGGATAAACGAATTTTGTAATTGTGTGCAAAAAATTTTCAATTCATTTAAAAGTTTCTTGAGATATGACGTAATACGCAAAAAATAAAATTAATATTAAAAGGTTTAAATTTTGGATCGCTTTCCTGACCAAACTAGTGGGACCCTATTTCTCAGATTGAGGCTACTCTCTACATTTAGGGGTCAGAAGTCTAAATCCGTAGGGGGAAAAAAAAGGCATGGTTATTCTTACAAAGTACGGTTTTGTGTCTGATTTCGTATTTCAAAACATCGTGTGCACTAACTAATTAATTAACATATTTGAGGTCACCCCTTCGAACCATTAAGATTGAGTCCTTTTTTTATTTATTTATTTATTTTGCGCTCTGTACATTAGTCCTTGAAAACTGAGGTTATTTTTGGCCACAAAGAAATCACTGATGAGATTATAAACATCTATCGTAAATTTTATTGAAAAGCTTTACATTTTTTTTAAGAACTTAAATGAACGTTCACATTTACAAGCATAAAATTTTTACAAATTAATAAAATAGATTGTTGCACTTACGAATTGTAACGCGTTCTTTAAAAAAGTTATAACTGCCTTCTTATGAAATAAATAAGTCTTAGAAACTGAAGTAAAATAAGTACTTAAAATAATAACTTCTTTTAGCTTCATGATAGAAATGGTTAAAAGGACTACATATTTTTCGTTCACCCAAAACACGCCGCTTTCTGTTATTGTGGCATTAAAATAAAAAAAACTAAGAAAATGTTATAACATAGAAGTGAAAGTTGCCATCAGAAAGTATTGAAGCTAAAGTCATTAAGGATGAGCAAGATAAACTACGGTTATTGATTATCTGGTGGTGGAGGAAAAAGGCAAAAGAAGGCAGAATACATTTTCATGCGCAATGTAGGGCCGGAAACGAACTGAGATCATTCACTAGAAAAACTTCGTGATATGAGCTAACCCTGATTCAAGGGCCTTAAGATGAACTGATGTGTCAAGTGACGAAAATATTCTGGTATGAAGTATAGCTAGTTTGGTACAGTTTCGGTAATGATTAGGTATAATTTCGGTTAAGTTTTTGTGTTTTAGACACTCGAAACCTGTAGAGCTTTTAATATCAAACAAAAGAATTTAATATTTTACGGAACACTATTATTGTCAAAAAATTGAATGCGTCTAAACGATCTTGCACTAAAAGTGCTGTTTTATTTGTTTATTTATAAATGGGTAAAAAATGGGTGTTTATAAATTATTTGTTTACTTATAAATGGGTATTTGTTCATCTATAAATGGGATTTGAATGTAACTGGATCATTAAATTTTGAACAAGAAGCTTATGATTGAATGATATGAATTTATGATTGATTAATTTGGCTGTCAATGGTCGTAATGAGTAGGTACTGAAAAAATAATTTTGAGTTTTCAGTCGTAATAATATCGTGAAAATTTGCTGAATATCTATTATCTGGAGAAAGTTCTCTTTAAAATACGAGACAATATTAGACTTTGAACGGTAAAAATATTTGATTTAATAACCTGTTAAAGTTGCAAAAAAATTAAACTATATTTTTGTTCTAGATAAATTCAATTTAATAATTTTACTATTTCCTATCAAAAATAACTAACTGAACCCTTTGCGGTCGTGTTAAGTTTATACATCTGTGTCATGCTGGTCATGCTGAAAAAACAGGAGGCCAACAAATAGAAAGGCGCCTCAAATCAGTCTTTAATTTAATTCGAGCACTCGCATACAGATTGCAATGAAGAAATAGAGTCTTGAAAATACTGAAGGAAATTCATTTAAATAAGAAAATAGAACAGTTTAGTAGAGCAGTGAAGCATTTAAAAAAGAATGCTTCACTGTTCTACTAAATTTTGCATAACAAATACCGCAAAAGCTTAGGGAGATAAAATGGAAAATTTTGAAGAATGGCCAAACAATGATCAAAGTTGTCACGAGAATACTACGAGAATCTTATTTTGCAAGACTTTGAAAAAAAAAAAAAAAAAAAAAAAAAAAAAAAAAAAAACTAAATGCTCAAATTTTGTGAACTTAATAACTGCTAAAACTTAGAGAGTTAAAATGGTAATAAATGGTAACAATAAATAAAAAAGGTTTTTTTTTTTTTTTTTTTTGTAAAATATTTAAAATGAAATAAAACGTAACACAATATTTGCAAAACTTAGGATATGTTTGAGAATAATTTATCTTTAAATTGATACGTTTCTTTATGAAAATGTGTTGCATGTATTATTTTTTTAAGAAAATAAAAAAATTCGTTCATGAACTTTTGTAATCATTCAATTTTATAATATTTATTCATAATCCATGTACGAAACTTTTACCATCCTAAAATTAATTTTTTCTCCAAAGGTATAACAGCAAGTCATGTGTAACTAAACAAAAGAAAATTTTGTATAAGATTAAGGATCGGAATTTTGAAACTGATGACACAAATATGAGAATCCTTAAAGTTCAATCTCTGTCCAACATTATTACCCCGACTTTTATTAAAGAAATCTCTCTATACATTCGACAGTTTCTGCCGCGTCATTTATCAAAACTAATTTTAAAAGAAAAGACGGGAAAAAAAATCGTTTGAAACTGCCTTCTACAGATTCGTTTTCTCCACCCTGTACCCACCCCTTAGCTTTTCTCGGCAAATACCCCCTCCTAATGTTATAATACTTTAAGTTTTATTAATGTCGTCTGTAAAAGGAAAGAAGGGGGGATAGAGGGGTTATAAATTACTACGTTCGAGGAAAAATCATGTTATGTTCCAAAGAGGGGAAAAAATCGCATATCATAAAATAATGAATCGCGATTTTTGGTTCTTTCGATTTATTATACTCGCGAACCTATTTGCAGTAGAGTCGTAATAAATTGGAAGGTGTATTTTCTTTTATTTTTCTGTTTGTTTGTTCTTTTTTTTTTCCCCTGAAAAAAATTGAGAAATATATATGTATCTCGATTTTCTTTTCCCCGAAATGGCAACCACCATATCTCATTCTCTTTTTGTTATTTATTATCGTTTGCTAGTTGTATTGTTCATCAAGTTGTTGTTGCTTTTGCTAATTATACTTTCACGAATAACCAACTCAAAATTTCTTTTTTAATAAAAATTTAAATAGTAAAGTTTAAAATCTTGATAAATTAATGCAGCAAAAATAGAGTTTAAATCTGGTATTCAGAAGAAAAAAAAAGAAATGTTCCATGGAGCGAAAGCCTACAATTGTACCCGAATGATATTTTTATTTATCTCAAGTTCAACAGTTAGTAATTTTCGGAATAATTAACAAATGTCAGTTTTTTTTTAAATTTCCTCGTACTTCCTGTGCATCTTTTTCTATGTATAGTTTGTCTACGGTAAGAACTCCCCCCGCCGCAAAGTCTGAGGCCGTCTACTGCTATGGAAACAAGAATAGCGCATTTCATGGAGGGTTGCTTCTCTTCACTCTAGGGCTAACACAGTAGACCAAGGAAAAATATTATTTTTTTTTCTCCGATTCGAGCCAAAACCTGTCCTAAACAATGATTCCACACCCCTATTTGAAATAGTTATACCTCGTTACCATAGTCACCGCCACGAGCTCAGGCGAATGGTTGAGGGTTACTTTAGACAAACTGTACCCTCACAATTTCAAGTTTCTAAGTTATATAGTTTTTGAGTAGCATAACAAAATGTAACATAAAGGTGAATATCCAAAGCAGAGGCAACAACACTTGCAATTTTTTCAACCTTTTCGACTTTTTTTAACAGTTTGGATTTTATTAAGCTTCGAGAAGAAAATCCTTAATTATTGTTTTCAGATTAGCCTCTTCGTGTGTTTTATAGCCTTTGTTATTGTCGTGGTGCTATGCATTTTGTTCTGGGATAGAAAACGACGAAGCGATTCGCCAATGGAGGACGACGCTTTATATGAAGAAGAACGAGCTGCTTTGACATTGACTCCTCAAGGATCTGAAAGTGAATAAGTTTCGAACTCTGTGATTCAAAAGGTAATGTGCTAGAAGAGAGGCATCTTTCTCCAAAAACGAACACAATTATGCAAGGGATGTAGAGTTTGAAGGAAATATTAAATACGCTTTTCATCATCTAATTTAATTTTGCCAAACAAACTGGTGGCCGAAGTTTTTGTAACAGTGTATTTTACATGTTTTGAAACCGATCGTACGAAAAATGTAAAACACGATGTTACAAAAACTTCGACCATCAGTTTGTTTGGGACAACTAATTGGACAACAGCATTCTATTTAACTGCTTCGAAACATAACGTACGAAACATGTAAAATACAATGCTGTTGTCCAATTAGCTTGTCCTAAACAAATTGGTGGTCGAAGTTTTTGTAACAGTGTATTTTACATGTTTTGAAACCGATCGTACGAAAAATGTAAAACACGATGTTACAAAAACTTCGACCATCAGTTTGTTTGGGACAACTAATTGGACAACAGCATTCTATTTTACATGCTTCGAAACATAACGTACGAAACATGTAAAATACAATGCTGTTGTCCAATTAGCTTGTCCTAAACAAATTGGTGGTCGAAGTTTTTGTAACAGTGTATTTTACATGTTTTGAAACCGATCGTACGAAAAATGTAAAACACGATGTTACATAAACTTCGACCATCAGTTTGTTTGGGACAACTAATTGGACAACAGCATTCTATTTTACATGCTTCGAAACATAACGTACGAAACATGTAAAATACAATGCTGTTGTCCAATTAGCTGTCCTAAACAAACTGGAGGTCGAAGTTTTTGTAACATCGTACTTTACATGTTTTGAAACATATAGTACGATACATGTAAAATACAATGTTGTTGTCCAATTAGATTGGGAGATATGTAGCGGGCCTTATTCTTAAATTGCACTGGGATATTTCTAAAAATTTATATAAATACGTTTCGGCCCTCGAAAATAAGCCTTCACGTGGTTTCTTAATGGGGGATGACTACGAGATGCAGACCAGAAAGTTCTCAAACAAATAGAATCAATATATTTTTGTCACATTAAAAATATAAAATTTGATCCTCGTATGAACTGGTATTTTATCAAAAACAAAAAAACTGCAATCTCATTTCTCTGTATCTATCATAACGTACAGCTTACTCTTATTATAGATGAATGAATGAATTTTAGAAAACTCAGGAAAAAGAATAAACTGGAACATTTAATAACTTACATATGATCCATTTTGTTTATATCTGGAAAGTTCTGGAAGGCATTAGAGCTTACTACTTTGAAGATATCAAAATCAATACATTAGTTTATTGCTTGCATAGAAGGAGAACAAATATTAATTTTATTTAAAAAAGAAACTGAATTAGTCTAGAAGAAAACTATATCGTGAACAACATCATAGAAAGTGCTGGTTCTGAAATTTTGAGTTTGATAAGATGATAATTTTTAACCTTTTGAACTTCTTAGCATCCTGAAAGGAAAGATATGAGATAGAAAAAGAATGAATATTTTATTTAGAATTCGGAGGAAAACACTGGCATCCTTAGTCTTAATGAGAAAAAATCTACATTATTTTGAATACACTTTGTCAAATCAAATATTTTTGTGTTTGTATTTTAAAAGTTGTTTCGTGTGTTCTATAGTTTCAATAGTACATTCTTAAATTGTTTCATTTATTTAATATAAATTGCGTTTGATAAAAATATATCTTGTCGTACGATGCAATTTTTTATTAATAATCGGAAATGTGTTTTAACAACAATAAGAACGAATCTTCTAAAATTTACATTGAGTTAAACTTAATTATAATATAAAAGAAGGGATGGAAATTTTAAAAAAATTGTAGGGAAAGGGATTTAAAAATAATGCGTGTAAAATAATCCCCTCCCCCCCCCCAAAAAAAAAAATAGTACATACATTTAATACATACAGTTACTTTTATCAAGAAAATTAAAGATGGTATTGCAGTTTGTATAATAACAAAGCTATTATTGGCACAAAATACAATTTAAAGTTACGATTATTAATATTTTAGCTTAGCTACTATAATTAATTTTAGCTACTTTCGATTCAAAGGATTTATACCAGAGGTGTTTCATTTTTGAAGGTGAGCATACAGTTATAAAAAGTGCCAGTTTTCACAATATTTGCTGTTTGCAAAATTAATAATTAAAATAATGCATCTTTCAATTCAAATAAGTTGAATTTAGTTTATTGTGGTTCTAATAAGTAATAATTAAAAAAAAAAATTAAACATTACTTTCGTCTAGAGCAATCATGCTAAGACAGTCATTCTATGTAATTTATTTTGGCTCAATTTTTGCCAAATGGGACGTATGCTCTAGATTGGCATAACTTCTTTTTTCCATTTTGCTTCGAATTTATGATGAAAAAATTGAAAAATTCGATGTTTAAGAAAAAAAACTAAGAAAGAAAAGCTACAGCTAGTAATTCCACCTGAACTTACAACTAACTGACATATAATAATCAATATCAGCATATAACAATCAGAATATATGTTAATAGCTAAACATACATTCTAATTATCATGAATATAAACCTCGTAAATTCAAAAAGTTTCTTCTTAATATAGTTAATGTAAAGTTGTCATCCGAGTTGTCAGTCTGGACTTACAATTAGACGACATATCAAACAATCAATATCAGCATATAACTATCAGAATATAAGTCTATAGCTAAACATACATTCTAATTGTCATAGATCTAGGGCTCAATGAATCATAACTTTCTTCTCAATATAATTAATGTAGAGTTGTCAACCGGAAAATTCTAGCTCTCCATATCATTCATTGTAGTGGTGAAATTAAAATTAGGTAAGCAAATATGCTTAGTCCTTAACCAGTACTTAAAAGCCTCGCAACTTAGAAAGTTTTTTTTTTTTTTTTTTTTTTTTTTTTTAACACAGTATAGTGTTTAAAATTTGTGACAGTCATGATTTTATTAATTTTTAATATCTATGTTAAATCAGAAAATGTGCGACCCCTTCAAATTTTTCAAAACAGTTTGAGGAGAAGATTGGCAGGTCTGTAAATGTAAAAAAAAAAAAAAAAAAAAAAATAGGTCGAGAGGAAAATAAAATGTAATAAAAAGGTTTGTTATTCAATTTAAATCCAGGATGATAAGATGTTCTTTTTTTGTGTGTAATTATTGTTGTAGTGTCGTCGAAGGCGGAGTATATGTATTAGAGTAAGCCAAAAAAGGTTGAAGTATCTTAAATCCTTTTAGCAAAAGTGCGGAATAAATGCGAAGATTGATATCTTCCAGACAAAAGTTGAGTAAATAAGACTAAAAAAAGATTAAAATTTTTTAAAAAAAAAGAGAGAAACCATCTATTCATATACATATTTCGTTGATCGGCTTACGGTAGCATCTATGAAGTGCAGGTAATTCGTTATATGGTTATTCTTAATAATATTACAAAAACTCAACACTGATGTTTCATTAAAATTAAGTGCCCTTTCCCGGTGTTCCCTACATTGATGTTTATAGTAGTATATCCCAATCTGATACTGCTATAATAATAACTACCGATTAATGACAATAACTAAATAAGCTCGTTGAGGTGAAATTCGGTTTTCATAAAAAAAAAAAAAAAAATGATATATAGAATTAAAAGAATGATATTTTCTTTGATCGCCTAGTTACTAAAAATTTTTCACAGAAAAAGAAGCGTGTTTTTATGCCAATTATGGTTATCACGAAACCCACCACCTACAACGGGTCAAACCAACAACCCCTTTCGCCATCAGCCAGCGCCTGAAATGGCAATTTTTTTTGATACCCTCAAACAGTACTGAACCTTATTTTAAGCGGAAAAGAAATATTGCTCATACATACTACAACTCTTTTTATAAAGCTAACTTATGATTTTTATCCTGAAATTAATCACAGTTGAACACAGTTTTATTAATTTCTGAATTAATGTATAGATGTCAATATTTTTTAGCAATAAGTAGGGGAGAGTGGGGTCAATTGTAACAGGGTACGATTGTAACAGAGCAAAAATTTCGAGTGTCGGGTTTTAGATTTGGATCCTAGGTGGCACACGAGGTGTATTTAATAAATCTACATGTACATCCCTGCTGGAAACCATTTTTATGTACTTTTGAAAGAGTTACATCACAAAAGATATTTTCACGCTACGTAAGTACTTTTTTTGGTATTAGAATATTGTAACAAAGTAATTTTGTTTAAACAAATAAAAATTATTAACCGAATATGTAAGTGGACACCTTAATTAACATTTCAAAAAAAAGATTAGTTTTGTTAATTAACTAGCATTGTTTTTAACAAATGAAGCTGAAATGGCGTCTTGGGGACGATTGTAACAATAAGTAAAGGAACGAATGTAACAGCTGAAAATAAATAATCTTATGTTTACAAACCAATTACTTAACTGTTTAAGAACCACCAACAGTTTCCTATATCATTTATATTATGTTGCATGTGTATCATTTTATTTGTCACCTTTCACAGCATAAATTAAAATTTTTAACCCCTTAAAGTTAAAAGTTTAACCCTTTAGGTCTCTGCTCATTATTATTTTTACTCCTAAAATATCACTACTATTTTGATCAATAAAAAAAATATATCACAACTATGATAATATGTATAATTAACTATGTTTTAGTTGAATTTATGAACTGTTACAATTGACCCCGTAAGTGGGGACAATTGTAACAAGTGCACGACTGTCAAAAATTGTTAATAACTAATATAATAACATTTAAAATAAGGTATTTTTTTTCTAGTAGAGGATAGTCTACTTTACTCGTCTGTCAATTAATACTAATAATATATTGGATTTTTTGTTAGTTAAATATAGTTAAGTAAAAAATGTTACAATTGACCCCACTCTCCCCTACACGTTTATTCATATTTTCAACCGTGAGGCAAAAAGTTATGACATTTAAATGCTGTATTTTCTCTTATGCAACAATCCTCATCATTGCGGATAGACTTTGTATTTAAGAATAAGAACAATTTTGTATAATAAATGCAATATTAATGTTATAAATGCCATATTATCACTGCATTATTTTCTAGTATCTTAATCATTATAAAAATCTTTTAAAAATGAAAACAATTTATTTTGGTGTGCAAAGACATCAGCTATTACGCAATGCCACATAAAGCTGTCGTTGAGGTTTTCGCTGTTTTCTTCCCCCTGAAATGCATTTGCAGTTTAGTTTCAGTAAAAAAGCCTTTGGAAATTGTTTGTTCATTAGAAGTTCTCTTGTCAATTTAGAAGGGTTCAGAATTATAAGACAACACGGATGAACGTTATTACCGCCAAACCAATGTGTATAAGCTGCACATCGATGCTCGTAAAATAAAATAAACACTGCGCACAGAGTTGAGCATAATACCGTTGTATGTATGGAATAGAAAGAATAAGACAAAACACACACAAAATATTTTACAACAAAATTTGCAAATTTTATTTATATAACAAAAATAATAAATTAAATCGATGAAATAAGTGACAATTTCACACTAGTTTTGCATTAGCAAAGTGTTGAAACTTCAAATTTTTATATTTACAAATGAATATTCACCAGTCTTTACTCAAATATTTATCTCATGAAATGAAAATTTTAAGAGCTACAGCAGAAAATATAATATTCACAAAAACTTTCACTATTCAACAACAATATTTTACAAGTCTACAAATGCATTATGCCACACAAGAGACTGTATTTGTGAAGCAGCCGACTCGACTTTCTCACAAGTTATATACTTCTCCGATAGATGGAGCTACTTTGGTAAAATTAACTTCAAAAATGTGCAAATTCATAAAGCAGGTTCATCTATCAGAGAAAACGAAAATCTCGCCAAGTCGGATGCCAATCGTTGTAACAATCGACTTGATTAGTCTCTGTAATTTTTACTTGGACAATACCTGATAATATAAAAGACTTTAATTACGTGTTAATTTATGTTTTTTTCTTATTTACAATTTATTTGCAGTGATGAATGTTGAAAATTTTTTTTTACTTTTTAAATCTAAGATTCTTTTTAAATTAATCTCTAGCATTATAGATTTTTATACAATTTACTTAATGACATCAGAGAAAGTCTTCTTTTTGTGTCTTATTCCAAATATTTGAATATTTAACATCAATAACCCTGAAATTAATGAAATAATTAGAAGAAGGTTGTTCTTTATAAAAGCATGAAATGAATAAATTTAATGAATCGATTATATTAGAGTATTATGCCTTTATTTTGCGCGTCTTATTCTAAGCATATGATGATTATATCTGATATATTACTTGAATGTTTAGAAAAACTAACAATAAATGTTAATCAATAAATATTTATTAGAATTTATCAAAACCATCTTTAATCGGTAAATAACAGAAGAAGTCAAATTATTTTTCCCTCTCCTATTCAAAGCAGTGTTATGATTTTTAAAAAAAATTATTACAATTAATTTTGACTGAATAATGTAATATTTATAACAATGAAAAAAATTCATATTGAATGAATTTTTCAGACATCTAAGTTTAACGCGTCTAATTTTAGCATATGTTGATTAATTTTAAACCTATGACGCAATATTCATAATACTATAATAATTGGTTGAACTTACCATGAAGGAATCTCGGATTTTATTAATTGATAATTAATCAAAAAAGTACATGTTTTTTTTTCTTAACAAAAGAAGTGCATGCTTTAGAATTCAAATTGGATGGATCGATTTTAGAGGGTATTCCTCGTCTAATTCTAACATCTAATAATTGATTTTGAATACAATAGCTCATTACTTGTAGTATTAAAATAATAAGCTGAGTTCCTTAATAAATGAATCCCAAGATTAATTAATCGATATATAATAGAAGAACATGTTTGCTGCGTCTTATTCGTTGACAATTTATTATTAATTTTCTAATATTAATGTTAATTTTAAAGTATTAATACTATACTGTTATACAGTTAATTAAAAGAAATATGTTATTAAATGAATTGATTAAGTTATTAAACGAATTGATTAAGTTATTAAAAGAATTGATTAAGTTATTAAAAGAATTGCTGACTCAGAGGAGGAACAAATTTTAGGAATCTAATTTTTTAATATGATGATTAATTTTGAATTAAAAACTAATAACTTGTAATAATAAAATAATTAACTCAACTAACCATAAGTGGATCAAGTTATTTTAATATCTTGGCAAATGATTATTAATTTATGATAAAAAACAAACTTTTGATAAATAACATCGCTTGTAATAATGAAATAATTAACCGAAACGACAATAAATAAACATAACATTAAAGGAAGAGATTATCTAAAAGAATTCTTATGTTTTCAGAGTCATATCTTTACAATATGATTAATTTTTCAAATTAATAATACACTACTTGTAGACCGTCGGGTTTAAAAGCTTAGTTAAATTTTTATTTATTTTTATTAATTTTATCAATCATGACATATTATTTTAAATAAATGCATTCATTATGAATGAATCATTTATTAAAAATTATTTTAAATTATTTCATCATTCATTTATGATCATTTTAAATAATGCAAGCAAATAGGACTGTATATTAATCTAGGAAAATAACTAACTACACGAAAAAACATTATTTTAAAATAAATTACAAATACATTAGAAAAACATATTGAAATTCCACGAAAATGTTCAAAAAATATATAATAATGGGTAACAAAATGTATCTATTTAAGTAATATCAGAAATTTCTATTTTGTGTAGGTTATATTTGTTTCATATTATATTTATAAAAGAAGCAAGAAAAAATGATAAGAACGATTTAAATAAACGTTATTTTTAATTAGGAGTTTATAGTGTTTCAAATTTTAAAATGTGTGTAATAAGTCAAAAAAATATTTATAACGTAATACTCCTCATTAAAATAGTTATAAGTCTAAATATTTTTTCCCTAGTTCCAACTCCATAAATGTGTATTGAAAGTTTTTCGTTATTATACGCACATACAATTTCATCTTAACGCAACAGTTTAGATTACAGTGATTCATTTCAAACACAGTAAAGCACTATTTATACTTTTCAATTTTATTTTCAATTATATCGATTTTTCATTTTAATTTATAATGGTTTGTTTTTAATGCGCTGCAAATTCTCAGTTAAGAGTCATTTTTACAATTTATAATACGCAAAAATTTGCCCTGGACACTGTTTTGTTTGTTAAAGTTTTTGGTACGTATACTGTTAATAAATATAATTCAAAATGCTGTGATTATTATTTGAGATTTAAGGTGTCAAACAAAGATTAATTATTATTTTCTTAATTTTACACCTACCTGTATGTATATATATAACTAAAAAAATTCAAAATAGATAAAAAATGTAATGTTTTAAATTTTTTTTTTTTGTACAAGTCTTTGAAAAACGCATAAATGGTGATGTTATTGTATAAGTTAAATATATTTGGGGAAAAAATATTTTTTCTATTTTTAAAATTTTGCAGAATTTTTTCAATAATTTTTGAATTTATAAGCAAGTTAAGTTCTAAGCGATTTTAAAATGTGCCTATGTGAAAGAGGATAGAAATGCTAACTCGATAACATAAAATATAGGATATGTATAGAAAAACGAAGAAGGGTGAGAATTCAGACAAAAAAACTGGTTTTGTGTGATGAAAATGCTATAGTTTCATTTTGAACACATTCTCTGTACAATAATAATGTTTTTCGTTTCTTTTTAAAAAAAAATTTACAGTTGCTATTGCTCAATATTTTCTTTGATTTCATTGATTCTTATCAAATCCATTTTTATATTTCATTTTAAAAATTTTACCACATTTTCTCTATTAGAAGAAAATATTGAAAAGAAAGACCTTGACCAACGATCATTTTTCATTATCGATTACAACGGTTTTAAAATAAAAAAAAAAGCATCTTTCATTTTAAAAAATCATTTGATTTAAATTCAATAGAAATTTTTTTTGAACTTACATAATGTTTTATATCCTTATAAAGCTTTCACATGTAAATGTGTTTTTTTTTAATATTATTATCATTAATAGACGCATTGTAATTATTAGCGATAATATACTTCATTTATTATAAAATATGAATATAGTGTCTTAAAATATTTTTGCTATGAAAGGCTAATTTAAAATGTTAACATTTATTTTAATTTTTTATTGCTTTAAGAAGAAAGGCTAATTTTATTATAAGAGTATTGAATCAAACGGCTGATGTAAAGCTTGCTCAAAACGTACTTAAAAGTTTTATTGAAGCCACAACTTTTTTCACTTCAGAGTTAATTTGAGCTGTAATTTTTTTTTTTTTTTTTTTTTTTAAATGATTTTTATCAAATCCGTTTTTATCAAATCCAATTTACACATTTTACCATATTTCGTTTGTTAGAAGAAAGTATTGAAAAGAAAGACATTGCACAAAGATCCTTTATTATTATAAGTTACAACGGTTTCATCATAGGTTAAAAGTATTGAATCAAACGGTTCCTTTTAATGCTTGCTCAATAAATTTTTAAAAATTATACAAAAACCCTAATTTTTTTTTTATTTTAAATTTAATTCAAGCAAATTTTTTAAAAAGGATAAAAAAGCTTTAAAGTTATTTTTTTAGAAAAAACATTTTAATTTTTATATAAATTTTAAAAAAAGACAGATTTTAAATTTAAGCTGTCTTTCTTCCGAACTGATTTCATACCAACTGTTCTCTATGCTTTATACCTAATTTATACCACAATATATTAATATATTTGTTAGTAAAAAAAAGGGAATTGTTTAAATTTTAACATGACACAATATAAACTTTTTAATTCAACAAAATTTTATAAAAATATGAAATTATTATAATTGTTTGAATTAAGAGAGTTAATCATATTCTACGGCACAATAAAGCCTTCGATTTTCTTAGTTCACTACGTTAAAAACTTAATTACATTTATAAACTTATTTATTTTTTTTAGAATTACGGTCTTCTGATTTTTCAGTATTTTCTTCACCGAGAAAGTAGTAATATTTTCAATCCGTTGCACTACTTTTCATTTGCTATAATAATATTCTTCAATGTAATTTACAAATGATGAAGAGTTCCAAATGACTGTAGATGAAGGTCACTTTTTTGGTGCTGTTTCACTGGTGTAGAGAGCGCCATCTAGTGATGGTCCAATAAAGTGTTCGTTACTTCAGATATGGATAAGAGTGGGTTTCCCTCCTGCTTGACGGAAGATGGTCGTATGATATCGGACCTCACCAGTGGAAGCTGAAAAATAGATAAATAAATTAAACACTAGCTCAGAAAGCTTAAAAGTTTTTTAATAGTTTAACTTTTTGAATGAAATTATATAAAAAATTGCGATAGTTTAGTAAAGTTTTTAACGTAAGAGTCAATAGCTGTTACTGAAATAAATTGACAGAAAAAAAAATCAGTCAAATTTTTAACAAAAGCAGACGTCGTAACAGCTGGCATTAACTGCATAAATACAATTATAAGAACTAAATCTTAAACGAATACCGATATAAAATGATGAAATCACCTAAATGTGATATGTTTTTTTTTTTAAATACCTTAATAGATTTTGACATCTAGTAAAAGAATTCGAATAGAAACAATAAGGTTACACCACTCTTCTTGCATAACAAAGTAGACACTATCTTTAAAAAATTTCAAAAATCAGATAAATTTAATCCTCTGAGAGTTTATTTTGGAATTCATTGCAAAACACTTAGACTGCATTCCTGGTGAACAAGCCATTTTTTTTTCTCTCGATATTATTCAATTAGAAATTGGTGTGCTTAAGGCGGCATCAATAACCACTTCTCTTATGCGTTTTAAGAATGTGAAATAAATTAGAATTCAAGAAAAAAGCAATAAAATTGAAATTCTCAATTAATTAAAAATTGATTCAAGCGGGTATGAACCATTTGAGCTGGAAAGATGTGCAAAGGACATGAAAATTCTTTTATATATATATATATATATATATATATATATATATATATATATATATATATATATATATATATATATATATATATATATATATATATATATATATCGCCAACGGTATGTACGATAGATGACGGCAAGCAGTTATCACAGAAATAAAAAGAAAATTTTTTGTATCATCATAAAAATAGAAAATATGATCTGATTTACGATGGGCATCAAATGTTGAAAGCCTTACAATTAGTTGCGGCCGACTATTTTGTTGAGCGCATCTGTGAATTTTTCCCCATTGTCTTGCCAGTGCAAATGGCAATGAGATCTTTCTATTAATTAAAATGAATAAGAAATTTATTATAATTAAATATGAGATATAAGAGTTCATACCTCTAGCCGCATGTCCTGAGTATATGGCGTGCTGCTGTAAGTGACTTGGGGAGCCACTTTACCACTGGCTGGACTGGTACTGTTATGAGGTGAAGCAGATTTGGGTGCAGCCGCACTCCCACTCCACTTGCAAGGTGAACTGGTCACATTACCAATTTCACCATCTTGCTTACCGTCCCCATATCGGGACGATTTCATGTCATAAGTGGTGAAAGAGGAGGAGCTTGTTGCTGGACAGTCCACAGAGAGAGCATCTCTGCTGTTCCACGCAAGCATATTATGCCTACTGTCGAAAGGTGATGAGATCTTTTCTTCTTTAGGCCAATGCGGTAGATCTCGAATTGTCATTAAGATACTATTCGGACCTCCGTTGAAAGTGTTTTTGGATTTAGTTCCACTCAGTCCATTGTTGATACACTCGCTGTTCGTGGTGATGGTATGTAAAGGGAATGCCAAATTTCCTGTACATGTGAGATCTCGGACTTTGATATCATGGTGATCTAACGTAACCGGTAAGATAGATGAAGACGATTGGACACCCACTCCATTATTATTCACCAAACATCCCCTTAGGGGATCCACCCCATTCATATAGGAAGGTACACTGTCGCAGCAGTTGGACGATGGTGGGGATTTATTGTTCACTATGTGCTGCTGAGGAGGAGATGGTGAATTGACGCCAAACTTTGCCGCTTCAATCTGACATTGGTACAGTTTATCTTCTTTGGTGTTGCTTAGCTGAAGGCTAGCAGAATCTGTTTGAAAAGCGCTCGGGCCGAAACACGTTCTGGCTGCCGTCGCAGAGGCAGCCACATCCAGATAACCGTTAGATGGATACTGCGCGACTGCATAGTCCGGATAATAAGTTCCTATAGGTCTATAGTGAAGAAAGTTCTCAGCAGAAATAAACCTCGTATTGTCTATGGCAGCTGAGAATAGGTTTTGTGGCATTGAAGCCGTTGCTCCGTAAGAAGCACTTAAACCATTCATATTGTCTGTT
Organism: Parasteatoda lunata; assembly: GCA_949128135.1. Taxonomy (NCBI): domain Eukaryota; kingdom Metazoa; phylum Arthropoda; class Arachnida; order Araneae; family Theridiidae; genus Parasteatoda; species Parasteatoda lunata. The sequence continues at coordinate 63,472,941 of OX421979.1, read as the reverse complement.
GTGCCATAAGGATAAACATTGTTATAGCCTGCCGCTACTACGGCTGCAGTAGCTGCAGCTGCAGCAGCATCGTCCATATAAGTCGATGTATCAGGCAATGCGCCTCCTACAATAGAGCTTGTAGAAGGTGGTCCATTCACTGGGCTTTTTCTTTTTCTGCACGTGGTAATGATGTCTCTAATTTGTGACTTGTATCTTTTTGTCCTCTGGCAGCGGAGGACAAAGTCACTGTCAGAGAGAAGACCACTCCGATCATTCAAGGAATTTAAGCCACCATCTAAGTAGGTGACTTTGAAGTCCATTGTTCTTTTTCCAAGGAGATCTCGACCTTCTTCCTCCCTATTTAAAAACAAACAAAATTATAAATCCATGCTTCAAGCAAAAAATTCATTTCATAACAGGACATTATTCTTAACTTGCCGTTTACATGAAAATTTTCGACATAAGTTAATTTATTTAAAAATTCTGAAAAGTAAAAAAGTAGCAAAAATATTTGAAAATGTTTTTTTTTTGTTGCTACGTTCAGTGGAATCTTGGCTTGGGAATATTTTTTAAGAAAATTAAGTACTGTACAAGAAACTTGATAAAAGGCTTTACAATAATAAAATTAGAAATGGTTTGATTACTCAAACAATTTCTGACAAAGTAGGACATGTTCAAATAAATAAATAAAAATAGGTCTAAAATGGATGGATATATATAAGGAGAGGTAGATAACACAACAAGCCGACCTATATTTTACTTATTTTGCATTTATGACTCTATTTGAATAGTAAATATTTTCTAATTCTGAGCACATTATTTGCTTTTCGAGCACTTTTAATCAGAAATTTTACTTTGACAATCAAGTGTTTTGGATTACAAACTTCTTTCTGGGAAAATCTAAAGTTTTACAGTATTTAACTTATATTGAGAATTTCAGAATCCATATGATAAGGTACCAGGCTCATAAAGTGCTTTAAGCTATTGGCCAATTTAAGTAAAATCAACATGGAATATTTTTTGTAAGCATTAAATGTTAAGTACTAAGTCATAAGCGTGAAATATTTGATTAATTCGACATTTTATGGAGAAATCAGCTAACATAAGGGACTTTTCTATGCTGATAATGTTTGGCATGATAAGAATGGAACAGACTCTATACTATGGAACAGACATTTCTAGAATTGGTTTAAATTTAAAAAAAATTCTACCAGTAATCTCTATAGCTCAAACTACATTAAAGGAGAACCTTTAAAATTATACATGTCTTAATTTAGAGTTTTATTAAACTCCAAACTTATATTATTTTATCACATATTAATTGTAAGAATTTAAAATAAAATAAAAATTTTTAAAAATTATCACATTTATTTCGAAAGTGCGTTAAAAATACTAATAAATGTAATTTTTTTAAAATAAATTGTTTTTATATTTGAGTAAATCATTATTTTGGTTGCACAGTTTATTAAGGAAAGTGCAAACTTTTGTATTCGCTTTTTTTACAATTGAAGTTTACATTTGAGCTTTTAAATCAAATGGAATATGTTTTTTTTTTCAATAATGGGTCATCCTTTAAACACTTTTAGTTAGATTTTAGGTTTTAAATTCAACGCAATTAACAAGTTCTAGTCCATTTCTTTCAGTATAATTTCAATCAGGAAATATTTTTTTACAGTAACCAAATGATAAACCTTTAAACTGTACAGAAGATCTTACAAAACTGACAGTGAAGTAATTGATATAAAAAAAAATGTGTACAGATCGCAAAAAGGAAAAAAAAAAAAAAAATGGGACATACTGAATAACTTTTGTTCTGATGATCGGATTATTGCTTATTATGATGTACAATGGGCATACCTTAAATACGCTTTTTATTAGAACATACGTTATTTTCAGCAACGAAATCAAATGCAAAAAACGTACTTTCTCTTGATAAACATAACCTTCTTTTGACGATGAATTTGAATTTTTGAACATGGGAGTAAGGAGATAGCTTCAAGCTGGAAGATTAGAATAGCTTAGTCAGAAGAACACTCGGATAGCTTAGTCAGAAAAGTGGTTGAATGTTTCGGCCCTTCAAAGTTATTTTAGCTTTTAGCTTACATCGATGAAATTATTTAAGTTAAAAGAAAGAGTTTCTCACCCATGTATAAGACTTGTTGGTACGAAAATAATGCCACGCGAAAAAAACTGTTTTAATATTATTCATTTCATAAATATAACAAAATTGAATTATAACTTGTAAAAATGTTCTTATTTTATTAAAGCTGGAACCAATGTAATTTTAAATGACAAAATCCAAAATTGGATCAAAATTAGTCGAATATTTTCTGATAGATTAAAATAGAGATATGCAAATTTGTATTTTTACTTTTCTTCTTAGAAACTGTTTTCGACCGATATATTTTAGAATTTACACTAATTAGCCGATTCATTATCTACTTCTCGGTCACTAATAACAATAATTAACCTATTCATTATCCACTTCCATTAGGGTACGTGAAAATCCAACTAATAGACTAAAAGTTATTCAGGCGTTCTGTTTTTATTTTTATTTTTCGCGCTGTATATCCTACATTTCATATTATGATAATAAAACTTGAATGTATTTATACTTACATGAGAGGTCTGTGTGTGCAAAGAATGAAGTCTGGTTTGCTATTTTTATATACAAGTCTTGCACTCGTTTGAAGCCATTGCCAGGATCCTGTTTTTGTCGCTAGCCTATATGCTATCAAACCAGAGGCTCCTGTTTTAAGTACTGCAAAAAATTTAATTTGTTATTAGGATTATTTTCAATGTACAAAATTTGAAGCAAAACCTAATATTTTCAAACCAACTTTTTATAAGTTAGATCTTTCTTTGAAATTGGATCTTTCTTTGAAATAGTGACATTTTATATTTAAAATTGTAATTTAACAATTTTTATACTCAAAGAGATCTACTAATTTTTTATAATTTGCAATCACAAATAGTTATTAAATAGCTTGCAATTAATTTTGAATTGCCATTAATAATTTATAGCCATTGATTAATTTACCATTAATAAATCATAGCCATTAATTAACTTGTTATTAATAATTTATAGTCATTAACTCATTCGCCACATAATTTACGACCATAAAAAATTTACCATTAATCACTTGTAGTAATAAAATTTGAACATTAATAATTTATAGCCCTTAGCTAATTTTATATTAATAACTTATAGCAATCAACTGATTTAACAACAACTTATAGCCTTTAACAAATTTATTATCAATGTTTTTAAAAAAGTAATTATTTTGTCATGAACAACTTATAGCCAATAACTGACTCGCTATAAATAACTTATGGTAATAAAATAATATGCGAACAATTACTTATAACTTATAGCAAATAATAAATTTGCCATTAATAACTTATAGCTAAAATGTGACACTAATAACTTCTAGCTATTAAAAAATGCCATTAATATATTTATAGCTATCAACTAATCTGATACAATTAATAACTTTAACTAATAGCTATTAACTAATTTCGCAGTAATAACTTACAGCCACTAACTAGTTTATCATTAATAATTTATAGAAATTAACTAATTTTCCATTAACAACTTATAGCCAATAACTTACTTGCTTTAATAACTTGCAACCAATAACTAACTTACTAGTAATATCCAATACCAAGTATATTATTAGAAAAACATGTTTAGCGACATTTTAAAAACACTTGGAACCCAAAATTGATATAGGTATTGAAAAATGGTTTATTTTTTCTAGTCAATAAAGTGATTTTCAATTTAAAAAAAACTTTTATATTGTATTCTAGAGCTGATTCTATCCAAATACTTCAACTTCAACTGTTCTTGAGTTTTGAGGCAAAAACAATAATACTTGATGTTTTTTTTTAAATGTAAGTTTGTTTTTTATTTAAAAGCAATGAATTTCATTAAGTTTAAATTTAAACATATCAGTGTGTAAGAAAGAGCAACTTTTATATTTGAAAAACTTTTCAAACAAAATCGAAGCAAGTACTCTAATGTATTTAGTAGTTTTATTTCATTTATTAATACTTCAATAATAATATAGTTCAAAGGTTGAAAAAAGTTATTAAAAATTATATTAAAATGAAATTAAAATCCATGTTATTCATGAAATAAAGTAACGTCTACAGAATAACATCTAAAGTAAAAAGTAATTCATCGAAATTTTAAATTTAAATTTTGAGTTTTTTTTTTATTTCGTTCATATAGTTACTTAAAATGGGTGTCTCAAAAAGGGATCTGTCGGAATTGTTGATCACTTAATAAATTAAACCCGCTCATCAATTGTGAGTTCATTAAGTCTACTAAATAAACTCATAAGTCTACCTCATAAGTTGAAATGATGTGGTGGGGTTCAACAGATCCATTTAAGAAACAGATTTTGTATTATTCAGTTTAATTGAGTATTAAAAATAATGCTTACATTCTTGGTGCGCGCTAGCTACATAAGCGAGATCATCATAATGGACTAGGTCATAACAGCCCTTATCGGCGAGTTCTGTGTCAGAGTAACCCAACACTTGCTTCGCCCTGGAAAAGAAATCAATATAATGAATTAAAACTATTATAAATATAGAATTGTTATTTAATACTACACCGAAAGGAGACCACATTAATCGTATATCTTAGGATATGGAGTGTCAGTTTATGTTTCCGAAGAGATTCTCCATGTCCAAAGATGGAGTACCATTTTTGGATATGGATAGTGTCTTGGATATGAAGTATCAGCATCTATTTCGTAACCGTATATATTTACCGTATATTATTATATATTTTATACCGTATATATACCGTATATATTTACCGTATACCGTATATTATTTTTCCTTTTTATTTTTTAGTATTAATATTAATGGAATTTTTGGAACAATTTCCAGAAAGTATAGAAAGAAATGATGGAGTATTGTTTAATCCCTTCAGGACCATCATATACGTGATTGCGTGATTCTCCATATGGCCCATGCAATTATAGATGAAACGAGCATTTCTGGTTCTAGTGTCCCAAGATTACGCGGACGTGATCTCATTTCGCAACTCTCGTATTAGTACGGATGAGTACTCTTTAGTACGTATAAACTCGGAGCGTGCGGGACTGTGGTAGCATTTCTTTCTCTTTTCAACAGTCCTAAAGCGTTAGAATTGCACAAAAATAGAAGGAAAAAAAAATAATTAAGTTGTTTTTTCATGGGATTTACTTAAGTTAGAAAAAACTTACTTACAAAGGTTTTTCTACAATGTGGAAATCGTTTAAAAAAAAAAAATTGGATGGAGATCATTTTAAAACTAGAAATCTCAAAATGTACACATTTTATACAATCAGCACCATCTTTTTCTGATCATCATTTAAGATTTAAATAAGCAGAATCTTGTTCACCCGACACCACGGGAATAGTGTTTATCAGACACATTTTTATTTGTCACTACGGGACTGAGGTACGAGATTTTATCTGGAACCGCGAACCGATTGCCAGACAAATTTAAGGCAAATTGTCTTATGGTTCATGTTCGCTTAATGTTTGAGCTGTGGTTAGTATATACGATACCGATATGTATGATTCATGTAGATGATTCATGAAACAGAAATTTTTGAAGCAAATTTACAAATTCCACTTCGCGATTACATACCTTACCAATTTTGGGAAATCATGATATAGGTTAAAACTGTTTAAATCAAATTATATGCAGCCTCATCACATATACTCTCAGAAAAATCAGTTCAACGTTGAACTATAATATCGGTATCTTATTCTATAATACTTTCAAACTTGCAGCAAACATAATAAAGTGTCAAATTGAATTATATTTCTTCACCAGTTGAGCCCTACCGTAGATCGAGTAATAAAGTTTAAGGATTCAATTTAGCGCGCTATTAATGTTGCGGACGTTTAAAATCGCAAAACAGTTAAATTTATTAAATTCTGTCACACGGTTCATCTTTTTCAATAGGATAGAATATCAGTTGTTGTTACTAATCCTCCAAAGTCAGACCAGGTCCAAAAGACCATTGACTTGAAGAAAGTCAATGACTTGGAAGAGATTTGAATAAATGTCCTCCTTGGTGAGGAAAGGATAATCTAGTTAGTGTCTGGCAGAAGCCTTTTAATCGTGGCTTTTAATGCAGTTTGACCACTAGATATAAAATGGCAGAAATTGTAAAAATGGAAAAGAAATTTGCTATCTCCGCCATAATCCTAAACGTGTTTGAAAAGTAAAATAGTAAAACTTTAAATTGACCCCAGGGTAAATATTTGACTAAATTTTAATATTAGTAATTTAATGCGCGGTCTTTATTCAATCATAATTTTATCACAAAAGATTACTCTCATTTTCTTTGCATGTATTTGGTTACGAATTGGGATGGATGATAAAATGATAACTAAGTTAACTGTAGCCATGGGATAATATGGGTATTAGTATATTAAATTGTCTTTCATTTAGATTTATAAATTAACACGATAAATATGTTTTAAAGTTGGTGTTTTGCGTTGTTCAATGTGGTTCATACCTTTGGTCGAAAGAGACTAGAGAAAGGTCCAGTTTGTGCTTGCTCTTGAACATGGTATCCTTGTGGGGCATCTCCAAGAGGGAGGGAGGACCGAAAGGGGTGCACACAGCGAAGAGGGCAAGAGGAGGGTCTTCCGTCTTGTGATTCTGACCGTGCAACACCTTGATTCGACCTCGAATGTCTAACCTCTGCAATAAGTACAAAACAGCTTAAAAACAGTTCATATTCATATGATATTTCAAAAATATTCTTAAAATGTATAATCAGTAAAACGTTTGAAAATAATTATAATCACAGGGTGCAATGCACTTCTACGTCATTTACAAATGTACAATATTTTTTTTTGAATAAGCATTTTGTTATTTACAAATTATCATAATGAAAAATGTCTTACAAATTATTGTACACGTTATCATTACTTCCTAAAATTAAGAAATAACTTTAAATCTTTTAAAAATTGACAATCAAAAATTATTGTAGATAATTTTTGAAGGTATTTCTATTAAATATTGTAATTAGCTTTAAAAGAATAGCATAACATCCGTTATGTGTACAAAACTGATTGATAACTGAAGAAACAAATAATTAGACTAATTATTACAATATGAAAATAGTGATACAATTATGTAAAGCGCCCTCAAATTTACGGCTACTATAATTATTTGATTTTAATATGGGCATTGAATAGTCGACCCATATCAGAAGTGCAGTTCTTGAAATATAGCATTTAGCGTTCTTATTTTGAGTCCAATCTAGAAAACTCTAAAACAACTGGTAAACCATTGAGACAAACTCACCTTCATGGACGACTTTTTAAGTTAAATGTATTCACGTGTGCTTTACACGAAAATGTAAACCACGAAAGTCTCTGAGACCTGATGGATAGAGGATTTTATCTGCATGAGAATATTTAATGTTAGTACTTAGTTTTGTGCTGGCCGTGAGTAATTTATCTACGCATCAAAAAGCCAATACTGATACGGTACTTTCTATTATTTAACATACAATGCATGATTAGACTAATTCAAGAAAGTTTTTAATGAAAACTATGAGTATATTACTGGGTTTTTTCTTCAAATTAAGCGCAATATAAATATAAATTTGAAAAAGTACTTTTCATTTAAAGAGATTTTTGAAATAAAGATTTTTATTTAATGTTTGTTCATATCTTACAAGTAGTGAGAGTTTTAAAACATGTAAACTGAAGATTTTTTAAAATAAAGAATTTAAAAATTTTACGAAGCTAATTTTTCTGAATGTATTTTGTACAACTAAGTAATTAATATTTTTTTTTTAATTAAAAACCATTTTTTTCTTAAAAAATAACCTGGTACAATATTATTCTGTACTTTCACCCGAATATAATATTATATCTTAAAAAAAGAAAATTAAGTTTTTTCATTTTCTTTAATAAACTTTTAAAAAAATTAAAAATTACGGATCTCACAGTACATTTAAAATGCTACGGAGCAACAAGCTTAAATTGTTCTTACCAAGAAACCAGATGTGTTGTCAAGCAAGCACCTGAATCGGACAGTAAAATTCCGTTCCAAAAGTTGACTGTTTTCTGAAAAATTTGAGAACTTAATATAGAGAAATGCCAATAAGATAATGAATATTGATTCAAATAGTCACTCTACATTTCACTTAATATCACTTAAGATCATATTTTAGATTAGACAATCATTGAGAAATTATGAAAACTTTTATTTTTTTTCAATAATCTCGCTGATTTTATATAAAGGTTTGCAAAAAAATATTGCTTATTAAAATGAGGACAAGGTTAATCACAAGAAATGTAATGATTTTAAAGATTTTTTTGTCGCTTTTGGAAAACGATTTGATTGCAATAAAAAATTTCTAGTATTATACTAAATCCAAAATAGAGTAAAGATAAATTATAATAAATCTATCAATTATAACAAAAATAAAGAAATTGTAAAGATTTAAAAATTCATTAAATAATGAAGTGATAAAATTTAGAATTAATAAAATTTTGAGTTAAAACGCGGTTTTGTTAATAGGATTTTTTGAAAATAATTCGGACTAAATTTTCTCCCAAAAAATTATTTAATTTTTTCTATTTTGCAATGTGAGCTTTAATATTTCTTATGGAACGAAAATCATGGTTACATTTATTTAAAATAATTTCGTATTAATTATAACATTATTCGAAAATAGCAAAAAAAAATTTTCAATTTTGCAACGTGAGCTTTGATGTTTTTTTTTTTTGAAAAAATATACATCATGGTCATGTCTATGTCATACACTGTCGTACTGTTTATAATATAAGCACACACTAGGTTCACTTGTTACTTATTTTAAGTTCCAAACTTTGACTTTTATGTTTTTCTTCTTTTAAATAATGTTTAATCACTCCAAAATTGAAAGAAAAATATTTAAAGATGATCACCAATGCAGACCGTAACAATGTTGTTTTTTTGCTTTAAAATTATGCATCTTGTGCTTTCTTTTGTTTATCGTTCATAATGCTAGTCATGAATAGTAACTTATTATAAACACACAAACACACTGCTTTGCTTAGTTTTTTAAAATGTTTAGCATAATTTATACTTTACTGATACATTCTCTTTAGCAACTTCAGTTTTATTACTTCAATAAAAATTGCAGATCTAAGAGGCACTTCAATTGATTTCCCTTTATTTTTTCAGACTTTTTTTAACTTCTCTTTTACCTTCAAAACTTCATTTCATTTCATTTCACATTTCTCGTCTGTATCCATCGGCATAGGGTAAGCGGCTCCTGTAATCTCTTTTGCGGAGGAAAGAGTCGATATATCGGCAACAAGAACACAAACAGAGGAGAGGGCAACTGTTCCCAGCGCCTTTATTGCTGATATAGCCCTGCCTGGGATCAATACTGGGAGATATACGATGGTTGATTGTGATCTGTATCTCGCTCGAAAAGAACAGGTATTTTTAAGGGGTTTTCTCGATATTTATCCGCATTCTATCTTGAAACAAAGCCAAAATGTTCTATTATAATAGATCATATTGCTTCCATAAATGATGGAGATAATTCTTATTGTGGTAGGCTACGACATATTTTGAATTTTTAATTCTTCGTTTTACGGAAAATACAAGCAAATTGGATTCAAAATCCTGAAACCTTCTTAGGAGATATTTTGAACTTATTGCTATGTTTTTTGTTCAAACGGAAATATTAAAAAATTATTTAAATTCCAATTCTAAAAATCGTCTGCACTGAAAACATATTTGAATGCAGACGAGATAATTGTTATATGCAGACGATTTATTTCATTTACTATAGTTATACTCCGATGCAGATAATTTATTGTAAGCATGTTAATATGAATAAAATGCTAAGTATTCTAGCTTCATATTCGCCCTTCTGTATTGATATTTAAGAAGTAATGTTTAGTAAATATATTAGGTAAAGTAGAAGTAATTTTTAGTCACAAACAAAATATATTTGTTTTCTTAAATCAATAAGTTTTATATTATATTAAATTTATACAACGAATAGTAATTCATTCTGTAATCAATATCATTTCATAAGATATGTGATGCTTTTGCCAATTAAAATTTCAAAATCAAGTTAAAAAGATTTATACTTTGATTGGTAACGTATAAAAAATACATGAATATCATAATTTATATGAAAATAACAATAATATAAGAAACAGTTAAAAGAAAAGTGATTCATCGCCCTAAGTTGATCACACAAAGCAACCCCAATACAACAAGTGACTTGCACAGGCTCTGTACTATGTAAATCATTTCAGCTATCATTAATCGCTAAAATATAAAGAAAACGGTCAAATGTGAACAGAAGATGATTTTTAATGCTAGTTGAAATAATATTATTGTGTTTTGCTTATAAATTATGATTAATCACTATAGCAATGAGAAGAAGCCAAAATATTAAAGGAATATCGCCAAGGAATTCTTCGAATGGAATATACAGTCCCTTTTCTCCTGTTATTCCGAAGAAAACACCTACAAGACCAATATATATATGCTTTAGGTAAAGGTACACACATAGTTTTCTATCATTTCTTGTACAAGCAAAGGAAGTCCAGCTTTGGTTTTTATTTTTTTCTTCTTTTCTCAGGGGTATTCACGAACAAATGTCCGGTTCTCACACCCTTTGATTGGGAAAGATGCCTGTTGTCCACCTTGGCTCAACATATGATTAGGTTTACGTCCGCCAATGTTTCCAATAATTTCTTTATTACGAGAAATATTAGTTAGCGTATAATATTCATTGTATATGATATAAGATATATAGAATATCATATATAAAGCGGATAACTAAATTTGAAAGAGATGATTAAGTTTTCCATAACTTCTTTATCGAGCAAAAAATTTGTAAAAGTACATATTAACAATAAAATTAGACATTTTACAGTCTCTTCATAATCTAATGTATCTAAACTACTATTAAAATAAAGTAATATTGTTTTGGAAAAAAAATACTACTAATATTTTTTATACTTCTTAATTACTTCTCAATGCTGTGTAGCATATATAAATCAAGATATTTCTTCTAAATTGTAGTTCAATCCGTTATTTTTTTTTACGTTGCATAAGTGTTTAAATAAACGACTCAATATCAAATACAATATCAAATATCAAATCTTCAATCGTCAAATTAATTACACTTGATAATTTTCGATTTATTAAACGAATGTGACACAGTGACACTCTAATAACACGGTTTTTTTTTAATTTTCAAATTTTTATTTTTATAAAAAGTGAATTTAAAAACATTGCAAAAGCTGTTTTGGAATTTAAGAAAGTTTACCGCACACTGCACAAATCTATCTTTAATATAAATTTATTAAAGTATTTATTCAATAAATATATTACATTAAGTTCTATAGCTTGAAAAGAGATGGAATTTATTGTCTTTCAGAAAAAAATCTTTCACCTCGAAACATAAAAACTATTTAACTCTTAAACTAAAAATAAATAAATAAAAACAGATGGTAAAGGAAAGGGAAACTCATGCACATTGCGCAGGATAGAGTTAATAAATGTTTTACATCATGTGCACATTTTAGTAACACAGTCTTCCTTAATACTAAAAAGCAAGTTAAAGAATGACATGCTACATATTGTTTTAAAAACAAAGTTATATTAAAGGAATGAAATTTTTGCGTCATTTTAAGATATCCGACTAGGATCGACAAATTCTTTTTGAAAACAGCCTTAATTAAAATTTTAATTTCAGTTTTAGTCCTAAAATTTTAAATCAAAGTAAACTTTAGAAATTTTTAATGTATTTTTAAGTCCAAATTCGAGCAAAAAGGCTACAGATTTTTCATGTCACGCCAACACCTCTACAACTAATCGTAATGCATAAATATCAAAGTAAGTTTAGGTCAATAATATGGTTGTCTGTGTATTGAACTAAAATCTTCAAAAAATTTCAATTATACCATGAAATAGAACTGAATATATTGTTCAATATTGAATTTTTATAGAAAAAAATTCTAAATATACTGCATGATAAAAATAATAAATTAAAACTCAGACCTTAGCTTTTAGTTCAAAATATTGCTAACATAATACAAAATAAATATAAAAATTTTCAAAGATATCTAATAAAAAAATTTTTATAAACCTTTGTTTTGAGTTTTTTTTATAAATCTTTGTTTTTGTGTTTTTGGTAGAATTTGAAGATTATTTATTCGAAAAGTTATAAAGAAATTATTAAATTAATGTTCAAATACAGAAAAAAAAAAAAATTCAAAATTCTCGCCGAAATTGCCGGTTTTTACTCGGTAGGATACCTTAAAGATGTTAACTCATTCTGAAAAACATAGCGAAATTCCGATATGAATATTCGATTTAGAAAATACTATAACTTCATATACGTACACACTGTAAAAAATGAATACTCAAATTTCACGAAATTTTTGTCGTTTTTGATGAAACCATTTTTTGGTATATGCTCCGAACAAATAACTATCATCACTTCTTCAAGGAAACGAATTTTGTCCAAATTAAAGAAATATTTCGTCATTCTATATTGTTCCCCCCACACAAAAAAAAAAAAAAAAAAAAAAACTTGTAGTGTTTAATATATCTCACTTTTTTAAATAATCACTTCATCGGGCACACCATATAGACGGAATAATGTTGCACCAACAAAAGAAAACTGATAGAACAGTGAGATAAATTACGGGCATGCCCAAAACGAAATTCGAACCCAGGATCTTCTTGGTACTAGACCAACTCCTTGACCACCATCATACATGCCGTCGGCTTTATCATGATTTCATTTTTGATCGTTTAGCCTTCATTTCAGTTTCGTCATTCTAGCCAACAGTCTCCTAAAATGTACTACGAAGAGGTTCCATAATCGAGGAAACTTTTTCGTCACATATTTGGGAGTACGCATTTCAGAAATCACTTGATTTCTTGGCGAAACGATTTTCCATATTAATGAAATACAGTTCAAGGATTGCTAAATCGTCAAATGTGAGAGTTTCATATTTGAGAGAGAGCATAGGTCATACAGGATTAAATAAATTTATAACCGAAATCCATCGCAATGTTGATTAAGAAGTTTGATTGTAGAGTATTGCAAACAATTTTATCACAACACGCAGTAGTACAATAGGTGTATCTTACCCGACTGTAGAGCTTCCTGCAGAGAAAGATTGCTTCTTTCTGGTGAAAGCTGAGAGTTCCACATGAGATGCCTCTGCAGTTCTTCTCTGTCTTCGGAATGGACAAGCTCGTATACACTTTGGTGACAAATATCAGACTGAAACCAAACAGAATATAACAATCATGAAAACTTTAAAAACTAATATGAAGAAATTAAATTATAATTAATTGTTTGAGGTTATACTTTCACAAATTAGTGTACAGAAAAAAAAATTATGCTGTGTGATTTACAGTAAGATTTACCATGTTTCTTGCTCTGTGTGAACACTAAAAACCTCGGTAATTTTTACCGAAGAGCTTTGGTAATAATTTTGGTAAAAAATAAAAGATGAATTTAAAATATGTGATAAAATTTGTAATTTTATCATGATAGAATCGATTGCTAAATTTAAAAGAATAAAAGTAGTTAATAACTTAATAATAGCTTACCTTTACTGGTATCTTTTTAATTTTGCCTCTGTTTTAATATTATTATTTTATCATACGCATATATAAAGTAAATAATTTTAGTCATTTTCTTACTAAAATTAGAAAATGTATACTCTAATTTATTATTTACATTTATTTCTGTGATAAATTCTGCTTAAAAAAGATAGCTTGAAAAGATAAAAGCTTATTCAGGTAAGTAAGTAATTATCCTTGCTTATCAGAAAACACTTTTAAAATTTCCCTAATCATAAAGGTACTTTTCGTAGAGATAAAAAAGTAAACTATAAAAATACTTCACTAAAACTAAACTATAGCTACTTTAGAAATACTTTTTAATTAATAAAAAATGAGGAAATGTCGATCAAGATATAATAAATCAGAAAACGTATATTCTAATTTATTATTTATATTTATTTCTGTGATAAAGTCTGCTTAAAAAGATAGCTTGAAAAGATAAAAGCTTATTTAGATAGGTAAGTAATTATCCTTACTTATCAGAAAACACTTTTAAAATTTGCCTTTACTTTTTGTACTTTTTGTACAAGATACTTTTTGTAGAAAAAAAAAAAGTAAACTAAAAAAATACTGCACTAAAACTGAACTATAGCTACTTTAGAAATACTTTTTAATTAATAAAAAATGAGGAAATGTCGATCAAGATATAATAGATCAGAAAACGTATATTCTAATTTATTATTTATATTTATTTCTGTGATAAATTCTGCTTAAAAAAGATAGCTTGAAAAGATTAAAGCTTATTCAGGTAGGTAAGTAATTATCCTTACTTATCAGAAAGCACTTTTAAAATTTGCTTTAATAAAGATACTTTTTGTAGAAAAAAAAGTAAACTATAAAAATACTTCACTAAAACTAAACTATAGCTACTTTAGAAATACTTTTTAATTAATAAAAAATGAGGAAATGTCGATCAAGATATAATAGATCAGAAAACGTATATTCTAATTTATTATTTATAATTATTTCTGTGATAAATTCTGCTTAAAAAAGATAGCTTGAAAAGATTAAAGCTTATTCAGGTAGGTAAGTAATTATCCTTACTTATCAGAAAGCACTTTTAAAATTTGCTTTAATAAAGATACTTTTTGTAGAAAAAAAAGTAAACTATAAAAATACTTCACTAAAACTAAACTATAGCTTCTTTTCAAATACGCTTTGATAAATAAAAAATGAGGAAATGTCAACTAAGTATTTTGCTTCAGAAAATTCTAAAACCAAAATTTATTTGTTTTTCCCGAAACTGAATTTTTAAGCATCCGTAATATTCGCGCTTGTGTACAAAACTCCCAACATCACCGACGTAACCAAGAAATAAAAAGTTTCTCCTCAAAACTTTAAACTTAAAACTTTTAACCAAACTAGCGTCATGTCACATTCTTCCCATCCAGAAAAAGAGATCCTGCAGCATCCTCATCCAGGATGATCCCGAATCTTCGTGACGTAGTACCAAGCTTCTAAGTTTTCTTCTTCGTTCTCCTTCCATGCACAAAACAGCGACAAGATCCAGATGCTAAAGAGGAAAAGTTGGGATTAAAAAAAAAGTGATGTGGAAGAGCGGGTCTTTCAAGCACCATCTTGGGGACTCTTTTCTAATTAACGCGTGCTGGCGGAGGATGCTTGAGAGGAAGGTGTAGACCATCTGTTAGGATGCCCACGGAGCAGCAAGAGCAATCCATCATCTGACGAGAGGCAATGGATTGGAGAAGTTGCCGTTTTTGGCACTCCATTCGTTGCTGTCGATGAGGATGGTGATGGGGGAAGAGATGAAGGGGGATCGTTATTCTCTTTAATTTCGGAAAAATTTTGACCAGAAGAGTTTCGCGATGAAAGTTTATTCATAAAATTCATCTTACTTTAAGAGGCGTTTCCTTTTTTATTTAGGCAAGATGCAGCATTTGTTGTTGAAGCATAATAAGGAAACGAAGATTTTGATTACAGATTTATCATATAAGCAATTGATAAACACAGCAAGGTGAAGTGTTGTATGTGTGTGTAATATATAAAGTTTAGTATATTTCTGCACATAAAGAAAAGCTTAAAGTTTCATTCCTTCAAAATTAACAGAAGTATGCTTGTTATCAGATATTTATCAAAAATACTAAAAGTTTAGAACGCATAAATATTACGTTAAATCTTTAAAAAATTTATCAGAAGTATACATGCTTTCACACAGAGAAAAAACACAGGTAAAATTACCATACTGCATAATAATGACATCTCTATTAAAAAAAAATACATAATTCAAGTCAGCAAAACCAAAATGATATACGATATTTTAAGTATTTATTTGATATTTTTTCAATACACTTGGTAACAGTTTACTGAAAATTCTGGTTTTCAAAATTATAGTTCTTATTACCACACATTTAGTAAAAAATATAAAACGGAAAAGTAAATTTAACTGAATAAATAGTTTTTATGTCCTGTCATAATAAAGGAAGGAATCATGATAAAATTACCAAATTTTTTTTAACATATTAGGAAACCTTATTTTATTGTTAAATTTACCAAAATCATTACCAAAGTGCTTCAGTAAAAATTACAAAGCTTTTTGATGTTCCTATAGTGCCAGAAACACGGTAAATTTTACCTTTTTCTTGTAGTTTTGGCCATACTTATTTTCTCAGTGCAGAAATTTACTTAAATTATCGATAGTCTATATTTATATGAATTAAGATATGTTGGAAGCAGGAATATTATGGTAAACATCAAAAACATTTATCAAAATTGTGCTTGTTATCAGAAATTTATCAAAATTATCGTAAGTGTGCATTTATACGAATAAATATCTCTTTAAAACACAAATATTTTGTTAAATTTTCTTTTAATTTATCAAGTGTATTTTTATCAGAAATTTATCAAAATTATAATCGTATATTTTTGTAACTAAAGATATGTTTAAAGTTCAAATATTTTTTTACAGCTCTTTAAAATATCAAAATGCTTGTTTTTCTTTATTTATGATATTAACATGAAGTTTAGATTTTCTGGGAACATATATCATAATTAGAACTGAACTTAATATGAGGTAATTTCTTTTTTTAAAAAAAAATTTTTTTTGACTTTTTTTTTAGATTTTCTGATGAGTATTCAAATAATTTTTTAACTGATACTTTAGCTTATTTCTGTGGCTGAACTAGGAAAACAATACACTCCTTAGACTTTAAGACTTTATATTTTGAAATGAACTAAATTGAAGCTATTTCATTATTCATTTAAGGCTTCATTAGTTTTCTCTGTTGACTCACTGAATTTTTTTAATTAGAAAAAAAAAAGGTTTGCGAATGGAGCGAGGGGTAGTTCCTCAGACACTTTTAATTAGTAATATTTCATTACCACTAACTCAAATAGATCGTTATTAGTAATTAACAATAGATATCAAAACAATCTTACATTCAACCAGGAAATCAAACAATGCTCTTATAAATACACAATAAATGAAAACAAACTATACTCTAATTAAAAAAAAAAAAGGAATCAACAGAGGCATGAAGTTCCGTTAACGACAAATTTCCAAAACAAAAATGTTTAATTAATTAAAATACTCATATTTAAATAATGCTACGTTTGTTTGCTTTTTTTTTCAATTCTAATCGGAATGACAAATTTATGCAAACAATCAAACTGGATCAAAACGATACCCAGGAGAGAGGATAAAGCATCAATAGTGAATAAGTCATGTGGAGCACTATTTCATTTCTCTATCGCTAATGGCGGAAGAAAAGAAAATAGTTTTCAGTCACGCCACGAGTGGCGCTCATATCTCCGTTTCACAACTGTTCTTCTTTCCGATCTTTTTATCTCAAGTTCAAATTCGATTAGGAGGTAATGATTATTTTAGTTTTGTGGATTTTGGATGATTACTTTTGAGGACGTATGACGGTGATAGTAATTGAACGCTTAAAATACTCTTATATACTTTTCTACGTCAATATTCTTTTTATATATTTTTTAATACTACAATGTTTGATGATTTTTGTCATCGATGATGAGGATTTGAAAATATTTCTTATTAAATTGCCGTTCGAAGCAAGTGCTTATTTCGGGAAAAATAAATATTTTATTGGGTAATTGCTACTCGAGAAGAAGTGAAGTGATTATGCATACCCATGTGATTTAAATCTGGTTTAATTGGATATCTGTAAGCGACGTCACGCGTGCGTGTTGCACCAACCCGATTGGCTTCTGAATTGACAATACTGTATATTTTTATTTACACAAAGTTCTGCGACACCAATGGAATTTTTTAGACTCCAACACCAAAGGAAATAAGCAAATAACATGCTATTTGTACAGCTTTTGTGAACTAGTAACAGTTATTCATGCTTATTTGGTTTAGCTTTGACAATTTTTACCCAGCGCCATCTATGCAGATGCTTTCTAAACAGACGACTATAACTTTATCTAAGGCTTTACAAGCAAGACTCTGAAATGAACGTTATGCCCCGGTAGCAAGGCATTGGGAGCCTATTCAGCGCCGTGAAGTGGTCAAATTACTCCGATTGGGTCACGTTGTCCGAAAGCTTGACCGCTACTTGGAATATGGTGATGCTATGCTAATTCTTTTTCTATGCTTCTCCATGTTGGTTGCTCATTTGATACCCTGTTGTTATTATTTGCCAATTATTAGTTGACAATTTTTTAAAAAAACCCAGGGATTGTGGCATCAGAAATGTGACCATAACAGTGAGAACCGTATTTATTAGAATAGCTAACACATCAGTAATATCAGTTACAATAATGTCTGATTAATTCATAATTACTCTTAAGTTTTCATCCAGAATAACACTGTAAAATATGGATGCTCAAAATTTATGCCATTTTTTGTTACATTTTTGACGAAACAGTATTCTGGGAGATTTTCTAAGCACGCATTTCATCAAATTGATTAAATTACTTGTTTGAGGATGCGACTTTTGCTAGAAAAATTAAGCTTAACGCAACACATTGTACAACAAAAAATGAAAAGAGTATGACTTCTCAATCATTACCGGGATTTCAGAACTTAAAACCTGTTTGACAATTACGGGCACTTGCCCTGTACCCTCCCATCAAACAGTGCAAACCCTTTTAAAATAATTTTTAAAAATTTTTTTTGGGGGGGGGGGGGATTTCCACAATGCATTGAAATGGGGGCCGGGATAGCCTGGTCGGTAGGGCGCTGGGCCCGTGTCCAAGAGGTCGTGGGTTCGATCCTCGCCGGCCGAAGACTCCCCGTGTAGTAAATGGTGACTGATGCACGTTAAATCTGTCGAGTCTCAAAGTCCTCCATGTTCCCATAACAAATCAATACCTCTGGGGGTACTGATCCAGGAGTTTCCTTGTCTTCTGGATTGGTTCAAAATTACAAAGCTACGGAGTTGAACATTAGTAGTCGTAAACCCATGATATTGGGTCGGCTGTTCAACGACGGTTATAAAATAAAATAAAATGTATTGAAATGACAAACGATAGAGTAGTTCATCAAAAACCGCCTTATTTAGAGACAAAATGAATGTCGAAAATAATGATAAGTATGATAAGTAAAATAACGATGATAAGTAAAATAATGATAAGCTCAAGTGTAGATGAATGACAATTTTATTTCAGAGACTGAAAATACTGTTATTTTTTTATAATCGTGATTGAGTTTTAAGTCTTTCTTTTGAAACTTCCAACCTTCAAAAGCATGGATATTTTTTAAACTGTCATAAGAACTAAATGATTTTATAAAACCATGATTGAAAGGCTTGTGTACATAGATCGCCAAAAAAAGAGTAATCCAACCAACAAACTTCACAACTCCGCCATCGGACATAAATCAGCAAAAGTAGTGCATAAAGGCGGGTGCTGCTACAGAAGAGGTAGGGGTGATTTCACAAAACTGCGAGAGAAAATCTGGGGTATCGGGGGTGGGAGATGCCGTAACGAAAGGGGAGGCACCCCGAGGTGACAGGGAACATCACTCAGATAGAAGGGGATGCGGGGGAGGAGGAAGATATTCTGGAAAAGGAGGAGGCGAGATAGGCATCAGAAACCGATGGGCTAAGGAGAGTTATTGATAACCTCATTAGGAACGGAGCGCCAAGTTTCCAGCATACACGACTAATTATCTGTTATGTCAGGTTAATTAATGAATCGACGTTGTCTGGGAAGGAGGTTCTGTGGGGGAAGATGAAAATGGGTGAAAATTATCGAAGGGCCTCGAAATTTTTAGTATTGTGAAGGGGAAGGCTTGCGAAGATGGAATGTTCGTCATTTGCTTTCGATTCCGGGATAAAGCAGAAGAGGGAACTGCTGGTGAGAAATAATTATTGCTGGGTTGTCTTGGTTGGTACTCTGATGCAACCAATTTGTTTCTAGATTACTTTAATATTTTTTTTTATCTATATACAAGGGTAATATATTTTTCGATCACAATAAATTTCATTAAATCTGAACTACAAAAGAAAGGTGTATTAAACGATGAAAAGGTTCCAATAGAAGTTTTCGCAAGTAATAAATTTTTAAATATCAATTTTATATATTTCAATTTAGTTAGTATAAGATAGTATCTAAACTAATTTATTTTATCACCATCAATGAACAGTCTATACGCGTGAGATCAAATTGTTCAAATCAATATCTTTGTAAATTTGAGCCCAATTCAGAAGATGAATGCGCGTAAAAGTTTCTGATGACCACTTGTAAGAATATCTTTTGAAAATAAAATAAATAAATAAATTAATTAATTAATTATTAAATAAATAAATAAAATTTTAAATAAATATATAAAAAATGATAAATAAATAAATATAATTCCTTTTTGAATTAATGAATATGAGTCATCCACCTGCAAAACTTCTGCGGGTACCCTTGAATGAGTGAACTCAGGACACAATTATAGTAGAAAGATTCTATTAGAACAATTTATGAATCCTCCACTAATCCACTTTTATATTACATGGTGAAGGGAAAAGAACAAAAATTATAAGAACTAGAAAGGGTGTTGAGTTTAGTTTTCAATTTCTTTAGTTTTCAGATTTTAACAATGTGACCTCTTCAAGTGGAGTCCATATTTTAAAAACTGTGATTAGTGAAAAACAGGTTAAAAAAATGGTTAAACACTAGTATAAATGCGCTTTATTACGATACACACAAATAATATCTAAATTTCAAAAGCATATTTGGTTTAAATTTTTCAGCTATTTTCTTAGAAATTTAATTTTTTGTTCTTATAGAGTAACTCTCATTTTAATAAATAAAATATTTTCAATAAAATAGTTTTAATAAGCTACCTAAAATAATAAAAAATCAAATAAAAATTTTAAAAACTACGTTTTGAAGGGCACAAAAAAGGATAAAAATGTACTACTTTTATCACACTTAAAATAAAGAAAACGTAGGGCTCATCATTTTCGAAAGATTTGGGGGGGGGGGGGGGATTTTCCATGGTGATAAAATTTTTGATTACGAAAGTAATGAGTCAAATGTTTTTCGTTTTAAGTGTGGCAATAAAGGAATTACATTATTCTAATTAGCAAACTTAAAAAATGTGTTATCTAAATTTTTCGTTTAATTTTATTATTTTCATCTTTCTATTTTTGTGAATTAATTTTTTTAAGTTAATTTGTTTTCTTCCTTTTAGTTTCATTAAATGGAGAAAAAAACTAATTTAATGAATGAATTAGATACAAATCGTGCTTGCATAACTTAGGAAACTGTTGCATTTTTTTCTTTTTTTTTCTTCAGGCAAAACGCTTTAGTTAAATTTTTATCACTATAGCTAGTCAGAAAGAGATCAAAACTCAATTGACAACAAGATGCTTTTTGTGATAAAAGAATGACAAATTTTGGTAGTAGTGGCTTGGAATTAATTGAAGTTTGATTGGTCATTCAGCACAAAACTCCAGTTGAAATAACTGTACTCTTAACTAGTTGGAATTCGGTAAGAATTTTGATTCCAAGATTTCCCTTCACAAACTCAGCCGTGAGCTAATGAAAACGTAGTTATGAAATACAAAAGACTACTAATATTTAATTTTTATACGTACCCTGAATTTAAGTGAAAAGTCCTTGAAGATATTACTACTGTAAAATATAACATAATAACTTTCTAGAAATATTTTGTACATTGCTAATGAGAATTACAGCTATATGAAGGGAATAAATAGCTCGCATGACATGAATACGTTAAAGAATGGTATTTAAGAGGAAATTTCATTAAATGAAATGGATTTTCAGTAATATAAAGAAGGAAGAAAGTTATACAGCAAAACGCAGATTATCTTCGAAGGGAAAAAAAATGGAATGACCTTTTGAAAAAATAGTTGCTACTTTTTTTTTTCTTTCTCAGTCATAGGAAATTGCAACATTATGATTCTATATCCTAAAACCTGCGTTAATTTGTAAATTACCATAAGTTCTCCTACTGCTAATAGTCCCCGCCCATCCCCAAATAATTCGAGCATTAACTTTCCAACCGCCAATCAGTGCGAGTTTTACGCCTACACTTATACTTTCCCGCGACGAAATTGCTTCCGCAGTGAAAACAGTTCTACAGAAAACGATTGTTCAAAAAAATGTTTTTACGAACTGATGTTTTTAATCAGACGATTTTTATTTCTAGTAAATGAAGAAAAAAAAAATCTTTTTTTTATTTCTTTTTTTTTTTATTAAAGATTTTATGAATGTCTCTTTTGTAAATTATTTCTTATGTGCCCACCTTTTTTTACTAATATTTTCAAGGAAAAAAATTTAACAAATAGTTCTTCTCTTTATTTTCGCCAAAAAGCTTTTAAGAAGAAAACGAAGAGCATTTCGGAGCAATAGGTAAAAAAATGAATCAACATATTCTTTGTAGTTTTAAAATTTTGTCTTCAAATATTTTAATGTTTTCTGAAAAAATTAATACGTGAATTAATCTTTTTGATTTAATGTTTATGTAACGTTCATTTATTTATATTTTTATAGCTTCTATAAGAGCTTTAAAACTTATCGAACGGGAATAATATTGAAAAGAAACCACGTTTCTATATATATATAAAATATACATATGACATATAACTAATGTTAATTGAATGATATAATTTTTAATAAAAAATAGTCATTTTCATAATTTTATATTCATAATTATCAATTTAAATTTAAATATGACATTAATAGGATCTAAAATATAAGTTTTTATTTGTGGTTCTCATCGAACAGAAAACTACATATATTAACTAACGCATACAAATATGATAGATGTTCTAAGGGGTTGTTCAAATATTACGTATGTTTCGAATGTGAGGAGGTAGTTTTGCTTATTTTTGCAGACAAGGGGGGAGGAGATGAATAAGCAATGCATACGTAAGGCATTAAAATCCTCTCTTTTTTTTTCCAAAATTTTATTAAAACCAAAATTAAGTGAAAATTTGCTGAATTTGCCATAAGAAAAAATTGGAAAAAACAGTTGGCCAACAGTTTTGAGCTACAAAACGGAAACAAAAGAATTCCTCTAGAATAATCTGATAAACAACAAAATGAATTTAAATGCAAATTTCGTTTTATGTAAAATGACATCTTTTATTTGAATTCAATCTTTAAATTTGATTGAAACAGAAAAAGTCGATGCAAAAGGGTCGGGGGTGACTTTCTTGCTAGAGAATGATAGAAGGTTGTGATTTGCTTGTTTTCCTGAAAGAGGGAGATCAAAATTGCCAAAAATATACAGGCGTGATATTTAAACAGTATGTAGCAGTGTATGTAACAGCATTGTATGTCGTATTTAAACAGCATACTATATGTTGAGAACCGAGAACCTCAGATTTAAACAAACAAAGTTCAATATTAAATGCATACTTATTTAAGTGTGAAAAATTTAATATTTGGTGCCTGAACCCATACAGACTCTTAAAACAAATAAATTAAATTTTTAAAAAAAAAAAGAATAAGTAAATAAACAAATTTTTGAAATAAATTCCAAGATGTCATTGGTAATAAAAATAATCTCAAAAATATTAAAGAAATCCAAAAATATGTATTAAATTTCTATTATCCCATTATTTGGCAAATATATGGCATTTAAATAAGAATACCAAGCCAAGCACAAGATTGTGGCAACCCTTCAGGGCGCAAAACCTCATTTATTCAGATGATGCAATGATTCTGCGTCGAGGTTGTGAGAATGGCGAACGCTTCAGGGCGCCGGGATTCGCTCGTTCTCTGCGAATACCACTTCCCCCCACCCTCCATTCGGAAAGAAGAAATGATTAGGTGAATGGGGGTGGAAAGAGAGAATAAAAAATCATTCCTTTTTATTCTGTCGAGAAAGGGGCGGGGCTGAAGGTATGACGCGCCAACAGCAATTGGAGCAATCGAATGTTGCAAATATGACGTCTAATGAATCCGTGTCGTTTGCTTAGGGAGTTATTAATGATCCCTGTGTCATGCTGATGCTCACAGGTTAAATCATTTTATATAAAGCTAGATAAGTGATTCATAGCTACTTATTTATCATAGAAGTTTTTCAATTCGGAATTTCGATATGCCATTAGCAGATCTTATCAATTAATGATAAGTTTTTTTCATTCTCTATATTTAATCTAAATGAGGATTATAAAAAAGCATTTTTTATTTATTTATTTTTTTTAATTTTTCTGTTACTGACTGGTACGTTTTCATTATAGGTAAAATATAGATCAGTAGAAAGTTTCATCTATCAAAAAAATTAGAATACGTTGATATAATGCAAAATAATCCTATAAATTGGATCAGGTCTCTTCTGAAAACAGTTCATTCACATATAAAAACGTATACATTTTACTGTCATTTAGCGAAAAATATATCAGAAAAAAATTTGAATTTAAAATTTTATGAATGAATGCAAATTTTAAACACCATCTATACTTAACGTAATATTAAAATAAAAAATACTAATATCTTCTGCTCCTTCTTCAGTACTACAGCCTGTTATTAACCAAAGTAGTTTTTTTTAATAATCTGCTTTGGGTCCCTCAGCCGGGGTTGTCCTCCAGTATGCTACTCCGATATCATTTAAGAAATGCTCAACATTATCCATTCATCTGATTCATGGTCTGCTCTTTTTCCTCTGCATTATGAAATGTTACGTTCTTTACTGGGATTGGTTCATTTTTTCTGCATTATCCACACGCCATCTTGATTGGAACATTTTGTTAACTTACGTAATCGATTTTCAAATATGTGAGTATAATTTAGTAACAGAGAAAAGTTGTTATCTTTTGACCACACTTATTTCCTGCAATCGATTTTGGCATCAAATTAGGCAATTTAATAGTTTTCTACTCATTAATGTAATTATTAACTTACACTCATACTACGTTTACCAAGGTATAAACGTTATAATTATGAAACGTTATAGTAAATATTGGAAAAATAAAAACAAGTGTCATCGGCTCATGATTGAAACCAGTTGCCTTCATTGGGCCAAGGAGTTTCTATAAACATGCAGGTAGCAATTTATCTTTTTAACGAAGCATCGCCAAAACACAAGACAGTAAAATGTTTAAAAAAATATTGTAAACCTGTATATGACTTGGGAATGTTAGCATAATTTCATAATTCACTTTAAATAATTTTTATTGCTTGTAGATTTTGATGGGTGTACATCCATTTCGAAGAAATAAATTGGTTTATTATCTAATTTTGATTTAATTAATCCTAATATGTTTTTACTAAATCATAGACATCGGCAAATGTTAGCCGGTAAAATGTTTCTATGGTTGGTTCATCAAACCATTCTTATATTTTAGGTTTTTATTTTTCTAAATGAAAAATGTCATTACCATACAGTACTGCATTTTATCAGGATTGTTTTTCCCCGTGTTCAATATATAGTGGCTAACCTAACAAAATTGTCAATTCTATAATAACCAATAATTTGCAAACATAATTTTCTTTAAGTGAACCAAATATTTTTTCTCAGTAATTTCTTTCACAAATTTCGCTCCTACTTCACAGATTTAAAATCACTTCCACAAACATATATAAAATATTTTAAAGTCTTATAATTGTTAATCTACTAATAAATATCTTGATTAAAACTAAGACTTGAATCCACGGAACCATTTCACCACCATATTTAACCCATTACAGATTTCAATTTTAATAACATTATAAAAAAGTGACGCATAAGAACGAAGCAGTAGTGATTAATGTATGTCGTATATTAAGTAATCAGATAAAAGTGGTAGTCATTATCGTAACATGTAGTTAACAATCAATAATTACCTGATGAAAGCCCAAATAAGTTTCTACAGTGTGCGATGTGTAGAACACTTCTCCGTCACACGTTAAGATCAGAAGAAAACCGCTGAGTGCCTGCAATTACATAAAATAACAATGTCAATAATGTAATTTGTCTTTAAAATTTGCACAAAATTAAAATTATATATATATATATATATATATATATATATATATATATATATATATATATATATATATATATATATATATATATATATATATATAATGCACACATAACACGATAAAGTGACAAAAAAGAATGAAAGAAAAAGAGAGATAGATAGAGAGATAAACGAAAAGTTATACTCATAGCGCGTAAACTAGCAGTACATAAAACCCATAAAATAAGTAAAAAATACAAAGAAAACAAGGGAAAAAATATTTTTTTTAAAGAAGAAGAAAAATGATTAATAAATAAAATGTTTTTAAAAATATTTTTAAAAAATTGTCAAAATTTAAAAAGCCGAAAAAGACAATAAGATATGATCTCGTCATCAGCTCACACAATTATATCCGCGCAAAAAAGAGTGCATTCTAATATGCTATTAATGTAGGCAAAGCAAAATATGTAAATACAACAGTGTGAGAAGACATTTAAAATATTGAAAAAAAATATTCATCTCTTTAAAAACATATATTTTTTCATCGTTTTCTTTGTATATATATATGTATATATAGTTTAAAGAGTAAAGTTATAATTTTAAACTATATTACCTAACCATAAAGAGTTGAACTCAGCTACTACGCGTACGATAAACGGTGGTTTACTATACCTAAATCTATGAAAAAATATTTTTGTGCATATTACTGGTAATAGTTATTGCAATAGCACATTATCTTAATAAGTAATAAACTAACACAATTTGTAGAGTTTCCGTACAGCTAATTTTCTGACATCAAATTTCTTCTTATAACAAAATTTTAAATAAAGTTACATTTAGAATTAGAATTTCTGTGCAGCTGACGGGCACTCATGTTGCCTGTTTTTGAACTGCTTGCATTATTCATTTCAGTGAAATGACTCATAAAATGTACCGGCGCTCAGGATGTCGGTACTTTTTACCGGAACATGTTACGGGGCGAAACAGTAATCTGATAACCGTAATTTTTACAGTAATGAATACCGTAAAATCGCCAAATAATGAATACCGTAAAATCACTAAATCACTCTATTTAAATAAATGTTACTATAAAAATTACAGCATAATATTTTACAGTGAAAAGGGATTTTACGGATGATGCATCGAAATTTCACCGTAATTTGATCCAGAATTTTTTACAGTGCAGATAAATGATTGGCAAAACCTAATCTAACAGCCATGAGCAACTGTTACAAGCTCACAACAGTTATAAAAATAGAGGTTTATGCGTAATTTCATATTGCTTCAGAGCTATCATAGAACAGCTTTAATTACACATCAATAAATTTTTTATTTTAGCAATTAAACTCCACACAATGAGATCAAATGTATTTTTAAAAAAATTTAATTAAAAAAGCCAAAGAAAATATTCTTTTGAAGTCATGGTAGTCTTTCTTACACCGAGTGAATTATTTTAGAACTGAAATTGATCGATACTCCTCCCTTCTCTCCACATCAAGTAGTACATTTCGCCAAATACACAGATACTCCATTTTTCTCCTGGGGGAGCCGTGAATACAAACATGCTTTTACAAATCCCAAAAAAGAGCCGAAATTGCCTTCTTTTGTGCTCCCCTGCCTGTGTGGGCAAATATTGGGGGATCTCCATCAGGTAGAGCACAATGGGAGGGGTCACGGGGGTCATCCTCCCTTTTCGGATCGACATGCTTTTTGCGGTTGATGAACATGATGTTATTATGTTCTTTTGTGAGGTAGGGACCGTCTTTGTAAAAGTTCGATAATGGTGATGTGATTTGTACAGTTTATTTGGATTTAATTAAGGTTAATTGCTTTGGATGATATATAGTTGTAAAATAAAAAAATATATTGTGAGTTTTTAATGATAAAAGAAATTATTTCAGCTGGATGCATCATAATAAAAAGAAACTGGAACTCGTAAAATATAATTTTGAATTGTGCTTTGAAGTATGCCGAATGCTGTCTAATAAAATGAATTAACAAATTTAAATTCTTTTTAATTTATGCTTTGAACGTCAAAAGGTAACTAAATTTAGAGTATTATGATTTACTGAAAATTATATTAGCATAGTTAATTCAGAATATAGAATTGTAAGCAATTATTATCTCACGTTGTGTCATAAATGAACTAATTAATGCAAATTTTAAATGAGATTAAACGTAATTAATAAATTCATTTTATTAATAAAATTAAAAACAGAGCAGTATTTTTTTTCTTTGTGAATAATATTTTGTTCTGAATTAGTGCTTGGTTTACCCAAGCACTTATCAAGTTCTAGTTAAAATATGTTTAAAAAACACATATTTTCCAAATTAAGCACACATATTTCAAACACATATTTTCCATTTTCCAAATTTTAGAATCGCAGGGGTGATTGTGAGCCCAACTCAAAAATCCTGAAAAATTTTTGAGTAAAATCTTTAATGACGCATTTCAAAAAATTTATGTCTTTATAAATTTAAATCATTGATATTTTCGCAACATGAAATTCTAAATAATTTATATGCAGCGTAGTTTAAATTAATAATTTTGTATAAATTTACTTTTATCTCTAATCACATTTATTATTCTACCAGAAAAAAAAAAAAATATTTACAAATGAAAGAGATGCCAAGTATAAGTTCTAGTTCTAATATTTTTAAATAAAATATACAAGAATTTTTATACATAAATGTGATCGACGATTTCTAGACCTTGGATTTCAGAAATTTCCCAATCGCGATTAGCGAAAAATCCGGAAATGCGGACTTTTTCTAGAGCACAATCATCTCTGAGAATGAAAATTCTAACAGTATATTAGCTAATAAACGGTTTGAAGAAAAATAATAAATAAAGTTAAAGCATGTAATTTATTTAAAATATTTAAAAAATAATAATAATAAACTTAAAAAAAAAAAAAAAATAGCTGAAAAACTGAAGATCTTGACACTCGATTCTTAAATATTATACAATCCGATACAGTAATATTAATATAAATTTACTTTTGAATTCCCTTTTTTTTTAATACCATGATTTACTTACAAAACTAAATCTTTATTTAGTACTTTGCATATGATCCCTATATTCTCGCTTGGTAAAAAAAAAAGAAAGAAAAAAAGAAAAAAGAAACAACATTATCAATGTTACCACAGGTAAACACTTCTTCAAAACAAGAAGAAGAAAGAAAAAAAAACTAAGCTTCCCCCACTGCTGTCAGGAATCATCTTCAAAGTGTAAAGAATTTGTCTATTAATCTCAGGTGTTTCTTTCATTGTATGGCAGATACTAATGAGACAAGGACTGGAAGACGCCGCCAAGTTTTTTTCAATAGAGTTGGACCCATCTTTTTATGACTGTCTCGCGGTCTGTATATTTGTGGCCAACCTCATTAAAGTTTAGTTTTCTCGGTTAATTGGAATAACTGGGGGTGTGAAGAACTCGCCGCGCCGTCCATTTTATTTATTACGATATTTTTTTTTTTATACCAATCAAATTTTTCGAGGGTTTTTTGTATGGCGTCTGGCTCCCGTATGTCTATCCCCGATAATTTTTGTTTCCTTCTATTTTTGTGATATCATTCATTGAAAGAGAATTTTTATATTAAAAACAACTTTTTTATTGTTGGCAGTATACATTTTAAGAGCTTCGTGAAAGAAAACTCTAGGTGCCATATTTAAAAAAAAAATTTTTTTTTTTTTTTTTCTTCAGACTTTGCTTTAAGCTTAGTTAAGTATATATCGGCCGTTATTTTCGATATTGGTCCCATATAGAATTGTTTGATTCACCCTTATATTTTACAGGCAATTTTCATCCAAAATCAGTTCTATATAGAGTTGTCACATTCACCCGATATTTTACATTCATTATTCAGCCAATATAGGCCCTATATTTATCGTATATAGGCCAATATTGGCACTATATAGGACCAATATTTTATTTTATAACCGTCGTTGAACAGCCGACCCAATTTCATGGGTTTACGACTACTAATGTTCAACTCCGTAGTCTTGTATTTTTGAGCCAATCCAGAAGACAAGGAAACTCCTGGCTCAGTACCCCCAGAGGTCTTGATTTGTTATGGGAACATGGAGGACTTTGAGACTCGACAGATTTAACGTGCACCAGTCACCCGTACTACACGGGGAGTCTTCGGTCGGCGATGATCGAACCCACGACCTCTTAGACATGGGCCCAGCGCCCTACTGACCAGGCTATCCCGGCCCCTAGGACCAATATTAAAAAAAAAGAAAAAAAAAATCTAGACATCACATCTCAATATTGGTCCCTCGGTAAATGTTCATATAGAACCAATATTGAGGCAATTTTGAGACCAACTGAGGCCAATGTAAAACTATTGCCAGGGGAACGTATAATTTTATAGAACGTATAAGACCTATAGATTCTCCCCCCCCCCCAAATTTTAATTACTCGTTCTTTTGCATTTTGTAAATTTTTGATGAATATATTCCATATGGAATGTCCATATCACAGATTGAAAAATTGTCATCATTTTAAAATAGAAATTTTTTAACGCTTAAAAACAAAATAAATTTTTTTATTTAGTGTATTTCAGGGATATTAATACCATTTTTTTTATTTATTTACTTTTTTTTAAAACAAAAGTTACAATGTTTATCGAGTTCGTCCAAAAAGTTCATTGATAACTTGTTGGCAACAAAAATTTCTGAGGATTTGTAGTTTCTGGATTAGAAAAAAATTAAGATAAATCAAAAATTCCTTTTTTATATGCAAATGTTGAATTTTTTTTAATTTCTCTTGAGTTCAGTGTTTACTATTTCAAGGAATTAAACAATGTAAAATTCTCATACATTTCACAAATTATACATTTAAATTAAAATTTAATATATTTTAAATTGAAACTTTAATATTTTCAAGGATATTTGAGGATAATTTGAATTATTTATTTTCCCGAAATGTACTTTATAATTGTTACTTTTCTTGTTTTGTACTTTTACATTAACTTGCATTTTTCACTATAAATGGTATTATATTCACACTAATTCTTTTAAACAATTGTTACGTGGTCAATTTTATAAAACTTTTTTGCCCGATAATTAGAGTTCTGTACTTAAAAATGTATTTAGTTTACCTTGACACTAAAAATGATGGCAACTATACGACAAAATTTTTTACAGTGTAGAATAAGGCATGAAGTTTCAAATTCAGAAAAAAAAAATAATTCAAAATATCAAACTCAAACAAAATCTGATAAGACAGGATTACTTAGGATAGCGTTATAAGTTCTCCCAAAATTTTAATTTTTTTCATTTTAAGATTTTAAAAACATTATTACAATATTTAAAACTCCATTGTTTTCCTTACACTGTAAAAAAATTTTTTTGTGTATAATTACCACAATTTTTGCTGTTTAGGCAATCTAAATGCATTTTTAAGTATTGAACTGTAGTCATCGTAACAAAACATTATACAAAATTGGCAAAATAACAATTGTTTGAAAGAATTAGTGCGAATACATTATTAAAACTGTGCTTGTTTTTTAAACGAAATGTTGTTGCAATGAATCCATTAAATTGATTCTAATGTAATGCAAATATTTGATGCAAGTAAACAAACAAACGAAAAATGAATAAATAAATAAAGTTGCAGTGAAAAAATATATAAAAAATGTGACTACATGCACTGTAAAAACAAATGCCTATCTCAAAACTTAAAAAATGATGGCAACAATCCGACAAAATTAGTTTACAGAGTAGGTTTATCTGAAATATATATTTTTCTAAACTTCAAGTTCTAATATACGATTGGATATGAAACAGAATTTACGATTAAAA
The DNA here is from genome assembly GCA_949128135.1 of Parasteatoda lunata. Taxonomy (NCBI): domain Eukaryota; kingdom Metazoa; phylum Arthropoda; class Arachnida; order Araneae; family Theridiidae; genus Parasteatoda; species Parasteatoda lunata. Next base: position 63,441,180 of record OX421979.1, on the reverse strand, counting down.
GTTTCTCCGGTTGCATAGCGTCCTCTTAAATTTACAAAACTGCTAATTTGAACAGTGCTGTGAACAGTACAGCACACTGCTGCAAACTTCACGAGGTGAAGTTTCTAAGAGTTTAGTGAATATTACTGTTGTAAATTTCATATGGTGCAATTTTGTGATCAGCAATGTTATGTTTTGTGTTTAGCAATGTAATATTTATATGGTGCTTAGCAGTGTTAATGGTAAAATGTAATGTCAAAAAATAGCTAAAAATAGGCTCAAAGCATTCTAATAAAACAAAATTATCCTAACTTAACCAATGGAGTCTGACAAGCAATTATAAAAAGGAAATAATGCGAGTAAATAATGAGTCTAGTAAAAGGCTTTTCATGCAACTCAATGTGGCACTTGGAAATACTTTTAGAAAAATTGTCTTGAAAGTCGTCAAATTTAAAATAAACCCATTACTTGTTGAATCAGTTAAAAAAAAAATTTGATTTACGTCTTGCATCGTTCGTAAAGCACATAAAAATCCACTAATTTAAGCAGTTATCTCTCTCAGTCTAATGCATATCGGTTAATATTTTATGCATCTGAATTCATTTAATCGCATTCTGGTAGTCATTCAGGGGCAGTCACGAAATCTTCTCTCCAAGCTTCAAAGAGATTTAATGTCCCTTCAATTACTTAATATTCTCCAAAAGCTTTTTATATTTTTGTCTTTCTGCGCCACCCCTACCACTTCCAAAAGCATTTTTATCCAAGACGTGGTGAACTTGCTGATACTATCTTTTGCTAAAGCTTTCTTTTCTGTCGCGTGCTTGCTTGGCAACGGTTGCCATGGAAACCAAAGCGCGTGTCATTAGGTGAGACGCCATTTTGGCATATCCCCCCCTACCCAGCCCATTCCTTCGGAAGCTGGACAGTTCGGGCGGAAGTCAACGATCCCTGGACCAATCAGGAGCTACGTTTTGACTGCCCTTCCAGTCCGTTGCCAGTGACAACGGTCAAATCTTGCGAAGTAGCGGAGACCCCAACTCAAATTATGCTTACTTTTTTCCTTCTTTTTTGATAGAGGAAGGCGGATTCAGGATATAAAAAATAATAAAATGGCAAAATAATGTTTTCATAAACTACAATATGTCTTATTTTCAGTTCAGTAGTTTGTAAAAGGAATTGTTCCCGATTGAATTTTAGCTTTATTTCCATTGGGTTTTGATTCTTCTACAAGAGATTTATTCCAGAATATTTCAGGACATAAAAATGCTCGATCAATGATGTGCTTTTACAAACAATCACTGAAAATCTTAAGGGAATTCGAATTCTTATATACAAACTATATTAAAATGGCCAAATTTATAGTTATTTTCCCGAGAAACTACTGAATCGATTTTTAAAAACTTGTCTATTAGAAACCTTTATCCGTTTGTTTTTGTTGCTAATTCTCCAAGGTTTCACTAAATCAGATGAGATTCGTAACATATTTGACTCTTAAATGGACGATATACGGAGCGATAAAATTTTCGTAAATAATTCTATGTCATCCCTTTTGGTTCCTCAATTTAAAATCTAGAAAAAAGTGAGTCCAGGTAAAGCAAGACTTTTTAAATGCTGACATCCCCCCCCCCTTCAAAATATCAAAATGCATACAAATTATGGAAGAATTGTTTCCCAATTGCGTAATCTTGTCATAATTTGTTTGCATCTTGCCAAAATTTACTTCCCTATTGCGTAATCTTAAGTAATCTGGCCATATTTTGTTTGTATCTTGCCATTATTTACTTCCCTATTGCGTAATCTTGCCATTCTTTTGTTTGCATCTTGCCATACTTTTGTTTGCATCTTGCCATAATTTATTTCCCTTTTGAGTAATCTTGAGTAATCGTGCCATAATTTGTTTGCACTTTGATATTTTGAAGAAAAAAAATGTCAGCATTTGAAACTTCTTATCTTACAAGAACTCACTTTTTTGCATACTTAACCAATGGAGGTGAAACAGAAGAGCCATGAAGAGCCCGCAAGTATTGCGTCTTCTTAACGCTGTTTTTCGAAAGCTCTGTCGTGGCATAAAGTGGTGCTTTTTTGCGAATAATATACTATTTTCATGAACATTCTTCAGTTGTAGCTTGGAGCTCCGTAAACAGCACATCTTTACATCTGTACGCCCGTGCAACCCCAGGGTTACTCTCAGGGCTGCTTCACTTCCATAATGTTACCCAGATGCCCCCTATTGTTGCGAGGCAGGATTAAATTAAATTAAATTAAATTTTCACGACTGCTGCGAGTTTCCAAAAGTTAATCATGACTGTTAGGTCAAGTTTAGCCATCTATGCTTATTCAGAAAATGGCGCAAAACGTCAATATAGAGAAAAGTCACAGTTTTAAGAAAACTTAAAAGCTTTTGTGGTCTAATTTTTATATTATTTATAAATTTACTCTAATAATGCATTATCTCAGCTCATAATTTACAAAAAATGAGAATACGGCTGTGGTTTTGATAGTTTTTATGTAGGTGAAAAAACGTCGCCAAATTGGCGATTTTTAAGAAAGTTTGAGAATTTTTTGAAATAGTTATTTCCTCAGTCTAAAGTTTAGATAATTTTTAAAGGCAAGAGCATATATAGTTTAAAATTATAGCTTTGAGTGAAATTTTTTTTAAATAATAGTTAAATTTGAAGAGAGAAAAAGTTGAAAAAATTCTTTCAAGGAGTCTTAAATTTTTATAAAATGACCAAAAACATAAAAAAATATGCAAAGTTATATCTTTTATTTGAATTTTATCCAGAAATTCTTAAAAAGTGATGTAAATTCTAAAGTTTTAGAAAAATAAGGGAGGGGTGATAAAATTTCCTTACGTAAGCAGCAAAAATATGTCTTTAGCATATTTTTGCTGACAAGAGGGGAGGGGGAAACCAAAAGTGCCAAAAAACATGCTTACGTAATATGTAAACGGCCTCAGGATTAAAAAAAAAATTTTAAAAATATATTATAATATTTTTTAGAAACTATATTAAAGTATTAAAGTAATCATTTAGAAACTATATTAAAGTAAATTTTTATGGTTAACGTGGGATATAAAAGATAATAATAAAATATTATTCAGAAAACCAACTTCTTGGAAATGCGCACTACAACAAGAGGAACAAAACTAAACATATTTTTTTAAAATGACTTAGTACCCCTTTTCTGGTTGCAATAGAATAATGAAAATGCGTTTTGAGATTTTGTGTCTAATCCAACCAAACTTGTGTAATTACTTCCTTCTTTCTTTCCTTACAGACAAATGCACGCAAACCACTGCAATGAACCACTGAGTGTAGTTTGCATAAATTACTGTTAAGATGCTATCAGATTCGTTACTATGAGCAGAGGAAGTGAATATGGCATGCGTGTCACGTGACTGATTTTTCTACGCAAAGGTTAACTCTTTGAGGAAAAATTCGTATTATGGGGAAATATCAAAATTCTAAAATATCTCAGAACATTGCTAACTGTAATTGATGAATTTTTTTTTTCTTTTGTAGATGTGTTTAAATATTTTTATACCATAATTAATTTTTTTTGATCTTAATTAAACCAGCGTCAAAATCGTTCAGAACTGTTCTAGAAATTCGCCTCCCACTCCCATAGAGTTAGTGAAGAAAAACAAGCTGAAATCTATGAAGTACTTATAATGAATATCACATTGTTGGCGACATTTTCCCCCTAGAGGAAAATTATCAAAATCACTGCCTTATTCTCAGTTTTTGCAAATTTTTATGAGCTCAAGTAATTGCAGCATTGGAGTAAATTTTAGATATTAAAAAATTAGACCACAAACACTTTTCATTTCCACAAAACTATGGCTTTTCTCTATATTGACGCAACATTTTCAAAATAAACGTCGTCAGCGATGGCTTTAGAAAGACTAAACTTGACCTAACAGTCATGAGTAATAGTTTCAAACTCACAACAGTTATAAAAAAAAGCATATTAAACGCAAAAAAGCATCATATCACAATACGACGGAGCCTTTGAAAAATAGCCTTAAAACGACGCAATACTGCGAGCAACTCATTATAGTGCAATTCGTTTATTTCTCGCTAGACTTGATTCGTTACTCACTTATGAAGAGATAGCTTCTGATTAAATTTTAAAAATGGCATGTTTGCATCTGCACAGTATTAAAAATGATTTCACACGAAAACGGAAGCTAGTAAATATAGTAAATATTTGCTTAAGAATTTAGCTGATGAGATTGAACAATTCGTGATAAATTTCCTTTAATTTGTTAATATAAAAGTTCCGAACAACGTAAAAGCAATAAGGAATGCCACAAGGAATAATTTTCCCAGTTTTGAACCCCACTTTAAATATGGTGTCATTCAGTATTTACTCATTCTTCCCTGCCAAAATTTTGGAAGCAATTGGTGCAATAAAAAGTTCGCTGAATGTCATGCTGGTGACTGACACTTATCCTTTTCTCTACATTATTCACATAATGCTGTGCTTTAGAAATGAAAGAAGTGCTTTTATTGATTTGAAAGAAGTTGTTACATTGATCTGTAATAAATTTTGGCATTGACTATCAATAAGATTTTACTTTGATCTATCTGCAATGAGTTTTATCAAGATCAAAAAAATAGCATTTGGAGACAGATTAAGTTCTGACTCTCATTTAAGTCAGTGAATCACTCATACTTTAATGCTTATGTTTTCAGAAACATCCAAGTAGTACATACAGTAAGGTACTGCTATACTGCTGCTTTCCTTAAGCCGTAATGTATAGCAGTACTATTTATTTAGTACTGTGATACTGCTACTTTCATGTAAGTAGCACATACATAAAAGTAGCAATACGGAAGCATGCGCAAGATTAAAAACGTTAGACGCTGGTAAGTGGAGGACTTACTTGAAGAATGAGATCTCCTTCGGTAGGAAGGTCACTGTACATATGATCTCGAGATTTCATGCTGTGCTCCTGTGATCTTTCCTGATCCCGATAGAGGGCAGCTGTTGAGAAAAAGAACAAAATATTAGTTACTGCCTCAGACTTAATCATTTGTACAGCAAAAACCTTTTAAATAATTTCACATTAAAAGTATGAAAAAGTTTGTCTAGGCAAAGAATTGATATGGGTGTTTTCAAATAACTTACGTACAAAGTTGAATCGTGAGTAAAGTTTTTAAAAATAAATCGAATGAATTTTTATCTGAAGACTGTATTAACTCTTTAAACTGTAATAATCAAAATTGTAATAACTCTCCTTTAATATTACAAAGATAACTTAAGTATGTTCCAGCTCAGTTCAAACATGCTTGTAACGTGTATATAACGTGTATATGGTATTGCTCTGTAGCTGTTGATAAATATTTTATATAAATTGCTTGAATAGAGAATCATAGAAGATATTAGAAATATATCACGTCTCTTTTTTAAAAAAAAAAAATTGTGTTTATTTTCTGTTTAATATATTTAAAAATATAAACTCTCTGATTGTAAAACTAAAGCCAAGTGCTATTTGAAACAAATTCGAAGTTTCTGAAGTTTTATTTCATTCAATTACTAAACGTGAAACAAAAACTTGCTTTTTTTTATTTTAATACATGTCATCTTATACTTTTAGTAAAAAATTCGAAAATATGGATGCTGAAGAAAGAAGAAATTAAATTTTTAAAATATTCTCCGTGACGTAAATCTTGACAGAATATTTATACAAAAATTCATTTTTCAAAATTAGATTCATAAAGTAAGTTATTAAAAGGATATATTTTTATATATATATATATATATATATATATATATATATATATATATATATATATATATATATATATATATATATATATATATATATATATATATATATATATATATATATATATATATATATATATATATATATATATATATATAATTTCTTTAAAATTTCAACTATTATTATTCATTCATTCATTGCATTTCTAATTAAGAGCATGGAATCTCAATTAAGATCAATCTTTTCAGATTTTGGAGACCAATTAATGAAATAGTCGATTGTTTCCGTCAAGCCCAGAAACCACCTCCTCACGTATTTCGGTGTTTTTACTACTTGTCTTTTAATGTTTCATCTAAGTCAAAAATACTCCTTTTTTCTTTTGTGCAAAGTGGAAAAAGCAAATTAGACGGTGCTTATTAAGAAATAAATTACAGGGTTGTCGGTTTGAGGGAAAAGGGTTTTCTGACCAATGAAGACATTTCTTTTTTGGCCGTAAGACGCCCATATTTTTTTTTTTCTTCTTTTGCAAGCCAAACTAAGGGAATGTATTGAAACAATTTCTCAGAGTTTCTAGAATAATGAGAAGGTAAAAGTCACGTATAAAACTGACAAATGACTTGAGTTAATTTTGATTTTTATTTAATGGATAATATCAGATTTTAAGCTAGAGTTGAAGTTTTGTGCAGAGGTCATTCTGATTCTGTTTCCTGAAAGTTATGTTTGTCTGGAATTTGTGTAAAATCAGTGGGTACATTGGATTGGAACGAAGCTTTGTACAATATTTGGCGTCAAAAATAGAGTAATAACTGTCGTCAAATAATTGAGAATTCTAGATTAATGATACGGTGCAAGTCACGTACAAATCTGACAAATGAGTTTATTTTAAACAATGATGAGTTAAACGTTGTTCCGTAAAGTATTTGTTATGATAGAAAAGAGAATAGCGAGAAATTAAAATGTTTAGAATAATGAGAAGGTATAGGTCTCGTATAAAATCTATTGGATTGGAACATCGGTCCGTAAAATTCCGTAAAAACATCATTCCGTTCCGATTGAAACATCAGCCCGTTCCATCATTCCGTAGATCCGTATAAAATCTCATAAAAAATAGTGAATTCAAAAATAATGAGAAGATAAAATTCTTGACAAATCTAACCAATGAGTTGAGCTTATTTAAAGGTGTAAAGCAAGTTGTGGGTAAATTGGATATAAACATTGTTTCGTTAAACAATTATTAACAAAAAATTTTAGCATAAGCCCCGTACAAATCTGACAGATGAGTTGAACTGATTTTAAAGCTGTAAAATAAGTTTTGGGTAAGTTGGATCAGAACGTTGTTTCGTAAAACAATTATTATGAAAAAATTTAGGCATAAGCCCCGTACAAATCTGACAGATGAGTTGAACTGATTTTAAAGCTGTAAAATAAGTTTTGGGTAAGTTGGATCAGAACGTTGTTTCGTAAAACAATTATTATGAAAAAATTTTAGCATAAGCCCCGTACAAATCTGACAGATGAGTTGAACTGATTTTAAAGCTGTAAAATAAGTTTTGGGTAAGTTGGATCAGAACGTTGTTTCGTAAAACAATTATTATCAAAAAATTTAGGCATAAGCTCCGTACAAATCTGACAAGTGAGTTGAGCTGATTTCAAGTTGCAAAGTATGAATTGGAACATCGCTTCTTAATAAAGTTTCCCCAATGATGTTCAAATGAAGCATATAGGATAATTTTCTTCAAAAAATAAGTAATAAAGAGCAAGATTAAATTAGATAATGACAAATTATGGCTGGCAAAAAAAATTTAATGAACATTTTCAATTAGCACTTCATTTGAAATATCTTAAGACAATATTTTCCTTGAAAATATTGAAATAAAATAACTCGTGACTGGGGTGTTTGAAATGAAGCTGATTACTCGATCTAGTCTGAAGGTGTTAAAAACTTCGATAGGATATAAAGTTTGCCTGCAGAAAACAAGAAACGAGTGAAAGAAAGAGGTCAAAATTTCGATTAGTAATGAATTCTATTGGTCAATAACTTCTGCTTGCAGTTATCAGGAAAAGATTGAAATTTGTATTGTCATCCTGTGCAAGAACTCTAGAACAAATTTGAGCATTCTTGCTAGTCTGAAAATATAATTGAACATTTCATTGCGAGATTCGTTCCTCTGTGAAGTGCAATAAGTAATGTAACGATTTAAAATTCTCTTAAGCATAATACCATACTCAAATGCTAACAAGTATCGTTGCTCAAGAAATTTAACAGGAAAGTCTGTTTCCCTGTCTTTGCACGACAAACGATAGTTGGGGAGATTATCTTATTTTCTGTTTACAGGAAGTTAGCGAAAAATCAAACTTTAGGTCATATTAAAATAAATTATTACGTGTTCATAGTTTTTCTTTGTTTTTCGATGATTATAATGTAGTTTACTTTATAATTTCAATTGTTTTTGCTATTACTTAAAATATGGCATTTAAAGCTAAACAATGGTGATTTTTGAATGCGTTTTACAAATTGAAATTTGATTTGACAGAAAAATACAAACATTTTAATGAAGATGTTTAAGGAACATCATAAGCAATAAAAAAAAACGTAACTCGTTATTTTAAAAAAGCAAAGTGAGACATTGGAAAATATATTGGAATATTCCATATAAAATTAATAAGAACGTGAAATATGCATTAAAAAATTTACATTATAAATAAAATTGTGAAAAAATAAGTTAAGTTATATTTTTTAGAATCATTTTATTGGAAAATAATGATTGGTCAGATTTTTAAAATTTTTTGTATCATCATTTTTAAGATTAAGAACTTTTAATATTTTTTTTATTTAGTTTTGTTCATCTCTACCATAAAGTGTTTACTGATCAGAAAATGTAAGTATATTTCAGATTTCCTTCCCCTTAATACGATTTTTTAAAATTAAAATAATAACGAGAACTTAATAACTACACTGACTAGTTTATTACAAATAGCCTTTTTTGCGATAAAATATTCTTTTTATTAATTTATTTATTTTTAATAAATTTTTGAATATACTATGTGTTAAAATAAATTAAAGAAATTCGTGAACATAAATTTCATTTAGTTTACTTCTATGTTCATGACAGTTTCTTTTATATCTTGAATTAATTTTTAATTATATAAAATTTTGTGATCCCGAAAGAGATGAAGTAATTTTTCAATGCTCGGTACTTTAGAAAAAAAAATATATATAAATCGTCAAATTAAAGTGACAAAGCAAAACGTTAATGAACCAGAAGAAAACTTTTAGAGAAAGAAAAAAAAAATCCCGATTCATTTATCTATGCAAGTTTTGTTCAAGTTGGCAGTATATGTATAGATAAAGCAGTCATCGAACCAGCATTTAGAAGTAACTCATCTCATTTGCCGCCAATATGGCGCGATGGCGAAAAGAACAATACCACCTTCCGATTTCTGTCAAATTACTTCATTGTCATAGATGAATATAAAAACTTGACAGCTTTTAAAAGTTCGTTCGAATATTTCAGTGGAATTTCTCCATTGAATTTGGAAGTATCAGAGGCGTCAGAATCTGTGATTAAAGGGGGAGATCTCTTTAAGTGTCCTTTTCCCTGATCACGCAATATCTTCAGAATGAGGGGGGCGGAAAATGTCACGCAAATTGAGAAAAGATTCACTTTAGCTTCTTTAATGATAATGGTAATAACACAGAAAATGTCCGAACCCTTCCTATTATACTCCTTCATCGAGAAGTCATACCATTAGATATCATATGTCATTTAAGCTAGGTGCTGTGTTCTTAGACTACCTGACGATGTCGATGTATCACATGGTTGGTCACTTTTAATTTTCAATCGTCAATGAGTATTCATCGTAGAAGGATTAAGACTCTTTTGGGAACCTTGTACTGTAATCCCAACGTAAAGGACAATTGAAATTAGTCACTGCAAAAAATAGATACTTAAAACTCACAAAATTTTCTTCATTTTTGACGAAACCGTTTTCTGAAAGGTTTCGAGGGAATATTTCGTCAAACTGATTAAATCGTCAAATTGATTATGGCCTACAATGACTTGGGAAGATGAATTTCATCAAAATCATTAGGTTTAATACCACAACTTGATTAACACAACTACAAGAACATGCAGCATAATAAAGGGGTTTTGAAGGAATGTGTACGTAGTCACAGCTGGGGACTGAACCCGGGATACCTGTTTGCTGAGCGAGCTCACTAATCTCTGTATCATCCGTTCAAACGGTGCAAATAATTTTAAAGCCAGATAATAAAAAAAATGCTTGAACTATCAAATTATAGTGAGGAGACAAACGAGGAAGAAAATGATTTCATTAAATATTTTAGAGTTCTCATTTCGTCAAAAATCACATGATTTTGCTGCGAAATGATCGTCAAAAATTTCGAAACTTAAGTATTGTTAAATTGTCAAAAATGAAAGTTTAATTTCTGAGAGTAAGTAAAACCATTTAAAATCTTTAATGAAGATTATCAACTTTCTTAATTTTATGTATGATTAATTTAAAAACGACGCCTAAGAGTCAAATACCACTTATGCGTTATGTAAATCACGCAGGAACGTCGCCACTTATGAAGAGTAAAAAGATTTTAATCTATTTCAGGACATTATTTTGGACTTTCTTACATTTTCTTTGAAATATTACACCGTTTGAACCACCTACTGCGAATTTATGCTCGAGCTACCTTTAAAAACTATCAATGAATGACGTCATGATTAGTCTGTGAAATAGTGTTTGATAACTATCACCGTCTTAAATTTTTATAAAGAGCTAACGTTGTGAAAACACACTATTTTCAACGTTTATAAATATGTTTTTTTTTTTTTTTATCTGCAGAGCTTTAATTTGTTTCGCAGATCTTTAATTTGTTCTGCAGAGTTTTTTTTTTAAATGTGATTTTTAGTGGAAAAATGTATTTAGAAATTTTTTTTCGTTGCTTCTATTTATACTAATGCTTATTTTTTCACATTTTTATAATATCATTTAGAATCTATAAGTCTAAGCTGTATTCTTACATTAGCATGTCAATCTTTTTTTTTGCTAAAGTATTAACAAGTCAATGTTCAATAATAAGACAAGGGAATTCAAATTTTGAAATTTTAAATATTTCAAAAATTAAGCTTTATCTATTATTACGTAATTATTTTTAAATTCTTGGACACAGAGTCAAATACAGATTCCTAGTCAAATACAGTACCTTACTTTGATATTTTTAAAGGAAAAAAAAAAAAAAAAACTGAAAAAATGCTAAATGCTTAGGTTATAAAACATGAAAATATTATCTTTAAAGAATATTTACTCTTTTATTGAATAAATGTGTGAAATTAACATACTCAATAACTTTTTTTAAATGTATTGTAACTTTGTATCTAAACACTTTCCATCTAACGAATAACAATATATTTCTAACACATAACAATGAATTCATGTGATTAAACGCTGCAGTTAACACAAACTGATTATTGGATTATTAATATTATTTTAATTTTTAAAGAACCTGACAAGAAGTACTGCAGAGTATAAATCTAAAAATAACTAAGTCTCATTAACTTGAAATTTAACTTTTTGACTTAACGTGACTAAAAATAATTACAATTTTTTCTTTTCTTTACAAGTATTTTTTTTAATTCTAATGGAAAAGTACAACTGAAGATAAACATTATAAAAGTTAATATTTTTTTCCTTTCAAAAGCGATTTCTTTTTCTCTTTGTCCAGTGTGGTATTTCTGAAAACAATAAATTTGCATCTCTTTTTCTTGCGTTAAAAAGTTCCTTTTCACTCTTAAACGGGAAATTTCAATTTCCCTTACTCATAAAAAACAATTCTCGTTTAAAAAAAAAGAAGAAAAAAAGTCAGACCAATCACGATAATATTTTTTTCAGCAATATTTGAGGGTGCCAATTTTTTCTCCCTTCACCTTAATTTTCACATTTGCACGCATATCATTTCCACTTTTTTTTCTTCCCTTTTTTATGCATTTTTTAAACGTTATATAAACGTCATTAAAAAGAGGGAAAAAAAGCAATAAAAAAAGGAAAAAATTATAAAACAGGAAAGAGAAAGAATGAAAGGCATGAGATTGAAATGATGATTATGGTTTCTGTCAAAACGAAGAAAAAAAGTATTATTATTTTTTTAAAAAAAAGCATCTAAGATATCATTTGTTACCTTTTTTAGTAATGACATAAGAAAGTTATTTTCTTACTCTTTTGCAATAAAATGAAAATTTCAAGCATTTTTCGAATAAAATAAAATATGATGTAAAAGCTGTTTTATTAATACTTTAGGGTGGTAAGTTGAACCTTATTATTATGTTCCTTTAACTTGATTAAAGGATACTATGGTTCAACTTGAACTGAAACACCATTTAATTTAGTAACTTATTAAGTTTGTGGAAAATTTGCACTGTATTTTACTTCGAAGTACCAATACTATAGTTCTATGTTAAACATATTTTTCTGAAAGGTTACTGCTTATTAGTTTCCCTGCACATTTATTTATTCCACGAAAAGTATGAAAAAATAAGGTCTACTTGAAAAAACTCCTCCCTTTAATCATCTGGAGCACTGTTTGGGACTATGATTACGAGATATCAAAATGACGAGAGAAGTATCAGAAGATCCCCTCATTGAAATATGCTCTATCTTGTTACCAGCAATGGACAGCTTCAGACTCTGTGGCGGGGGAAAATAGAGAATATATCGTCAGATTGACGAAATAATTATCATGACTTCTTCGAGGAAACGAATTTTGTCAAAGTTAGAATATAGACGAAATATTTCGCCATTCTATTTTTTCCAGAAAAAAAATCATCCATGTTGTGCCTAATATACTAACTTTATTAATTATAATTTAATTTTATCGTGAGCACCATAGGTGGATCAATGTCACCCCAACAACACAAGATAGATAAAAAAAAAAGCAGAGAAATAAATTACACCCACGCCCAAATCTCATTGGGATTTGAACCCTGTGTTTTTCTGGTGCGAGGTCCACTCCTTGACCACCATACAGGCCGTCAGCTTATTCGTCACTTTATTTTCGATCGTCCAGTCATCATTCTAATTAACAATCTCCCACAATGCACGACGATTCGGTATCAAGTTGAGGAAACATTTTCGTAATATATTTGAAAGCTCGAGTTTCATCACAAATCACGTGATTTTGATTGTGACAAAATGATTCTCAAAATTGTCAAAATATCACTCAAGGATTGCAAAATCACTAAAAGTGAGAGTTTCTTTTCTGAGAGTGTAATAAAATGACTTGTGGTTTTAAGCGATATAATGACTTAACACAGTTCAAACAATTTTTTAACCATGTATAAGAGAGTTTAATTAACACTGCTGACTATCTCTTTAAGTCATCAATAATTGGCATCAGAATTAATTGATTAAAAAACAAACTCAAAATAGGATCACTAATTATGTATGAGCAACGTGCGCAGAAATGAGTTATGGGAGTTGTAATGATTATAAATAACATGATAACAACAAATCTCTGAGTAATTGAAAAGTAAAAGCTAATTACTTTTAAGCATACATAATAAATTAAGTTTTTCATTTTTAAAAATATTTTATCCGGCGGTAATTTAGCAAGAAGTCTCTATTTTTATCCATTTTGCTAAATATCTCACATAATTTATCGATACCTAAACCATATTTTTTGCCATTTCTGATGAAATGCCACACCCAGCTAAAATGCAAAATTTTTTAAGCAAGAAAATACATCCTTTCCCGAAAATTAACGGGTTTTTAAACATTTTCCCCTCTTTGACGAAAAGCATCGAAAGTAATTTTTTTTCCTGTTATTATTTATTTATTTATCGACTCGACATACACTTACTTACTGACTATAATAATTTAGGCGAAACTTTCTATTCAACATTTTAAAGAAAGTAATCCCGATCTTTTGAATTATTGCTTACATAAGCTGTTTTTATTGCTGCAGAATATTTTGGAAAGGGGTGGTTGAAATCTTTATATTTAATATTCCTCATTGCCCCTTAGTTAATCATACTTCCATTAATTTGGATAAGCTTTAAAATACAAATTAAAATGTACAGATTGCAGTTAATTTTGCTTAAACAGTTACAATGATTAAAGAATAAAAATTTTTGTTCGGCTTTATGTCTTTTTTAACTAATATAATTGCTTTCACAAGTAAAAAAAAAAAACTATTTTTTGACGTTTTTAAAATTAATAAACATTTTATAAAAATTAAACTTTCAAAATACTGGAAATTCTTATTCTCGTACAATTCTCGTACTCGTACACTTACTAGAATAAGTTTAGAATTGAACCGATTTTTGTGAGAGATAATCCAGTTTTGTTGATGTACTCGTATGTACATTAAACTAAAACAGGGTTGCGGATTTGCGGAAACTTTAATAAAGTGTTAAATTAAACCATGTTTTTATGGAAGTTGAACCAAGTGGTTGAACCAAGTCAAGATTAATATGTATTAAGATAATATGGTTCAAATCAGCACTACGAAACTCCAATGGCGTTTACTTTCATAAAACTCTTCTACTGTAGATCTTAAAAAGCAAGAAACTCTTACTAGAATATTAAAACAAAACAAATGAAATTTAGTCATATTGAAGTTTTGTGTTTGAGTAGTAATTTAAAATCTGATGTCCCAAAATTTTGGTGTAAATTCTCTTTGATGAGCACTTTGTGACAAGAAGTTTAATTATGTGGTATGGAGTTTAAAATTTTAATTAGAATACTTAAGTATTATAACACTTAAACTAACTAAAAAACAAAAAGTTATTTTTGCACTCTAAAAACAAAGGCTTGCCAACTAAGACAATCCAATGTCGTTTACTTTCATAAAACTCTTCTACTGTAGGTCCTAAAAAGCAAGAAACACTTACCAGAATATAAAAATAAAACAAATGAAATTCAAGCATATTGAGATTTTTATTTGAGTCTTAATTCTAATTTCCCAAAATTTTCAACTAAGTTCAGTTTGATAAACAGTATGAGACAAGGAGTTTAATTACATGGCGTGGAATTTAAAATTTTAATTAGTACATATACTTAAGTATTATAACACTTAAACTAACGAGAAAGCAAGTAATTATTTTTGCCCTCTAAAAACAAAGGCTTGCCGACTAAGAAAATCCGATGGCGTTTGTTTTCATAAAATTCTTTTACTTAAACTTGGAGATCTTAACAAAAATGAGAAACACTTACTAGATTATAAAAATTAAACAAGTAAAATTCGGTCATGTTAATCTTTTTATTGAGTTGTAATTTTAATTCTAATGTCCCTAAATTTTCTACTAAGTTCTGATTGATAAACATTGTGAGACAAGGAGTTTAATCATGTGACGTTGAGTTTTTAATTAGAATACTTAAATATCATGACATTTACCAAAACCGAAAAAAATCCAAATTTATTTTTGCACTTTAAAAACAAAGGCTTGCCAACTAAGAAAATCCAACGGCGTTTACTTTTATAAAATTCTTCCACTATAGATCTTAAAAAGCGAGAAACACTTGCCAGTACATCAAAATGAAACAAATGAAATTCGGGAGAAGAAAAAAAAGGGGGAATTTAAGGGATAAAAAATTCTTTAAGATTGGGGGGAAGAAAATAAAAAGGGATGTTTTATTTTTGGCGAGAGCAGCTTCTTAATGACAAAGCAAAACGCTAGGCGAGTTTATTTTCGAAAAATGATGGGCTTTTCGGCAGTTTTGCTTTCTTTTTCCTACGAAATATTCGCATTATTATTTTTTTCTGCCTTCTTATTTTTCTTCATTTCCGTCAGTGTGTTCGTTTGGTGAGGAAGAAATTTTCTCCTCAATCGCAAGTGCTGCAAAATTTTTGCGTTCGTTCGGGGGGGTTTTATTAAATGGAGAGAAAATGATTTATAGCATACACTTTTTCAGCAGAAAGGTCAATTTTTAGAGAGGAAGAAAACGTAAAATTGCGGAGATGTGTGATTTTTCTATCCTCTGTTTCGGTCTTTGTTTCCAGAAGTTTCTACATTTATATTTATTAAAAAAAAGGTTTTTTTTTTTTTTGCGCTTTACTTTTCTTTTGAATCAGGCTTCAGAGCGGCTTTGCTTGGATTTAATTTTAAGAAAAATTAGGTTAGGAAATATTATTCAAATAATAAAAGCAAATACCACTTAAACATTAAATGAATAGTGAAAGGGCTAAGTTTCAAATGTATTTTAAGTCCATGAATTGTTTTCTCGTTCAATAGAATAGTTCAAGTTTAATATAGCGATTTTTGATCAAATTAGATTAAATTTTAAGCATATTTATTCAGAAAACGTAAACACTGAAGTTAATGATCACGAAATTTATCCATAAAATAGATATAAAAAGCACAATAATGATAATGATGAAATAAGCGCTGTTTTCTGTATTAAGAGCATGGCTCAAAATTTAATGTACTCAAAGAAACATTCGTAAAACTTGAGAGTTGGTAGTTAATTTATACAGCCAGAACTACCTTGTTTAAGAATAAAGCCCATTAATTGTAACGAATTTTAGCAAAACTAATAAGTTGAGCATTGATTTAAATTGTTATTTTTACGGTCAGTGACTGGAACACTTTTTGCCCGTCATTGACCGTAATCTAGAAGAGAAACTTTTAAAGTGCAGATCTAAAATATGTATGTAGAAATAAATAGTTCAAAATTTTAATTATATTGAACAAAGGTGACTAATGTATACTCCAGAAATAAATCTTTTATGTTTAACTTAAAACTGCTATTCAAATTTTGACAGATTGAAAAAAAAAACCGACTTTCATTTGATACCTTTCAAATAACTCAACAGACTTGATCGTTAAGTAATCTGTTAAAAATCAAGCTTTTTATGTATTCCTTTATTTTAAATACTTTTAACAATCACTTGAAAAATTTGAAAAATTGGTTGCCGTGGAAAAAATTCCAACAAAGCGCATACAACTTATTTATTTTTTTTCAAATTTTCAAAATAAAAAACTTTTTTGTTAATTTAAAAGGGAGCATTATCTCACATTATAATTTATGGTATAATAAAAAAAATTAGGACCAGTCATTTATTCATACGACTCGTCTGCCAATCAGTGCTTTTCAAACATTTCAGTATAACTTTCTGATGAACCTAACCCATAATTAAAAGTATCTAGTCTCCATCCAGTACCGATGTATTCAAGAGTCTATTATACTTAAGTAGTCTATTGAAAATCAAGTTTTTTACGTATTTCTTTATTTTAAGTGCTCTTAATAATCCCTTGGAAATATGGAGAAATTGATTACCATGAAAAAATACTAATGATACTCATATACAGCAAATCTTATGTATTTTGCTCAATTTTTCAACATAAAAAATATTTTTTATTATATTTGTATTAATTAAAAAATGAATATTATCTCACATTATAATTTATGGAACAATAAAAAAATTAGGACAAGTTATTTTTTTTTCGTATTGTAATATTGTCTTATATTGTCATATCTGTCGATCAGTACTTTTCAAGTACTACAGTATAACTTTCTGGTAAACCTAGTCCATAAATAAAAGCATCCAGTACCGGTATACTCAAGAACATAAAAGGAAACAAAATTTAAGAGGGAACCATTAAAAATGGCTGCTCTTCACTTCTAATTACCCAGGAACAATACTCGTTATTAGAACAGGAGAAAAGGATCGTGCTGTTTCGATAGATTCTAGAACAAACCCCCCCCCTCAATATCTTTTGGTGAAAATGAGCGGAATAGGGGAGGTTTCCTTAATTACTTAAGAATCGAAAGCAGACGATAGTTGTATGGGTTAGAAAAGAACGATAAGCGTTTTAAATAATGACCACATTTCGGTAGAAGGAGGGGGGGAGGGGTGACCTATTGAACATATGTAAAGGTGAGAGTTTATAAAGAGTATCTGGGAAATAATTGTGAAACAAATATGGATTTCAAGTTCCTTCCAACTCCAGGAATAATGTTCTATAGTTCCTTACGTTTCAAACTTTTCTTTTCTTGCCTTTAAAAAAGAATAATTGTATAAGCGAACTACATGTTTTTTTGTTTCTTTATTTAGATATAAATAATTTTTGTAATATAGTTAAAAAATAAAAGCACAATGTTTAAATCAGTTACTGTTTAAAATTTGATTTGGTACTTTTATAATATTATTGCGAGAGAAAAGTCAATATCTATAATTCGGTGACGCGTTGAATACGAATTATGCTTCAGGCTCGCATCGACGTAAAATATCTCAGTGGTAGACGGATCATGGGTTAGAATCCCCTTGCCGTCGGGATCACCGTAGAAGGTTTTCGTGGTTTCTTTCTCAGTGTAACGTAGATGTGGTTTAGTTAAATTAAAAAGTTCTTCATGAAGGCCAATTTGTCCCAATGCTTGATCCAGGAGTTTCCTTGTCTTCTGAGTTGGGTTCAAAACTACAAGGCTATGGGGATGAATATTGATTGTCGTAAATTTAGAATTGGGTTGGCTGTTCATTGTCAGTAATAAAATTTTAAAAAATATCAATAATTTGATAGAAATATTTTTTTTTTAAATTTATAGAACTACTGGAAGAAAAAAGTTAATATTTATAATTAAATTTATAAATATATTTTTTTTTGTAATTTTTATTACACTAATAGGAGATTAAAATAAGCATTTATATTAAAATAAAATTAAAATATTGTAATCTTAAAAGCAATTCTGAAAGTTAAAAACGAAATATTAATATTTATAATTTGATTGAATTATTGATATTGTTTGTAAATTTTTATTGAAAAATAAAAGGAAAATAACAATATTTATTGAATGTCAATTTTAATGTTAATTTTAGATAAATGATAAATGTGAATTATTATCATTGTTTTTAACTTTTATATAAAACTCACAATATTTAAGATGATTTAATGCTTAGTAAACATTTAAAATTAGTTAACATGGTGGCAAAACAATACAATCGTTTATTCAATATTTTAAATTTGATAGGACAGAGTTTTTTTTCAATAAAAAAAGCTTTACACAAATGTGTGGAGTAATCCGAAATTAAATTCAGTTAGTTTAGTATGCAATTCAATCTGTCAGTAGAAATATCTTACTCATGCCATGCTTTTAATATGTATTCTGAATATGTGTTTATAATATGTGTTTATAATATGCATTGCCTAGATGTAGACCGCTTATTTTTTAAACTCAATTGCAAACACATATTTTAGATGTAATATTTTTTTTCTGTCATATGCCCGGTATAAAAATTGATATATTAGAAAAAATTCAATTTTCAATTGTATAATCACGCAGTAGTAAATATACATTAACTTATTATTTAAGAAGAACATGTTTTTTACAATCTTTCAGCACCAATTAGTGCAGAAACGTGCAAAACGTACAGCATTTAAAATATTTTTTGAATATAAAAATTTCAAAAATGTTTTTTATTTTAACTTTTTATTACTTTTATTTAAATCTTAAACGTAGCAATGTTTGGTTAACTGCAAACAATTCCAAATCGTTTTATTTTCGTTTTAAAAATGTCTCATATGAATTGCAAAAAGTTTTTGGTGGTTTGAATACAACGAAAAACATTGTGCTGCCATCTGTTAATTAGAGATCGAATTAATCCCCAAGAGTAAACTTTATAAGAGAAAAAATACGCTTGATTTTTTTTTATTTTACAAAGTTCAGATCATAATAAAACGACTCGTTTTCATTTCTATCTTTTTTTGTTGGAATACGAATTCTGTTCCTCTAGTAAGGCAGGGTGACTATTTCTTCATTATGTGAAACACAATAATGAAACTTCTAGTGTTTTTAACAGCATTACTTGCTTTCACGTTTGATAATATGAACAATATGAACATTGTTCAAAAAGATTAAATTTGAAACCATAATTAAATATTTAAAAAAAGTCATTTTCGTAAGTTTAGTATCAAAAAATGTGAATTATTTACAAAGCAATGAAAAATTAAAGGATGTGTTCCATTTTACCAAATCATTTTATCTCCAAACTTAATTTTGGAGCTGATAATAATCGTTTGATCATTATCAAGTTCATTGTCTCGCAGTTTAAAAAAAAGGAAATATAGATTAATAAATGCTAGTTAAATAAATATTCAAATAAATTTCGTTTCTAAAAGAAAACATCGAAATCATTTAAGCAAATCACCACGCTTTTCAATGTATTTTCACAATTCATCCAATTTATATAAATCAACTATAATTACCCATATATAAACAGCAATAAATTATAGTTAGCTCATCTTGTAAAGGAATCACGTCAAGGGGAAATAACAATAAGCGCGTATTGAATAGGTTATAACTGGATGACAGATAAGCTAGATGATGGGTGGTAAGTAATTAAGTTTTCCATCTGCCGTTCGTATTTAAGCGTCAATGAATGACTTATTATGTGTCGTACAGGCTGTATTTTCAACCTTTTGTTTTTCTTTAGTTGAATTTGTTCAACTGTATCCATTTATTCTTTGCACACTTTATTGTTGAAAAACAGATCGGAACAAAAATTCATGCACTTCATGAATAATGAATTTTTATTTGGTTATCTACGTATTTTCTGCATTGTTTCTTGTAAAAATTAGATTCCAAAAAAAAAAAAAATAATTAAAATTCTTA
The DNA here is from genome assembly GCA_949128135.1 of Parasteatoda lunata. NCBI lineage: Eukaryota > Metazoa > Arthropoda > Arachnida > Araneae > Theridiidae > Parasteatoda > Parasteatoda lunata. The sequence goes on along the minus strand of OX421979.1, from coordinate 63,420,848 downwards.
TGCACTTGAACGAAGAATATATTCAAGTGTTTCTATTTGTTCTATACACACTTTCTTGTTGAAAATTGGATTGAAACAGAAACCCATAACTCACATACTTCAATAATGAATTTGTTCACGTGTATCCATTTATTTTTTACTTACTTTCACGTTAAAAATTGGATTAGAACAAAAATTCGAAATTCTTATACAGCTAAATAAAGAATTTATTCAAGTGTTTCCATTTATTCTCTTGCACATTTTCTTCTTAAAAATTGGATCAGAATTTAATGGAAAAAAACTCTCAACTTCTTGCACACTTGAATAATGAATGAGTTCATGTGTGTCAATTTATTTTCAGGTCATTTTCTTTCTTAAAAATTGAATTGGAACAATATGTCAAAATTCTCGTACACTTGAATATTTCTGGAAAATCTAATGCAGTTCTTCATTGGATCAAAATCATTTTTTAATTTTAAGCCAGACAGTAACGGTTCTCAAGGTTGGCTTCACAAATTAAAAGTTCGGGGAAGATGGTAAGCAGCATTTTTTTAATTTTTCACGCGAGCGTCTTTTATAACAAGCGTTATGATTTTCATGTTGGCATTAAGGAATTTGTGTGTGTGTGTATTATACTGTTATCAAGTGGAAATTCCAGAAACCTGTTGAATACCAATTTGGAAACAATACTAAGGATTATTTTGATGTAAAAACGTCGTTCGTAAAAAAAGTGGGGTTTATAACTATGCCACATGCCCTTGAAATCTAGGAATTTTATTCTTGCTCGTTAAATTGGGGAAGATTATTGAATCATTTAATAATTTCAAAACACTGTAAGATCAAGGTATCTTAAGTCATTACTAATGAATACTATACTACTATACTATCTTTATAATGTTACAATTAAATGTATTGTTACTTCGTCAAATTCAATCTGGTGGATATAGAATACCACCATCATGACCTGCAGTTGCTGCTTTCTCATAAAAGTGAGATATGCTCCAAGAAACTAAATATTGCTCTAACTAAACTATTTTCAATTTTTTCGTTAAATCTTTGCTCTCGTTAAATCAGGGTTCGTTATAAGCAAGTTTAACTGCATATGAATAATATCGCTATTGTAGCGGTTATTATAAATGATTTTTGATGTAGTGAGTTAATAAAGGAAGTAAGGAAGATAGGTAAGATAGATAGTGAATGAATAAATCTGCGAATCGGCAAATCAATGAATGACTCAATTAATAAGTAAATAAATGAACGAGTTTAGAAACCGATAATTTGATTTACGGCAGTCGACTGACCCCTTCTTTTTGTTTAATTTTCATTATTTTAATCTTAAAACTTCAAAGTTAAAAATGCATTATTTAAAATTATAAGAAATTTTTCAATATTAATAATTATTATTAATTAGTTTTATATAAAACTACTTCAATAGCGATAAAAGTTTCGTTTAAACTATAATATCAAAATAATAGGCATCAGTCACAGCCTATTAGAATTCAATAGTACCAACCTTGTTACCATTATTCATAGATTCTGAAATGACACCGAAGTTCGAAATAGCGGCAGGAAGAATGGCTTGCAGTTTCCAATCACTGTAATTTGATAAAATAATTTGACAGGCAACGTCCACCTGAAAACTTTTTCAAATTTTTCTTCCATCTGAATCTTTTGGTACATAAAAAAAAAGATTTTATCTAATCGTCTGCTTTAAAAGAATGAATTTCTAAGCCATCGACTGCCATTAATGCATAAAATATATATATATCTGTATATAATCGTCTGATATTTAGTACTATAAGTGCATATCGATATATTGGTAGAATATATTCAGAAACGATCAATACAAAAAATGGTGGGAAAATAATGGATGAATTCTGGACCACGCCTGAAATTCATTTTTTTTTTTTTTTAAATTCACTCCCACCTCTATTTTGAGTTCCCTTGTATGGCAGCAAGTAAATTGGTGCTGGGTGGAATAATTTAATGTTAAAATTACTTTAAAATATATCATTTTTGTCTGTTTTAATGGGAATAAAATGAGAAGGATTTTTTTTTGATATCACATAAAAATGAATTGAATTATAAAGTAAGAATTTTTTTTAAAGGAATTTAAACCCTGCAATTTTATTCTCAGCTTTTTTTTAAAGAAATAAACTTGGTGTATGAATTTATTACTTTTTTTCTCATTACCATTTCTTTTTGGTACTTAATATCATTCTGAAGATAAAATAATGTAATTAATAATCTTTTCTATCTTATATTATATCTTATAAGTTATAATTTAAATAAAAAAGTTTTTAAATCATAGGGAATCACCCAGTTTGTGCAACCAGAACATTATACATATCCACACACTTAAAATTTATACATTTTTAGCATACTTACTCAGAATTATTAATTTGAGTTTTTTTTTTTTTTTTCCTATTCAAATTCCAATGCTTCGTTCAAAAATTTAAGTTTTACTTGTGCATAAAAAACAATTTTGTGTTCACAAATGCTTACAATATTGTGAATTTAAAAATCTAAGTTAGGTATCATAAAAATGGAATACAGCCCAAAAGATAATGTTTAATGTCGACACTATTTATCGTAAAAACCATTTTTACCGAAGCATGTTACAGAACGAAAAATCTGATATACCGTAATTTTTACGGTAATAACTATCTTGAAATCACTGGATAACTCTAATTATTATCTCAAAAATTACATTATATTATTTTACGGTAAAAATATTTTTTACGGTTAAATGGATTTTACGGATCATGTACCAGTACTTTATACCGATCCGGAATTTTTTACAGTGTAGGTAAAAATCCTAAGCTGCTTAATTAGAAATTTGAACATAACTATACATATTGAACAAAAAATAAGTAATATTGTTATAATTACTTGCGAAACCGTTTACTACTAAGAAAACTATTGCTGTTAAGTAATAACCTAAAATGTAAACGCACTTTACGTCAATTACAAGCAGCAAAATTTCGTCAATCTTTGCATTTTTCCTTCGTGTGAAAATTTTATTTTTAACTTTAAAAAGTGTTATTAGAATTATTAGTTATTAAAATTAGAAATACAGGTTATAAGAAAATTATTAAATAAATTTATACAAAATATGACGGAATTTTTTTTTTTCAGTTTATGGACAAAAAAATTTAGGAACTAGGAACTTTTTTGTAATATAAATTAAAGAAAAAGAAAAAAAAGAAAAAATTTAAAATAAAAAAATGTAAAACAAAATTATCTGATAATTTAACGCGAAGAAAGTATTAAGAACTATTTTTAAAATTAATAAGAACATTATTGCTATAGGCGTGAAATTAATTCTTAATTAATTAATTAATGCAAAATTTATTACACTGTAAAATTACACAATACGTTGAAAAAATTCCGATGAATCACAAATTATCATAGAATCACTCTAAGAAAGTAAACATCACTGTATAATATTCCTCGGTAAAAATGTGTTTTATGAATGATGCATCCAAAGTGCCAGTTCTTTTCGCTGTAATTTGATCTGAAATTTTTCATTGTGTATTCATATTTTTAATACTTTCACTTTTTTAGAGTTACATAGACTATGTATGTCTATAAGTTTTAGGGTTCTTTACTATGTAGCTAATTATAATTATTTTTTCGAATTTATTACAATTTAATTTTTATTCTCTGTAGTTTAGCGAGAAAAAACTACATTTGTAGATTTTAACGATTGCAATTATACATTTGTCTTCTTTCGTTATTAATTCCTTTAGAAAAAAAACTGAAATAGAAAAATCAGAAGATATTTAAGATAATTTACCTCCATTTTCCTGATTGTACTCTTAAAACGATTACAGCTTAATTACAAATAGGATTTACATCCGTAATAAAAACAATTAATTCATCTCCAGGAATAAAAAATAAATAAGCTTTAAATCTCATAACTCAAAACAAAGAGCCTAAAGAAATTAGAGAAATGAACCCTTAATCCTTAAATTACAAAGCCTTATTAAGAGCCCGACACATAGGCCATTAGGCTAATGAATGAACAACGCACAGTAAAAAAATGATGCCTAGCCCTTAGACGTGCAAAATAGAATGGGGGGACTTAAATTTTGGAAAATAATGAATATAAAACAATAATTTCCGGTTCTTTAAAGAACTATCAAATGATTTAAGCTCTTCTCTCTCAGTGCTTATTAACTTATCGCATTTCCGGTCACGAGCTAAGTTGAGTTGTATTTTTTCTTGTTTCTTCTTTTTTTGTTTGTAGCGACATCTGCAGAATTTTGCGTATTAGCGTCGCGAATTATGATAATAAGGAAATAAATTAAGTTATTTTTATTTATTTTATTTTTTTAATAACCTTTGACTTTTTTTTTTGGCCAGTGAATAAATGAATAAAATTTTAAATGGATACGGTTCGGCTGGTTTATATAAAACAAGTTAGGATTTTGGCTAAACAAAAAGAGTAATTGAGGTTTTAGAGAATATTAACGAATTATTTATTAGTTTGTTAAAGTTAGATGTCTAGTTTTTTTTATATTATAATTATTATTCGTGTAGTGCAAAAAGCATCAAACAGCGGAAATGGATATTTTCATACATGAAGCTACTAGAACTTGAAACGAACTTCCTAACATGACAATTTTTCGACATGAAATAAAATAGATAGTAGTTTAGAAAAGAATGAACTTATCTTATGAGTAAGCTAGCTCAGGATTTAAAAAAAATAATAATAATTTGCGGAGTGATCTTTTCAGTTTTATGTGTGAATTTGGAAAGAATGACAAATTTATAATTATTATAATTATTATTCGTGTAGTGCAAAAAGCATCAAACAGCGGAAATGGATATTTTCATACATGAAGCTACTAGAACTTGAAACGAACTTCCTAACATGACAATTTTTCGACATGAAATAAAATAGATAGTAGTTTAGAAAAGAATGAACTTATCTTATGAGTAAGCTAGCTCAGGATTTAAAAATAATAATAATAATTTGCGGAGTGATCTTTTCAGTTTTATGTGTGAATTTGGAAAGAATGACAAATTTATAATTATTATAATTATTATTCGTGTAGTGCAAAAAGCATCAAACAGCGGAAATGGATATTTTCATACATGAAGCTACTAGAACTTGAAACGAACTTCCTAACATGACAATTTTTCGACATGAAATAAAATAGATAGTAGTTTAGAAAAGAATGAACTTATCTTATGAGTAAGCTAGCTCAGGATTTAAAAATAATAATAATAATTTGCGGAGTGATCTTTTCAGTTTTATGTGTGAATTTGGAAAGAATGACAAATTTATAATTATTATAATTATTATTCGTGTAGTGCAAAAAGCATCAAACAGCGGAAATGGATATTTTCATACATGAAGCTACTAGAACTTGAAACGAACTTCCTAACATGACAATTTTTCGACATGAAATAAAATAGATAGTAGTTTAGAGAAGAATGAACTTATCTTATGAGTAAGCTAGCTCAGGATTTAAAAAAAATAATAATAATTTGCGGAGTGATCTTTTCAGTTTTATGTGTGAATTTGGAAAGAATGACAAATTTATAATTATTATAATTATTATTCGTGTAGTGCAAAAAGCATCAAACAGCGGAAATGGATATTTTCATACATGAAGCTACTAGAACTTGAAACGAACTTCCTAACATGACAATTTTTCGACATGAAATAAAATAGATAGCAGTTTAGAAAAGAATGAACTTATCTTATGAGTAAGCAAGCTCAGGATTTAAAAATAATAATAATAATTTGCGGAGTGATCTTTTCAGTTTTATGTGTGAATTTGGAAAGAATGACAAATTTATAATTATTATAATTATTATTCGTGTAGTGCAAAAAGCATCAAACAGCGGAAATGGATATTTTCATACATGAAGCTACTAGAACTTGAAACGAACTTCCTAACATGACAATTTTTCGACATGAAATAAAATAGATAGTAGTTTAGAAAAGAATGAACTTATCTTATGAGTAAGCTAGCTCAGGATTTAAAAATAATAATAATAATTTGCGGAGTGATCTTTTCAGTTTTATGTGTGAATTTGGAAAGAATGACAAATTTATAATTATTATAATTATTATTCGTGTAGTGCAAAAAGCATCAAACAGCGGAAATGGATATTTTCATACATGAAGCTACTAGAACTTGAAACGAACTTCCTAACATGACAATTTTTCGACATGAAATAAAATAGATAGTAGTTTAGAAAAGAATGAACTTATCTTATGAGTAAGCTAGCTCAGGATTTAAAAATAATAATAATAATTTGCGGAGTGATCTTTTCAGTTTTATGTGTGAATTTGGAAAGAATGACAAATTTATAATTATTATAATTATTATTCGTGTAGTGCAAAAAGCATCAAACAGCGGAAATGGATATTTTCATACATGAAGCTACTAGAACTTGAAACGAACTTCCTAACATGACAATTTTTCGACATGAAATAAAATAGATAGTAGTTTAGAAAAGAATGAACTTATCTTATGAGTAAGCTAGCTCAGGATTTAAAAATAATAATAATAATTTGCGGAGTGATCTTTTCAGTTTTATGTGTGAATTTGGAAAGAATGACAAATTTATAATTATTATAATTATTATTCGTGTAGTGCAAAAAGCATCAAACAGCGGAAATGGATATTTTCATACATGAAGCTACTAGAACTTGAAACGAACTTCCTAACATGACAATTTTTCGACATGAAATAAAATAGATAGTAGTTTAGAAAAGAATGAACTTATCTTATGAGTAAGCTAGCTCAGGATTTAAAAATAATAATAATAATTTGCGGAGTGATCTTTTCAGTTTTATGTGTGAATTTGGAAAGAATGACAAATTTATAATTATTATAATTATTATTCGTGTAGTGCAAAAAGCATCAAACAGCGGAAATGGATATTTTCATACATGAAGCTACTAGAACTTGAAACGAACTTCCTAACATGACAATTTTTCGACATGAAATAAAATAGATAGTAGTTTAGAGAAGAATGAACTTATCTTATGAGTAAGCTAGCTCAGGATTTAAAAAAAATAATAATAATTTGCGGAGTGATCTTTTCAGTTTTATGTGTGAATTTGGAAAGAATGACAAATTTATAATTATTATAATTATTATTCGTGTAGTGCAAAAAGCATCAAACAGCGGAAATGGATATTTTCATACATGAAGCTACTAGAACTTGAAACGAACTTCCTAACATGACAATTTTTCGACATGAAATAAAATAGATAGCAGTTTAGAAAAGAATGAACTTATCTTATGAGTAAGCAAGCTCAGGATTTAAAAATAATAATAATAATTTGCGGAGTGATCTTTTCAGTTTTATGTGTGAATTTGGAAAGAATGACAAATTTATAATTATTATAATTATTATTCGTGTAGTGCAAAAAGCATCAAACAGCGGAAATGGATATTTTCATACATGAAGCTACTAGAACTTGAAACGAACTTCCTAACATGACAATTTTTCGACATGAAATAAAATAGATAGTAGTTTAGAAAAGAATGAACTTATCTTATGAGTAAGCTAGCTCAGGATTTAAAAATAATAATAATAATTTGCGGAGTGATCTTTTCAGTTTTATGTGTGAATTTGGAAAGAATGACAAATTTATAATTATTATAATTATTATTCGTGTAGTGCAAAAAGCATCAAACAGCGGAAATGGATATTTTCATACATGAAGCTACTAGAACTTGAAACGAACTTCCTAACATGACAATTTTTCGACATGAAATAAAATAGATAGTAGTTTAGAGAAGAATGAACTTATCTTATGAGTAAGCTAGCTCAGGATTTAAAAATAATAATAATAATTTGCGGAGTGATCTTTTCAGTTTTATGTGTGAATTTGGAAAGAATGACAAATTTATAATTATTATAATTATTATTCGTGTAGTGCAAAAAGCATCAAACAGCGGAAATGGATATTTTCATACATGAAGCTACTAGAACTTGAAACGAACTTCCTAACATGACAATTTTTCGACATGAAATAAAATAGATAGTAGTTTAGAGAAGAATGAACTTATCTTATGAGTAAGCTAGGTCAGGATTTAAAAAAAATAATAATAATTTGCGGAGTGATCTTTTCAGTTTTATGTGTGAATTTGGAAAGAATGACAAATTTATAATTATTATAATTATTATTCGTGTAGTGCAAAAAGCATCAAACAGCGGAAATGGATATTTTCATACATGAAGCTACTAGAACTTGAAACGAACTTCCTAACATGACAATTTTTCGACATGAAATAAAATAGATAGTAGTTTAGAAAAGAATGAACTTATCTTATGAGTAAGCTAGCTCAGGATTTAAAAATAATAATAATAATTTGCGGAGTGATCTTTTCAGTTTTATGTGTGAATTTGGAAAGAATGACAAATTTATAATTATTATAATTATTATTCGTGTAGTGCAAAAAGCATCAAACAGCGGAAATGGATATTTTCATACATGAAGCTACTAGAACTTGAAACGAACTTCCTAACATGACAATTTTTCGACATGAAATAAAATAGATAGTAGTTTAGAAAAGAATGAACTTATCTTATGAGTAAGCTAGCTCAGGATTTAAAAATAATAATAATAATTTGCGGAGTGATCTTTTCAGTTTTATGTGTGAATTTGGAAAGAATGACAAATTTATAATTATTATAATTATTATTCGTGTAGTGCAAAAAGCATCAAACAGCGGAAATGGATATTTTCATACATGAAGCTACTAGAACTTGAAACGAACTTCCTAACATGACAATTTTTCGACATGAAATAAAATAGATAGTAGTTTAGAGAAGAATGAACTTATCTTATGAGTAAGCTAGCTCAGGATTTTAAAAAAATAATAATAATTTGCGGAGTGATCTTTTCAGTTTTATGTGTGAATTTGGAAAGAATGACAAATTTATAATTATTATAATTATTATTCGTGTAGTGCAAAAAGCATCAAACAGCGGAAATGGATATTTTCATACATGAAGCTACTAGAAACTTAAAAAAAACGGCTCTTCTGACCAAAGTATTGGGACTATATTTACCAGATTGCGACTACCTAGTCCTTTTTTGTGATTATATATCGTCTTTTGTGATAAAATATCGTCTGCGCTAATTAAATATCATATTTTAGGTCACCCCCACAAATCATTAAAATTGAGTCCTAGAACGTAAAGATCCGATTATTAGATCAAAAGTTATTCAAGGTGATTAGTTTGTTCGTTTATTTTACGTACATGTCGAAACAAAATTACATTTGTTTATTTCATTTATAGGCTTAGCAATAATTTGTGGATTCATCAAAAAATTACCAAAAACCGGCAGATAATTAAGTACATTTCATTTTAATAGCCTATTGTTTAGAAATTAAATTAAATATTTGTTTTTAACTCTAAAAATACAAAATAATTGCGGTGCAGTTTATTTTGTAACAAATTTCCATTATAATTGAATTTATAGGGAAAATAAAACGGCATGCTAGAAAGAAAATAAAACTTAAAAATGAAATATGATTATGATGACAAAAATATTTGAAATAATAATAATAATGATAAAAAAGAAACTACAAAATTTTGGTTTTCCCTATCAATCTTGTTTGAATTATATAAACCTAATGCAAGGAAAAATTTGGAATAAATTCTAAAAATAGGGAAAAATTTACAATAAATATTGTAAACTAAACGTAAACACCTATTTTTTAAAACTAAATGAGACACTTTTCGAACGAGAATAATGAAAGAATTTGAAATTTCGCCTTCATATATCACGAAACTTTGCATGGGAAGAATCAAATTAGACAATCACGAAGAGCTATTTTAACTCAATTCACGTAATTGTGCTATTAAAATACACGCATATTTATAAATTGATATGCAATGCTTAACAATTTTGATTCATTGTCAAGGTCAATAGGTTTATAAGTTCTATACAATTTTTCAAATGGCTACACATATCACTAAAAGAATGAGTGAAAAAAAATAATTTTCAAAATACATTTCGTTAAAATTTTAAAAAAATGATAAAAACATAATTAAGATATAAGTGTTAAACGTTAACTCTCTGAAGGGTATGAATTTTTTTTAAAAAATAAAACATGAGAATAGTCAAAATTATATTAGTTTAGCTCTATTAGAACTATTTACTTAAATGAATTTTTACATTATTTTGCTTTACATTGTGGTTAGCGTTGAAAACCACAATCCTTCAAAGAGTTAAAATAATAAAAATATCAATGTAATTTTCAAAAAACATAAGGTTTTCCTTTTGAAAAAAATATTTTTCGCTTTAAATCAAGATTCCCAAGAAACTGAAGAGGTACCATATAATTGATTAAAAACATTGGCTTTTAACATATGTATATTTAAATAAAAGTCGAATTTTAGAGAGTCGAAATTTAAGCGCTCAAAAATAGGCACCCATTCTGAAGACCTTGCCAAACATGAATGAAAACAAAAGTGATTTGATATATAAATAGTTGCCCACAGAAAAGGGAAAATAAAGGTGAAAAGAAAGTTTAAAAATATCGCAATAGCCAGAGAATGAAACAGAATGTAGCAGAACCGCTGTGGACGATAAAGGCAAATCAGGGCGAAAATCATTTCCATTTGTTATGGAGAAGTGGTGAGGAATTTATGTCGTTAACAAGGGAGTCGGCATTCATATGAATGAAATAAGATTTCAGGGTATCAAGATGAGCTGATGTAACACGAATGGAAATTTAATTTTGGCATTGTCGAAATTGAATCCATGCCCAAAATTTCAACAATGTGGAAAATGGAGATACTTTTGAAATAATTCGTTTCTTTCCTCCTAAACATTAAATTTTGATTAAATGATAGAATAAAAATGTATCTGATGAGAGAGACAAGGAGTTTGTTTTATGTTTCCTTTATGTTCAAATTTAAACATTAACAAAACGATTATAAAAACTAAAAATATGTATGTATTTTTTTTTTAGAACTTATTTATTTATTTTGGAAATATTTTGTTTCATCGTTTCTTAACTTTAAATTTAAATTTTGATAAAACAATTGAACAACATAATAAAAATATCTGTGTTACTTTCAGAAAAGTAAAATTTCATTTATAATAAATTAAATAATTTTTTGAAATAAAATTTTATGAAAAAAAATTAAAATGTATAAAAATAGCATGTTTGCTATATGCAGAAAACAAAAATTTCCACTGAAATAATTGTTTTTACATTTCTGTTCATCTGACGTTTTAACTTTGATAAAACGATAAAAAATTTATGAATATTAGAAATAATAATAATAAAGAAGAAATAGCTATTTACATTCAAAATACACTCAGATAATGTAGCTATATTACAGTTATTGATAAAACACGGAGAAAAAATGGAAAAATTACAGTACTGGCATTTCTGATTTAAAAAAAAATATTCTGTTTAATTAAATCAAAATATACGGTGTTTAAATTATTCATTTTGTAATTTTTCGCTTTATACGGTAACTGTTTAACGGAAAATTATTAGTTTTCAAAATTATAGTTTTTATTACCACATACTTAGTAAAAAATACAAAATTGGAATAAATGATTTTAATTGGTATTAATTGGAATAAATGATATTATAAAATAATATTTATTACCAGTTTTACCAAAAGTATTACCAAACCGCTTCGATAAAAATTGCAGAGCGTTTTGGTGTTCCCATAGTACCAGAAACACGGAAAATGTCTTTACTTTGTGGGAAAAATATTTAAAACAATTCTTAAGCTACCCAGAAACTGATTTAAAAAAACTCTCTAATTTAACTTATATACTCTTTTTAATGCTATTGATTACAAATTACTTTCACTATTAAAAAAGTAACGCACAAGTTATTTATTGCAAATTGAACATTGAAATTTAGTCACTAAACCAATTTTCATTTAAACTGAATTTAAATCAGAAAAAGAATTTTACGCATTATGTTTTGTATCTCTAGTTCATTATCTAATCACAAAAACGTACCTTTTTTCATACTTTACATAAAGAAGTCTTTAATATGGTAATAATACCTTATACTAAATATCCTAGGTAGTATAAATTTAGTTGGGCCAATGATTGCCACTGTTATTACTCACAAAGAATGAAGAACAAACGATCTTTATTTACAGTGGTTATTCTTATAGTAGAAATAAATGACTGACAAACCCAAAATTAACTCTAACGGGAAAACCCAGTCCTTTTTTAGAGGGATTAAGGCGTAAAAAAAGTTGAAACAACGCATTTTGTGTTCATAGAATTTCTTTGTTCTTTAAAATTATTAAGAAATCGTCTGCATCAACCGTAATAATCTCGGAACCAGATAATAACCGAGCACGTTGTGCCGACATTTCAACCAGCAAGCGAAGTGGAACTGTTGTATGAGCGACAGACTTTAACAGGAATGATAACAAATAACGATAATCGCGAAAAACACTGGTAGTCAGTGGAAAGACGAAAATAATTATACTATAGGATCAAGCCCCAAAACCAGCTTTTTAATCATTAGTCACCTTTTGTCTTTGCTGTCGAGGCTATTCAGTATGCGAGCGTCGTCTGCGAACAAACATAGAATTATAATCGACCGTCGTTCTTGGAATAAAAGTTGTAATTTTTTCATCACTCCTATGCTTTGAATCGACGAAACAATCAAATTGTCCAACTTTTTGACGTTCAATTACAAATGACTTGAAATGGTCAGATAAGGAAAAGTCTGATAGCTTCAACTTTCTTTTTGTTTTTACGCTTATGGAGTAGTTAAAAATTTATTGTTTTCTTATTTCAGAAATTTATGAATGAATTAGTCGTGTTCGAAAGTGATCCCAACTTGTGAATGAAGATTAACTGACAAAATGGCTATTATTAATATGATATTAACTTTCGAAAATAAATTTCTTAAAAATGTTTATAATTTTGTTAAACTAAAACTAAATAACTAATAATTCCTTTACATCATCAGAAAATATTATTATTTCACCCACTGAAATCCTATTTCAAAATAAGGAAATAAATAAAATGCAACTAATTTAATCGTTTGGTAACTGCTTTAGGTGCAACTTTTATTAGGTATTTATAATTTTATTAATAAGCAAAGATAAAATGAACTAACTGATATGATTTTTGCGAATATCACCGACCCAATAAAGGAGAATATTCTACAAACATTGATAAAAATAGATATCTGTATCATAATATGAATTCTTCAATATATGAGGTCATATGTCATTTTTATGATGGTCTAATTTTGCAATTCTCTGTTATGATGTAAGATTTTTCGAATGAAATATCAAATCGATATTTCGGGAAATAAAATTAGAAACCATAAATCAATATTTGATATATTTCTCTATTTTTAGTTATTCTATTAGAGTTTCTTTAAGTTCATAAACACAGCTTCGAAAGTTTATATAGAAATATTATAATTACTACAAAATATTAACTTCTATGGTGTTTATTTTACACCTATCAATTGATTGGATAATATTACGGAGTCGAGAATAAATTTTAATATTATGTTAGTAGAAATTTAAATAAAAAAACATTCTAATTGTAATTTTTTAAAGAAATTATTGTTCCTTTACTCGTCACGAATTTAAAATAAAATGCTTCAAAAGTAACGTATAAGATTTAAATTAGCAAAGGGAATATTTTCTTACACAAAGCTTGACGTCAGAATTGTGACACAAGGTGAAATCAAAACTAAAAGCTGAAAATGATATTCGGCAAATTCCTTCTCAATTATTCTGAATAGTGTCACTTCCGAGTCGAATTCAATGGCTAAATGATGTACTAATTAACTACAGAACATAGCAGAACCCGCCTTATTATAAAACAAACCAGCATTTTCAGTTCATTAAGCGAAGATTATTACTTTTAATCTTTTAACGAGAAAGAAAAAAGATTTAAGAGTTGAAAAGAGAGAGAAAAAAAAAAAAAATTAAAGACGTCTGTATTTTTGTTTGTTGAAGGCAAAAACCACGACGCTTGGGAGATGCTATAGAAAAACTTCTGAAAAAAAAAAAAAAAAAAAAAAAACAACAGTAAATTAGCAGGGCTATTAACTTCGCTTTAGTAAATGATTCAGCAATTTAATTCTGAAAACGCTTTTGTTCCAAAGGTTCTTTTCTTTAACCCATCGATCAGAGATTACCCCGAAATTAATATTCGCTTCGCCCGTTAAATATTCGGTCGGTACCCCCGAAACGTGTAATAATACTGAGTGTCGAACAATAAATTAAGCTAGAGGTCGATAATTGTTCATTAATTTGTTCGAAAAGGCGTTACCGTTAGGGAAGGGAGAGAATTATTCTCGTGTTTAATATTCTGAGATTTTCCCCCTTTTTCCTATTACCCCACGTGCTCGAGATAGTAATTGCATTTTGTATACTTTCTCGTTTGACTTATTTTCTTTTTGTCCAATGAAAAATCACTTACACCCCACATCTTTTGTGGGGATAATGAGTATATAACTCGATGCAAACGATTTTGGAGATTTAGAAGGAAATATTTGTGGCTGAATTCTTGATCCTTAATGTTCAAGTACAGAACAATTTTGCTTTCATATTTCTTGTAGTGAATATGTTCCCAGCATTTTAAATTCTCAAAACTATTGCTAAAATTCAGTTTGCAACGAACGAAAAAAGGGTATAGATGTTTATTTTTTATTCAAAATAATTGTTTTGAAGTTTGAACAATTTTTTGAACAAATGACATTACAATTTCAATGAGTCTTATTTGATTAAATTATTAAAACTTTTTAATTGCGAACTGGAAAAAACTATGCTGCTTTTGCGCGAATTTGAATAAAAAGATACATATTATTTTATTAAAAATATTTTTCACAAGTACGAACACATTTTTGAGCCAATGACAATATATTTGCAGGTAGCAAAAATGGTCTGGATACATCGCCTTCATTTGAAAACTATTGTTTCAAAGTATGAATGAATGATAGTTTATTCGTTCAAAACAAAACAAAAGGAGTCTCGATTCATCACATTTTCTGAAAAAGTATTATTTCAAAGTATGAATGAATGATATTTCATTAGTTCAAAACAAAACAAAAAGAGTCTCAATTCATCGCATATTCTGAAAAAGTATTATTTCAAAGTATGAATAAATGATATTACATTCGTTCAAAACAAAGCAAAAAGAGTCTCGATGCATCGCGTTTTCGTAAAAACTAATGTTTCAAAGTATGAATGAATGATATTTCATTAGTTCAAAACAAAACAAAAAGTGTCTCCATACATCACATTTTTATAAAAGCTATTATTTCAAAATATGAATAAATGAGATGGCATTCATTCAAGATTGAGATTGCATTTATTCAACAAAACAAAAGCAGTCTGAATGCCTTTTATTTTATAAGAAAAAATAATTCTAGATTACGAAAAAGTTTTTGAACAATTGATATAGCATTTGATTAAAACAAAATAAAAAAGTTCTCATTTATCTGCTCCTAGCAGTTTGAAAAATTTTTTGAATGACCAATACATTTGGTCATTCAATATTTTAAATTTTAAACGTTTGTTTTTAAAAATAAATACGCATAAAAATAATTACTGGAATATAACAGAAACTAAAAAATTATTTAAGTTTTTTGAAACTAATAAGCAAATGATTCTACAGTTCGTAATTTTTAAAATTTTTATAGAAAAATTTGGTTACATTGAAGCTCTAATATTTGCTGTAGTTTGTATATAATACAAAATTCTCCCCCTAATGTGAATTTAGAAATTATTTATAAGATAATTAATAAAACTTTATAATTTTACTATAACTAATACGAATCTTTAATGATGTTGTTTTTTAATGATTAAGTGATTTATATACTAACCGTCTTTCTTCTTTTTTCTTTTGCATAAACAATGACTTTAATATTTACATAGACTAATGCTTTTTTTTTTTTTTTCATATTCATACAATTGAATTTGAAAAATTGAAAATTTTCGCTTCGCCGTAATTATTTTACAACCAGAAAAAAAGTGGATGTCCTTTTTAATAATAGAGTATTTAAATAACTGGGAGAAAAAAAGAAATAAAATATAAATCACGGTCACGTTTGACATTTTCACAACCCATGGATAAATTATGACCGCATTTGACGTAAAAATGTCATAATTCTTGCTTGTCCACCGAGGCGTTTTTTTCTCAGACTTAAAAAAAGACGCTAATTCCAGATGAGTAAGCATCTCGTATTCACAAGCATTCCCGATGTGTCTTTATTATAAAAACTGGTATATTTTTAAAACCGCTTTTCTAACAAAAAAGGAAAATAAAAATAAAATGAGAAAAAGAAAAAAAAATTGCATAATTTTTTTAAAATTTTATAAACATGAATATACACACCGAAAAAAAATTATGGTAAAATTACCGTCACTTATAACAATGACATTTCGTGTCAAAAAACAAAACATAATTCTGGTTAATAAAACCAATATATTCGGTATTTAACCCATTCATTTGTTAATTTTCCGTTCATGGTATACAAAGGTATATCATGGTATATCATGGTATACATGGTTCATGGAATACAAAGCTGAATAAGCTCTAAGATATCATGATAAAATTACAAAATTTTACAATGTTTACAAAATATGGTCACTTATAATAAAACCACATTTTATTGTCAATTTCACCAAAATCATTTTTACCAATTTAATAAAAATTTTTTATCAATTTTACCACGCTGCGGTAAAAATTACCGTGCTTTTTGGTGTTCCAGTAGAGCCAGAAATACGGTAAATTTTACCATATTCTATTAATTTTGACTATACTTTTTTTTTCTCAATTTTCTCAGGTGGAACAATAGTGAGTCAATACTAACTATAGAGCAATAAAAATAATATTAATAAAATAATCATAACAATAATAATAAATAAAATAAAACAAAAAAAAAACGTTAAAAAGGCACCTTACTTTACTCTTGATGAAATCGCTGGATTTTCATGTATTTATTAAGCATAGTTGGACGATATAGTCATTATAGTAAAATTTGCTCAATATCGGAATAGCGATACTTTAAGAATTATTATCACAATGCATCGTGAATATCGTTTCTTATAACCAAAAATCGAATTCATCATGAGTTTTGATCTGATAATGTAGCGCATATTAACGAAAACGGTAAATTATAGATTCGGGAATATTATCAATAATGACAATTCTCGAGTATACGATACAACCTAAGTGTCTAAACATTTGGATAATGTAAGTATGACTAATAACGTAAAAATAATGTAAATTAAGGGAAATTAGAAAATTATCGTGATATGTCGAGAAATATCGATATTTTCTGAATATACATTGCGATATTGAAATACCGAAATACCGATATCGCCTAATATTATTACTTAAAAGCAATCTTACAAGTTTAAGATAAAACATTAAATATTCGAATTATTTAGATAAGGTAATAATTTAAATTCACTGCAAAAAGCATGATTATCATTTTACTTTTACTCTTTTTTTGTACATCATAACTTTTAATAATACTGTAAAGTAAGCTACCGTCATGTGGGGCTACTTTGTGCAGGATTTCGCAGTTTTTGAACTTTGACATGTAAAAAAACTATGTTAATTCTATCTTTAGTAAAATTTATCGATATTATATTCATAACTGGACTCAGACGAGTGAATTTGATCAATACTGGCATTATTTGTATGTAATATTTACAAATAATAAGTCAAAACATACCTTGCTCAAAGTAGCCCCCAAGTGGGGCTACTTTGTGCAGCGATAGGAATTCAGTTCAATAATCATGTTTTTAGTATAATATTTATATAAAATTATTAAAAAAGTTAATTGTTGACATTTTTAATAACAAAGCATCAAGATATGTAAAGATATTAGCTTGAAAATAATTTTCAGCGTTAAAAAACCATTTTTCATAAAGAATTTGCTTCTTAAACAGAATGTTTATTTCAAAACATTTGAGCTTAAACAAAAGGAAACCATATGCATTTTTGAACATTGAAATGGATGGAATTTCAAAAATAATAATTATTACATATTCATTAACATTTATAATATTGATAAATTCAAAAGTTGCAAAGGTACACCCCATTCGGCCGGAAGTGCACAATACTTAGACAGAACTTGCTCTTCAGTTTCTGTCAAAATCACCTGATGTCCTATAAAGTATATTTTTATGTGTTAAATCGTTTGATTAATTCATTAGAAAAATCTTTGTGAAAGAAAAATAATAGTTGACCAGCACGTTTTACGTGTTTTTGTGAATTTTATTAGAGATAGTGTTTCTGTGGATTTTGTACTTCCGAGAAGCTTCTGCAATCGACATACCACTAGCAACTGCTTGCAAACAGTGTTGTAGCTTTTCTAAAGTGTAATCACGGTAGTTTCTAGTTCCAGGTATTTTTTTATAACGTCTGACCATTTTTCTGTCGAACAAAAAAAAAAAAAAAACTAATGAAACCTTGCACAAAGTAGCCCCACAGTGCATTTTTTTCATTTTCCGTTTATTTGTTATTAATTTTCAAATTTTTTTTAACGCTAACATGATATAATTTTTTATTAATATATAAATAAAACATTTTGCACTTACGACAATTGTTTTATCAACGTCTTTGTATTTCACAGCTAAAGTTTCCACACACACTTTTCGACGGCCGACGTTCTCGGAAAGTTGTTGACATTGGATAAACAAAACACATTATGAGATTGTTTTAAAATTCAAAAAAATGTTTGTAGTAATAGAGGAGACTTCAATCTTCAAATTACACACATTTTTAACGTGAAAAAAACGTAATACTGAATAGCAGCACTTGAAAAGTGCCAAATTCGAATTGGCACAAACTAGCCCCCGCTACACAAAGTAGCCCCACATGACGGTAATAGATTTCCAAAATCCGTACAATTATGTTTCTAATGTTTATTGCATTTTATTACATAATGGTAAATTAAAAAGTTAAAGAACAAATTCAATTATTGAAGCATTTTTATGACACTTTACAGCTTTTTTTTTTTTTTTTTTTTTTTTTTTTTCCCATCAGCTTGGCACAACTAAAATTGAAATGTTTTATTTTATAATTTATCTTATATTTATTTTATAAACAATAACATGGTAATTTCTTAAACTCAAATTTTTTTGCAATATATAAGTATCATATAATATAATTTAAATTTTCAGTACTCTGATTCTCAAACTTCAGAAACGGAATTATAAAGTATTCTTAAATTATACTTTAAAAGACGTAATTAAATATCCCTTATAAAACTTTTTCCATCAATTTTATAGAAGATTTAATATCATCTATTTAAAAAAAAAACACTATAAATAATTTTAAATTAATCTGTACGTTCCTTATTAAAATATAAAAAATTTAATAAAAAGTATAGTTTTGAATGAAAATTCTTGGATGTCTAAATTTTTTATATTTTACGAACAAGTATAAAATATTGCAAGGGAAATTTGTTGAACAATAAGTAAAAATTTTTACCAGTACCATTTTGTATAACAGAAATTGATAAAAAAAATCTATATAATCTATATAATTTAGATCTGTTTTATATAGAGCTATATTTGTTAAAAAATAAAAACTATAACTTCCGTCATTATAATGTAAAATAATTGATTGATATTAGCTATTTATGCAAGTTTTCATGAAAAAGATCCTTGATTACCATTTTATAATTATTAAACATTAAATAGGTTCGATTTATTTTTTAATAAGTTATATTTATTTTGTTACAAACTTCGTGTAAAACTGTGTATGCAATATAAATAATAAATTCAAAATTACTGTTTATGAAAATTAAATGAGCAAATGGAATTCATAAGGTTTATCTATTCTATTCGCATTAAACTTTTGACTTATAGCGAAATAAACAAAATGCGAAATTAAAATTACCGATCGGCTGACCAAGCTATTGGGACCATATGTATCAAATTGCAACCTTTTAGAGCAATGAAAATCGAAATTAGTTTATCATGATGTGTCATTTTGACGGGAACTAAATAAAGCTTCCTGACTCTCCCTAAACAGGGTTGTACAACTATGATGGTTCGGGCATGTGACTACGACCCTGAAGGTCCTTGGTTTGAATCCCGTCGGCAGCCAACGAATTTCACTCTCACGTACTCCCCTCCACTTTTTGAGACTACAGTTTGCTCAGAATTGAGTATATTCCTGTTTTGTGTTTGAATACATGTTCTAAGTTGAATATTATTTGTTTCGGAGCTATTTTGACACATTTTTGCTTAATTTTGAGAAATCCTTTTAAACTATGTGATTCTATAAATATTTCAATCAACGTTTTTTTTTTTTTTTTTTTTTTTTTTTTTTTGAACGCACTATTTTAGTTTCGAAAATTTATACACGTCTTAAAAATTCTAGCAGTTCGCAAGAATGAATTACTTTTTATTTTAAGTAATTTTTTATATTTTAATAATAATTCATTACCGAAGGAAAAAAAAATTTTTTTTAAATATATTAAAATATAAAACAATATTTTTTTTTTTTTTTACATCAACGTTTCTTTTTTTTTTTTTTCTAGTTCTTTTTTCCTCCCGTAAGACAACACTCCTTTCCTGAAAGTGAATTTTTATGCAAAGAACCATTTGCTTACCATAACCGAATAATACATTGCATTACCGCTCATGAAAATGTATTCTTTTATATAAACAACGCCGAAAAATATTCTTAACTATAAAAATGTAGAATGGCAACAACAAATGCCGCTGAAGGAAACACTGTGAAAGGGGGAACATAAAAAGTCGTTTGCAAACTACCTTAATCTGATTTAAATAACTCGTTCTCGCGTTTTTCCATCGTAATCTTTTGCAGAATACGAAATAAGTTCGCAAACATCTGCCTTAGTTAGCTAAAAACCGCCCTGGGTGGTTTATGAAGACTAAACGCTGTTCTGAAAATAAAATTTGGCGGCATATGCTTCTGGTGTTGAGCCATCAAAGAATTTTGGCGGCCTTGGCCTTTTACACTCTAATCCGAATGTTTATGGTCAAACTAAAGAGGAGTGTCTTTTTTTGTTTTCGACGAATTTTTCGGCTTTTGGATTTGTTGGGGTAATTATTGTAGAATTAAAAATGAAAATCCAAGGTAGTGCTAGATGCAATTATTGTTTTTTCTACTTTTTAGTGCCGCATTTGGCATTGAAAAGGTTGAGTCAGAAGAGGAGATTAAGTAATTAATTTTTTATGCTTTTCGGGAATAATTTGTAATATATCACTCAATTTCAAAGAAATAAAATTCTTTATGCTATATTGATTAGAGGAGTTAGCAAAGTTCTTATTTTTTGATTTTTTATTTATTTTTATAGTAATCACACTAATGCCGAATATGAATGGTACTTGGGTGAGTTGAAGTGTTTATAAACTAATAATGAAAAATACATTTATCAAGTTGATCCAACCATGCGCATTTACCCCATAAGAGTGGAAAATTGGAGCAGTACAGTAATTTTTTTAGAATAACTAGAACAAACATAAGTTAGTAAGTAATTAAAAAAAGTGCTTAGTTACAAAAGTTAAACAAGCTCCTACTGAACAAATTTATAATAAAAAGTTTAATTTGAACATTGTAATTTAAAAAAAATTTAAAACAATCTCTAGGTAGAGAGAGCGGGGGGGGGGGGGAGAGAAAGGTTATTCATGAGTAAATAATTGTTTTCTGAAAAAAAAAGCAAAATATTGAAAATCTAAATCTAAAAAATGAATCATTTAGATTTTAAAATAATAAATTATAAAGTTTCACATTATTACTCGATATCCTTTTCCTACCGCGAAAGGTTGAATATGTAAAAAAAAAATATATGACTTAAACAATTCAAATTCTGTAATGTATTTACAAAAATACGCAAATTTTAAAACTGGTAACGTTGAAAAGTTTAAACTTAATTTCAACTTAGTACACGGAGAAAAAAAATCTAGTAAAATTAGCGTTCTTTGTGATAATGATAGTTATAGTTTAAAAATCCGCCATAATTTTCAGTTAATAAAATAAATATATACGGTATTTAAACCATTCATTTGGTAATTTTTCTGTTCATACGGTCGGTTTACCGGATTTAATAAAACCTAAGCACGGTAAAAATCTCCGAACTTTTTTGGTGTTCCTTTAGAGACAGAAACACAATAAATTTTACAATACTCTCGATGTTTTGACTAGACTTTTTTTCCCAGTCTAAATTAGACGGATTAGACAGTCTAGATTTGACAATGTTAGACGTGGTACAAAATTAAAACCATTTTTGGTTATTTCACTAGGCCAATTACTTAAAAATTAAAAACATTTTGTTTTCAGATTTCTTTATTTTTTTGACATTAAGATTTTAAATATACATTCGAACACCAAAGCAAAAACTATAAAATTATTTATTGAATTTTAAAAAAATATTATAATATGATTAATTAGCACTAAGACAATAATATAAAACGATCTGTTGATAATAAAAAAAAAATTTTAAAAATGTAAAATTGAATAAATGAAAATTAAAATCATTAAGGATGAATAATTTAAACTTTTCAGTCTCTTTTCTAATTCGTAAACTGCAAAAGCATGAACTTTTTACTTTTTCAGTTGACACACACTGCCGATGTCATTAAAATTTAAAAATAAATTTTTTTTATTCATTTAATATTCGATTAATACTTGCGCATATTAAGGTGATATTATAAATTAATTTGTTGTAAAATACTGTTTTATTATTTTTATTTTATAGCAACCGATCCAATTTTGAGTTTACGGCTACCAATGATCAACTCCGTAGGCTTGTAATTTTGAACTCAATGCAAAAGAGAAGGGAATTTCTTGATCAAATATTGGGAGAAATCTGCCTTCGTGGAGAACTTTTTGATGGAACTAACCCCCATTTACGTTTTATGGAAAAGAAAATCACGAAAACCTTCCACGGTTAACCTGACGGCAAGGGTACTCTAACCCATGATCCGTCTACAACTGAGGATATTTTAACGTTAGTACTGTGGAAGGAGCGAGTCGGACGCGGAATTCATACCGACCAGCCATCACTGGGATTTGAACCCGGGACTCCACATTGGGAGGCGAGCGCTCTATCCCCTGTGCCACCACGGCTAAAGTAAAATACTAACGTTAAAATCATAATAATTGGGACAGTAAGATATTACCATAAAATGTTTTGTTAACAATAAGAAAATATTATAATTTAAATTTTACTCACTAGGACACTATTATAAAAGGATTTATTGACAGGTTATAAAGTAGATTAAGTGATAAGTAATTTAATCATAATAAAAAAAAATATTAGAAATTATTAAAAATTAGAAAATTAGACATTTAGAATTATTAGAAATTAGATTATTAGAAAAAATATTACCATTCATTTGGTAATTTTTTCGTTCATATGGTCACGGATTACCACAAATTCGTAGTTTTCAAAATTATAGCTCTTATTAACACACATTTAGTAAAAAAAACGAAACTTAAAAGTAAATATAAGAGAATAAACGGTTTTTATGCCACGCTCTAAGGTATCGGGATTAAATTTCCAAATTTTATTACATTTACCAAATTTTATCAGATATTATAAAACCATATTTTAATGTTAATTTTACCATAATTATTACAGAAGCGCTTCTGTGAAAACTACTGAGCTTTTTGGCATTTCGAGAGAGCCAAAAACATGGTAAATTTATACCATATTCTGGTAGTTTTGACCATACAATTTTTCTCAGAGCAGATACTTTTTATTTTATTTTATTATTATTATTATTTTTTTTTATAAAACTTTATATTAAAGATTTGTTGACAGCAAGAATAATTAAAAATGTTTTTAGTAAAAACAGTTAATTATGAAAGTTTAAAACAAATAAAAAGGTTGAAAGGTAATTTCTATTTGTTATACAATAGAAATTACCTTTCAATAGATAATAGAGATAATAGTATTCTAAAAATTGCTTGAAGATAGAAATTTTTCTTACAAAGCTTTTTTGATATCACGTACAATATTAGAATAAAGTAACAGCAAATATTTGTAGTACAAATATACGGGGATATTTAAAAAAATTTTTATCGACAACAGTTAATTATGAAAAGTCTGGAATAAGTAGAAAGTGTTTAACGCAAATTCCACTTTTTTATATAAAAAAAGATAATATTATATAAATAAAATTGTTTAATATTAGATGTTTTCTTATTATACATTTTTTATAACAAATGGAACTTATGGAAAACAAATGGAACAAATGGAGAGAAAAAATGAAAATATCACACCAAATAAATTGTTGATAACAGATATAACCCTCCTCAAACGATTAAATAAAAAATTTCTTATTATTATTTTGTGTTTTGAAAATATTTTATAAAATATTGTATAATTACATGATTGAACTTCACGAATGTAGAATCTGTGAGCAATTTTTATATGATTCGATGTCTTCATTTTTATCATAAAAAACGTCAGAAATTTGAATAATAATCATAGAATTTTTTTCCTATTGAAGAAATCGTAGTTTATATTTTATAAAGTTACAATTTAATTCAAAACCTTTGATTTCTAAATGGAAAAAAAAAAATTTCATTTACATAAATTCGCTATAATAATATAAAAATAAACTATAAACTGCTAAAAATTGTATGGGGCTTTTTATTGTATGGGACTAGGGTAATTTTTTAATTCTTGTATAAAATCAATATCAAAAATCAAAAATATGATTGTTAATAATAATAGAATAGAATAGAATAGAATAGAATAGAATAGAATAGAATAGAATAGAATAGAATAGAATAGAATAGAATAGAATAGAATAGAATATTATTATTACAATATAATAGCTGACTTTTTGACAGTATTATAATTTCATAATTTATGTATAAGGTGAACACATAAAACTATGAAATACGTTTCTGTTATAATAATAGTTTATTAGAAATGAGAATATTTTTTTATATTTTGCTTTAAGATAACGCATTAAAGAAAAATAATTTTAGCTTCTAAAAAGTAAGGAATGCTTATTTTTTTCTTCCTAAAGTTGTGGTTTTCATTTGAAGGGCTTAGGGTAGTAAAATGATAAAAGCCACATATTTGAATAGTTCAGAAGAGCGTTTTTTAAAAACGTTTTTGGTGAAAAAATACCACAATTTCAACGTAGACAATTAAATAATTTGTTTATATTGTAATGTTAACTAGAAAAATTTTAGAAACTTCTAAACATCTATTTAGAAACAATTCTAAGGAACAGCTTGTAATTTTTTTTACCTTACTGCCCTCCAAGCTATTTATTTGTGTAATCTGCTTTAGCTGTTAATATTAATACTCTAAATTAACATGATTTACAAAATATTGTCGCAGAATAATTCGTCACCACTTGTTACTCAACTGTGGGCCGTAATAATGTGATTTAAGTTACCCCAAAACAAAAGTTTTTAATTGTAGGCCAGAAATTTTTTGTGAAGATACTCTATGGTAATTATTTGCTCAAAATATTAATTCCTCTTTTTCACTCATTTTAAAACATTATTTTTAAATAAAATAGGACTTAACAACAGATCAAAACATCAAAGCACATTTAACGTTATGAATTAGCTTGGTACACACAATTTAAAATTTGTGTAAGTTAATATTAGTTTTTTTCATAAAAAGTATTAACGTAGAATTAGCCCATACTTTCAGTATAAGGGACATAAAACACGAAGAGAAAAAATTCTGTTAAAATTTCAAGAACTGCATAGTAATAACATTTCTGGTAATATATACTGTATTCAAACCATTACTTTGATAATCCGTACGTTCATATGGTGAAATGCTGGTTTTCAAAATTATAACTCTTATTACCATACATTTAGTAACAAATACAAGACTGAAAAGTAAATTTTACCAACTAAATTATTTTTAGGCCATGCTCTAAGGTGTCATGATAAAATTTCCAAATTTTATCACATTTACCAAATTTTAAGACATATTATAAAACCATATTTTATTGTTAATTTTACCAAAATTATTACCAAAACGATTCGTTAAAAAATACCGAGCTTTTTGGTTTTCCACTAGAGCTAGGAACACAGTAAATTTTGCCAAATTCTGGTAGTTTTGACCCTATTTTTTTTTCTCAGTGTAACATAGTCTAGGGACTTATATTTTCAGTTTACAGAGCAATAGAATCAAACTCCAACCCAGATGCAAAACCTAGAAAAAACTTTATTTCTTTTAGTTTCTCAGTGTAACATAGTGTAGGGACTTATATTTTCAGTTTACAGAGCAATAGAATCAAACTCAACCCAGGTGCAAAACCTAGAAAAAACTTTATTTCTTTTAGTTTCTCAGTGTAACATAGTGTAGGGACTTATATTTTCAGTTTACAGAGCAATAGAATCAAACTTCAACCCAGATGCAAAACCTAGAAAAAACTTTATTTCTTTTAGTTTCTCAGTGTAACATAGTGTAGGGACTTATATTTTCAGTTTACAGAGCAATAGAATCAAACTTCAACCCAGATGCAAAACCTAGAAAAAACTTTATTTCTTTTAGTTTCTCAGTGTAACATAGTGTAGGGACTTATATTTTCAGTTTACAGAGCAATAGAATCAAACTTCAACCCAGATGCAAAACCTAGAAAAAACTTTATTTCTTTTAGTTTCTCAGTGTAACATAGTGTTCGGACTTATATTTTCAGTTTACAGAGCAATAGAATCAAACTTCAACCCAGATGCAAAACCTAGAAAAAACTTTATTTCTTTTAGTAAAAAAAGAAAATAGAGTTTAATAGAAGATTGAAAATTAAGTGCTGAGTATATCTATCGCCTTTTGCTTTATTTACTTTCTTTTCAGTAACTTAATATTTCAAATTTACATAGGAAATAATTAACCCAAATGCGTCGTCTTTTTATTCCGTTCAATTATTTCAAACTCGTTTCGCACAGAAAGCACTTTGCCAAATTTACATCTCGGGTACTATATACATGAATAGATGGGGGTAAAAAAAAAAGTACAGCAATTTACATACTCATGCAAATGTAATTTTAACTGCGACTTTGCAAACGATTAAAAAAAAAAAAATTCTTAGATCCAACCCAAGCACAAGCAGCGTATTTAACTCAACAGTTTTAAATGAAACAGCACATTAAGCAACTAAACTCTCACAGCACACACTTTTATCCAAAACCGAGTAATTAAGTAGAACTCGGCGGGGTGGCATATCTAACGGAATTTAGCCTAGTTAACCCTTCTGGCACGCGAAAAAGATCCCCTGCTGAGAGCACCGAGATCGGAAGAAGGAAAAGAAAACGGGCTAAGGAAGCGAGAGAGGAGAGAGTGTTCCGTGCTTTGAGATCATGAATAACCGGGGTCACGGAGTCCGCTGTGATTGTATGTTGACTCTTGGCTCCTATGATGGGGTGTTTTCTTTTCTTTTCACTTTTTTTTATGTGCTTTTGGCGACCATCAGCTGAATTAAATATATGTCTTTTTCTGTGATTCCTTTTTTTTTTTTTTTTTTTTTTTTTTTTTTGAGTTTGTTTGCATGTGTGCATGCTGGCTTTCGGGAGTGTTGATGCTGCTGAAGAAGCGAGAATTGTTTGCAGCCGAGTGCATGCTGCTGGTATTTTTAAACCTTACTAAAGGCTGCCAGAAATTGAGTTACAGTCACGTTGAGGAATTATGATGAATGTGATTTGGGGCACGAATATTTGAGTTCGGAGCACGTGTTGGTAAATGTTGAGCATTTAATGCTTCATTTTAAAAGATTAGAAAAAGTACTTATATTTATGTTGCTAATGCATTTTACATTGAGTTTCATAAAAAAAAAAAAAACTTTATTAAATTTTTTTTTTATTGAAATTTCAATAGGGGTTTGAATTCAAAATTCAGAGTTTTCTATATATATTTCATTTTCAGTGCGAATTAACTATTCAAAACAGTTAAAAACGCTCTTTTTAATGTCAATTTCCCGAACAAAATGAAAAATTTCGGATCAAATTACGGTAAAAAATACTGGCACTCTGAGATCCATAAAATTCATTTTACCGTAGAATCCATTTGTACCGTTACGTTTTATACTATAATTTTCATAGTAACATTTGTTTAATTACAGTGATTCTACAGTAAATGTCACTGTAAAAATTACGGTAAATCAGATTTCTTTAAAAGAAAAAAAAAGGGGATTTTACAGTAAAAAGAACTGGCACCGTGTGTGCCTGTACTTTTTCCCCATAATTTTATCCGGCAATTTTTATAGAAGTGAAAAACAGTTAAAGAATGGCATGAAAGTAATTAACCAATAATTTATCAAAGTCAAAAATAGATAATGAATTCCAAAAACATACTTTT
This sequence comes from Parasteatoda lunata, assembly GCA_949128135.1. Taxonomy (NCBI): domain Eukaryota; kingdom Metazoa; phylum Arthropoda; class Arachnida; order Araneae; family Theridiidae; genus Parasteatoda; species Parasteatoda lunata. The sequence continues at coordinate 63,392,592 of OX421979.1, read as the reverse complement.
TACTAGCAATTCCATTAAGGTTTTATAGTTAAAAAAGGGAGGGGGGACGTCTTAGGCATACATTTTTCTTTTAATTTAACTACGAACTCATAATTAAAAAATAAAGAACATCAATTTCTAACGCAATCTTAGAACTATCCATATATAAGAGCTGTGAGATATAATGATTAAATGTCTCTAAACTCTGATAATTTCGTCTTTTTTTTTTTTAATTATTATTATTTTATTTATTTATTTATTTTAACCAAAAATATGCTTGTTGCAAATTGATTGATGTGATATTAACCCTTTGAGATGCAGATGGGACACAGGTGTGTCTTTTACATATATATTTTTTTTCTGACACTCTAATTACGAGTAAAAATATATTTCGGTACTTTTTAATTATAAAAAAACAGTTAAATAGGGATTAAAATATGTTAGATTATCATAATTATATTTGAATTAAAATTTAAAATCCAAGAAATTATAATTTTCTTTCATTCATATTAAAAAATTTATGAACTAATGATTTGATAAATTAAAAAAATTTAAATGATAACTAACTGTTTCTCTTAGATCCAAATAACTTCAAATAAGTGCAAATTTGAAAGATTATTCTTTGAAAGTGAGCCGTGTTTGGTAGATTTTGCCTCTAACGCAGAAACAGGCACCGGCTTCTTTTAGATTCAAATAACTTCAAATAAGTGCAAATTTGAAAGATTATTCTTTGAAAGTGAGCCGTGTTTGGTAGATTTTGCCTCTAACGCAGAAACAGGCACCGGCTTCTTTTAGATTCAAATAACTTCAAATAAGTGCAAATTTGAAAGATTATTCTTTGAAAGTGAGCCGTGTTTGGTAGATTTTGCCTCTAACGCAGAAACAGGCACCGGCTTCTTTTAGATTCAAATAACTTCAAATAAGTGCAAATTTGAAAGATTATTCTTTGAAAGTGAGCCGTGTTTGGTAGATTTTGCCTCTAACGCAGAAACAGGCACCGGCTTCTTTTAGATTCAAATAACTTCAAATAAGTGCAAATATGAAAGATTATTCTTTGAAAGTGAGCCGTGTTTGGTAGATTTTGCCTCTAACGCAGAAACAAGCACCGGCTTCTTTTAGATTCAAATGACTTCATAAAAGTGCAAATTTGAAAGATTATTCTTTGAAATTGAGCTGTGTTTGGTAGATTTTACTTTAAACGCAGAAACGGACACCGGCTTTTTATGCTTTATTTCATAACCATAAATTAAAATATTAAATATAATATTTTCCCCTTATTTTGACCTAAATTGATTCACAATAAATAAAATAAAAAATGAAAATCATGTCTAATAAAAATTCCGCGTCAAAGGTTTAATAATAATGGCTATATGGCTGACCTTTAACTTAATTTTTTCTAAATTTTACACTTTTATTGCAATTTCTAAATTACCATCATAACTGTTATACATTGATTTATTGCAGATTAATTATTAAGGAATTCGCTCAGAAAATCGAAACGAGCAACAAATCTAAATGTAATAAACATCAATTTGTCTCCAGTTGCATATCGATTGATACCAAGAATTACCGTAAAATGTTTCTTTTTTAGGAATCATAAAATTCATAGTATTTCTAAAAAAAATGATAAAATGAGCTCTCAATTAATGTGACTCTAGTTGTTGTTTTATTATTTTCCTAAAAGGCTATAATTCATCTCTTTTTTTTTTATGCCACCCAGAAAAAGTTCACTGAAACTAGATGACCACCATTTTTATGCGATACAATAATTCATCAGATTCCAAGATAATTCGCAAACAGAACATTCCTGAAATATGGATCAATCCATCAGAATGTTAATTCTTGGGAGAAATTTTTTTTTTTTTTTTTTACCCATTTCCATTTAAAAGGGGAGAAAACTAGATTTAGGTCGAATTCTCTGTCATAAACTGAATCAAAGGATAAATCACATAAAAAGGATGTAACACTAATGTAAAACAGCAAAATATTTTTAAATTTTATAAAATTAAGTACAAATTCGACATTAAGGTAATTAATTGGAATAAAATTTGCAGCTATAATAATTAATAAAATCGAAAAGTTAGCATGGACTTAAATTTTATTTTCAGGTATTGTCGAAGCTATCAAATGAAAACTTTTTTATCAAATGAAACTATCAAATGACTTTTTTTTTTGTTGTAATCATTAGCTTTGGGAAAAAATGCAACATTTTATGATGGCATAAAAACAAAGAACAATTACTATTATTATAGGGAGCGGGAAGTAATGTCGTTTCGGCGTATCAAATATTCGTTAGTCTTAAAAACCAGTTAATTTTTTTCGATCCGGCATTCAGAGGTTGTTGATAACGGGGGTGAATACATTAATAGAATCTCGATAATAGATATAAAATGCACCTAAACGACATTACTTTCCGTTCCTCCTAATATTTTGCACACCAAATAGATAATACACATGAAAGAATAAGAGGAGACAATTTAAAAAGCAATACTTCTAAGAAACTTATCTTGTAAGGAATTCAAATAGTTTTCGTCAATTTAACTAAACATTTTAAAAAAGACAGTAAATATAAGCATTGATATATTTATTTCGTAAATGAAAAATAAAATATTTATATTTATTTTAATTTTGGAATTTTCAACATTTAAGTAAAGAAATACTTGAAACGTAAACAAATATTGTCTGCATTTAATATGCTTATTTTAATGTTAACAATAAATATGGTCTCCAACATATTTACTTGAAAAAAAACTCTTTATTAAAATTGTCATCAATTACTCTGAACAAAATATGGCTAATTTACATTCATTTATTTATCTTAAAAGCTGAATCCCTTTCTTCCTAAGATTATACAAAAACAAATTTAGATACTTTTATTTTTTATTTGTATCAGATTAATCATTGACTTTTAGCTTGTAAATTAATTAGGAAAAATTATATTTAAAAATTGTTTTAAATAAACTACATTTAGACTTAAACAAATAAATTACATTTAGTCATTTGAGTGAGTATACTATTAAATTCTATCACGTATTGTTTAAGCAAAATGAAATCAATTTTAACCGATTAATAAACTTTAATATCCACATTGGAAAAGATTAAGACAAAGAGGATATTCATTTTAATGCGCTGAATATTATTCAGAGTTTGTTTGGGTCACTTGTTTCAAAGCAGGAAATACAAGATATTTTAAGCTTTTATCGTTTTATGATGAATAAAAAAATCAAATAAATTGTCGAATTTTCTCAAGCAATGTAGTGAAAACTTGATAACTTTACTTTTACGTGATTGTAAATTTTTTATAATACGACCACTTTTTTACAGAAATGGGTATAAATAGCATAATTGTACAACGTGACGTGCAGCCCAACTCGAAAAAGTAGTTCGGTTTCAAATGCAAAGAAAGACGCAAACAATTAATATGGAGCATAGAAAAAATAAATTTAACATACTGTTGAATTTTTTCAAGCAGTGTTGTTTAAACTTCATTCTAACCTGGTTGTAAATTTGCTTTATAACAACTTTTTCGTGAAAATGGGTTTAAAATATCACAGTTGTACAACGTGTAACTTTTCTCCAAAAAGAATTCTGCTTCGAATGCAAAGAAAGACGCAAACGATCTATATGGTGAATAGAAAAAATAAATTTAATATATAGTCAAATTTTCTCAAACAATGTGTTTAAACTTGGTAACTTCATTCTAATGGGTTTGTAAATTTGTTTTACTAAGACAAATTTTTCATGAAAATGGGTTCAAAATATCACATCTGTGCAACGTGCAACTCAACTCGTAAGAGAATTCGGTTTCGAATGCAAAGAAAGACGCAAACGATCTAGATAGAGAATAGAAAAAATAAATGTAATATATAGTCGAATTTTTTCAAGCAATGTAATAGTTAAACTTGATAACTTCATTCTAGTGGGTTAGTAAATTTGTTTTACTTAGACAAATTTTTCATGAAAATGGGTTTAAAATATCACAACCGTGCAACTCAACTCTTAAGAGAATTCGGTTTCGAATACAAAGAAAAACGCAAACGATCGATAAAGAGCATAGAAAAAAAAGCAAACAAGTTTATTGAAAAATCACACGGCTTGCATGATAATTCGTCAAAAGAAAGAAAGAATATAAAAAGAAGGAAAAAAAAGCCCCTCGCCCATATCTTTCCTCGACGATTACACCTAAAAAGGAATATAAAATCGCATTAGATGTAAGAATCAGATAAAATAAAAAAATAAAAATAAGTAAATGAAGAGGGGGAAAAAAACCGTAATCTGTTCTGAATAACAATGGGGGTCGAGTGTAATATAACGGGAAAATTATACCTCCTGCTTATTATTATTGCAGACTGCTGCACAATTAAAATAACAAAAAAATACTGTAAAATAAAACAGCACTACTTTCAGACAAGTGGACGCCGCAGTATTGCGTCACCATGACAACGACTGTCACGTGACAATTGGCTCCGGTTGAAGCCAGCTTCCTGAGACCACGCCCCCTTCAGCGACATTTCCCTCCCCCTCTTTTACCCCTGAGAGTCACTGCACATTGTATTGACATCTCCACCCACTTTACCTTGCTTAATTCCAAGTATTTCGAATGTTTTAATTTACTTTTTTATTCCCTGATAATTTCAGGAAATTTAAGCTTTTCCTTTATTTTTTTAGGCGCTCTTTTCGTTTAATTCAACTAGAATTAGCAAAATAAACATGCTTCATGATGTTATTCGAAAAGAAAATTTTCTAACAACAGGACGTTTTTAATAATAAATTATTTATATTACTAATGATTACATAGATTAATGCTACTAATGATTTTGCCCTTGTTTTATCTACTTTGTAGTTGCATTATAATTGAGATGTCTAAGTAGAATATTAATATAATAATATTTTCCATATTAATATTAAATTTTTTAAAATTAATATTGGTAAAATCAACAGTAGCATTACTAAAAACATATCGCTTTGAAACTTTTTTTCTTTTATTTGAAGAAATGGAAAAATTCGAATAAAATTCAAAGGCACAATAGAATATGATAAAAACAGTACCAAAATCAAAAATTATATCGATTTAAAAGAGGAAAAAGTAATTTTGCAATCCCATAATAATTGCTAAATAAATAAATATCGATTTAATAAGCCTTTACTTCTGATGTTGTCAAAAACTATTTAAGAAGACATAAAAGTCTAAAAAAACTAAAATATCATTTGCAAACTTGATACGCAGTGTCATCGAAGCAATGCAAAAGAAATAAAAAGGTTAAAAATAATTTATGTCGATAAATAATATCAAGTAATTATAAAAATTTTTAGATCCGTCCTTGGAATAGAACATTAGTCATTAATGGGTTAAATAATAATTCAGTTGATATCAAAGATTCCGATTGGAATAAATTCCAGACTATAGTCTTTATTTTTTCTGAGGGATACGAGGTCTAATCTTGTGCTTATTTGCTCCTTAAGAGTATACTTTAGAAGAAAAAAAATTTTATAAAAAATTTATAATAAAAAATAAATTTTTGACAATCAATTATCAATTTTTAACCCTTTATCGGGTTATAAAAAAAAAGAACCTAAAAGTTATTTAGATTTAAATTAAATCGTTATATTTCCAAGAAGAATATAGACATTTAAGAGAAAGTGTAAAAAATAATTTTATGTGTTCTAAATCTCTGTGCTCCTCTTCCTTTTTATCGCCTCGAACCGGTCAATGTCGGGCATTTTTACTTTGGCTCGCTGAGAGGAGAGTAAAAGGAGAGGACCGTTGACTGTTTATATTTTAGATTGTTTTAATTTAATAGTTTTAATTTAATTGTATTTAAACATCTTTTCCATATAAAATACAATTACAAGCGTGGTATCGGTGCAGCTTTAGGTGACCTGACGTCTCTCAGCTCCTGGTGAGCCTCCCGACAAGTTGTACAAACCAGAGAGAAATACACCACAATAAATAAAATGGAAAGAGTTTAATGTTACTTGAGCGACACAGTATCAATTGATCCACGAACCGGTACCGGTCCACGGTAAGAGGGGCTTTGAGACTACTGTTCTAAAGGACTAGTTGGTAAGAGATCTTAGATTAGAAGGTATAAATGTTACCACGAACGAACATAATCGAACTTCACTTCACACTTCACAAATTTTATTAATTAGTTTGTACTATTTTTCTGCGATAGCATTTTCTTGTCGTCCCAAAGAGGAAGGGACATCCCCCTTGCCCTCAATGAATGCCCTTTAATCCTCAGTCCCGATTGGAGAGGAAATGCCCATTAGCCTGCCAACTGGCGCCATACATTAAACATTATTGAATATTTCTGAAGCTGAAAAGGGACTTACTGTGAGGTACTATTAAAAAAAAAAGTAATATTCAATTTCCAGTATGTTATTTAAAAACTTAATAAACCTTAAAAATAAAGTACATTGAAACATTTTAATTAGCTTGTTTTATGAACTTGTGCAACACCATTAAAAAAACAGGTAATTTTTCATTTATGATACATTAGTTTTCATTAAATCAAGCACAGCTTTGCTATTTCACAAGAAAGTAAAACTAATTAAAACTTTTAAACCAAAATTATCACACCCGATTCCTTAATTCAATATTCTAACACAGCAAAAGAGCCATTAAAATCTAATCAAAATTCAGAGCCATCAAGCCAACACTTTTCAAACCAAACTAAGGGGATGCATGTATAAGGGATATAGCCATACAGCGTGCAAGATTTATGTTCTGACACTTCCAGCAAACTGTGTTCACAGCTTATAGCAATTACGAAATTTGCATTATATAGCATCTTAAGGAAAGCGACAAAAAACGTTCACGGAAAGAGTCCAAGAGGCGAACGTGCTTTTTTCACGCACGGAATGTTCTAGGGCTCACTTTGTCACAACTTAACGAGACACCAACCTCGTGTGACAACGCGTCCGAAGAAGATCTAAATCGTGGTGGTACATGATGGTAATTTGGACGAGCATCCAAGCATTGGCGAGAGAATTGAAAACGAAAATAGCATTTCCCACATTTGTTTTCGGTTTTGTATAACCGCTATAGGACAACTGCCAACCAGCAATTAGACCTCGCCGTGTTGATAATAGATTGTATCGTCAAACTGATCGATACACATTCCTGATAATTCTATTTCAGTAAAGTTCGAATTGATAATAGAAGGATTGCTTTACTTGATGAAGAAGATATTCGTTCGTCTGTATTTTTTTCGCCTCTATCAAACAAATCAAAGCCTGCTATTCATCTTACAGGTTTATTTGAAATTCATCAATTATTTAAACAGTAATGAATTCAATTGAACATAGTGTAGTTTAATGGTAATCGGTTAAATTGTAATAAATGTGAGCACACTATGTACTCTTGGGAAAATTATTAAATAAAATAGTGAATCTGGCAACAAAAAAAAAGAGGGAAAAAAGGAGCGACCACCAGGGTATAAAAAGGTCGCAGAACCCGTTTGTATGTAAATAGACTAAGCCAAATAATGAGAAAACGGTTTTGTTTCGTTTACTTAATGTAATATAAATAATGAGAAAACGGTTTTGCAATTCTCAAAACAAAAAATACAGATCTAAACAATAAGTTTCGGCAAAAATTAGGTTTACATTTAATTTAACAGTAAAGTTTTTGGAGTAAATTTCTAATTCTGTTTAGTGAATTGAAAGCGAAAATAGCATTCCCCACATTTGTTTTCGGTTTTGTATAACCGCTATAGGACGACTGACAACCAGCAATTAGACCTCACCGAGTGGATAATAGATTACATCATCAAACTGATCAATATGCATTCCTGATAATTCTATTTTAGGGAAGTCTGATTTGGCAATAGGAACGATTGCTTTCTTTGATGATGGAGTAAATCGTCGTTGCGCATTTTTCTCCAACTCTATCACAAACCAGATCTCGCCATTCATGTTCGAGGTTTCTTTGCAATGCATCAATTATTCGTATAACAGGGAATTGAATTAAAAGTAGAGTTTAATGTCAATTGGCTATACTGTACCAAACGTGACCGACATTATGCAATCTTGGCAAACTTATCAAACGAAGAAACAAATCTGATTTAAAAATAAAAAGTAAGTAAAGGAAAGGTTATTTAGGGGTCGTGGAACTCAATTGAAAATTAAAAAAAAAATCTTTTGAAGGTGATGCAGCAATAAGTATACTGTTTTGTTACTATGTTCCATAAAGTCAATTGTTGATGTAGAAGCTATCGAATCTTTTAATCATCTCAAACGCCACATCTTATCTAATGGATACACGTATGTAAATAAATTAAACACACGTATAAAATTTTACAAACGTTTTTAGTGCACATGGAATAAAACATATATACGTAAGTTTATAAATAAATGACTAAGTAAATAAGTATTTCTAGTATTAATTTGAAATCCTAAAAATGTGCCTTTAATTAAGAAATTGCTTAAAAATAAAAATTTTTAATATTAGTGTAATTCACTTTAATATTCAAATATTTGTTGATAAATATGTAAAACCATGTTCGCCCGATCTAAAAAAATTAAAAATTGATTTATTCATAAAATAATCTCTTGAAAAACAAACATTTTTAAAATTAGCGTTATTTTATTTATTACTAATGTTTCTTAATAAATATGCTAGCAAACTATAAAATATCTAATAACGTGCATAAATAACTTAAATTTGGATAATTGTTAAAAAAAAAATTTCAAAATCGGGATACATTGCTTTATCACTAACGTTTCTTAATAAATATATATAAGCAAAGTTTTTTAACAAATATGTGAACTAAGTCCTAGGACATAATATGCATATTTGTATCAAAAATTTAATATTTAAAAATTTTTATTAAAGAAAAAGAACGATCCATCTCTAAATAGAACAAACTTTCTCAATTTCTCAATTTAATGAACATCGATTCTGATCTCTCTGTTTCAGAATAATTTTGACCCACGGCGAGAAAAATTCTGTTAAAATTATCGTTGACTGTAATTACATTTCATGTAAATAAATAAAATATAAAATAATATTTCTTTTTTTTTTTTTTTTTTTTGTGAATAAAACCAAATTATGCGATATTTAAACCATTCATTTGATAAGTTTTCTGCTCATATGGTAACAGTTTATTTAAAATTCCGGTTTTCAAAACTATAGTTTTTATTACCACGCATTTGAAAAAAAACAACACAAAACTGAAAAGTAAGTTTAACCAATGGTTTTTATGTCATGCTCTGAGGTATCATGATAAAATTATCAAATTTTTCCGTACTTACCAAATTATATCACAAATTATAAAACCATACCTTATTGTTAATTTCACCAAATTTATTACCAAAGCTTTTTTGTAAAAATTATCGAACTTTTTGATGTTCCCATAGAGCCAGACAGGTGGTAAATATTGCCATATTCTGGTACTTTTGAGCAAAATTTTTTCTCTGTACAGAATTGACTTTTAAAAATTTCTCCAAACTCTGTATCAAACATAAATACTGTTGCCATACGAATAAATAGCGGTATTTGACATATTATATCAATATATGGCATTATAAATGGTTTTCTCGTAATATAATGAAATTCAATTCTTAAGCCTAATCTTCTTTAATTTTACAAGGGTATTTTTTGTGGACAAAGCCGTTAAACGTAATTAAATAATAAACTTATAGCATATGATACAAATCAAAGAACATCACAGGTTTTAAATCAATAGTCAGCGAAATTTTTTACAAAATACATACGCAAGATGGACATTTATTGAGAAAAAATAACACTGTTTGCCTGGCATAGTTTACAGAAAGTTTAACAAAGAACAGTACTTTCTTTGAGCAATTTTCTTTTAAAATTAAACACTTCTTCGAACAAATTACATTTTGGGTAAAATAGTTTTCTTTAACATTCAGATAAATCGTTAGGGGACAAAGTATTGATGAATGTAATGGAAGTTAGAAATTACGCAACACAAAATTTTCTCACAAAGCACATTTCGAATGTTCGATCAGCACTGCACGCTAACGGTTACATTTTGTTAATCGCGATTTTCTTTTTCCTTAAAAAAGAAAATTGTCACACTAATGCGAGCATCATTAAAGATAAATAAGTTGTTTACAAAATTATTCTTTTAAAATATTTCAATTCAAAGTGCAAAGCACTTATAGACTTAGATCATTAAGGAGAAGAAAAAAAAGTAAATGAAAACAAAAATTTTGACGAAAAAATTATAATGTTTCTGTTTTATTTTTTTAAAAGAACAAAAGCATTGAATTCAAAGCAATGAATAGTAAAAGAAATAAATCGAAATCTTGAAGAAGAAAATATTTAGAAAAGAAAGTACAAATGAATGTTTCTAAAAAGATTTTTAAATGAAATAATTTCCTCAAAGTTAGTTAATTTTTGGAATAAATAATTATATTTATTCCATTTAACTTCAAGTATTTGCATTTAGTATCCCTTAATACATTTCGCTCATAATTTGATACCTTTTTTTTTTTTTTTTTTTTTTTTTTGAAATTTTTAAAAAATTCTTGCTTATTCTAATTTGAAATTTTATTTCACGACCAAAAACATGAATGACAATAACGGTGCGTATTTCTCATATTTTCTTTCACGATCGAAAACAAGAATTAATTAAAAGGCTGCCTACTTCTTAAATTTTATTTTTCGACCGAAAACATCTGAATAAAAAAAAAAATAGTGCTTGCTTCTTCATTTTTGCGACGTTATTTATTTTTCAAAAACGTATGAATTACAATAGTATCTTCAAATTTGCATTTCTAACTATCAAAAAAAAAAAATAATAAATATATAAAAAATAAAAAAATTCTTCTCAAATATTTTTTTTTATTTATTGTTATTTTTATTTAATTTATTACAGTCAGTACAGAATCCAATCTGTTTCGAATCCAATTAATTTTGATCAAAGATATAAATACAGTTGATGAGTACAACCGTACAAAATTGCAATTCATTAAAAATAATTATCTCTTTATGATTTATTACTTAACCCTTTGACGCAGATGGAACACCGGTGCCCCATCAGCTATAATTGCATATATATATATATATATATATATATATATATATATATATATATATATATATATATATATATATATATATATATATATATAAATATATATATATATATATATATATATATATATATATATATATATAAATATTTTTTTTTTCTGACGCTATAATTGCAAGTAGAAACGTGTATTTTCGTGTTTTTTAATTACAAAATAATAAAAAAAAAACAGTCTAATAGTTATTAAAATATTCTGTTAGATCATCGGAATTATATTTCTACAAAAATATAAAATCAAAACTAACTAGTTTTTAAAAAAAAATTTCTTTTCATTCATATTCAAAATTTTATCTATAACTGATTTTGTAAATTAAATAAACTTCAATAACTGTTTCTCACGGATCTAAATAACATCAAATAAATGCAAATTTAATAAATTATTGTTTAGAAATGAGCCGTGTATGGAAGATTTTACCTTTACCGTAAAAAAAAGACACCGGTGTTACATGTTGTATTGCATAGCCATAAATTATTAAAATGCTAAATATAATATTTTCTGTTATTTTGACGTAAATTAATACAAAATAGTGAAAAAGAAATGAAAAATATATGTTTAATAAAAATTCTGAGTCAAAAGGTTAAGTAGTGTTACATATTATATTATATATTTATTTACGTGTATTGCTAATGTATTTTATGTATTACGTGTATTGCTATATGTATTTACGTGTATTGCTTTTATACACCCAAAAAACAAACAGGGAAAAGTAATTGAGCATTAAATTCATTACTTCAGAATTATTCATTATTTATATGAGCAGATCGACCATCAATATTACCAAGGAAAAAAAAATCAAATAATCACCAATTCAAATAATCACCAATAATTTTAAGGGGAAAAAAAAAACATTAAATTGACGTTTCTTTTTATTTTCGATCATATCTCAATTTATTTCGCGTGTCTCTTAATAGTTTCTCAATTTGCAAGCTTTATAAATCCTCTTCACTTTCATATCCTCACGAATATATTCTATAAACAGGAAGTTCATGAAGCATTTACAACTCGTACAAATAACTTCATTCAATGGAATATCCCAATCAATAATATTCTTTCTTTCTTTTTTTTGCCAAATACGTAGATAATCATGAAAATTTTACTTTACGGGGGCTTCCCCGCCAACTGAATCACCTATTTACCTTCCTAGAACACTCATCAGGTACGGTCCATTGCCGCTTGATGGATTTTGACCGTTGGCTACGATCATCCACGGCAATCGATATGAAAGTCCGACTACCATGAATGGTAGTTGACTGCAATGTTTCCGCGAAACGGCATTTATAAAACCTTTGCTTTACCTTAAAATGCATTTGTTTCGATGTCACGGGTATTTTTAAGTATGAAATTAATATTTTAAGAAGGATTTTTTTTATCGTTAGATTTATTTATTTGCCTGAATCGAAAGCAATAAGCTTTGGAAGTATAAATAATAAAATTCGGTTAATTTTAATCATTAAAATATATTTATTTGCTATTTTAATTACCCTCAGTGGAGCTTTTATTTATTACACTTATTAAAGAAATATCCTCCATTTTTTTAGAGGTTTCAGGTTGTCGACTTTTTCCCGTCTAGATTTATTACTTTCTCTGAACCAAAAACAATACGTTAAGTGTGCTTACGTAATGCGCATTAAGATATTTTGATTATTGGACTATATTATTTTACTATTTTAACTACCCTCTTAAAGGAGAATTCATTTAATCTTTTAGAGGGGCATCATGTATAAAAAGAGCCTTAAATTTTTAGTGTTTTTAGATTGTATATCTTTCTCGGTTATTAATTCATTAATTTAACTAAAACGAAAATAATAAAGAAAGCGCGTTCAATCGATGCACATTAAAAATATTTGATTTTTTTTTTTATATTAATGATACTACTATACTCGATAAACAGTACGATATACGATGTACAGTAATGATATTGTTTAACAATTTCTATCATTATTTTTACCGTGAAAATGTATTAATTTTTTTAAAAGCTTTGGTGTATTAAAACAAAACAGTACAAGCATAAAAAAGTTTTTAAAAAGGGTACAGCTTTAAATACTGCAAAGATTGCTGCAATATAGTGATAAGCCACATTTTTAAATCGCTCAGAAATGATTTTGTTTTAAAAAATTTTATTTTAAGCATTACTATTTTTTAATTGAGCAATAAGGTGCTTCTGGGTATTTCGCTGTTATCTAGTGAAAATTTCGAAAATTTCTGAACAATATTAATGGAAAATTTGATGTAAAAAATGCTAACTTAAGCATCATATTTATTGATTATACATATATTGCCCTAAATACTTAAATTTTCTCATGTTCACATTTTTCTCATTAGTTTACTTATAAAAGAATTTATTAAAACACTGATTAATTTTAACATAAGGAAAACTTTTTTTTAAAAAAAAAAATGTTTAAATTCTTCTAAAAAAATTAGATACATACATAATTTTTTGATCGATTACGATTGGAATAAAATCCCAACGTAAAAGGCAAAATGAAAATGTTTTGCTTTTGGCCGGTTGTAGCATTTTTAACAGTGGCCACTTTTTAAAAAATGTCACCACTTTTTCAAAATTTAGACATTTTAATTGATTAAAAAAAAAACTGTTGATATTAATAACGTAAAGCATTTAATTAAGCATTTCTCGAAATAGGGTAGACATTACAAAGTTCATGTCTAGAATGAAAAAAAAACAAAAATAAGAAACAAACTGCGAAATAAAGTAACTTTTAGAATATACTACATATTCCTGCATTTGTTTTATTTTATAATCGTCAACCGTCGTTGAACAGCAGACCCAATTTTGAATTTACGAATACCAGTGTTCAACTCTGAAGCCTTCTAATTTTGAACCCAATCCAGAAGACAAGGGTACTCCTGGATCAAATGGGGGGAAAACTTTTGCCTCTATGAAGAACTTTTTGTTGGAACTAACCCACATTTGCGTTACACGAATAATAAAAGCGCGAAAACCTCCCACGGTTAGTTTGACGTCAAGGGGGCTTTAACCCATGATCCATCTACCTCTGATGATATTTCACGCCAGCATTGTAGTAGGCGTGTGCTGGGAGCTGAATTCGTATTCATCAGCCTTCGCAGGGATTTGAACCCGATTCACCTCATTGGGAGATAAGCACTCTATTCACTGAACCACCACGGCGACTTATGCTATTGTTCCATAATAATTTCACGACATTCCTTTCCATAATAATTGTCCCTAATTTTTTTTTCGAGAAGAAAATGGTGATCTGGTGGTGAATGGCTGACAAATTTTATATTTTTTTATCGCCACTCGTTATATTAAGTCGCCTTATGGCTAGTGGCGATTGACAATTTCGCCCTTTACCTTAACGTATAACATATTCAGACAAATACATTTTTTTTTAATAAAAAAAAAAAAAAAAAAAAAAAATGAGGAGGTTATATTTCTCTTCTTAGAGATTTCACACCCCTTTATACTCGGTAGTTAATTTTTAATTATTTTATCGTTACATTCTGCAATTAGTTCAATTATTTTGTCAATGTATATCTAACGAAACGCATCATTACACCAAAAATATAAAACATCCCTTTTACAGAGCCGTGTGTGAACCAAACCTAAAAATATAATTAGCTCCAACAATCTAACAAAACTAAGAAATGACATTTACCTTTTCTAATTTTTTCTTCGAAACAAGTAATGACATGTTCGGATGGAATAAAAAAAAAAAGAGCAGGTGCCGGCTGAGAACTAGGAAAGCGACGTAGAATCACGTACAACTTGCCCAATGATCAAGCCCTAATCAGTGGATTCAGATCCACTATATTTCCCTTCCCCCCCCCCCCTTGCATACGACGGAAACAAGTTATGATTTTTCCGACTTAAATGTCTTCAGTGTACTTTTTGGTTTCTTATCATGTTGTTGTCAAAAGAAAAGTCATATCTTTCTTAAATGGATGTCTTGAAAGCGATTTCGGTTGACAGACATGGTTCAGTTCAATTAACTTTGTTCATTGTATTTTATTTTTGAACACTTTTATAAGGAGCTGATCTCTCAGAGGCAGAAGTATATCATAAGAATATCAGGTGCTTTCTATGCTGTCGGAATTCGAATGTTCCATGATTTGACGAGAATGAGAGCAAATTGCAAGTTTTCGGTGATTTTTGGCGCAATCTTTGATGTGTGGATTTAAAAATAACTTACTTGCTGAAAAAAATGCTATTGCTAAATGATTGAAACTTCACCTTTATCTGAATTAAAGTTAAGATAAAGTTTAATTTAACATTCTTTTGAAATGTACTTTCAGTTCAAATAATATAAAAATTCATTTCCTGTAATCAGCGAATGGATTTTATCTCTGTGAAAGGCCTTTATAAACGTAGGATATTATAAGTTCCACATTAAAAAGTTATTCTGCAAAAGCTTTTCAATGTACGTAAACAGGTAATTTAGAATGTGGAAATGCCTTTGTTAAAACTTTTTCGTCATGTTGTTATCAAAATAAAAACGGAATCTTTCTTAAATGGATGTTATGAAAATTATTTAATATGACAGAGATGGTTGACGTCAATTAAGTTCATTTATTATATTTTATTTTTGAACACTTTTATAAAGAACTGATACCGCAATGGCAAAAATATATCCTAATAGTGTCAGATGCTCTTCATGCCATCAGAATTCGAATGTTCCAGGATTTGGCGAGAATAAGAGCAGATTATAAGTGTTAGGTGATTTTTGATGAGCGGATTTAAAAATAACATATTGGCTGAAAAAAAGTGGTTCAGATTCAATCTTTAGCTAAAGTTTAGATAGATAAAGTTTAAACTAGCAATCCTAGCAAGCACAAATCATATCATATTCGTATTCTGTTATCAATAGAAGCAATAAATGACTTTGATTACCTATGAGAGACCTTTATAAATGTGGCACATTACGGATAAGTTCCTACTTATCTACTTTTTAAAGTTATTTTGCAACTACTTTTTAATATGTTACATAAACAGACAATTTACAAAGGAGAAATGCCTTCGTAATTTTGATTCACTTTATTTGATTGTATTTAATTTTTTAAAACTTTTGATTTTTTTTCCAGAAATATCAGGTGATTTGAAATATTTTTGAATTTTTATTCCATCAAAATTCGACTAAATAGCAATTTTTCGGTAAAGTATAAATTTTAAAATAATTTTTTTACCAAAATATTGTGACTCTTAAATAATTTAGTTTAAACATTTATCAGAACTGAAATTTATATGAAGTTTTTAGTTACATTTCTGTCAGATAAGCTATCCCTACTGCTAATATCAATCGTAAATAACCTGCAACAAAAAGAAACAAATGGCTTTTATCGCAACGGAAGAGCTCTACAAGCGAGCTACATTACTTCAGATTAAAAATTATGGGTTGTATAAATTAGAAACTATTTTGAAATAACTGTTTAATGTATTATATAAATAAGCAATTTATTGAGTAGGAATTTCTTCTCAATTGATGTTCTTATCAAAGAAAATTCATGTCTTGGAAAGCATTTCATTGATCACGCATGGTTCAATGACTAAGCATACTAAAACTAAGCTTTCCAATACATTAATTGTGCCGTATTGACAGTGTAGCTCATCTCCAGTTTTGAAATTTAGATAAATTACCATTACTATGTGAATGAATTAAGCATAAGTGCAATTTAGATTTTATGCATTCGTCTCTTTCAAAATACATCTCATGTCTTATAATCTATGTATGTGCTTACTTTTGCTTATAATAATCAATCAGATCTCCACATTATTATTAATTCCGCATTATTATTAATATATTAGTTGTGCCGTATTGATATTGAAGTTCATCTCCAATTTTAAAATTTAGATAAATTATTATAGCTTATAAAGCTATGTGAATGAGTTTAGTGCTACATGTATTCTGTGAATATAATGAACACTAATTTGTGAATGTATGGATTCACAAATTAATTTAATGAACCGATCCGGCATAAATGTAATTTAGATGTTATGCATTCGTCTCTTTCAATATACATCTCATGTCTTATAATCTATGCATGTGCATACTTTTGCCAATAATAATCAATCAGATTTCCGCATTTTTTTTTTTTTTTTAATTTCATTCGCATTCTGCATCCACCAACCAATCCCTAATTTTCCTTCCTTCCACCCGCATAAAATATTCTTGGGGGTGTCGATTATTAACCCACCCTCTTTTCCCAGGATTCGATTCAGAGAAGGGTGAGAATCTCCCGGGAATTGAGGGGAATCTCCTTTTCCAACATGGGTTTATAATAACACATTCTATCGATCGCTTGGCGGACCATGTCTGTGAGAATTGCTAAGCCGGTGTAAAGTTTGCAGATTTGTCCAATAAATCCTTCATTCCCTCATGAGATGAAGTAAACCATTTTTCACATTTAAACGCCACAATCGGGTGTTAAAACTAGAAATGGAAACGTACAGGAATCTATGATATGCGTGAACAAATACTTTGACTTCAATCAATTGAAAAACGATAAAAAAAAATCTTAAAATTTTACTGTCAATGTGTATAGATATTTGAGAAAAATTGACAATCTAAACAAACTGTTAACTGCTACAGTGAGTTTACAAACAAGACCGGAAGCAGAAAACCCTTTTGCACATCAGCGGGCGCTGCAGATTATTACAGCATTTTCTGATTATTTTTCACTTTAGGTTATTTTTAAAAAGAAAACAAACATTGAAGGAAAATGGCTTTTTAAAACATTTTTAAACTTGTTTCTGAGAAAAATTAAATGGTTGAATTGAAAGAAGAGCGGAAAAAAAAGTAAAGAAAAAAAAAATTTATTACAACTGTTTTAGTTCTATTATATTAGTGTTAATTCAATTTAAATTTCAACAACTTAAAGTTTTCATGTATAATTTTTTAAGGACCTTGTATTTGTAAATTTTTCAAAATGTATGTTAGATTAAACCAATTTTTTTACAATAATAATCTCTGTCTCTTACAATAGTAATCTGTCTTACTACATAGAGGTCGCCGATGAAGACGGATTAATGAAGATAGTGTGGCAGATTCCCTCCGCAAATTCTGCTACCGGGACCACCAAGTATCAAACTTCATTTTCTAAACTTCCACAACGAGAAATTATCCCTGTTCACACAATTTAGGCCCATAGAGGGGGAAAAAAATAGGACTAAAAAAAGTTTTGGATGACAGGCAAATTTCCTACTAAGACAGGTTTGGGTAATAAGTAGATTTTAGTTCGTTAGCAGATTGGTTCGATAGCTGATTTGTTTTATAAGCATATAAGAGAGACAGATTTAGTTTGCCTTCCAATACAATGATTCTAATTCACAGCTTGCGTTGGGAAGTAGTGGTAAAAGAAGCTTATTTAGAATGTATAGAAAAGTGAAAAAAATCATATGTAATTATATAACTAATGAGCAGATATTTGAGAAGAATAAACTATCTAAACTAACTGTTAAAATGTATCTCGCCTTTACGCTGAGTTTACGAACAAGTATCTAACTCCATTTTCCTAACCTTCACAAGGAGAAACTATCTTTGAACCATGCAGTTTAGGCTTATTGAAGGAAGAAAAAAAAAAGATAGGACTAACAGACTTTTGGCTGATAGACAGATTAGATACGCAGACAGATTTGACTTATAAATAATTTTTGTTCTGAAGCAGATTGGCACGCTGTCAGATTTGATTTATAGGCATATAAGAGAGAATGATTAAGTTTACTTTCAGACACACACGTTTTACTTTTGGTACACAGTTAGTAGTTAAAAAAGTTTACTAATAAAAGTCAATATCATAACCTTAATAAAAAACAAAAATGGTTCTTACCTTGGAAGTAGCTTTTAGTCCTGAGATAGCTAACACTTAATCGGAGAATGGAGAGTTTGTCTAGCTTAGACAGGACGTTTTGGTCAAAGGGAAGTAGACTAGCCAAGGTGTCCAACTCTGCGTTTAGACGTTCACGATGCCTTTTGCTGGGGTTAGATTTGGTTTGGCCTTCTTTGGGTGGTACACGAACACTAGAAAAGAAAAAGAAATTCGGTAAATTAATACAGAGTAAAATACACGTTAAGACAAGCAATGAAATGTACTATTAATAGGTTTGTGTCAGTTTCAGAAAAGGAATACGTTCATCTAAATGGTTTATCATCAGTAATTCTGTTGATGCTGTTTTCTAAATTATTTCGAAATAAAATTCTATATCCTTCAATATCTTTTGCTTGTTATCTTTAACATTGCTTTCAAAATTTTAAGAAACTTCCAAAAAGTGGCATTTTAAATACCAGATGGGATTTTCAAGTAAAAATTAGTTAACTATGAAATAATGGGAAAAGATGTTGATTACGATAGAAAATTCAGTTGTTATTACAAAAATCTGCTTTGATACCTTTTTTACAATAATCAAAGCCGTTTTTATTACGGTAAAATACGCATTTAAGAAAATCACATCTTCAAATTTTGAATCGCGATATCAATGTAATAAATATACAAATAGTTTTGTATAAAAAAATATTTTTAATAAAATTATGAATGCAAAAACGCAGCCAATCCTTGTATTTTGGAATCTAAAATTTATTTGTCGGCAGCATTTTTATTTATTTTCATTTAAATTTTTAAGTATTTTGTCAAACATGTTCAAAAGTACAAGTTGTTGCAAATTTTGGATAATGTTAGCTTTCCTTACTTGAAATACTTTTCTTAAAAACAAAAGTTTTCCATTTTATTTGAATTATTTTTGTTTCAACTTCTTATCGAGATCATTGTTTCTAAACTGGCCGACCACGGGCCGGTGATAATCCACGGAATAATATTTGTATTTGAATTAATAGAAATCTTATTAATATTCCAATAGGTTTAATTTTCAATATAAAGAGTATGAGAATGATGAGAAACAAACTCGTTAAAAAACTGTCAAGTGCCACAATTTTAAATGAGTAAATACTATGCCACTATTTTAAAATAGTCTTACCGACCCACTATAAAACACTGATTTATTTTTTCCGGTTCTTCAAGTAAATCGAGTTTCAAAATACTGATCCAGATGATACATTGAAAGACTTGTTATTTTGTTCTTTTAACTCTCAAAGGAATCGTCCGCCACAGTTTTGCTTTTTAAGATGTTATTTTATGAAAATTTTTTTCTTTTGCAGAGAGAAGTATTCGATTTTTATGTATGATTAATCAATGCAGTTGTTACAAAATTATTTAGATTTCAGGGATATTTCCATTTCTTCTGATAAATGCTTGCCATTTTGTTAACAACTTAAATCGCAAGTGTATTCAAAAGTATCGCTCACGCTGCTACACATTTCGGAGCTTGCGAAACCATAATCTTGTTCAAATTCACTGCATCCTTTATATGATACTGAGTTGAACCATATATTCGAGCTTCTTAATCTTAATTAAATGATACAATAAAACCCCTGGAATGGAAATATGGTTCAAATTAACACCTTGGGGTTCTCGAGAAATTGCACCGATATCGTAGTTCAACGCTTAATAGATTTTTTGAGAGCGTCCAAACGTGCTCGTTTAAGATAAAGAAAAGTTTACGTCAGTGAAAGCCGTTAAGTTGACCACCTTTGTATGTTGTTTAGTTGTTAAAATACTAAAATCGTCAACTTAGCAACTTAGTTGTTTAAGCTGATTTTAATGATAAAGCACCAAATTGGCAAAAACAATTAAATTTCCCTTTATAAGTTGACCATTTGTCCAGGTGGACCATCGAATTCCTGTCTCACTAATGGTCAACTTACGCGTGGATTACTGTATTTGTATCGCTACCTCTGTACGTTATACAGCTGATAAAATACAGAGAGGGTCAACTTAGTTGTTCAAGCTGATTTTAATGATCAAATACAAAATTGACAAAAATAATTAAATTTCCCTTTATAAGTTGACCATTTGTCCAGGTGAACCCTCGAATTCCTGTCTCACTAGTGGTCAACTTACACGTGGATTACTGTATTTGTATTTGTATTGTTACCTCTGCACGTTGTACAGCTGATGAAATACAGAGATGGTCAACTTAGTTGTTCAAGCTGATTTTAATGATCAAGTACCAAATTGGCAAAAATAATTAAATTTCCCTTTATAAGTTGACCATTTGTCTAAGTAGACCATCGAATTTATGACCCACTAGTGTTAACTTACACGGACTTCATTGTTGTATTTACGATCTAATATGTAATGAAAATGGTAAAAGTTTTGCCATTCTGTCAAATTGCAGTTCACTAACAAAACACAAATGCGCGTTTGTTAAATACCCCAGCCGAGATACTTTCTTCAGCCGAAAAGGATTTTGATATTTGAAACATGCAAAAATGAAGTCATTACAAAATGACTACCACTGTCGGATGGTTTTAAACATTTACCATTTTGTGAACTTACAACTCAAAAGCATATGGCAACACGCGTGTTCAAGGGTTTCGCATGATCGATACAATAAACATGAGAGAATAATTATATCACATTAAATATTAGAAATGTCCTCCAACGTACCGTAAATATATCTAAACATGTCTCACCCTATATTTTGCTGTTTGCTGAAGTGTATGTTTTAAGGTTCGTTTCTAGTGGTTTCGTGCAACTTATCCAGTGTTTTTGAATTCTATTCGGAAATGCCTTTCGTGTTCCGAACAAAGTTTTCCTTCGTATTCACCGGTGCGTCCAGAACAAGTTCAGCGAACCAGTACATAGGTATTCACCAAAAACAAACGATCTTGAACATATTGCTAATTTCATTCATTACGGTTTGCCAACTATATTTAAAGTTCATAACGTTCTCATTACTTACTGAAATCGTTCTCCAACAATTATTATGACACTTCCTTAAAATAATGTTAAAATTAGCTGCCTTACAGTTTTCTACAAGATTTAAACTGCGTATGTTTTTTTTCCCCTCCTAAAAGAAGTACAATTTTATAATGCAAGCTCTCACTTAAAGCCATTTCAATTGTAAGAGTGACTTAGTCGTTACGCAAATTTTTAAGTTCTTCTTGAATTCATGTTCAGTTTTAATGAATATGTAGGAATTCGATAGTATTTTGAAAACACGGATATTGTTATATAAATAAGCGGGATTATTTAGGATACATCTAGATTCCTTACGTATTATGAATTATCAGTAAATATAGCGGATAGAAGATTACTTTAGCAGCATTTATTATTTCTAGGTAAATAAAACGTATTATTTTGGAAACATGGAAATTTCCAAGTAAATAAAGAAAATTATTTTAAGGACATGGAGATTGCTAAGTAAGCAAAACGGATCATTTAGGAAACATGGATATTTATAAGTAAATAAAGGAAATTATTGCTAAGGAACATGAAGATTGCTAAGGTAAGAAATAAAAACGAAGTATTTTGGAAACATGTATATTTCTAAGTAAATAAAGGAAATTATTATAAGAACATGAAGATTGCTAAGCAAGCAAAACGGATCATTTAGGAAACATGGATATTTATAAGTAAATAAAAGAAATTTTATTTTAGAAACATGTAAGATTACAAGTAAAAAAAAAAACAACAAAAAAACGGATTATTTTGGAAAAATGCATATTTCTAAGTAAATAAAACAATAATCATTCATTAATTTTTCTCCATGACTTTAAATCCAATGCACTGTTTCTTAATTAGTTTTGACTTTAAAAAAAAAAAAAAAAAAATTGTTTTCTAGAATGCCACACAATAAATGGTAAAAAAAAATCTGTCAATTTTACTGAAAGCAACTCTGTGACACCCAAAATAACAACAAAAATAAATAAATAAATATAGAAATACGTAATTAAAAATTTAAATAAATATGTACAATGGTCTATATTAAATTCATAGAATTATTTGATAATTTTTCTCTTTCTTAATTTAATTTATTATCTTAGTTTCTAACCATCTAATGTTTACCATCTCTTGCAGTAGTATAATAAAAATACAGTAGAATAAGGAGACAGAAATTCACTTCGCGCTAAAATAACCAAAATTAGTTTTTATAAATCCTCATATTACAAACATCAAAACAATAAATTAACGCAATCAATATTTCTGGTACTATTTTTAAATAAAATACTTCTATTTCTTGCAAAATGATTGTAAAAAAAGGAAAATGAAAAGAAAAGAAAATGAAATGAAAGGCAAACAGAAAATTTCCCCCCAGTAAAGGCTCCTGATAACCGCAGACCACTAAACACCCATTTTTAATGGATTTCCGTTCCCCGTTTGCAATTACACCAAAAACAGAAACGTTATTAGCAGACGAGGGGAAAAAAAGAACCGCTTAAAAAAATAACAAGAAAACAAAAACCAAATAAAAAACACAGCGGAAAATCATAACACCGACTTAGTCAGCTTTCTTTTGGAGAAATTGACTACTGAGCACCCATTTTTCTACCCCCTTTCCAACTTCTACGTTTTCTGTATTATTATTTATTAAGTTTTTTTTTTTCTATTTTGTTTTATTTTTCGTTCTTTAATTTCTACCTCACCTGGCCGGTTTAGCAGCGTTTAGGACAAAGCATCCATTGAATAATGTCACCCTTCGTATATAATTTTGGTACCGGCGTTTAAGTCTTTTTCCTCCCCCCTCTACAATTTAATATCCCCTTTCTTCCTGAGCATTATAACTTTCATCGTTTCTTAATGCTTTATCTTTTTATGGGACTCAGTTTTACTGAGCCGATTTGCATTCGCCATTTGAGAGAAAATTTTAATGTATCGTCTGCTTGCCGATTTTTGTAACTGTTGTTTTTAATGCGCCCGACTCGTAGAAATTAGTGATATTTATAAGGAAATCGTCTGCCACTGTTTTCAACAAATTTTGTTCCATTACAAGCGAAATAATAATAAGCTACCTCACGAATATCTTCTTTTTTTTTTACACTTTTATTATTTTTTATTTTCTTTTGAAAGCCGACCGTTGATAAAGCGAAAAAAAAAAAAATTCTAACAGATCTGTATTTATTTACTTTTTATTCGCTTAATTGTAATTTATTTGAAACATGAAAATCGAAGTATTCGGAAATCGGTCATAATTTATTTTTTATTCTTTGTAATAACGCTTAAATCCTCTTTAAATAAATAGTAAAATGTCGATGCTCCGGGCTTGCGGATTATAATCGAGAATTAGGAATTTTTAACATCATCTCTAAATTTTATTTCCAAGAAAATTACGTAACTTGTAGTTTATTTTCATTCTTTAGTGATGTTTAATTTTATAAGTACGTTTAATCTTTTGAGGAATTTAGTTTCCTGCAATAAATACATGCAAAACAAATGCTAAAAAAAAAAAAAAAAAAAAAAAAAAAAAAAAAAAAAAAAATGAAATAACGTGTACTCTTATAATAAATAAGAATTATTTCTTCATAGTATTACCAGAATATTTTTCTACTATATTATAAACGTATTCATCTATTTATTTTAATTTTCTAATATTTTTCTAATTTATTATAAATTAATTTTTAGAACTGTTAAATTTAAATTGTAAGGAAAATTGCCTTTATATAGTTTTATACAAAATTATTAAAAATTCAATCCAAACTTTGCAAAGTTGGTAAATTGTAACAGTTATAATCCAAACAATGTTTTGATGTGCTTTAATTTTTTTTAAAATAAAATTAATTATAAATGGCATGAATTTAGAAAGAATGAATACAAAGTTTCTCTATATTTCAGCATCCTGTACTAATAATTTGTAAGTCGTGCATAATTTTAAACACACATCTTATTGAAAATGTGAATGAAAACTTTTCCTACCTTTTAGTATTCTATACTTAAATAGTTTGTAAGCTGTGCCTAAGTGTGTACATCTTTTTGAAAATATAATTGAAAAAGTTTTTTCCAAATATTTCAAAAACTAATAATTTGTATGTTGTACATAACTTTAAAATGCATTTTAATGAAAATACGAACGCAGAGTTCTTCGAATTTTAATATTTGTGTATAATTTATAAGTAGTGAATAATTTTAGCACGCGACTTAGTGAAAACATTAATGAAATTGTTGCTTATGGTTTAAGCATTATTATTCAAGTTGTAGCAAATTTTAAAATGCATCTTGTTAAAAATATGAATGTTTCCTATGTTTTACTAATATCAGACAACTCTCTTTTTAATATCTTTGTTTTATGTTATGTTTTTGTGTTAATTCTGCAAATAAATAGTGTATGCATCCTTATGTGGCGTAGTTAAAAAAAATGTATCAAAATCCTGTATTTAAAAATTGAAGGTAATGTTTGGGGGATATTATCGTTTTCAAACTTGTCGACTAAACATTGTATTCCTTCTTGTGATATTTGTACTACATGAATTTAAACTATTTTATATTAAAACTGAAACAATAGATTAGATAGTATAAAAACTTCATTAGAAAAAGAATAAATTAGTGCTTTGAAACTTACTTAAAAATGGGATACATAATGAAATTAAAACAGAATAGTTTAAGTCGGGAGTTCCAATTCTGTTGTCTAACTGTTAAACTACATTTTCCCGACAATAAAATAGTCCGAGAGTACATTTGGCCGACATTGAACGCAAGAAACGAATATTAGTACAAAACTATGCCTGGATTTCCTACAATGACAGTGGATTTTCCCCTGTTGTTTAGAGTTCAACTTTTTTAACAGGGCTAAGCTACTTATTGTAATGAAATATAAGCGAGATTTAATGACTGTGGTAGTGGTTAATTTTTCTTATGCTGTTTAAAGGACTTGGGACATTCTAAATCTATAACTCATTCTAGGTAGCATTTTATTCTTTTTATTATTATTTTTATTATTTTCATTATTTCATTTTATTATTATTATTTATCTATTCCTTTATTTTTATTCTAATAATATTTTGTTCTTGTTATTTTTTTTTTTATTCTTTCACTTTTTTTTTCTTTATATTTTTTTCCTCTTTTTATTTTTTTTTTTAATTCTTTTTAATTTTTTTAAAATACTTGGTCATAATAACCTCTTCGGCATGCAATCACAATGCTATGCAATGTTCTCAGCAACAACACGCAAATAGTTTTTATTCTTTTTTTTTCTGTTGAAAAAAAAAAAAAACATGCAACGGACAATATTTATATGTTTGAATCAGATCTTTTAACAATCAGAAAATTATTATTTGTAGTTATTTAAAAAAAAGTCTCATTTTCATAATTAAAATTTATTTAATAATAATAATAATAGATTTCTTAAATTTTTCATTAACGCTTACCTAATACTACTCACTATTATTTACAAGATTTATTTAAATTTATAACATTATTTATATTTATTGCATTGTTTATATTTATTATATCATTTATATCATTTATATTTTTATATTTGTTATGTTATTAGTATTCTTTTATAAATTAAGAATCATTATTTGTTATGTTATTAGTATTCTTTAATAAATTAAGTATTCTTTAATAAACTAAGAATTATTACGTTTGTCACTCAGTTCGAATTTTTGTAATATTTTCGTCGGACAATGACTTGTTTATGAAACGAAACTATCGGGGTAGTAAGTTATCTGGAAAACGTACCGGCTGGGCAAATGAATTGTCCTGCAAACGTACCATATCCTTGTCTAACATACTAAGTTTAACATACAAAAATTTTATCGTTTGAAAATATTTTGATATGATATATCTTTTTTTAATTAAATGGCATTTCAACAAACAATTTCAGTTTCTTTCGCAATAGATATGCTATTTTTCCACTACGTTTTTTCATTTAGTGATGTCATTAAGATTTTTATCAGGACATAACGTTTCGCAAGTTGGTTTTAGAATGTAATTTACTTTAATCTTTAAACACGTCTATTCGGATATAAATTTCTTTTCAAACATTGAACTAAGTTTTTATATGAAATGTTACAAATATGGTATTTCAAATCTGCTAGACTTAATAACACTAAATTTAATACCTTTATTTCCAGAAAATACCTTATCTTAATTTTTAAATGACTTCTGTGCAAACAGCTTGAATTTCTTGCAATGTGATTTTGTTCACATCGTTCACTTATTAGCAATACGTGCATGTCGTTGAGACAGCAATAACGTGACTTAATGAATTGAGTATAGATAATACACACGAAACGTATTGAGAGAGTTCCGCAACATGGAGTCAATGGAGCTTGCACCGAATACCTTTAACTTTTCAACTTTTTAAACAATCCAGTTCATAAATTTCCACATAACGTCATAATACTGTATAGCAACTCGTTTAATAATATTTTAAATAGATAGGTCATAAAAACAAATTACAAAAGAAAATCCTATAACTTAATATTTATTAACTTTCTATTTATTATTATTAAACTTTATATTTGCTATTATTAACATTCTATTTATTATTATTAAACTTTATATTTATTAAAGTATAATAATTTGGATTTAAAGATTTTCAAAAACTTTTTTACTGGACCAGGTTTAGCCATCCTACCAAATATGCACTGATGAAATTTGTTAATGCATATTCAATTTGATTTTCTCTTCTGATGAAAAAGTTGCAACAAAAATGTTGTCAGCTCAGAATTAAAAATTATCAAAATAAAAAGTTTGTTCTCAAAACATTTTATTTCTTACAACAACAAAATAAAAAGACATTTCATTAAATATTTTCTTAAAATGGAATATAAAGATGAAAATCTTCTATGAAAATGAAGTCCATTCTTAAAATTAAAACCCATTAAACTTTTTCTTTTTACTATTTTCGAACTTCAGCAGTCAGAAAATTTTGGAGCGTGTTCCAAAATCTATAAATCAGAAAAATTATCCATTTTTTTAATAAGCAATTTTCCTTGGGGGAAAATGAAAGTTATTTAACAACAATAAATGTAGAATATTGCATTTTTTTAAAATTCAAGGTCAGTGCAATTTTTCAAGACAAAATATTAATCGTGACACATTAATTTATATTTTTAAGAGAGACGATCATTTCTCTTTCATGTATACCAAATATTTATATTCATAGTCTCAAGAAATATGCTAAATTGTAATACAATTTCAAATAGTTTACATGCCGCTACACTTTTCAAAACAACAAGATATTTTATCATTTCATGGTTCCTAAAAAACTAAAATTAAAATTTAAAGTTACGGAACCGTGGCTTTTAAATGAATATTATTTAAATTCTGTTTACTTTGATATCTTTTAATAACATTGCAACAAATTTTGGATTACTAACTATTTTACAGAAATCGCTTAAAAGGTGCGCAAAATTGAAGCTTTTAACAAGGTTTTTATAAAAAGAATAATAGTAGAATATAATATTTTTCTATCCTATTTCTTTCTATGTCCTTAAATTTAAACTGAAAATTGTTACGATTGTTATAAAGGGCAACTCCGTCCAATTGGATAAACAGTCTTTCAGACACAAGAGTTTCAGGTTCTATTTCCGGCGATGACTGATTTACCCATTTATTCCTTTAAAAGAGCAGTTACTTTTTTTAAAAGAAAAGAAAGTGGTATCACAAGTGATTTATTGCTAGGATTAATTTTATAGAAACAAGGTAGCTCGCCAAAATATTTTTAAAATATAACAATATAAATAACAATAAAATAAAAATATATCTAATTATAACAATATAAAATATAACAAGGTTTACCAAAATATATTAACAATATAAACGTCTATAATTGGATCTGAAGTAAGGTGCTTTGCTTTTTGAAAGTTAAAGTGGTAGTAGATAACAGAAAGAAATATCTATTTGGTATCAATAAATATGTGCTACTCCTTTTTCAAGATAGTAGTTTTTCATTTATAGAAAACTTTTTCTGCCCTGGTATAAATGGGTTAATTAGTATACGAACCCTGCCTTGCATAAACCACAAAAATATCGTGAAATTAGTGGTAAACGGATTACGGGTTAGAATCTAATTGTGCTGAAATAACACTATAAGATTTTCGTGATTTTCCTCTTTATGTAACATTAACGCAATTTTTTTTAAAATTGCTAATTCATTTTCTTGACTTCTGAGCAGAGTTGATTATAAACATAACATATTATAAACAAGAATCATATATAGTCATTTACATCTGATTGTGATTA
This sequence comes from Parasteatoda lunata, assembly GCA_949128135.1. Classification (NCBI taxonomy): domain Eukaryota; kingdom Metazoa; phylum Arthropoda; class Arachnida; order Araneae; family Theridiidae; genus Parasteatoda; species Parasteatoda lunata. The sequence continues at coordinate 63,363,549 of OX421979.1, read as the reverse complement.
CAAGTAATCATAACGGCCTGTTTTCTTGATTAAAAGTAACCAAGTAATCATGCAATCCTACCCTATGTTTACAATAACACTGATTACTCGTATTGATATTTAAGTTGTGTCTTTGATAAAACTTTGTATTTCTTTCAGTATAACATAGAATATACTTTTGTGTCAAAATAGTTATTTTGAAGCAAAATATTTACAATTTTAATTTCGAATTAGAAGTTAGAAGTGATTGGTGTTATTAAAGTAGTTTCGCATGATTAAATCTTAACAACACTACATGAAATCATAAATAATATATGTTAAAACAATGATTTTTTTCGCTGTTGAGTATGGTACTCGTATTCAAGATTTTAGCTCATTTTAACTTTAAAATCAGATTCAGTAGTAATCAATTTTTGTAACTGATGCTCAATTTTAATTTTATGCCGAGAATCCAATAAAAAAGTTACGGAGGAGATTTACTTATTACTTCACATATTTTTATTATTACATTGATAGGCTATGTATCGATATCTATATAATTTATGGATTATGAAATAAAATAAAATTGTTGTAAAAGCAAGCGCTTGTTATTATGGCTTAATTTTATTTTTTTAAAAAAAATAGAGCATTGCACTGTATGTGCCGTATATTTTTAAACAATAACTTTTTTATCACGCAAAACAACAAAGAAAGACTTGTTACTTTATGGAGTCAAAATGCACCACATTCAGAGTAAATAATTAATGTAATGGTGTTTTTCAGAAAATTCTCCGTAATGACAACTAGATCAACTTTTATGACGATTTTCCAAGTAGTGAGGGCACTGGCAAAGTTTCACATTCGAGACCTATTTCCGTTGCTATAGTGATCTAAGGGATTGTTTTCGCTATTTATAGAATTTATTAATTCCCTCTTAAGAATGTAAAATTTAAAAATATAAAACTTGGAGCAGTTGAAAAAAGGAGTTTAAAAGAAAATATTTCGCCTTGACAAAATACAGTGGAAAACTATTATAAAAAATATCATTTGAATAAAATATTAGCTTTTAGCTTTCAGTACACATAGTAAAATAAAGAATTACTGTGTGTCTGCATTACCCGATTTTAGGTACACCGAAGGCGTTAAAAATACGACATTCAACATGAAGTTTGAATGTCGAGAACATGATTGTCATTCAACGTAAGTACAATTGTAAACAAATTATTAAGCCCTATTTTCGATATTTTTAAAAAAAAAATAGATTTTTAATTCAGCGATATTTAAAAAATTGAATTTTCTTATTGGTTTAGCGGAAGCCATTGTTTTAATACTATAGACGATTCAGTTTTTGTCTAATATTTTTAAGATAGGATCAGTCTTGGCCAAAGGATACTGTGAGACCGTGCTCTTTGTTCGCCAAGGGATCAGTGATATATGCTAGCTTATAGTTCTAATCAAATAGTCGTTTAAGGCACATTTTGTAACACTTAAATTATTTTTTTTTCGGTACCTGAAGGATCAACATGATCATGGTAGCGTAAGTTGACTACCACAATCTACCATTAAATTAGTATTTCTAAAGTCATCTGAAATTCCGTGCTTACATTTCATTACAATTGTCAGTTATAACGTGCGGATCGGTAGCTGTTATCAGCATGGCATTATTTATCACAAGAATTTAATATCATAATTTGAAACAAAATTTTAAAAAAAAATTTGGAATAAAAAGAATTTGCCCATTGCTTCCTGTTGAAGAAACTATTTTTGTAAACTTATAAGTATGCTGATTTCTTTTTCTACAGAACTACTGCTAAATATGTTTATATGATCAAAGATGTTTTTAAAATGGGTCACTTAAAAATGATTTACATAAAAGTAAATCTGTTACCGAAGGAATCTGTTAACTTAATGCTACTGCAATTTAAGGTGGTTGAAATCTCATTTTCAGATCACGGGTTCACTACGGAATTAATAGAAAAACTAAAAGAAAAAGAAGGAAAAAAGAAGTTGACGTCAATACTTTAACACGTTTTTACCAAGAATGAAACCTCAAAATGGGATAACTGCAAGTGACGTAGCCTGGGTATCTCAATCTTGATTGATTGTTGAAACGTGTCATTTGTTTACGTTAGCAACTAGTCTTTCCATTCTATTTCGAGTAAGCCAATCCGAAAGTATCAATTCTCTTAAGTGACTCATTCGATATACTTTCACAAATATTTCAATTCTTTCACTATATATTTCTGACTTAACTCTAAGACAGACACGAAGCCACGTAGAACATAAACAAACTAATTACGTATCGAAGTTGCCAGGTACACAAAGCAAAAATATATCACGGTTACTAATTAACCGTAAAGCTAAAGAGTTCGTTTTTACTAAGATAGAAATCTCAAATTTTGTTAATGTGTTTTTTATGGAATGATGCGAAGGGAAAAAAAGAAAGTCATTTATTTATTCTGTAATTATTGGGGTGGTTATTCGAATGAACAGTAATTCTAACTAACACATTTTTACCAAGAAAGATGTGAAGCGGTAAATGGGTGTAAGTCGACTAGTTGGTTGCCGCAGGAGACTAGTATTGTTACAAAAAAACTTTTGAAATTTGATTGACTTAACAATGGATTTTTTAAATATTTTAGTATGAAATTTATATATTTCATTTATCACAACTTAATATTCAATCCTTGAAACTTCAAATAGTCTTAAATTAGTATGAAATTTATTCAAACACTTTTATACGAAAGTTTAAAAATTGCATGATTACGTCATTAATTTTCTTATAAATATAGAATCTTGTAATTTTTATTTTAATATTTAGTTTTTGAATAATTAATAACTTTTTTTTCCCCTTTTAACATTCAATAAATTTTGTGTCATAAGGAAGTGATAGGATAAAAGTGATAAGATATATAATACGCGACATTTTTCGAAAATAAATAATGGTTGGCGGTCACTAACAGCATTTTCTTAAAAATTAAAAAATAAAATTAAAAAAAATAAAATTAGCATTGAATAATATTGCTCAAACCTCTTATAACATTAGGCAGACAGCTAGTTAACTTGTCTAGTTAAAGTTTTTTTGTTTAGACAGTGCGGTTAAGGACTATACCAATATGGATAAACTGGAAAAGTTCCTAAACTTGATGTTGAGTAAATCAGAACAGTAATACTGGTTGAGTTGAAAGATATAGTGATTTAAATTGAAATGAAAGGTTATTTGAATCTATTCGAATGGTAATATGAATATGTTTAAATGGTGATAAGGATTGATTCAAAGAACAATGAGGAAGTTTGATCAAAACCATGCTAAAAAAATCCATAAAAAACTAGAATGGTAATAAGGATTTAAAAATTGATCAACTTAGAAAGGAGCACGTTGAAATTTTGAGTGTCACGAATGTTGATATAGAACACTGCCGTGCAATAAAAAAATCAACGTAAGTGACAAAAAATTCAAAATTGAGGTTTTATATAACTGGTATTTTTGTATAATAAGCTACTGATAGCAAATTTTCTTTTTTTTAAAAAAGTAATTTTTTTATTAGTTTTTTAAAATTTTATTTTAGCTTTCATAATAATGAAAGCTAAATAGCAATAGAAAGAAAATAGTTGTCAAGCCACTTTTCATGAAATTTATCGTGAAGCACTATTGCTTTGTTTATTCAATCGCACGGCAGTGCAGCTTGTACGGCTATAGGAATCAAACCAGGGCTGAAATATTGATTGACTTGAAAGGGGGAATGAGAAAACGTTAATGGGAATTCGAAACAACTTGAATGGTTATGTGAAAATTGGTTATGTAAATAATGATTGTATGAAGAATTCCGCTCCCGGCTCACATTGACTAAAGTGCTGTCGTAAAATATTAATAGTGGTAGACGAATCATAGGTTAAAGTCCCCTTGCCGTCAAGCTAACAGTGGGAATGACTCGTGCTTTTCCCCTCCATGAAACACAAATGCGGGTTAGTTCTATTAAAAAATCCTCCACGAAGGCAAATTTCTCGCCATACTTGATCCTGGAGCTCCCTTGTCTTCTGGAGTGGGTTCAAAATTACAAGGCTACTGAGTTGATCATTGGTAGTCGTAAGCCCTAAATTAGGTTCAACGACGGTTATAAAATAAAATAAAATGATTAATCAAATCAACGTAAATACCAATATAAATAAATTCAAACTACATAAAAAATCTAATACTTTTGTTTTATGATTCTCATTTATTTAATTAATTATAATAAATTATTAGACTTTAGACCCTTTTTTTATATATACCGAAATATGGTGAGGAAGATTAATTAATAAGGATAAACTTAATTAGCAATACGGAACAAACCGAAACCACACTTGGTAATGTTGACTGACTTGAAGTGTGCTGATCAATTTGAACCAGTTATATGGTATATGGATCAAATTAGGACGTCAATAAAAAATTTAATTCAAGGTGATATGAATCTACTTGAACAATAATTTATTTTATACTTAAAAAGGAATTTATAAACTTAAATATTGATATGGATCAGTTTGGATTGTTTCCACTGAACATTATCCAGAGGCATAAGTTAACTCTTTATTTTTTTTGCATAGTCCTTTTTTTTTTTTTTTTTTTTTTACAGAAAAAGAGATTATAAAAGAACATCATACAATACTCACTCCCCACTCAATATATGCCTGTTCATCTATATGGAATTGCGTGGAACTTACCTTGCAGTAAGTTGGGACACAATGGAACTTCGAAGAATAGTTTTGTTCCATGTCAACGCACGTGGATGACGCGGTTTTTCCCGACCGAATGATCTTGAATGGGAAAAAAGGGAAACCACTCAAATATTGGTGAATGTAAGGTGCATCTTTTTTTCTTTTGTGGAATTTTGCTTTTATTTCTTTTACATCATAGAAAAGAATAAGTTTGAGTTCAGTTAGGATGGTAAAGTGCCGACTATGTCATATTAAACTTTTAGCCAAAATAGAGTATGAGAGAATAGTCATAAAAAGAAATATGAAATAACGTGTTATTTATGATTTCTTATTTAATTAAAGGTACACGGAGGAAAAGAATTCTGGTTAAATTACCGTACTGTATCGTAATGACATTTCTGGTTACAAAAAAAAAAAAAAAAAAAAACAATAATTCTGGTTAGTAAAACTAAAACTATACGGTTTTTAAACCATTCATTTGGCAATTTTTTCGTTACTTTATATGGTAACGGTTTGGCAGAAATTTTGGTTTTCAAAATTATAGTTCTTATTACCACGCATTTAGTAAAAAAATAAAAACTGAAAAGTAGATTTAACCAAATAAATGGTCATTATACTATGTTCCGAGGTATCACGATAAAATTTTGTAAAATTTTAATGTATTTACAAAATTTAATCACTCATTATAAAACTATATTTTATTGCAGATTTGACCAAAGTGCTCGAGTGAAAATTTAGAACTCCTTGGTGTTTCAATAGAGCCAGAAACATGGTAAATTTCGCCTCTATGAATTTAATTTTTTATTTATTTTTTAAAAGCATATTTAGGAGAAAAAAAATCAGTGACAGAGAGTTCAAGATTTCGATTCTTTTTTTTATCAATTACATGTTGATTCTGCTAGAATTGTATCCACGTTGCTTACTTAATTATAAAATCCTGTTTGAAGATTGAGGAAAAAACTCTTCAGTTGAGAAAGACGAACTTATACGATATGACGATCGATACGTTATGACGGCCCTCTAAGAAAAATCGATTGAATCATATTATTAATCGTTATCGTTTAATCATAACGTTATTTTGAACTAAACTTACTGCAACCTTAACTATATGAATTCTGAAACCTTAATTTTAACTATATTTTCGTTAAATTTGAACCAGATTCGAATGCAATTATGCTTTAGTAGCATTACTTTTCAAATACGGTTCAACTTAACGCCGTAGGTTGTAGTTATGGTTTTAGGTGTTACGATATTATCGTTCACCATATTCTAAAAGATCTAGCAGTATGTAGAAAAATTTTGATTTCGTAAAAATTAGTAATTCATATTGGTCGGTAATATGTTGCAGAAGCTTTTCATTTAATTTTCTGTTTAAGTACACAGTAAAAAAAAAAAAAAAAATCCGGATCAAATTACGAAAAAAGTACTGATACTCTGGACAAGTCCTTTGCAAAATCCATTTTACCTTAAAATCCATTTTAACGCAAAGTTTTATACCATAATTTTTGCAGTAATATTTTTTTTAATTACAGGGATTCAGTGATTTTACAATAAATATTATTAGAAAAATTACTGTTTATCAGATTTTTTTGTTCTCTGAAATTTTAGGGTAAAAGTGGATTTTACAATAAAAAGACTTGCAACCTGAGTGCCGGTACTTTTTACCGTAATTTTTTGCAAATTTTGTATAAATGAAAATACAAAGAAAGGTTGCCGATCCACTATAACTCCAATTATGCAGGCATAGTTAAAAAGAACATAATAATAAACGGTAAAAATTGAGAAAAATAAATATTTTTTTATAATTTTTATGCTTTTTTTTTTTTTTTAGTAAAATAATTGTATCAATAAAACCACAAAATCATCGGTGCACCATAATTCGAATAATTTCCCATTTCTATTTGCGTGTCTATATCCCTTTAAAGTCTCGCAGCATATGCAGTATGACACCGATTTCTACATTTAACCAGTAATTTTGTGTACTTACTCAGAAATGCATGAAATAACTCCTTCTGCTTCCCCTACTTTAGTACTGTGAGTGGAGGAAGAGAGGGTACGCTGGTGGGAGGCGCAAGATGAAAAGGATGCTATGAGCAGTGACCAATCTCCCCCATTCCCAGAGATCCGAATTTCCTGTCTCTGAAACTGCATTGACAGCCACTCAGCTGTGGATCTAGCCAGTAAATGCTAATTTTAGACATCAGAAGGCTTTTGTTAGAGATAATGGAACTTAAAATTTCTGAAGGAAAAATGTCTGATTTAAATTCGAGTAGAATTATTCAACGATATAGTAGAATTATTCAACGAATTTAAAAGAAATAAATTCGAGTCGTTTTAATTTGCATTGCTGTTACCTGTTAATACCTGAAAATTATAATGTTTTCAGGTGCAGGAAAATATATCGTCGTTTCAATGTAATTCCTAATAAAATAAAAAAAAAGCTAAATTTTCCATGATTGAATATAGAAACAATCAAGCATCAATGCATCTTTGCGAAAATTAAATTTTTGAGGGAAACTAAGGTATCTGCCTTGGGCTAGAACTTAGGAAATTTTTTTGTTTGGTAATTTTCTATTCAACCCTATAATTAACAATGATATAATTGTGCGTCAGTTTTTTTTTTTTTTTTTTTTTTTTTTTTAATTTTAAATTTTTTTAACGTTACTCACAGTTCTTTATCTCTAAATTAGAGTAAATCAAATAAAACATGTGAAACAAACTAATTAGTCGACGTTTGAAAAAATGAATAGCAACAAAATTTAATTTCAAATGTTATTATTTATTAATTTGAATTTTATTATTATTTATTAATTCTGCTATTGCAATTTCTTATCTTAAAATGAAAAAAAGAATTTTTTTTTTTTGAATAAAGGACCTCAAAACACCTCAAAAATTCTAAGACTTTAAAACCAAAAACTCTACCTATTCCTACAATTTTTTTTTTTTTTAGAAATTTGTAAAAATGCCTTCATAATGTATTTGTAAATATATATATATATATATATATATATATATATATATATATATATATATATATATATATATATATATATATATATATATATATATATATATATATATATATATTCAAATATTCAGAGGAATTAATTGTGAATCAAAATATCAATCTCGAACAATTCAAAACTTCTACAAAATTAATTTGATAAATTGTAATTTATCAATTTTATAGGATACCCTAATAATTTTTTCTCTAGCTCAAAACATTTAATTATTTTAATTAAAAAATTAATGTCACTTTTCTTGAAGAACTGAATTTCCAATTAAAATAAAAATTTAGATCAATTAAACAATTACTATAATCTTACGACTTTCTCACTTTCAAAAAAGTATAAACGCATAAATGGAAAAAAAAAAAAGAAAAAAGAAAAAAAGGAAAAAAAACGGTATTCGGTAACAGTGATTAATGATCTCAAATTAAATAATTCAAGTCTATATATAGTATCACGAAACAATCATGCATTGCAATGACAAAACAGAATAAACTTCTTTTAATTACCATAACATCTTATCAATGTCAATCTTCCCATTCATATAAATAGCACAGATAAACAAATATCAATTCCCATCAAAATAATCACCAATTTGATCGATTACATCTACGCCAAAAGCCTATTATCCAATACCTTGAGTGGTGGTCAAATTAATAAAAGAAACGGAAGAACGCTTTTATAACGTACAATACTCTATGTATCCATGACTATCAAACCATGACCCCTAAATATAAATCTGAACTCCCCTACTGGTTCAGCTTCAGCTTACCACCTGGTCTATCCGAATCTCCCCCCCAACCCCCTATTCCCTCTCATATCCTTGGCCAGGTAGGTTTTACATGGCTGAGGGCCCACATTGTCCCAGGGCCCATTACATAAATCCACTGCCCCCAGGTCTGGTCATTTGGGAGGAATGACGTGTAATTACCCAACTGATTGGTCTTTTTGTTGTCATATGCACACAAAGCTCCCCCCCCCCTCCCTCCATTCCGCTTTCAAAGATTCATCCTTCACAAGTTGATTAACTCCGCAGACCGGTGCTATTCATTTGATAAAGATGAACTCCAGGGAAAGTTGAGTTGTATAAAATATATTTAATATTTTTTTATTTTATTTCGGTGTCTCCCCACTTCTTTTGAAAGAAGATTTTTGTATAGGTATTAAAGTGATTTGTAGGGGGGAAATTTCAAGGAGAAAAAAAAATTTGGTGTGTGTATTTTTCATGTGGAAAATTAATTAAATTTGATTGGTCAAAGGAAGTTTGTGTTTGATTTACACGCCGATTGATTGTCGTGTAAATTTTCCCCACAAATTATGGTGAAAAAATAATTTTCAGCTTCAAGTTCAAATTAAAACAGTCCTATTATATTATCTTTCATTAGTAATTATTTTATGAATTATATATTTATTAATGGAAAAACCATTTGTAATGTTTTAAAAAAAAAAAATTTTTTTTACATTCTAAGGGCTTATGGTAAAGTAATCATAAGCGGAAAATTATTTTTTAAATTCGGCTTATTTTTTTTATTATTATTAACTTTGCTTAAACAATATAGCAAACCACGGCTAAAATCTTTCAAGCGTTTGCTGTGAAAGAACGGTACGAGTTCTTTCTGCAAAAATAATATTTATAATTTCACAAATGGGTTAAACTTAAGACCATATATTTAAACGCAGTGATATATCTTAAAGTGCAAGAAAAATTGAAGAAAGAAATCTTATTTTACTAATTTAGCAATTTTACAGCTGTAATATGCTTTTATTATGTATTATGAATAAACTCTCTTTTCAAAATTAGTATCTTTCTGCTTTTAATTCGAATTCAAGTGTTGTAATTTCAGTCGTTTTAGCTATTTAATTAATTAATTTAATAATCGAGATCAATGGCTTATATTTTTAAATTATCCTTGAAAAATATAGCAAAACGTTTCAGGTAATATTTAGATTGAATTGTTTCAATAAAATTTTGAAATTCATAACCCGATAGTTTTATGGAGTGATACAGTTTTTTCTATTTTCATAAAACAGCTGGAAAGCCACCCCCGAACGGAAATAATTTTTTGAGGGCATCCTCACTCGGGAAAACGGAAATGTTTGATCCCTTTTTTTTTTAATATTTTCGTTCTCACTTAAAACAAATCAATTATTATAAAATTGATTTGTATTTTTAAATTATTTGTAACAAATAATATCAGTTGGTACAAAAAGATTTTTTTTAAAAAATCAGATGAAATAATAATTATTTTCGTTGTTTTAAATATCCGACGGTGTTTCGTTGTTTTAACCTAGCGTAAGACCGTAAAAATGTTTGAAATGTTGAAAATGTTTTACGTAAACGTTGGTAAAGTTTTACATAATTAACTGCAACATGGTTTAGAAGAATATTTTAAGTAAATTAATTGTATTAATATGTAAGAAATTTAATATGTAGTAATTGAATATGTAAGAAATATGCAGTTCGATATTGATTTCGTGATTTAATATTTTATTTTATTTTATAAACAGTGTTGAACAGCTGACCCAATTCTGAGTTTACGAGCAACAATGTTCAACTCCGTGTTTTTGTAATTTTGAATCCAATCTAGAAGACATGTGAACTCCTGGGCCAAATAATGTCCCATTTTAGCTTTCGTGGAGGAATTTTTAATATAACTAATTTTTAATATAACGTATTCGTGTTATAGGAAGAGGAAAACCACGAAAACTTCTACAGTGAGTCCAACGGCAACGGGATTCTAACCAATGATCCATCTTCCACTGAAAGTGTTTTACATCAACATTGTGGTAGGAACAAGCCTGAAGCAGAATTTGTATCAACCAGATACCACTGGGATTAGAACCTGAGTGACCTCATTGCGAGGCGCATGCTTTGTCAACTGAGCCACCGCAACTCCCGATTTAATATTCAAAAAACATTGTCATCATCAGTGGATATGATAGGTATCTTCAATCTGAAATTTATCTATAGCATCTAAACGACTAAACGCCTGAAATTATTTTTTTCATGCGTTTCTTTTTTCTATCATTATTTATTTAGTTTTGTGTGTGTTCCTTATATACAATGATAAACTTCCTTACTTTTTTTTAAACTTCCCTATAAAGAATTAAGAAATTAGTTGGCAGAAATATAATGTTTGATATCGTTTTAGTAAAAATATTTATTGTTTTTTAATAAAATCCTAACTTTGCATATAAAGAAGCCTGACTAACTCCAATTTTACATTGTTGAAATATCCAATGCATTACATTTATTTTTTTTCTCAGCGTAATAAATAAAAACATAACTTTTTTTTTCGTATGAGGAAATATTACACCACTTTCGCAGCATAAAATTAAATTTCGCTCATTTTTCCCCAGCAGATTTATCAAAAATTATTCTCTTTTCAAACAATGTTATGAAAACTATAAAAGGAATTTAAAGATTTATATTTTAAACATGAATTTAAACTTTATAATAAATAAATGAACAAATAAATAAATTAGATGAAATACGTAGTTTTGGTATGTAGTTGAGTTCTTTCTAGTAAAAGTATTATTTTTTTAATAAAATCACATCCTGCATTTAGCGTAAGAAGAAATATTATGACCTTTGCCGATTCCACTACGCTGAATTATCCACCTTATTGTAAATAAAATAAATTACATACATTTCTTCTGAGCGTAGTAATTAAAAATAACTCCTCTACCAAAATGTAGAGTTATGATATCAGAAATCAATTTCTTCCTTTTAAGGCGAAATTCCAAATCAAAAAAAAAAGTCCCTACGCCGTCGAAAAACATGATTAATGGTTTCAGAACACAAGAAAGATGTTTCCAAGAAAATCCGCCAAACTTCATCATCACTCATTTTTCCTATTCCCGAAAAAACCTCTTAAAGGAAGCCAGAAATTTCGCCAACGACCGAAATAAGTATTTATTTCTCCCACTCTCTGCGCAAAGGTAAGGTATTGATCGCTGTGGCGGGCGAATTCGTGGAGTCCATTAGCACCTGGTCACTTTAAATATTCATGTTACTATGGTGATATAGGCGAAAATCTGTTGCCGGTAATCAGGGGTAGGGGAGTGAAGACCGAATTACAGGGGTCAAGGGGCACGTGATTCAGAGAGGAGATACCCCCACCACCAGGTGAGGCAAGAAAAAACCCCCGCTTTATAGGATCAAGGGGTGTCATAGATACAGAATCTTTTTCTGTGCCAATATCGTAGCCCCGATCGATTTCTGTATCTTTAACACGTCATCTGTTGTCCATTTCTTGGGGGTACTGCCATTTTCTTGTGTTTATTGTGACAGGCTGTGTGGGTTGTGATGATATAAAGGATGACGTTGAATTATTTTGTTGCTTACCGGGAGTCAAAAGCACATTATGAATAATTTCACTTATTAATAATTAATGTTCTTCTAGATATTTAATTAATTTTTTGATAAATAATTTTTAATTGTCTGGTTTATTTATTTATTTATTATTATTATTTTTTTTTTTTTGCATACATTTATAACAATTATTAGTTAATAAATGCTGTTCAATAGATATAAATGCAAAAAATATTTTAAAAAATATATTATTTATTATTTTTTTAAATTTATTATTTATTATTTTTTCAAGAAATATATAATTTTTTTTTGGCAACTATCAATCATAATTTATTTTTTATCTCTCCTAAATAATTTATCACTGTGGCTGTATTAACTTTACCGTTTATAATTTAATAAAGAACATCTTGAGCAAACTTTAATTCATTACTTTTAAAACATTTAGATGTACATTTCAAATTATAGTAAATAGTGAATGCTATTTTATTCTATGCACATACTGTATAAAGGGTATGATACAAATATGATAAATTGTAAATGCATGATAAATTCTATAATTTTGTTTTAGAACCTTTATAATTGTCACTCAAGTTTTTCTTTTCGGACATGAGTTTAAAACTGAGTGTAATTTTTTGAAAAATAGTTGATAAAAACAAATAAATAGACGATAAAAACGGTTAAGAAAAAAAAAAAAAAAAAGATATTTAAGTAGAAGATAAAATGTAAACTTAAAAGTAAGCTATCAGATGAGAAAAATAGTATAATTGAAGAAAACAAATAAGTAGAGCATAAAAGTAGTAGGAAGAAAAGTACAAAAGTAAAAGATAAAATGTAAATATAAAAGTAAACAAGTTGATGAGAAAAATAGTATAATTGAGGAAGACAAATTTGTATATCGTAAAAGTAGCTGTAGATAGAAAAGTACAAAAGTAGAAGATAAAATGTAAATATAAAACTAAGCTAGCAGATGAGAAAAAGAGTATGATTGAGGAAGACAAATTAGTATATCATAAAAGTAGTAGGAAGAAAAGTACAAAAGCAGAAGATAAAATGTAAATATAAAAGTAAACAAGTAGATGAGAAAAATAGTATTCAGGAAGACCAATTAGTATACCATAAAAGTAGCTGTAGATAGAAAAGTACAAAAGTAGAAGATAAAATGTAAATATAAAACTAAGCTAGCAGATGAGAAAAAGAGTATGATTGAGGAAGACAAATTAGTATATCATTAAAGTAGTAGGAAGAAAAGTACAAAAGTAGAAGATAAAATGTAATTATGAAAGTAAGTAAGTAGATGAGAAAAATAGCATAATTGAGAAAAACAAATAAATAGATGATAAAAATAGTAATAGGAAGAAAAGATCAAAGCTAGGACATAAAATGTAAACATAAAAGTAAGCAAGCAGACGAGAAAAGTAGTATAATAGTATCATCGAGGAAATAAGTAGATCATAGAAAAGTACAAAAGTAGAAGATAAAATGTGATTATAAAAGTAAGTAAGTAGATGAGAAAAATAGTATACTTGATAAAAACAAATAAATAGATGATGAAAATGGCAGTCGGAAAAAAAGTTCAAAAGTAGGACAGAAAATGTAAACATAAAAGTAAGCTAGCAGACGAGAAAAATAGTATAATAGTATGATGGAGGAAAACAGTATATCATAAAAGTATATTGTAATATATAAGTAGATCATAAAAGTACTAGGAAGAAAAGTACAAAAGTAGAAGATAAAATATAAATATGTAAGTAAGCAAGCACACAAGCAGTAAAATGAAAAATGTTATTTAAAAAAAAATTTATTGATAAGATAAGTAAGTAGATGATAAAAATAGTGAAAAGAAAGGTACGTAAGTTGAAGAAAAAAAAGTGGACATAAAAGCTAACAGCTGAAAAAAATAGCGAAAAGAAAGGTACGTAAGTTGAAGATAAAAAAGTGGACATAAAAGCTAACAGCTGAAAAAAATAGCGAAAAGAAAGGTACGTAAGTTGAAGATAAAAAAGTGGACATAAAAGCTAACAGCTGAAAAAAATAGCGAAAAGAAAGGTACGTAAGTTGAAGAAAAAAAAGTGGACATAAAAGCCAACAGCTGATAAAAATAGCGAAAAGAAAGGTACGTAAGTTGAAGAAAAAAAAGTGGACATAAAAGCTAACAGCTGAAAAAAATAGCGAAAAGAAAGGTACGTAAGTTGAAGAAAAAAAAGTGGACATAAAAGCTAACAGCTGAAAAAAATAGCGAAAAGAAAGGTACGTAAGTTGAAGATAAAAAGTGCACACAAAAGTAAGCAAACTGATGATAAAAATAGTACAAAAAACAAAATGAAAAATATCGAAGTAGATGATAAAAAAGTGAAACAATGTGTAACATGTAAGTATTTTGTTCATGGAAGAGTAAAAAAAAAAAAAAAAAAAAGAGATGAGAATATCCGAAAAGAATCCAACTGTTTGATCTACGTGTTATTTCTGGATATTGCGTGAATTTTTGAGAAACTGCTGCGTGACCGAAAAAGTCGTGCCGGTGAATACACGAGAGGATGCTGAGAAAAATTTAGATTAGTGCAGACAGATTCACGGAATTAAATCGGAACAAATATTATAAAATTCTTAAGCAAGGCTGTCTAAGAGGAATTTCATGGCAATTTGGACTTCGTCACAAAGAGCCGTGGAATTCGAGAAATGAAAAATATTTTTAAATTTTTCATGCGTCTATCTTATTTTTCATTCTAATTAATAATTTAAAAGTCTACAAAAGCCGCTTTTCCAGAGACATACAGCGTGATTAAATTATCTTTCCAAATTTATTACACCCCTTTTTCCATTACGCTGGTAATAGATTCCAGATCAAATTACCGTATAATGTACCGGTACTTAGGGTGTATCATCCACAAAATCCATTTTACAGTAAACTCCATCTACAGTGACTGTTTATTGACTGCATTTCCAAATTAGTGACTTCAGTTCCAAAAGAAAAATTTGAATTTTAGCCTTATTGATGCTCTAATCTTCGCTATAATTTATAAATAATACAAAAACTTTCCACGATGCAAATTTCAAAATTGATTATAAGGTAATTACTAATTTTAATTAAATTTCATAGTTTAACTGTAACAGATTTAAAGATATTGTTTTTTTATGATTAAGCGCTAGAAGAATCTGTACTCATGTTTTTAAGAAAACCATCAAAAAAATTAGTTTTGCATTATGTACAATTTAAAGACTAGTACTGCAGCATACGTTATGAAAAAATTCTGGATCAAATTACGGTATTAAGTACCGGTACTTTAGTAGTATCATCCATAAAATCCATTTTACCGTAAGATCCATTTTTACTGTAAAATATTATACAGTAAATTTTACAGTAATATTTATTTAGTTAGAGTGATTCCGTGATTTCACGGTAATTATAACTGTAAATATTAAGGTGCGTCAGATTTTTGTTCCGTTACAAATTCCGTAAAAATGGATTTTAAGGTACATAGTACCGGCGCCCTAAGTGACGATACTTTTTACAGTAATTTGATCAGGAATTACTTCATAATGTATTACACAAAAGAATCGTGTCAGAGAAAAGTCATAGGTGGAATAAGTCAGAGATCACACCAGCACATTTTCTGGGTATAGATATATTACGCGTCTGCAGGTGGTCTATATATAATTTCGTTTCTAACATTTACGAGATAATCTGTGTGAAAATTTGCCAAATTTTTATGTTCTCCGCTGTTTTCTCTCTCTTTTTTAAAATTTTATTTATTTTTTATGAGATGAACACTGCTTTCTCTGTTATTACTTAAAACCAATTTTTCTGTTTCTCATTCCTAAGTTACAAATTTTTTTTTAAAAAAATGTTTTCTGATTTTCAACTTAGTCTTCGATTTTTAGAAACTGCCAAAAAATCAAACTTATAACAATTTTTTGGAATCTATATATATTTCAAGTGGTAAAATTTACATTTCTTTAAAAATTACAACAAATTAAAGATAAAGTATGCACGTTTTCTAATTTACATTAACAGAGTGAAGAGATTTTGCAACCCCCTTGATTGTGAGGGTAAAAAACTGATAGGCGCTATTCTTTTCTGGCGACTCTTTGTTAAGTTCACTCTCTCCAATTTAGCTAAAATCCTAAAATATGAATTTTACAGAAAAAGAAAAAATCGTAAGAGTGGTTGCTTACATTTATGTTTGATAAAGCAATTTAATAAGTTGGAAAAATAATTATTGTTGTAAAATTTGTAAATGATTTTATTGTATTCATTCCGAAAAAAATATATATACAGGTTGTTATGCCCTATGCCACCCTTAACGCATGCTATTCGCATTTTTGTCAAAAGTAAAGCAAAAGAAAAATAATACACATTAGGAGTCATCAATTAATATAATCAATGAAAGCACAGAGGATATCGAAGTTTAATCAATCAGTTCTGAGGAAGGCGGGACTGAAAACATCAGAATGCAAAGCAAAAGTGAGAACAGAAATGAATTGCAAAGCAATTATTAGACACACCTGTCAATCAAATTGGTCTTTCTCATTAGAAATTCGCTTGGTTTTGAAAAGTTTT
Source organism: Parasteatoda lunata (assembly GCA_949128135.1). NCBI lineage: Eukaryota > Metazoa > Arthropoda > Arachnida > Araneae > Theridiidae > Parasteatoda > Parasteatoda lunata. Next base: position 63,347,015 of record OX421979.1, on the reverse strand, counting down.
TGTCTCTACCTTGTTTAAATATTGATTTGCAATAGTGTATGCTCGTTTGACTTCATTTGTCACAAGGAGACAAGAAATATATGTTAAGAGCGGTGTTTGTGGAACATTGTACAAAACTTCCCCGTGGAAACTTTTTTAATGGCGATTTCACAAAAAGTGAAATTTTTTAAAGATAAAAATAAACTTTATGTAAAATGAACTTAAATGGAAATTATTAGGGTAATTATTGTGAGATTAGGGGGCACTTGAAAATACTGTTCTTCGTCGATAGCGATAAAAACAACGTTGGTGTAGTCCACATCAAATCAAATAATCCTATTTCTCAATCAGTTGATTAAAATTTCACTCTAACTTAATTAACTAAGAACAAATTACTCCGAAATTCTTCAATATTTCCAAAAATCGATTTTAATCCCAGCCTTGATCGTCTTCATCTTAATTCAATTTTACTCACAACCCGTGCGTGCCCAGACATGCCAGAATAAGGCTTTCAGCTAACAACCGCGATTAAATGAAAGTTTAACTGTGAGTAATCACCGGACACCTTTGAGGCGAGGGTGCCAGTTGATACTCTGATAACTGTCTCATTATTGACGCCCACTCACAAAGAGGGGGGGGGGGGGTATACCCAGAAAAACGAAGGGGTGCAGTGAGAGGAGGATGTTTCGAGTTCCATTAAGCGTGTTGATGAAATCGCGAGAAGTAATTGGGTGTTTCTCGTCACGGGCTAATTGCCGCCCTCCCCCTTTACTAGAGCACATGCATGATGTCACGGGCCCGCCCCTTTTGGCAGGGTGATGCTCTATTAAGACCAGATTAAAAGAGTATCCCGTACAACGCGAAAGGGATGAATATTGATGGTTATCGATCATTCCCCAATCAAAAAAAAATATTTTTTTCAAGAAACCAATCAGAAATTATTGATCGAAAAGAATTCTATAAATTTATACATGTTTTTGAGATTATAAGTACAATGGACTTCAAAAAAAGACTAACACCATCCATCTAAGCAGCGATGATTATTTTCGAATTTCACCAATGAGGTACTTCGTCGATTTATGAATTAATAGCATTGCCTAAAATTGTGATTTTAATTTTCTTTGAGGGATTTAATTGTAATTTTAATAGTGATTAGTTGTCCTTATAATGAACAAGCACTTTTAATACATAATTTATTTTAACAATTCTACATAACTCAAAACAAAAGTTACTTATAAGTATGCTAAGAAGGCATGAACCATGCCATATTTATATATGTCATTCATTAAAAATATATAAATATCATAATATCGGAATAGTTGATTTTCGCGCAAAAGTTAGTTATAAATAAATACACTTATGTATATTTATCAAATCATGCGGGTTATTTGGATTTAGACCACTTACATTGAAATTATTATTTAGATTAAACAAAATGCTGTTTTGTTGGTAAACTCACAAGAATGTTAATTCAAGACCCATAATTTTTTTTTTTCTTAATATCTAATTAGAATTTTAAATATTTTGATGAATACATGAAGCGAATATTCCAGTATTCTTGTAAGCACGAAAATGTGGTTTCAAGAAATAAACACAAAGAAAGAATAAGCATTGAAGCTGCATAACAGCGTGTAAACTCTTTTGAAATTAAACTATAACGATAAAAGTTGTAAAATAATTTGCTACATGGTTAATTTAAAGTTAAAAAGAAAACAACAAAAAAGGAAATGTAAGTAATCATGTTTTATGTTCCTCAACTCTCAAAAAAATAATGCAACGCTGAATCATAATATCGGTAACTTGTACACGGTGCATATTTACTGCAACCTCAATACGTTCACCTTAGCCTCTACAAATGTCAACGGCTCGAAAACTTCGAATAATACAGACTTTATAAATAAATACACACGCAAGATGGACTATTAATATTATCATAAACTATGCACAAATATAATGTCAATAGCAATACAATCGATATTGCAACTTGCAGACATTGGTGGGTCGAAATTCTACAACATCTAAGAGAGGAATTCTGTGATGTACCATTTTCCTTCGAACTGTTATGAAACAATTATATCGAATGGAATCAACTTGTCACTTTCTAATAATCATTCGCTTAAGTAGAATTTCTAAGAGTCAATCACTCTGTCGATAGCTTTATTCAAATATATAAATGCCGTGACTGAAACAATAAGGTAATATCTGACATTAGTCCCCATTTAAATGCCATTTTTCTCTGCCTCATTTAAATGTTTCTTCAAAACTTGCGTGACTCTCAATTGCTCTAGATTTTTTTATATGAATTTAGAGCACAACCATTTTTTTTAAAATTGCAATATTTTATGTAGTTTTTTATTCGGTCCACTGACAGTCTTGTGATATATTCTAGTTGAGAAATGAAGCAAATTTGGTCATTTTTAATTATGATTAAATAATTAAAAATGATTTAAGAGGTTTGGCCACATATGGAATTTAGAAAAAACGCTTGTTTTCTTCTTAAAACGGACCCAGATGTCTTAAAATCAGGAGACTACACGGAGGAAAAAATTATGGTAAAATTACCGTGTTGTATGGTAATGATATTTCTGGTAATGAGATTCAATATATACGGCAATGGTAATGATATTTTTGGCAAAGAACAACCCATAATTCTGGTTAAAATATATATATATATATACGGTATTTAAATCATTCATTTAGTAATTTCCGGTTATATGTTAACGGATTACAAGAGATTCCGGTTTTTAAAATTTTAGTTCTTATTACATCACATTTAGTAAAAAATGCAAAATTGAAAAGTAAGTTTAACCGAATAAATGGTTTTCGTGCCATGCTCGTGATAAAATTACCAAATTTTCAACGTTTACTAAATTTTATCATACATAACAAAACCATATCTTATTGTTAATTTTACCAAAAGCATTACCGAAGCGTGAAAATTACTGAGCTTTTAGTTGTTGCCATACAGCCAGAAACAAGGTAAATTTTACCATGTTCTGGTCGTTTTGCCCATACTTATATTTCAGAGTGGATCATTATGGATTCCTGCTTAAAACAATGTGTATATCCGAAAGGTTATAAGCAAAATTAAAATCTAAAAAAAATCCTGATTTTGATTTTTTTTTTTTTTTTTTTTTTTTTTTTTTTTCAAAATTTTCAAGCTATATCTTTCATATCGTCGGTATCATAACTGGAACACATTTTCATTTATTGATTTCAAATTTAAACTATTCGTTTTAAACTATATTCGTGTCAGAAGTACTTAGAACTGTTTTATTTTAATGCATAGTTCTTTTTTTTTTATATAATTATTACTACTTTAGACAATTTTCTGGTAATTTTTCTTTCTTTATGGGGGTTGAGGGAGTGATTTAAATTTTTTATTCTTCTTCTGAAAACCCTCCATTGTTGCAAAAATTTGTTCATTTACATACTTTTGAATCGATTTATATTTCACATATTTTAGTATCGATTTTTAAAATAATCGCAATTGTTAATCTTAATTCAAAAATGTCATGCTCATTCCGTTCCAAAAGGAAAGCTTCATTTACAAAAGCTGTGTGGTCACCATTTTGTTTTGTATCTCATTTAAAAAATTTGTTGGCACACGTTTCACTAGTCGCACATTGTAATATCTTTTTTTTTTTTTTTTTTTTTTTTTGAAATTGTAACTTACATTGTTTGTCAGGTAAAAACAACATATATATATATATATATATATATATATATATATATATATACATACATACATACAGATTAGATTTAAAATATAATTCTTTTAGCATTACATATATATATATATATATATATATATTGCAAAATGTTTTGCTCTTTTATTTATTTGTTAACTTACATATTTATTTTTTGTCAAAAATTTAAAAAATAACAAAATTTCCAACAAAATAGTCGCTAATTATTGTATATCCTAGTAAAAACACCACAAAAATGTGTCAACTTTATAAATATTTTTAATATAATTCAAGAATGTAAATGAGAAATTCAATAAAAAAATATTATGCTACTTTAAAAATTGGCGTACTGCACATGTTTTAAATACAATATTTTTTAATATAATTCAAGAATATAAATGAGAAATTGAATAAAAAAAAATATTATACTACTTCAGAAATTCACGTATTGTACGTACATGTTATAAATACAAACGAATATTCCATAATATTGAAAAGATTTACAAAACTTTGAAATAGACTCGGAATTTTTATTATTTTTTTCAATTTAAAGTTACATGTCTTAAAACGTTAAATACCAGAGTTTATCAACAGGGAATTACACAAAAAAAAATCTGCATAATAAACATGGATGAAAGTAGTTGTTTTCTATTTTATTTGTTTCAATAAAAATATAATAATTTTTTTTCATTATATGCTGATGGTGTTGTTTATATTTAAAATTAAAGCTATAAAGTCACATAAAAGTTTTATGGGTGATTTTTTATAACAAATTAACTCAATACTTTTAAATGTGGTAGAAAGAAAAAAAAATTATATCGATGAAATTATTTTTAAATAATTTTTCTGTCAGAAAAATTATATATATATAACTAAAATAAATAGTTTTTCCGTGTTAATCATTCTCATTTAGTGATAAAAAAAACACCATAGAAACAACTATTCAGACGATTCGCAAAATAAATATTCAAAGCAGAACTTTTCTCAAAACAAGTAGAAGTTATTAAATATTCAAATCTAGGAGCAACACCGCCCGATAGAAAATAAAAACAAAAGCTACCTACATCAAAAAAAAAAAAAAAAGAAGAAAAAAAAGCCTTAAATGCAGTGATCATTTTTTTTTTCTCTTCTTCCATAAACGAAAAAGAAAAACTAAACTAAAAGCGTTTGTAAAAGCGTAGTCATGGCGGCCAGGAAACAATAAAATAGAAAGAAAAAAAAGCTTTCTCAACCAAAAACCAACTTTCCAAATATATCTCTTTTTCCTAGCTTATTCTAAAAAGAAATAACTGTTTCAACAGTGTTTGTACACATACAACCCTACGAAAAATAAAATAGTTTTTGTTGTAAGAAAAAGCACTTGAAAGGGTGGGCACACATGGTAATGATATTGAGGGGGGGGGGGGCGTTGAGTAACCAACGGGGAGGGGGTGTTTGTTTGCCGGGAGACAATATTAGAGCCGGTGCTGCCTAGGTTACCGACTTGGTTAACATTCCGGTAGCGAAGCTCGTGGTATCGACCGCATTACTGTGTATTTTATACTGAGAAGGCTTTGGTTGGTGCCCTTGTTAATGAGCTTGCCTGCAACGAAGCTAAATGTTAAGAGAAACTGCCCCTAAACTGAAAAATAAACCGCTAAAATGAAATTTACTGGTTGACTAAAGCTACAAAATGCATTCGAGTTACTTTTTTCAACTGTTTGGAGGGAAGTTAAGTGTTAACATGGACTATGTCAAGAGTGTGTTACGATTTTTTTTTTCCTTTTGAAATTCTAAATTTCAAGTCGATAAAAAATAATCACTAAAGTTATTATTATTATTATTTTATTTTTTTTTTGCAAATTAAAAAATATCCTATATAGGCTATCATAATAAGCCAATCATTTCATTTTTTTTAGGTAAAAAAAAGAGACATTTCTTAAGCATAAATATATATTTCTCATTTAAAAAAAAAAAAAAAAAAAAATTCTCAAATTAAAAAATATCATATTTTGGTTTCCCGAAAGAAACCTATCATTTAATTTTTTAGGTGAAAAAATATATTTTTTAGCATATATATAAATTTCAAAAAAAAAAAAAATAAAAAAAAAAATTTAAAAAAAAATTGAAAAAGAAAAAAACTTTTTTTTTTCCTTTTGAAATTTTAAATTTCAAGTCTATTAAAAGTAGCCACTGAAAGAATTATTATTATTATTATTTTTTTTTTTTTTTTTTTTTTTTGCAAAAAATATTTTTAAAAAAATTTTGCAAAAAAATTTAAAAATACTATATTTAAGTTTCCGAAAGCCTGACATTTCTTTTTTTGGGTTAAAAAAAAAAAAAAAAAAAAAATAGCACAAATTTAAATTTTGGATTTCAAAAAGGAAAAAAAAAGTAAAAGGAGAGAGAAAAAAAATTATGAAACGTAATAATAAGGTCTTCCGAAATCTTCATGAAAATCTTAAACTCACCTGGGATCTACAAAAATAACCTGAGATAAAGATAGAGCTAACAATTAAAAAAATCCGTTTCCTTACTTTAAAAATTAAGGTTTTTCCATAGACCTAAATGTTACATTTCATTAAAATTGTATTTTACAGTTGTGCATCCTAAACTTTACAATTTTGGATTTTAAATCTAAAATTTGTTTTGTAAATTCTTTTTTTAATTTATTTACTCTTTTTTTTTTTTTTAGCGATAGTCAGATATTAATATTAACTCCAACATTTTCTTAGTTTAGAATACAAAGGGGACTGTAATAGTGATTTGGAAAATATATAATACTAGCAAAAAGGTTTAAAAGTTATAATTTAAATCTCGGCTGCATATAGATAGTTAAAAAAAATTAAGATTTTCCTAATGAGCTTTTTCAAGCATAATGATCGTCTGATCTTATCTTAAATGTTAATAACTCTTGCTAATCAATGCAGAAGGTAATATATAAAATTATTGGTTACATTCCATAGCTGTGCCGAATTGATTAATAAAAGGGAATAAAACAATAAAGTTTATTTTTTGCACAAAAATTTGAAGAAATAAATAGTAGAAAAAGATGTACAACAACAAATATTTGCAAATAATTCATGAAAAATTGCTTTATTGGTCTTTTATCGTAATATTCCGAAAAAATTATTATAATGCCACACCATATATGTCGCACTTACGACCAGGAACAAAAATACAATCTTCTCAAATTAAAAAGCTTTGCACCACGCCCAACATTGTATTTACATTTGGTAACACTTCGAAATTATTTATGCAGTTTTTCATTAAAATGTATCAGTAATACTCAACATAAGCCTTGAGAAGTTACTGAATGTTTAGTTGACGTTCCACCCATATTAAATAATAAATAGGGAAATTGTAATAAAAGTAATGTATCTTGAAATATAGGCAGAGAATAATTAATTCTTTGAGAGCATAAGCTAATACTACTAAAGGAGGGGGGGGCATAATATAGAAAAGATGAGTAGTTATTCGAAAATGAGAGGAGAAATTATTCAGAAAATTTTATCGTAAATTAAAGAAAATGGCATTAATTTTAACTTGCGTTTTTAAAGAATGTCAATTGTTTTATACCATAAAAGGGATTTTGCGTTGTTTAAGAAACATTTATTCGATTTTTATTAAAGAGATATTTTAACTAAACATATAAATCAAGGCTGATGCTAATTAGAAATTACAGAGAAGTTGAGTCAAAAAAGTCATGAACCATTTTTTATTTAACGCAAATGATGCAGTTCATTAATTTTATTCAAAAAAATCTATAGAGATGTCCGAAACAGAGGCTAAACTACATCACTTGACTACTATCATTTAATCAAAGTCCTTAATATTGCAGATGTTAATGGCAATCAGTTGTTTACACAAATTTACTTAAAAATAAAACGTATTCTACACTGTTAGAAAATTTCTCGGCCAAAATGGTTAAATAGCAATTTATGTAATTGTTATTTTACCATATTCAGCCAAATCAGTTAAATATCCATCTTTAAAAAAATGATATTCAAACTGTTAAGTGTGAGAAAAAACTTTATTGATTATTTTTTCCAAATACGGTTAAACAACCAGAATTCAATCCGTGCCAACTAGGCCCACCTTATAAAGCCATTTTGTTCCGTGCAGATGGCTATACACTGTAACTGAGAGAGCTAATGGGTCAATCGCATGACCGGCTGTACAGGGGTTCGAATCCCAACGTTGATACGACAATATTTCTTTATTTCCTTCAATACATGCAGTTTCCAGTGTCCCGCACTCTTCTATCGGTGACCTTGGACAATTAGAATATGTAATTATCATACACGCATAAATGGAGAAGCACCCGCAAGCTCTAATGTTTGTTTAAGTTTCATTTTTATGGTTTAGAAACTATGCAAGTTGTAAATGGTTACAAAGCCTTACAGTTTTGTTTTCACGGTTCTCAACCATAATAGTTGAAAACGGTTTTCAAACCGTGAAGGTAAAAAAACAAACATGTTCCTAACCATAAACTGTATGGTTAATCTGATGGACAGACTGCCCCCGGTTATTTTACTGTAATTTCAGAATGAAAATTCTAACATTACGATTGGTTACTATAAAGTAACTGATTGATCATTGAAGAATTTTAGATAGATGAAGTGACGTCAGCTTAGACATCTCTGTAGCTGAATCAAAAAATTTATTAATCTAAAATATGATATTTAGTTATTAAAAAAAAACACTTTGACTTTGATTAATGTATTATAATATTTTTAAGTTAGTCATATAACAAGTGCGCATTCCACAGTGTTTAAAAAAACAAAACAAAAAAAACATCTAATTAAATTTCATTAAACAAATATTTTAACTAAAGACTCAGTTTAAAGCCGATTATTAAAATTTAACGACTTCAAAATTTTTTAATTTTACTTACAATAATTTTTGTTATAAAAAATAAAAATACAAAAGTAAAAAAAAAATTTTTTTTTTTAATAAAAGCGCTGTATTTTTGATTAGTGTTGTTTTTATAAAATTTTAAGGTTTCATAATAAGAAGGCATTTCATAATAATTAAGAAGCATTTAATCAAATTCAATTAAATAAATATTTTAGATGAAAACTTAGCTCAAGGCTGATGCTTAGAAGTTAATGATTCCATATTGCGTAAACGAGCCGGTTAAGAAAACATGAAAAGAAATGAATCGAGTTTAAATTGCGAACATGTCTTCCGCTGGGAGGTCTTGGAACTTAAGAACATCAATCGAACGGTGGTAGCGATGCATTCCATTTACAATCCAACATTTAGAAACCGATTACCCCAGGGTGTTTCTAATCTTTAATTTTCTAAGAACTTAACTCGGAAGATAAAAAAAAAAAAAAAAAAAACATTACCTCAATACCCCGTCATTTAAATACGAATATATTTCTCCTGTAACATCAAAGTATCCTTACTACACACCCAATAATTCTGAAGCCGTGAGAAAAACAAAAAGTAATAATTTTGCACTTGTATCTCCCCCCCCCCTCTTCCCTTGCAGAAATGAAACAACAAAAGAAAAAGACTTTACGTACATTTTTTTTTTTTTGGCGATCTTTTTTGATGGAAATAAATGTCGCCTTCTGACTGTCAACCGCTTCGTGAGAATCCAACCTGGCGATGGCTTGGAGACACGCGCCAAATAAAGGTCACATCTGTCGACTAGCCCTTGCCCCCTCCCTGAGATCTTTAATACCCCCTCACTAAATTGAGATCTAACGTGCAATTAGTAGGTTCACCCCAGGGCACTCAGGGAGAATCGCGTAGGAATTCTATACAGCTGGAACACTAATGAACATTGAGCTCACACTCAACTTGATTATGTAACTTTTGATTTATATTTTTGCTTCTTCTAATAATAGCTAAAGACGTTTTTTTTTTATTTAGTTATTTTTGCAATTGAATCTAAAACGTAAAATGTCGGTCACTAATATTTTTTTCCCCGGAAATATTTGACATTTTTATCTAATAGATATTTTTGCTTTATTTAAGAGGAAGATAACGAAGGCTTCGTCGCAGTAAATTTGACTTGAAATGTTGTTTATGACACTTCATAACGAAGTGAGCATCATATTTGTGGTTGTGAGAATTATATGCGAAACAAATATTATTTTATCAGGGTTTCAATTTTATTCGGACCAAGAACAAAATTCGAATCTGAAAACAAATACGAACACTTTTAAGAAAAAGAATGAACAAACAAAAAACTGAAGAAAAAAATCCGATATACAGAGAAAAATACTAAGTCAGTAAGAAATAAAAATGATCCCTAAAATCGTAAAATCTGGCAATTTATAGATTTCTACTTGTTAATTAATTTATTTATTTTTACTTTCCAGAAGTTACAATTTTGGTAAAGTAACTATGCATTGGAAAAGTAAAGATAAGAGCTATTGGCCCCATGAATGAAGCCGGTCGCCTTCACAGTTTCTTTAATTGAATAGGCAACTATTTTATTTTTCAATACAGTGTCACTTTAATATAAATCAGAAAAATGCTTAAAACTATGGTGAACATGATTTTTAAGCGTAAAAAAGCTGATTAGAAAACAACACAGACCACAGAAAATACATTACTATTTGAATCATAAGAACTGAATAATACCTATAAAACTATTGGAATTATAAGAACCGAAGAATATTTCTAGAATTATTAGTATAATAAGAATTGAATAATACCTATGAAACTATTAGAATCAAAAGAACTGAATAATACCTATAAAACTATTGGAATTATAAGAACCGAATAATATTTCTAGAATTATTAGTATAATAAGAATTGAATTATACCTATGAAACTATTAGAATCAAAAGAACTGAATAATACCTATAAAACTAATTGGATTATAAGAACCGAATAATATTTCTAGAATTATTATAATAAGAATTGAATAATACCTATGAAACTATTAGAATCAAAAGAACTGAATAATACCTATAAAACTATTGGAATTATAAGAACCGAATAATATTTCTAGAATTATTAGTATAATAAGAATTGAATTATACCTATGAAACTATTAGAATCAAAAGAACTGAATAATACCTATAAAACTAATGGGATTATAAGAACCGAATAATATTTCTAGAATTATTATAATAAGAATTGAATAATACCTATGAAACTATTAGAATCAAAAGAACTGAATAATACCTATAAAACTATTGGAATTATAAGAACCGAATAATATTTATAGAATTATTGAAATCATAAGAAATGAATACCTATAAAACTATTATCATTATAAGAACTGAATACTATTTATAAAACTATTAGAATCATAAGAGCTGAATAATATTTATAGAATTATTAGAATTATAAAAGCTGAATATTGGCGGAGCTAGAATCGTGAGAGCAGAAGAATATCTGTAAATCTGGAGTCACAAGAACTAAATAATCTATACATGTAGCAACACTTAACGCTCACTAAACCAAAATTGTACTTTCAATGTACTAAATTAAAAGTGTAATTAATAGGATGAAATATCCTATTATAGATTAATAAAATATATTTTTGTTTTAAAGATTATACTATTACATATTTAGAATTTTTTATGTGCTCATTTACGGTAAAATTTTATAAATTTCGTTGAAGTTATTTCAAAAATTTTTACTTTTGGAATGAAAAACTATTTTAAGAAATTGGATTAATGAATGATATTTTTCTAACAATTAGAAATCAAATAGTATAATAGTAATACTTTGTTTAAATGCAAAGATAGAGGAGATTTATATCATTATTTAAAAATACAATACATTGACCACGTTAATCTTGTTTGATAAATCATCGGAGGAACTTTCCAAAATGGTTCTGTTTGTATAAATACCAAAAATTTAACAAACAATAATAAAAAAGTAAAAAAAAAATTTTTTTTTTAAAACAATAATAAAAGAAAATCGGAAGCCATTTCCTTAAAAACAGTCTTAGAAATTATCAGTACAGGCACGGAATATCAATTTGCACTCGGATTGTATCTCGAATCGTGGAAAAAAAAGTAAGGAAAATGGTAATTTGATTACAGTTGGTTCTTTCCGCACTTCCGTAAATGCTAAAGCCGCCCGTTTTCCCTGATTTCATCTGAAACAAGCGCACCCAAATTCTACCTTGTTAATATGTCAATCGTTATTGTCGATTGCTCACCAGATGTTAATGACCACCATTCGGCATCTACAGGGCAGAATTTAATCTAATAACAGAGGTAAACGGGGCATTTTATATGTTAAAAATTAGAACAGGATATAGAATACGTTAAATATTTGAATTGGTCACTGTAAGAAAAGGATTTCTCAAAATTGGAAGGAAAAATGCGTCGAAATACCTCCGAAACAAATAATAACCTAAATTGAAAACTCGATGTATTCAAAATTGAAGCAGCATATACTCATTTTTGATTTAAATGCATGAGGGAGGAGAAATGAACATGAAAGATATTCTTCTACAGGATTCAAATCATGAATCTCTGAGTTTGTAGTGCCTTCATAAAGTGTCAAAAACATTATATTCTAAAATCCCATTAAATAAGTACAATGAATATAGTTCAGCATAAAACCACACGGAAAAAAAGATTCTGGTACTGTATGGTAATGGCAGATCTGGTAAAAAGAAACAACAACAATAAAACACCATAATTCTGGTTATAAAAACCAAAATATATGGTACTTAAACCATTCGTTTGGTAATTTTTTCGTTCATATGGTTTACCAAAAATTCTGGTTTTCAAAGTTATAGTACTTATTACTCCGATTTTAGTAAAACATACAAAACTGAGAAGTAAATTTAACCGTATAAAGGGTTTTTATGCTAAGGTATTATGATAAAATTACTAAGTTTCACCACAATTACCAAATTTTTCCACGTATTCCACATCGAAATCATTGCGGAAGTGCTTCGGTAAAAATAACCAAGTTTAACAAACTTTTTTTTTTTTTTTTTAAAAAAAAGAAAGAATAAAAAATGTATTTTCAAACATACGACGCTGAAAGCTAGATATATGAGAATTTTCTAATTTCAACTTGTTTCCTACAGTATTAGAAATTTCGAATCATATTGTTCTAGTTAAAATGTGTGACAAATTTATTTAGGCACCTGGTTGAATCGTATTATCGTGAAACTGGATCCTTCTAAAACAGATTGCTCAAATTAAATAGAAATATCATTTAATTCAGTACCTAATTAAGGTTACAACAAATATGTACCATATTATTACTCGACATTATGGTAAACGTTGCACTGTTTTTTACTATTTTTTATATTTTATTTATTTAAGTGACAGCAGAATGGTATTCTTTTTTCTTTTAAACTTTTTAGGCTTAGTTATATATATTATTAAAATGCGTTGAGTTTAAAGGGAAAAAAAATACTATTTGTATATTTTTAAGAAGGCTTATATTCTAAATTTAAAGTTTTAAACACAAAAGCAGAATACAACAAAATGTAGTGAAATTGTTAAAGCCTACTACATTTGCCAACTACATCTTTGAAGAACTTTTTGAATGCTATCCTCCCGTAATCTTTTTAAATATTTATTTATTTGCAATGTTTTATTATTAAAATGTCTCATATTTGCTGCATCTGCCATCATTTTGTCGAAAGTATCACTTATGTAGTCAAAGATTACGCTACGACTAATCACATATCATATTCATTAGTAACCCTGTTTGATGACGTCAATGCCTATTTACCCTCCGGACTCATCAAATCAATAAAAAAAAAATGTCAATTCAAAATCAAAAGGAAATCAAACACAAGACGATACATTAAAAACGAGAATTCCATCCCCGAAAAAAGAAAGTGAAACATTCGAAATGCCACCCCCCTCCTTCCGAGTCCCCATTGTTTCATTCGCTCGACAACCCCGTTATGGCCATTACCAAGGGGCATGACAAATCTGCGCAGTGGAGCGGGAAGATTAAGCATTTTTCGAAGGTCTTATCTCTCATTATTATTATTTTTTGCAGACAAAATTTTTATGTTACATTGTTCTCGACTTCTTAAGCTCCTCAGACAAGGGTGGACTTTCAGACCAATGTTTGCCATCTAAGTCCGGAAAATGCCATTTTATGTTTTATTTTTAGTGATGAATCTGCCTTCAGACAAGGTGGGGCTAATAGATAAGATCTCAGAGGAATATTAATAAGGATTTCAGAGGTGAATCTTGTTTGGCGAATGAATACGAAGCGTAAATAAACACGGGATTTAACGGGCAGCTAATAAGCTAGCGAATTTACAGCCGTATGATTGAAAATCCATTAGACAGTTTGTTTCTTGGTAAATTTGTCTTTTGCAATCGCTGCAAATAATCATGCTAGAAAATCGAACGAATAGTTTATCCAATGTTAATATTTTCGTAGTGCCTGCTAATAAGCTGTAGATCGAAAATCTATTAGACAGTCAATTTCTTGATAGTTTGCAATTAATAATCTAGAGATTTTAGAGTCATATGGTTGAAAATCTATTTGAAAGTTTGTTCTTTGAAAATTCTTTTTTCCAATCACTGATAACAAATTATAGAATTTAGAGCCGTATGATTGAAAATCCATTAGACAGTTTGTTTCTTGGTAAATTTGTCTTTTGTAATCGCTGCAAATAAGCACGATAGAAAATCTAACGAATAGTTTGTCCATTGTTAATATTTTCGTAGTGCTTGCTAACAAGCTAAGGAATTCACAGCTGTAGATTGAAAAATCTATTCGACAGTCAATTTCTTGATAGTTTGCTATTGATAATCTAGAGAATTTAGAGTCATATGGTTGAAAATCTATTTGAAAGTTTGTTCTTTGAAAATTCTTTTTTGAAATCACTGATAATAAATTATAGAATTTAGAGCCGTATGATTGAAAATCCATTCGACAGTTTGTTTCTTGGTAAATTTGTCTTTTGCAATCGCTGCAAATAAGCATGCTAGAAAATCGAACGAATAGTTTGTCCATTGTTAATATTTTCGTAGTGCCTGCTAATAAGCTGTAGATCGAAAATCTATTCGACAGTCAATTTCTTGATAGTTTGCAATTAATAATCTAGAGAATTTAGAGTCATATGGTTGAAAATCTATTTGAAAGTTTGTTCTTTGAAAATTCTTTTTTGAAATCACTGATAATAAATTATAGAATTTAGAGCCGTATGATTGAAAATCCATTAGACAGTTTGTTTCTTGGTAAATTTGTCTTTTGCAAACGCTGCAAATAAGCATGATAGAAAATCTAACGAATAGTTTGTCCATTGTTATTATTTTCGTAGTGCTTGCTAACAAGCTAAGGAATTCACAGCTGTAGATTAAAAAATCTATTAGACAGTCAATTTCTTGACAGTTTGCTATTGATAATCTAGAGAATTTAGAGTCATATGATTGAAAATCTATTTGAAAGTTTGTTCTTTGAAAATTCTTTTTTGAAATCACTGATAATAAATTATAGAATTTAGAGCCGTATGATTGAAAATCCATTCGACAGTTTGTTTCTTGGTTAATTTGTCTTTTGCAATCGCTGCAAATAAGCATGATAGAAAATCTAACGAATAGTTTGTCCATTGTTATTATTTTCGTAGTGCTTGCTAACAAGCTAAGGAATTCACAGCTGTAGATTGAAAAATCTATTAGACAGTCAATTTCTTGATAGTTTGCTATTGATAATCTAGAGAATTTAGAGTCATATGGTTGAAAATCTATTTGAAAGTTTGTTCTTTAAAAATTCTTTTTTGAAATCACTGATAATAAATTATAGAATTTAGAGCCGTATGATTGAAAATCCATTCGACAGTTTGTTTCTTGGTAAATTTGTCTTTTGCAATCGCTGCAAATAAGCATGATAGAAAATCTAACGAATAGTTTGCCCATTGTCAATAGTTTCGTAGTGCTTGTTAATAAGCCGTAGATCGAAAATCTATTAGACAGTTAATTTCTTGATGGTCTGCTATTAATAATCTAGAGAATTTAGAGTCATATGGTTGAAATTCTATTTGAAAGTTTGCTTTTTGAAAATTCTTTTTCTGCAATCACTGATAATAAATTATAGAATTTAGAGCGGTATGATTGAAAATCTATTGAACTGTTTGTCTATTGGTCTTTTTTTCTATCCTTTGCTTGGTAATAAGCTAGAGTACAGACCTAAGAAAAAAAATTTAGTGGATAGTTTGTACTATAATAATTATTTTGAAATTATTGCTAATAATCTATAGAATTTAAACCCGTAAGATAAGAAATCTATACAAGCTTGTTTATTATTTATTTATTATTTTTTTACAGTGCCTGTTTTGCAGCTGTGGCTAATTATAACTAAGACATTTAAAATCATAATGTTTAAAATTTTAGGAATAGTTTGTCTTTATAAAAATTTTCAGTGCTGCCAACAAAATAGCGAGTTTATAACCATTTGATTGAAAATTATCTTAAAAGGTTTGCATTTTTGAACTTTTTGAAATACAATAAAATCTGTTAGGATAAGGAATTTGCAAATACAAGATTGAAAATCTAAAAAGGAGTTTGTCTTCGGAGTGCTTTTTCACAGCTAATAAATAAGTTAAAAAGAGGGTGCTAACAAGCTAGGGAATTTATAGTCATAGGAATTAAAAATTCTCATAAATAGAATTACTTTTAGAATTTTTTGCTGTCCAGTGGAGGCTTTATGAAGAGGGATATAAACCAGCAATAGTATAATTGAAATTCTAATCATAAAATTTTAATTGCAAATTTTTTGCCGTGCAGTGAAGATGCTGCTAATGATATAAGTATGATAAAATTTGTTTGAAAAATATTATAAAATGGAAATAAAAATATGGATAGGTAAAGAGTCAAAACTATTAAATCTGATCTTGTTCGTAATTACCTCATACAATAGAAAATAAAAATGTTTTACAAAAAATATTCTCAAAATTGTTAGAAAAGTAAATTAGAAGATGCAAGCATCCAATTGTCATAATTAGTGATGTAAAAAGGTGCTTATTTAACGAAATATTTTTGCAAATATTGCAGAAACTTTGCAAAAATTGGATATTTTAAGTTTTTAGTCTGAGCGTAAGAAATCTGATTTAAAAGACTATTTCCAACAATGTTTTCTCCCAAAAAATAAATATAATCCAGTTGTTCATTCAAGTCCTATATTTGGATCTTATTTTATAAGTTTTTATTGGGATGTAAATTAATATAAACTCTACCAATCACACGCCGGGATAGTTTGGTTGGCAGGGCGTTGGGCCCATGTCCAAGAAGTCGTGAGTTAGCCGTCTGAAGACTCGTGTATTAAATAAAGACTGGTACATGGTAAATCTGTCAGGTCACAAAGCCCTCCATGTCCCCGTAACACATCAATACCTCTGGGGGTACTGAATTGGAGATTGATGGTTCTCTGATTCTGGTCAAAATTATGATCTGTGAATGCATGGATGAATCCGCCCTATAAACGGGCTGTGACATCGCGTGGTTGAAGTCGTATTCTTGGATATAGATGGCGCCTATGAAAAACACGAAACGCACCTTCTGCCTTAAATTTGCTTGG
The DNA here is from genome assembly GCA_949128135.1 of Parasteatoda lunata. NCBI lineage: Eukaryota > Metazoa > Arthropoda > Arachnida > Araneae > Theridiidae > Parasteatoda > Parasteatoda lunata. The sequence continues at coordinate 63,329,880 of OX421979.1, read as the reverse complement.
TTTCGCCAAGCGGGCTTGCTGGTATTTGGTAAGAGGCATTAGAAACAACAACAACTCATAACACCCCAGGTATGATACAGGATGCGCAAGTACGAGTTTGGCAACAATATATAGCAGTACACTGCATCATGGGTAATGGAGAAGTACATTTAAAGCAATGTCAGGTAAAAACATACTGCAAATTATATAAAGTATTAAAAAAAACGGATGAATTTCCCTACTTGCCGCAGCTCATTTTCATGGTTATTTATTCGTAGGCATTTTTTGATGCATGCTCATAATCATGGTCAAACAAACTAAAAAAAAATTTTCTTTTTAAAATTAAAACTAATCAGTATCGGAAAATTTTTAATGCATATTTAAAAGTTACTCTAACTGAAATTGAAAGAAAATAGTAATAACGACTTAATAAAAATTTAAATTTATTTTTTATAAACTTTAACTTAAAAGCTTAGGGGAATTGAAATGAATTCGTCTTTTTATTTTAATTTTATTTATTTATGCATATTGTTTCTGAAATTTTTTTTTAAGCAGTTTAAAGAAGAAATTGTGTTGTTTTATATTCTCAGCTAAAATCGTTTGTGTCATGAGATTTTTTTTTCTTCTTTTTATATCAAAAGAGAAGTTTTGAAACAAATGGAATGAAATACATTCGAAGGCGAAATTGAAATTTATTTCGAATTATTTAAAAGGTATTGTGTTTGAATTAGAAAAAATAACATTATCCAACCAAGAATTACGAAAACAGTCAACATTCACTAATGCTAATTCAATTTAAAACAATTCCAAAAACAGTTAGTAAATATATATATCAGATGTAGAAATTTTGTAACATGTCATCTTTGATGAAGGAGGAAAATCAGACGTACCCCAGTTAAATCTCTAGTTATTACACATTTATTATGAACAGAATTTTTATGAGAGTAATTTTTACACAAGAGCTAAAGCATATCTAATAAGACATTACAAAACTCCTTGCATCTTTTTAATATTGAAATAGGATTGCATTTAAAGAATAAAAATAAAATATCAACAAAAGGCGTTTCCTTTAATCCAATAATTCCTCCTTACGTAAAAAGTGTAATTAGCCATCATTACAATGGACATAAAAAAGCACAGACGCATTTGCTAATATGGACGATGAAGTATTCGATATTCGTTTTTCTCGTGAGATTAAGGAGTAAAATAAAGTTGTAAAGAAGGAAACGAAGACAAAGATATCAACTTCTTAAACCAAATCTGTACTTACTGATGACTTTATTAACAATTAGTAGGTTCGATTTGCACTCATTAAGCTGCGAAATAGCCACTGCATCCGGCCTTATTCTTTGTCTTCCAAACTAGTGATTGCATTTAAAATTTCTTTTTACGTTTCGATAATAAAACGGATTATGAGAACAATTACTAATAACGATCTTTTAGAATACCGATAAACCGCGCCTCCATTGTCGATTCCGAAGAAAAGAACTTTTCTTTTATTGTTCTAATTTCCCGGGCATTCACGAGATTTTAATGTTGCCACCACCGTCGCCATAAAAACTCGGACCAAACGATTTCGAATCATAAACACCGCTGAGTTGAAAATTCTATTACAGCGCCCCCTGCAAGGCTTTAAAAAAAAGGTTGTTAATACGCCTAATGTTTAAAAGAATAAAACAAATGTTAAAAACCTCGTTGCGGAATACGGGAAATATAATTTTCTTTCTTTTCTTTTTGGTGTTATTTATTTTTGTGATGCTGCTCTTCTCTTCACGGGTGGGAAAAGAAGGAAATTCTAGGTGAAGGGGAGCAGGAGCGCTTGATCGTAAAAAGTAATTTATGAAGACTACTGTCGCTAAGTCTACGAACTCTCTTTCTCAGAAATCGTATTTAACCCTACAAGCGTAAAAGAGTTCTGACTCACCTGTTCTGTCTACCTACAGTAATAATTTTTACCAAATTAGAAATATAGACGCCATCATAATTATTCTGTTGTGACCAGAAGTCAAAAATATTTTTTTTATGCCAAATAATAGTTCTTCACAGTTAGTACTTATTCAAAGAATGTGTCCATTGTTAGTGAAGCTTGCTAGAGAAGAGAACATTTTACTGCCGCAGTTTTCTAAAGTTTCAGTTGTTCTCTATATTTTACAATTTTCTTTTTCGATTAGAAATATATTCTAGTCCAATATGCAGGTCCAATATATTTTATATTTTTACATACATATTCAGTACATTTTCGATATATTGATTCCTAAAATCATGCACATTTAATGCAATAGTAATAAGACATTAAATTAAAATAACCACGCTTCTGTTCAATTCGAACCATAGTATCGGACCATCAAGTTCAAGAATGATTAATTTGCCCGTTGATGTGATCCAGCTTGGCAACTTATTAAGGTTGGTGCAAATTTGAATGTTATAATGACTCAACGCGTTCTGAACCTTAAACCCTAAAATCATGCTCTTTTATTGCAACCTAATTAAGAATTAAATCGAACCACATTTTTATTCAATTTAAAATTTAGTATAGGGTATTCTAGTTCAAGAAGATTAATTTGCCCGATAACTTTAAACTTGACACTGTAAAAAGGTTGGAGCGAATTTGAATGATATTACACCTCAACGCTTTCCATAACTTCTAATTGTTTAGTGTACGCATAAAATATGTTTTAAAACTATTTGAAAAAAGCAATAGACTAAATTTATGGTAGGAAATCAATTGTATTTGACGAAATATTCAACGCAACGGCATCTCAATATAATTTTTAATTTGAATTATGTCCTATTCATTTAAATTACTTAACCATAGTGGAAATTTCTTTTAAAAATTGAATTCATATAATTTGCATCTGAACTATCATCTGTTAAAACCATTTAAAAACTTTAGTGTTAAAATGTAAAAACTTCTACCGCACCACGATTAAACTGAAGCACTGATAATATTTAGTATTAGCTTTCGTATATTTTTTAATGAGCAAAATATACTTGCATGATAATCTTATTCCCTTGCACTACAGTCCATGTTGGACCATGGCCTCTCAAAAGATTTGAATCCAAAGCAATCTGCCTCTTGCCTTAGTTTTTTTATTTTTAAGCTATGGTTTTAAAACGAAACTAATTAAGTGTTGTACGGGTAATATTGCACATGCAGCAAATTGTGCTATAATAACTCTATAATAACTAGCAAATTAAAGATACAAAAATTATAATAATGACACAGATTTTTATAATTTCAAAATATAAAATATTTATTAGATTAATAAAAATTTATGTGATGTAGTACGATAATTATTTAAATAATAATACGAAAATTTATGAAATGAGATACAACTGATGTGCCGCCCATAGTGAAATATTTTACTTGAACGATTATAAAGCACAGGTTAGAATACAATACCAAAATCAAATAATATGCAAGTGGAAAAACATTGAAGACTTCTAAACAAAAACTATATTACACAAGTTTAGTTCAGAAAAAAACATCAAACTAAAGCTATTAAGGTACATAAACTAAGAAAATTTAATAATAAAATTACTAAAGAAATCAGAGAAAAATTATTTAAATGGTGTAAAAAAAACCCAATTAAATAAGGTACAAAAAGTAATTAAATCTTTAATGTAATCAATTAAAGCATCGGTAAAAACGTAAATTAAATACGGAGACAGAAACAAATAAGTTTACAAGAGAAGAAACGTAAAGAAATTCCGAAACAAAAATGACACCGCAACAATTAAAACACATAAACTAATAAAATTAAATAATTAAAGAAAAGATTAAAAAAAAAAAAAAAAAAACTAACGAAATGGGCTACAAAAACTGATGAAATGGTGATTCGATAACTGATTATAAATAGTATAAAAACTATATTTATTAAAAATGTGTTTTTGTCACAAAAAGCTAAACGATCAAATTACTCTTTTAAACATTACTGCAAGGGCCTGGATAGCTTGGTCGGTAGGGCGTTGGGGCCATGTCCAAGAAGTCGTGAGCTCGATCCCCGAAGGCCGAAGACTCCCCGTGTAGTAAATAATGATTGGTGCTCCTTAAATCGGTATGGTCACAAAGACCTCCAAGTTCCCTTGACAAATCTATATCTCTGGGGCGTTGAATTGGAGATTGCTGGTACTCTGGTTCAGGTTAAAATTACGATCTGTGGATGAATAAATGGATGTATGAATGGGTTCGACCTCTATATTGAGCTGCAACGGGATTACGTATCTTGGCCATAGATGGAGCCACGGAAAATAAGAAACGCACCCTCTGCCTTAAATCCTTTTGGATCAACCAAGCAGGCTTGCTGATATAGGCAAGTCGTATTAGAAACAGCAACAACAAACGTTACTGCGATACAAAAAAAAAAAAAAAAGAAAAAAAAAAAAAAAAGGAAAAAGAAGAAGAAATGAAGTTGCGATGCAAAATAAAAATCGAATTACGATAAAAAAAAATATTAAAAGGTTCATTGCAAAAAAAAAAAAAAAAAAAAAAAAAGGAATTTTTGAACAAAAACAACACAAATTTAGATCATTCTTGTATACGCAGAAACGAGAATTGGAGTAATTTTTGGGAAAATATTTATGATGCTTTGAAAATGGTATGCGAAATAGTACTTTTACCCCGTGCAAAGGAGTCAAAACCATTCTGGTGAAACAAAAACAATTTATTATTACAATATGTCAACTTCATTGTTTCTCAGAAAAACGCTGTTTTTAAACATAAATTATGTCAAGTTCACATTGCATTCTGACATGCTTTCAACGAATTTGAAGTTTTCCGTAACGTTTTTGAATATTCATATCTTTTTTAAATATTATTACAGATAGAAGAAAAAGGAAAAGAAAAATTACCACTGCATCTCAGTTTGGTGCGTTTTAAATTTTTATTCATGTACTGGCAATGATTTCGTTTTTTTCTTTTTTTGTTTTTTTTGTTTTGTGCGTTGAAATAGTCTCTAGCTCACCATTGGTTTGCACCCTCTATACTCTGGATAAAATTCTGGTAAAATGACCGTACTGTATGATAGTGACATTTTTAATTTTAAAAAAAACCAACATAATTCTGATTAATAAAGCCAAAATATAAATCATCATTTGGTAAATGTTCCCCTCATATGGTCGCGATTTACGGGAAATTCTGGTTTTCAAAGTTATAGTACTTATTGCCACACATATAGTAAAAAATTCAGAGCTGGAAAGTTAACTAAACCGAATAAATGGTTTTAATAAAATGCTCTAACGTATCATGATAAAATTACCAAATTTTATCACATATTATAAAACCATATCTTATTGATAATTTTACCAAAATCATAACTAGAGCGATTCGATAAAAATTACCGGGCTTTTTTGGTGTTTGGTAAATTTTACCATATTTTGGTAATTTTGACCATACCTTTTTTCATCATTTCATTTAGGTGAAACAATAATGAATCAATTCTAACTATAGGACAAAAATAATAATAAAATAATAATAATAATCATAATAAAATAATAATGATAATAAAATAATAAAAATAAAATAATAATAATAAAAAATAATAAACAAATAGATGATTGATAGATGACAATTAACATGTTCGGTAGCTTGACTTCACAAGAAATTTCCGAAATGTTATGAAACGCTTATAGGGAACGCTTTATTTCAAAAAGTAAAAATAGAAAAAGAAAATTTAAAATAATTAAATAAATAAATAAAAGCTCAGAAACTGCAAGAAATGACTGAAAATGTTTCCGAGGTACTGCGAAATGTTTCTGAATAATACAGAAAGAGATCTCCGAAATATTCTGAAAAGTTTTTGAAACCTGCATGCACCGTAGTGGTCCCATATATTCAGAAAAGTTTTTTTTTTTTTTTTTTTTTTTTTTTTCTTTACAGTGCAGGATTAGTTTTTAATGTAACTACAATTTTATGTTTTTAATCATATATTACGTCCAAACAAAATTAGGTAGAAAATTTTCAAAGATAATCATGAAAAATAAATTAAATTCAAGTTTTTTTCAGGAGTAATAAAAAATTAATTGCTTGAATAACCTAAAAAATCACAAAAAGAGTGTTTAAGACATGTTATGATACACCGTGTAAAAAAAAAATCCCGAAGCGTTTCTAAATATATGAGGCAGTTACGGTGCATGTAATTTTCAAAAATGTTTCTGAATATTTCCGAAACCTCAGAAACTGCATCGGCGTGAATGTAATACAGCTTCGCACTTTCAAAAATGAATGAAATATGTTTCGTATTTGATCGGAAACATGCTATTCAAATAAGTTCTCTCAGATTTTCGGAAGCATTTTTGTCTATTTAAAATTAGTTTTTGTAATTTACTTTTAATTCTAATTCGTGTATTCAATAACGAATATTTATGAACTTCCATAAATTTTTTTTATATAATTGTGTTCCATAGTTTTTCGCACCTGGAAATAGTTTAGAAACTTAAAGAGTTTACGTCAGTTATTAGAGAAAGTAAAAAAAAAATTCTTTTGATACTACTCATTCCAAGCACTTTATTTCTGTTTTAATATAGTTTTATTTGAAAATCTATGCACAATTCAGAAGGTTTGCACGTTGCACGATATATATATTTATTTATATCGTGCAACTTAAATATATGCATAAGCCCAGTACACCAGTTTAATAATGTTTTACTAAGATGATTATTTATACCAAAAGATATATATTGAATTATTTTATTACGTGATTCAAAACTACTCATATGCACAAATTTCAAACACGAGATGTATCACAAATTTATTTTAACACATATTTAAAAATGACTAAAAAATCAAACTTTTAAGAACAAATTTAACATTCACTTACGCACTGAGAAAAAAAAGTATGTCCAATAATATCTTAATATAATAAATTTTACCGTGTGGTAAATTTTACCCTGTTAGATTCCATGAGAACATCAAAAGGGTCTGTAAAGCGTTTTGGTGTTAAGTTTTGGTAAATTTAACTATACAATATGGTATTAAAATGTGTGATGAAATTTGGTAAATGTAATAAAATTTGGTAGTTTTAACATGATACCTGAATGCATGGCATTAAAACTATTTATTCGGTCAAATTTATTTTCAATTTAGTATTTTTTACTAAATGTGTGGTAATAAGAACTATAATTTTGAAAACCAGAATTTCCGGTGAACTGTTACCATATGAACGTAACAATTACTAGATAAATGGTTAAAATAGCATATATTTTGGTATTATTGACCAAAATTATAATTTTTTTAAAACCAGAAACGCCATTACCGTGCAGTGCAATCTTTAGCAAATTTTTTTCTCCTTGCAGGACAACACGGAGAACAAAACTTTTCTATCGCGCTATTGCATCTTAGCACGTAAATCAAAAGCAAACCATTAAACATATATTTGATTTGGTCGATCGAAAGATAAATAGAAAAATCATTTTAAAACATGATTTAAAAAAAGCAAATATTTTAGTTATATCTATGTACAAATTTAACACTTTGACTAGATATATACCATAAAATTATTTTTCACAGTTGATTCATGAACTTTAAGCACTTTATATAGATATACATGCATTTTATAAAGATATACCAAAAGATAAATTGCTCATGAAACACATAAAAAAAATAAGCACAAATTAAATTCTGTTTTGCACAATAAAAAAATAAAAATAAAAAAGCAAAATTATTATATTTTTAAGTTTGCCGTACCGTAAGATTGATTTCAAAAATTTTTAAGGCACACAGAGAACAAAATTTTGGTAAAATTACCGTACTGTATGGTAATGACATTTCTAGTAGAAAATCATAATTCTGGTTAATAAAACCAAGACATACGGTTTTTAATCGATTCATTTGATAATATTTTCATTTAAGGTTTGTCAGATATTCTTGTTTTTAAAATTATTGCTTCTTAATACCACACATTTAGTAAAAAGTACAAAACTGAAAATAAATTAAGCCGAATAATTGGTTTTTATGCTATACTCTTAAGTTATCACGAAAAATTACCAAATTTTATCACATATTATAAAACCATATTTTATTGTAAATTTTACCATAATTCTTACCAAAGCACTTCAGCAAAGGTTACAGTGTACTTTGACGTACCCACAGAGCCAGAAATATGATAAATGTTACCATATACTGGTAGTTTTGACCACATTTTTTTCTCTCATTGCGTGTTGGGATGAAACTCTTATTCACAAACATAATACTTTCATAAGATTGATAAAAATTCTATTCATAAATTTAATATTGTCGCAGCGAAAGAAAAAGGCGAAATTATTTTAATAGAAATTTAAAAAATATCTTAAGCACAATTTTTATATCGATTTAGAGGAGATAAAACATTAAATTGTTTTTAATGCGTGATACTCAAAATATTTTATGCAAAAACGTCGGAAATGTTTATATAATCAAATGTATTATTATCGAACTAAATTATGGAGTTATAATCATCTACAGAATTATCTTTATTATATACTTAGCATATATAATAATCAAAACAGAATTTAAAATAAAAATTATTTTGATATATAGGTTAAAAAAAATTATAACTTTTTTTATAATTATTTCGTTAAAAATGTGAATAAATATAAAGTGTAACAGGGTGATTTTCACAAATGTATTATACCTCTTATTACAATTTTAAACTTTTACAAGGAATATAATAAATTTTAAAGCATAAAGTAATTTTAATAATTGATAATAATCTACTCTCAAGTTTATTTTTTGTTGTTTCTAATTTTTTTTTTTTTCAAAGGAGAAGTTAATTGCTTACATTGATATTTTATTACATAGTATAAAGGCCAGAAGTAAAAAAAATTGAAACACTTAGACGAGAAATACACTAAACCTGTTTTTGTGTGGTCCTTTTTTATGCGATTTTGCTTTTGTGCGATTTTATTTTTGTGCAATTTTTTTTGTGCGATTTATTTTTATGCGGTATATGAATTTTAGCGGCGTTAGCACCAGTTTAATGCTTCCTATCAATGTACATATACATGTTGTGGACGAACTCTGATTATGTGGCCTCCTTGACAACGATGTATCTGGACTTCGCGATGCTCTGTTCATTTATTTTAAACAATCTCCTGACAAGGCAGAGTCAGTTATGTACATAATGTCGCTCGACGCGCGAACAGTATACGCTTCGTATTCAGAGTTTTATACACGATTCACGTGGTTAAGGATTCGTTTTATAGTGAGATAATAAGGTAAATAAATTAATTACTTTTGTTTCTATTTATATGTAGTTTTTATGATTTTTATTATTTTATTATTTTTAGACATAAGTAGTCCCTTAAAATGAATAATTATGGCCAAAAGAAAGTAAAAAGACAGACAATTCCACTATTTAATGTATAACTTGAAAACTTCTCCATGTATATGTACAATGAAGAATTAAATCTTTTTACAATTTTTTTAGGTCTAATTTAATTATTTAATTTAATTGAAAGCATTCTCTCATCTATTTCATAAATCATTGATGTATTTTCTAAGTCCGACTTTTTTTATGCGGTCCCTATCCACCGCATAAAAAAAAATTTAGGTTGTATATCGTACAAAGTTGTTAATTATATGTAAGAATTGATAAAATTTTCGAATATATTTTTGTACGATTTCTTTTATGCAGGTCCCTATCCACAGCACAAAAATAGGTTTTACTGTATTATAAATATTTACTCTTTAAGACCTTTACAGATACTAATTTAAAAAGAATGTCATGCGCATGAAAATAAAAGTTAACATGGATGAAAGATAAAGTGTTGTATAACAATAAAAAAGAAATAATAATAATCACAATCACTATTTCCTTTGCCATATTCATACCGTTACAAATTCTACAGACTCTCGTTGAATAAACACTATCTTTAATAACTGTGCCTTCTGACCTCCAACAGTTCTCGGTCTCGCCAAGATGATACGGAGATTTAAGAGGATGAGTATTGAAAAGTCTCGTTTAACAATCACGGCACGTGCGAAAACTGTGTATATGAGGCTCTAAAACGCACCCTTAACCAGCTGTCCTGATTGGCTCGCATCTCCGGAGGTCAGAGAATTATCGCGCTTAGGAAAACAAATTTCGCCAAAAGACTTTGATAAATTAATTCATTTAAGCCAACAATCATTAGTGAAGATACAAATTGAAAAACGTGAGTTTTGCATTTGCAAGAGCTTGTTTTTTGCCAATGACAAACCTCACTTTCAGAGGAAGATCATTAAATGCATCTGAAAATGAAGATCAAGCTTTGAAGGTTTTGTAATAGCGGTGCGCTGAGATTGAAATCTAATGATTTCGGACTTTCGGACAAGCACGTCCGAGCAGTTAGGAAAAGACCGGATGCGATAATTTTTTTTTTTGGCAAAGAACTTGGCTTGGTTATTGTGTCATAAATTGTCTTTTGTAGAAAATGTGAGCAATTTACTAAATTATTGTTTTAACCTTTAAATAAGTGCTTTTTTTTTACATTACGCCGGATAATAAAATTCATACAAACAAAACAAATTGCTAAATGTCATTCCAATGAAGTTCAACGCAGGATTGTAATTTTGAACCTTTGATTTTTGAATGTGATATAAATTTTTAAAATATTAAGGGAACGTTATTATATGTGATGATTAAAATTAGATACAAGCATATATTTTTTAAAACTTATAAAATTATTATACTTTAGAATTACTTAAAATTTGCTAACAGAAGTTCTTAAAAAATAAACTTAAGCATTTATTGATATATTTAATAAAACCTTGAATGCATTTTTTAAATCGGAATACAAGACGATTTGGATTTTAAAAAAAATCACCCAATTTAAATGTTATCAAACCGCTTGTGTATTTAATGTCCTGTTTCATCCAATTTTTATTATTATTATTTTATTTTTAAAGAATGTATTTGTGAAATTTTTTCCTTATGTGACACATCGCCCTTTTTTCAATGTGTTTATTTTAAATAAAATCTTCAGCAAACGCATTTAATGCAAACAATAACTTCTGCATTGACAAACGCATGTCATAATAATTGTGTGACGAATATATTGAAATTGCGAAAAATTTAATGATAAACGTTTCGTTGATAACGAAAAGGTTTTAAATTAGTTTGTTATTAGATCTAATGCTAATATTACTGTAAATAAAACAGCTAAACTTTAATAATAAAGCAATTCAATTGTGTAGACATTTAAAGTACATTCCATTATTATTAAATTCTTGATACTTTTAAGCCTTGATTGAAAGACTTATGAAAGTGAAGAGTAAGAAAACTTATATTTTATTATTATAAATTTTTTTTTTGCTAGTATAAATATTATTATTTCAGTTTAACACGAAAAATAGTGATATTATTATAAAACGGAATTAAAAATTATTAAAAGTTATAAAAAATCTTTCACCAAATATTACGCAAAAAAATTATATTAAAAACTATAAAATAACAAAAATGGGAAATTGCTGATTATTAAATTTCAAATTGTTGTTTTTAAATTATAATCTATTATGTTTTATAAATAAATAAAATAATATTTAATAAATTCTTTCGTTCATAAAGTAGGATATTTCATGAGCTTAGTGCTGTTGGTGAAACAGCCACATTTTCTTTTGAAAAATGAATGAATAGTTATCTATATATATCTAGGAGTTATCATGTTATTCGCATTATAAGTACCTTAAGAATTATTGAAACATTTTGTTAATTTAATTGCATTAAAATAACTATTAAAAAAAACCTTTAACTTTTAGGAAATTTTAATAATTTAGTCATTACTAATCGATTGCTCAAACAATAATGTTTAATTATTTAATTGACTTAGTAAAATGAATAATTGGCAATGAATAGGTTAATCAAAATCCGATCATGCTTTCATTGAATTTTCTACTTTCTTTTTCTACTTCGGCGCATCAAGAATAAGAAATAGTTTATTAAAAACTTAAAACTAATACAAAGACTGAAAATTGAATAATATTCATTGCTTGACAATTGATATTTTTGTAACAATTATTTATCACAAATTAAACTGATTGTGGCATTATCAAGAGTAATGTACGAACCATTAAAAATTATTCTATATTTCCAGAAATAATGAAAATATTAAGAACTGTAATAAGTTTATTTTATGTTAAATACGACTTTTTTCACAAAAAAAAAGTATAAATACGCTATTTTATTTTAATTCATTAATATGCAAAAACATGAACCAAACAAAAAAAAAGCATCTTGATGATCCCAATATCCTAAAAATAACCTATATGAACAAAGAAAGATATCCTTAGAATTTACTGAAATATAAAACAAATTTTATTTTAAGTAGTGCTAATAAATTTTTAGATCTGAAGTTAGAATTCCTTTGAAACAGTCTTTAAAAACTAAAATACATCTGGCTCAAAAATTATTATTTAAAACTTATGACTTATACTTTTATACTTTAATGACTTATGAATGACTTATACTTTATAATAAATTATAAGATTAGTTAGCATATATAACTATAATGTGTGACTAAATGTTTTGCATTTTAAATCAAGGATTCAAAATTTTTTTTACAATTAGTAATTATCATAAGTTGTTTGATATTTTGATTTTTCTCCTGAAAATATATTCATTAGTAAAGATATAATTTTTTAAGTGTTATTTAGTTATAGCTATAAACAAAATTTGTAACAAATTCACCAGCTGCACCAATCGTAAGTGAAAATAGAGAATTGTATGAAATTTTTTTTTTCTCAGAGTAGCTAAATTTGGGAATTTTTTACTAAGAAAATTACAAAGCAATTTAAATATTTAATTTATTAAATTACCTTTTTACATTTTGTGACAAAATATTTTAAAGCTTCATCAACATAGTAGGCTAAATTTAAATGTTTATCCTGGCTAAATTTATATGAAAATGAAAACTTTGTAACAATCGCTTTAGAATACAAATGAATAAACTATTTGCTTTAAAAAAAAAAATCTCAAACTAACTATGTCAGTAACAAAAAAAAAAAAAAAAAAAAAAAAGCTTCTAAAATAAAATATTAAAGTTGCACAAACACAATAAACAAAATTAAAATGTTTATCTATTGTATCAAAATGATTTTTATAACCATCATCTTAAAATAAAAAGCAATAAACTATTTGCTTTTAAATACTCCAACTATTATAATAACTAAGAAATAATATTTTAAAGCTCCGCTATCGCAATAAACTTAATTTATCTAAAATAAACTTTTATAAAAATGAATTGTACAGCATTACTGTCGCTTTAGAATACAAAAGAATAAACTATTTGATTAAAAAAAAATATCCTCCAACTATTTTAATAACTAAAAAATAATTTTCGGTATCACGGTTACTGACTACAAAATCCAATAAAAGCATTTGATAGTTCAATTATAACCGGGCACCTCCGTCTCATGGCTGACCGCCGGAAAGTCCATTCTTCGCGGCCAATGGAAGTCACGTTTCGGTAAAGCAGCTGAAAATCATTGATTTCGATACATCTAAGAATGTATGGAACTTAAACACGCGATACAGCTCTGTGTTTGTTTGATATACTTATTATTTAAGATTCCTTTCAAAAGTCAATCGATTGAGATCTTTATTTCTCGTTTCATCGATTCATTGAGAAAATAAAAAATCAATTTGTCATGCAACAGTTTCGTTGATTATTTGAATTACATTTATTTAAGTTATTTCGTTATTGATCATCAGTTAAATTTAAATTTTATCAATTAAAATTCATTTCATTAGATTAAATATGTTATTATGCTTTAATTTATCATTTAGGCGTTTAAAAGATTTAGAATTCGAGATCTTGTTTTCACAGCATATTTTTATGACATAGCAGGCAATAATATAAAACTCAATTTTATTCAATAAAAGGAATTATGATGTTTAAACTTAATATTTTTTATGTTAATGGATCAAAAAGACCTATATCCATAATTTCAAAAAATATAAACAAATTAACTTTCAGTTATCGTTGTGTAAAAATGTCCAAGAAAATTCATAATTTTTTTTTTTACAAAATACGTTCAAATTAATTCTGAACTAATTTTTCTGAGAGAATGTTCGCAAGTTTAAAAACACGTGTACAAATTAGTATCCATTGTGTACATTGAGAAAAAAAGTATGATAAAAACTATTGGAATATGGTAAAATAAGCTGTAATGGTGACTCTATGGTAACACCAAACAGCTCGGTAATTTTTATCGCGGAGCTTTGGAAATGATTTTGGTAAAATTAGCAATAAAATATAATTTTATAAAACTTGTGAAATGTGGTAAAATTTGCTAATTTTATTATGATACCTTAGAACATGGCATAAGAACCATACATTCGGTTAAATTTACTTTTCAGTTTTGTGCTATTTACTAAGTGTGCGGTAATAAGAACTATAATTTTTAAAACCAGAATTTTCCGTAAACAGTTGCCGTATGAACAGAGAAATTTCCAAATGAATTATCCAAATACCCTATATTTAGGTTTTTATTGAATTTTTTTCTCCGTGTAAGAATTTATGGAAATAAGTCTACATTCCCGGATTTTTTTTTAAACGTAGTTATTAATAATCTTTTAAATGTCAGTGTAATTCACATACTATCACTGTAAAATAATTTATAAAAATAAATGCAATAAATTATTTAACACATAATTTTTTTTATTCAAAAAGAAGTGCATAAAATTAAAAATATTTGGTATCTTTTCATCGCGAAATCTCACATATTTTATAAAGCAAGTCCTTTATTTATTTTTACACACGTTTAATATCCTTTTTTTACACAATAGCAAATGAAAAAATTTATTTTAAAAATTCATTCCAATACGTTTCTTACACAAAATGTTAAAATGTCAGTTATCTGATTGTTTTAATAACAAGCATTAAAGAAAACGTATTGAGTTAATTTTCTATCCTAAGAAAATTGCTCAAATTCTAAGAAATTAATCCATATGTTTTGTACATTTATTAGGTTTTCAAAGCAAAGCTTGTATTATTTTATTTCATTGAACATTATTTACAATATTATAAACAAGTATATATGCACTAATTAAAAAAGCTGCAATTTTTTGTTAGTATATTAGGCAGATTCTTAGTAAAATCAAGCACATAAAAATCCCGATTTATTTCACTGACAAAATAAAAATATTCTAAAAATTCTTAATTTTTTTTGATGAAAAAAATTATGGAAAATATTGTTATATGTATTATTAATTAAGGTATACTGTTAAATTTCTAAATTAGAATTAGAAAATCTGGAATCAATACGTTAAACAAGTGCAATATCTATGAAAATTGCAACAAAAACTGCAATGATTAGCTTTGAAAACTTCATAAGACGCAATGCACATCGTTTCCAGCAAATATAATTTAAAAAAAACTATGTTTTATTGATTATATTAATTTCAGTACATTTTAAGTACCCAATACAAAACATATGCTTAGTTATAAACTAACTTTAAAATTAAATCATTCAAAGTATCATTTAAGATATAAATCATTAAGCTTTTAGAAAGTACGATAAAAAATACTACTACCATTATGATTTAATTGCATGTTTTAGTTTGTTTGTATCAAAATTGAACTCTTTCAAATTAAATACTTTTAAGTTTGTTTATTCCGTTGCTTTTAGACGTTATTTAATAAACGATTTAATATAGACAATTAGTATAAATTAGTATAGAACGATTTATTATAGAACTAGAGTCAGTTAGGGGTATACTTAAAAAAATGTTTTCAAACTTAGGAACTTTTTTCTTAATCAACAATTCATGAGGAAAAGTTTCCTTAAAGTTCTGGGAGAAATAAATCTCAGATATTGACATCAAAGTTCTGTTTGAATGAAAAATAAATGTCATATTATTTGTTTCATTCTCACTACTTAGTAAATATTCTTAAGCTATGTTATTTGTTTCACTTTCCCGGCATTGACTTTATTGAAAAAATCCCTATTTTAAAAATTTAAGCATAAAAAAAAATACCTTCAATATCCTAAAAATTTAATATTGATAACATTTTTTTTAGATCTCAAAAGAAAAAAAATTAAACCCCTGGGTGATTTTTTTTAAAACTTTAAAGTAACTTAGCAGTATTTAGTAGTTAAAATTACTAAGTTATTATATTTTAATTAATTATGGTTAATTATAAAAAGTTGGCACCCAAATTTAATATATCAAGCCTTCTAGTTATAAACATCTTTAACAATTTAATGCAGTTTTGTTAATTATTTTTTTCATCGATACTCTAAGTTTCTTAACTACTGTATCTTATATAAAAATATTAAAATTTAATTTATTAGTCTGAAAAAGGCTGCTTATGGAAAATTTTGATGTGCTCTTTACATCAAGAAATTAGTCGTTTTAGACATATGCTGCTCAAAAATTGTGTAAGTGGGGAAAAAAAATAACAACGGCCCGTCATCTATACGGCCCATCATCCCTTCTTTATATGCGACTGCGGTGAAAACTTCAACAGTTCTCAAAAACTAATCAAGATACAAAAATACAGTGGGAATTCAAGATTACGAAAATTCTAAACACTGTAAAAAAGTCCGAATAAAATTAAAAAAAGGTAACAGGACTCAGATTGATAGTACATTTTACCGTAAAACCATTTTTACGAAACAAAAAAATCTGATATATCGTACTTTTTACAGTGATATTATCTGAAAAAAATCACTGTAATTAAATATTACAGTAAAATTACGGTATAAAATACGGCAAAATTGGATTTTATCAATGATGCATCTGGTGTGCTAGTACTTTTTATTGTAATTTGATCCAGAATTTTTTATTTCTCAGTTCTTGAGTTTCTTTGTAATATTAAGATGGCAACTGAAAATACAGATGGGGGAATAAAAAACACGCTTTTTCCTAAAAAAGTGTTTTTTAAATTACTGATATTACAAGGTTAGTCGCCTAAACACCATTTTCAATTAAAATATGTTGGTTTTCTATTCAATGCTGCCTTATAAAACAAGTGCACTATACGTTATTTGATGTTTTAAAATTGTATTAAACGTAAAAATGAAAAAATAAAAGTAAGTATATATTTTTACTAAACTTTCATCGTAAAGCTACCAGTTGTGTTAAATTAAATCGATATTAATCAATTAGATAAACACAACTAAAGTTTAAATATATGACAACGCAGTTTTTCGATGTCATATCGGGGTTTAATAACCACGGTTTCTATTATAAAATTAGCCGTTGCTTATCATTAATTTAAATTGATTAATCATTCTCCATAAAACAGCATTTATTGTCGAAAAAATGCCAGTTATAACTCATTGAAAGAAATTGTGTAAATGAAAGGAAATTGAGAACGAAATCTTATCACGAACTTATTTAAGACATGTAAAGACAGTCTTAAAACCGACTACGTGGAGGGAATATAAATTAACTAAAGCTTTAAAAAGAGCAGCTGCTTCTTTTAAGCAAATGATTAACAGATTTAGAGGAATTATCTACATTCAGGGTTCGAAAATACTAATTTATAATGCAAGTATTAAATTTAACAAACATAACTCCGCATGAATTTTTAATATGCAAGTCTGATTTAAGTTTACAAGCCTTTAAACCTTATATTTGAATTAATTGTGTGTTTCTTTTCAGGTTAATACGTAATAAATAGTCTTTTTAATTCTTAAAAGATATTTTTTTGCTTACGTGTAACAGTAATTTAATTCTCCTCCTAAATAACAGTTACTTAAACCTTAAAGGATTTTTTTTTACCGTGCATTAAAAATTAATTAATTCTCCTCTTCAATTGTATTTTTATGGTGCGGTTTTTAGAGTACATTAACAATTACTTCACTATAATCCTAGTTATTTAATAGTCATTTCTTAAGGAATATTTTTAGTACGCATTAACAACTATTTAATTCTCTTTCGATTAACAGTCAATTTAATTCCTAAGGAATATTTAATTTTTAATTTGCATATAACAGTTATTCCATTCTCTTCCTAAATAGCAGTTGTTTTATTCTTAAGGGATATTTTCAATGTGGATTAAGATTTCTTAATTTCTCCTCCTGATTCATAAAGAATATTCTCAGTTGAAATAACAATCGTTTATTTCTCTTCTTTTATTGAATTTTTGTGGTGTTCTTTCTAAATAACAGTAAATTTGATTCTTAAGGGATATTTTTTAACTTGAATGTAACAGTTATTTAATTCTCCTCCGAACTTACAGTTATTTAATTTTTAAGGGATTTTTTTTTTTTAATGTGAATTAATCTTTCTTTAATAAATATATATTTTAATGGGCATTAACCGTTTTTTTTAATTAAGGGATATTTTTAACGTGCAATAGCAGCTTTTCAAATGTTAGGAATTATTTTTAATGTGAACTAAACTTTTTAAAATTCTTCTCCTATTTAGAATTTCATTAATTCTTAAGGAATGCTCATAATATAAATCAACAATTACTTTACTTTTTGATTGAATTTGCATGGTAAATTTTTTAGTGAGCATTAGCAATTTTTTAAATACTCTCCTAGTTAATAGTTATTGAATTCTTCAGCAATATATTCAGTGTGCATCAGCAACTTTTTAATTATCCGTCTAAGAAAAAGTAAATTTATTTCATGTATTTTTTATGTGCATAAATAGTAATTAAGATTTCCTAATTATCTGTTGTTTATAATCTTTTTTGAAAATATTTTTTAATGCACACTAAGAGTACAGAAGAAGTGATTTCCACTCTGAAAATTATACTGATTAAATTTAAATCTTGTTTTACATTTTTAAATAAATAAAAAAAAAATTACCTACTTAGAGAAGTAAGAAGAGTTGGAATTTATCTATTTAATTGTCTATTGAATCCAAAATTTATTTAACTGTGTGTTCAGCAATAATGCTTTTAAAAAACTGCAGTGCTTTAAGTTAAAATCTTTATTCAATTGTATACCAGTTGTTCTATTACATGAGCTCCTCTAGTGAAAATGTTATGTGAAAAAAGAAAATAAATTAATCTTGTTTTTTTCTTTTTATTATTATTTTTTTTATAAGTTTTTCTTTAAGCTCTTCTGAAAAGTAATAAATCCTAAGCATTTTATACATTTAGTTCTCTTTTACATGAACAGCATGCCAAAATAGGCGGGGAGAATACATTTATCTCTGCCCCAAAATAATAAATTACTGTTTTTCTCGCTCTAAAACATGAAATATAAGACCATCTGACTCTTATACTACCTAGTAGCAATCCTAAATTAGTCTATTTTAATTAAAAACCATTCAGCTTATATGCCTCATAGAATCTATATTTAAAAATGAATAAATAATAAATAATTTTAAAAAATCCAATATTTTATATTTAATTGAAAACTTAAATTTTTCAATCTAGTTTGAATTCATAAATAAACCTATACTTAAAATAATCATCTAATTCATACAAAACATGTTTAAAATTTTAAAATAATTAGTCCTATAAAATATTTAACCTAAAGTGTATTAGTGTACAAAAATTATTCTAATGTAAAGTTTCACATGTGATCAAAATGACGAGTTTCCCCCCGATTTTTTTAATTAACTTTTAAATATATAAATAACATCCCAAAGAATAACATAAAAAATAACATAAAAGCATAAGTTACAATATTAACAGCTGTTTTCAAGAAACATTATGAACAGGGTCGAAGTATAAAATACCGAAATAATTTTTTTTATGGTTTTAAGAATTGTTGATAATTTTAATCTTAGAATCAAAATAGCTATCATCATCTAATGTAATAATATTTTCTCTTATTTCATAATCTTATATTATTTATAACAATAATAAGTTCAATCTATCATTTTAATAATCAGACTTTCTTTAGTGAGAAGAAATGTAGCAAGTTTCTTATAAAATAAAGACATAATTTTAATCGATTGATTTATAAAAAATTAATAATAAGTTCAATCTTTTATATTGATTAACGATTTTGATCTTTCTTTAAAGTAAAATTCCAAGATATTGATATAAATAATAGTTATAAATTTTGCTCTAAATACAGAGAATTATGTTTTCTTAAATCAAAAACCTTGCCTATTTTAAATTATTTTGAGAAATTCACAAAGTTTTTGAAAATACATTTCAACTTAAGTAATAGAAATAACGTATGATTTGGATTTTAAATCATTTTGACATAAATTAAATTTGAAACAGATTTATTTTTACCATACCGCATATTATTCAAGAGAATACGCCTAGTGACAATATAAATTAAAAAATTTTTTCTTTCTAAATACTCTCTATTTTGTACTGTTATTTCTGCTGCTGTAAAATGTGTTTTAAAAACATGTTTTATAGAATTTAAACAATATTCCTGGAATATACTAGAACTTCACATTAGTAACTTTCTCATGAAAGTCTTATCGTTAAAAATTCTATAGATATACTTAACAAAAATCTTTTACAGAAAAATTCCCCAATTTTATCACAATACAAAATTTATTTCATAATTTACTTTTATTTATTCTTCCTTCTTGTGTTGTATTAAAATGATTAAATAAATAAAAAAATAGTCTACCTTTTGCTATTTCGTCTTCTTCTTTTGGTCGCGTACATAGTACTCAGGTGGTTCATGATGCACAGGGGCGGCCTCTCCAACGGGCTGCACATTAAAGTAAGGGGCGGCCCCCAGGCCCAAGCCTAGCCGCCGCCGCTTTACGACACTTCGGCCACCATAGGCCCCAGCATAAACAAAACCATCACCTTGTCTCACAATTAATCCTTTATAGATAATGTGAAATTAGACGCTAAAAGAAACAAATCCAAAAAAATCACAGCAAAAAAATTGATGGGGCTTCTCCCAGGGCGTTTATTTACACAAATTCCCCGCTCAGGGCGCACATCACATAGTTCCTATTCTGCGGACAGCAAACTCTAAACTGACATGCTACTGCGCGGAGTTCTCTTCATTTTCGTTCGAAAATGGGGGGTCATATGCTGGCCCTCCCCCTGCACGGCGGTCTCTCTCTTTCTCCCCATAATATCTCAAACAAATCTTGATTGATAGGTTATCTCTGTGACCGAGTCCCAGCGCCGCTACAACCACGCCCACTCGGTGACATGCAGCCAATGGGAGGGGGGATGACGTCAGACAGTTTTGGCACAGGTGAGTGTTTCTGGCGGCGAAGAGATGCAGCCAAAAGGAGAAATCTCTCAGATGATGAGGAGGATTTTGTTCTTTTTCCTCTTCTGTGATGTTTGATGTTCTGGATAATATCATTTCTGTTGTTTTGTTTAAAAATATAAAAGAAATTAATCTTGGGTTAATGAAAGTAACTTTTTAACATTTCATTCATTCCTTTTTGTCTTTTAGGAATTTAATAACCTCAAAAAATCTATGTAAATAATAGCGTTAATTGCTTTAAATCGTAATATCTGGTCGTAATAACTAATTAAATTATGGAAATTTTTAACAATGCTTAGCTCTTCAGAAAAAAATAGAAAAAGGAAAATTTGTGAGTTGTGAGACAACGAGTTATCAAATGTAACATCTTAAGTTAATAAATAAAAGAATAGTCTAAGCTTACAGAGAGAGCCTTGGCCTGTAGTAGACTCTGGTGCATTTAAAGAAGAAGACTAGGCTTGTTTTTGTACCACGTCTTTTTTTAGGGGAGGGGACACCCGTAAAGCTGAAAATTTAAAACTTAACACTTTTTTTAGAGAAATGTTAAGATTGAAAAAGTTGTTTTTATTCTTTCCATTCTCCTCCCTTCCTTTAATCTTCCTTTCTTACTTCTTTCTTCCTTACTTCATTCTTCCTTTCCACTTTCGTTCTTTTTTTCTTTTTCCCTCCTTTTATTAGATTTTATCCATTAGATGATATTACACTTTTAATTATGAAAATTATTAATGTTCCTTTTTATAATTTTCATGTTAATAATAACAATTTATAATTTATTAATTAAAATTTTTAATGTACGAAATTTCTCAAAGACTGAAATTAAGTAAAAATTGGTAATACTTTTTTATCACAACAAAAATAATTTTTTATTTAAAAAATTACACAGCAAGCCCCATAATTAATTTTTAAAAAAATATCTTAAATCATAAATTAAAAAATAGTTTCCATACTTTATTTCTCTTTCGCAATTATCGCTCAACTAGTCATACTGATGCGCACAATTGTTTTCATAGTAAACGTGAATCTTCTGACTTGATTTCACTAAGAAAGGGAAAAAATCGGAACTTAAATTTCAATTTCTACTGGTCTGGCATTTAAACTTTTGAGTTGTAAACGTTTCTAAAGGCATAATACCTGTTGAAATTATCTTAACTTATCTTAATCCGACCATACAATACGCATAAAAAATCTCAATAGAACAATCTGATTGATAAAAATGCGGAACTATGAGCTATCAATTCAGTTTTAAATGCTCACTAATTTCGATAAAGGATTGATGTTTCCTTTATATTGTGTATTTCTAGCATAGTAAACTTGCAAGTTTTTGTGAAAGAAATTACATATCGTGTAAAAATGTATGCAATCTATTATACATTTACCTTTTATCTATTTATACATTTACTTATATTCTAATTAGTAATTAGTACTATAGAATAATCAAAATTGATAAAAATTATTTATTTGCATGGAACAGTTAAAATTTGATGTACCTGGAGTACAAATTTTTTGTTGCACTATAACTTGATCTCGCCTAATTCGGGTATGTGGATTTCAAATCTGAAATTGGTTTTGCTTCTAAACCTACAGATTTTTTTTTTTAAAAAAATGACAATTATAGTTTATTTATTGTTGAAATTTACAAGTTTAAAAACGTCATATATAACAGTGTCTCGCGTAAATGTTTTGGCAAACTTCTAGGGGAGTTAAGGCACATAAACAGGACTGAAATTGGATAGGAACCCATGCCCGAAAAACGTCGTTCCTTATATGACTTGTAGATACGCTACCCTTATATGAACTATTCAGAAGTACACGAAAGACAGTTCATAATAGGGACGCTCCCCTAGCGGCGTATTATGAAGTTTTCGGGTATTGGATGTTTTGCAATTTTAATCCTAATGACGTGCCCTAGAATTTTGTCGCAACATTTATGCGGTGTTCTGCTATATATAACGTTTTTAAACTTATACATTTCGTCAAAAAAATACTTAAAATGCCATTTAAAAAAAAAAAAAAAAAAAAAAAAAAAAACTGTAGGCCTGGAGATTGCAGATTTGAAATTAGCGATATAAAAGTATCTAAGAACTGCTCAAAATACTCATGCAACAGAAGAAAAGAAATTGTTCCCAAGTGTAATACATTCTAAAACTAAACTCAGTGGCTCGAAAGTCCATAGAGGGCCAAGGCGTACTGTGCCCATCTCAGTTTTCTTGACCTTAGGGCTCTGGGGTGCAGAAGCAGATGTTCCGGTTAGGTGGTCAGCCGAACGCGAAACCCCCAGTGTTTAGTTCCCAAGCTTGCTTGGTACTCATTTATCGACCCACTGAAGGAATGAAAGGCTGAGTCAACCTTGCCCGGCCCGAGGATCGAACCCAGGACCTGTGGCACGGCAACGCGAAGTGCTACCGCTTAGCCACCGGGAAGTGGAATGCATTATTCAGCTATTATTACTTAATAACAGATTGGAATTATATGATAATTATTTTAATATTTGATTACTTTCTTTTTACTCTGTTAGAGATTTAATATTTTCATTCAACATTTACCAGTCATCAATAGTGTAAAATATTTTTTTATTTTGCATAGCCTTTTTTCTTTTTATTTCGACAATATCTTCGAGAGTCTCTTGACGGGGATTTGTCGAAATTCACGAGTTAGTGACAGAAATTTTTTTACAGTTATACCGTGTAAACATATTTTAGGGTTAATCCACTTCAAACGGATCAATTTCGGACTGTTTCCCCCCACCCCATTGCCATTTTTGATTATAATAATAAATATTGATGCCCTCAAAGAAACATAGTCTTGACAAACAAAGTCCTGAAAAATATTAGAATGAGAAAACTGAAGACTAAGTAGATAATATTTGTTAAGTTAAAAATTGAATGACAGAGAATTTCTCCACATTTGAAGTTAAATCAAAATTTTTAGTTATGCAACAAATTATACAGAAATGCAGTTTGCCTTACTAACCTTGATTTTTAGCACTTTGATTTTTAAAAGATGATCTTTTTTTATTTATAAACAATTTATTTTAAGTTATTTTAATTTTTACAGTTTACTTGTATGTGTTTTCAATGTCTCGTTAGCATAACTACTCACAATGATTATCCATTTAACAACCCAAAGAATATTGCTTCGTATTGAAGCATACAAAATTGGACTGGAACGCAGGAATCTTTATTGAAATTTAAAACACCATTTAAAGAAAAAAAATATATAATAACGAGCTTCTCTTGTTCAGACATTCAAATAGGATAACAACTTCCCGATGAAGGAAAATTTGCTTTTTCGGCACAGAGAAAAAAAAAAGTATAGGGAAACTCAAAACTACGTATGGTAAAATTTACCGTGCTTTTGGCTCTGTGGGAACACCAAAAAACTCCGTGATTTTCATTGAAGCGTTTTAAAAATGATTTTGGTAAGTTTAACAATAGAGTATGGTTTTGTAATATTTGAAAAAATTTGGCAAATGTAATAAAATTTGGTAGTTAGATCACAATACCTTAGAGCATGGCATAAAAACCATATATTTGGTTAAATTTACTTTTCAGTTTTATATTTCTTACTAAATGTGCGGTAATGAGAACTATAATCTCGAAAACCAGAATTTCCGGTAAACCGTTGCCATTTGAATGGAGAAATTCCCAAATGAATTATCTAAATACCGTATATTGAGCCGCGATGGCTCAGGTGAACCGGGGTTCGATCCCGGCGATGGCTGGGCGATAAGAATTCCGCATTCGGCTTGCACCGACCACAGTGCTGACGTGAAATATCCTCAGTGGTAGACGGATCATGGGTTAGAGTCCATTTGACGTCAGGCTAAAAGTGGGAGGTTCTCGTGGTCTTCCTCTTCATGTAACGCAAATGCGGGCTAGTTCCATCAAAGAGTTCTCCACGAATGCAAATTTCTCTCAATACTTGATCCAGGAGTTCCCTTGTATTCTGGATTACGTTCAAAATTAAAAGGCTGCGGAGTTGAACATTAGTAGTCGTAAACCCAAAAAATTGGGTCGGCTGTTCAACGACGGTTATAGAGGGAAAAAAAAAAAAAAAAAAAAAAAAAAAAAAAAAAAAAAAGGAGAGAGAGAGAGAGAAATACCATATATTTTGGGTTTTATTACCAGAATTAAGTATTTTTTTTTTTTTTTTTTTTTTTTTTTTCAGAAATATTAATTCGATAGAGTACGATAGATAAACTTATAAGATTTTTTTTCTCCGTGCAAGAATTTACGGAAAACCAGAATTTCGGGTTAACCGTTAACATTTGAATGGAAAAACTACTACATGAATGGTTTAAAATTCCGTACTTTTTAGTTTTATTTATCAGAATAATATATATATATATATATATATATATATATTTTACCAGAAATGTCATTACTATACATTACGGTAATTTTACTGGAATTTTTTTCTCCGTACGAAACACGTTATTGTAATTTTCCTTAAATTCTGTCTAAAGAAATATCAATAAAGATTCATTTTTATTTCTTGGTTTGGAATTTGTTGAGCTTAGTTTAACAGTTGCAGTCACTCACACACAAAATTTTCTCCAATTAAAAATATAAGATAGAAATTGATAATTTTGTTGAAACTGAATGGTTTATTAAACTTGAATAATTTCTAGTTCTTTTCAAATGTTGAGTGTATTATTTCCTTTCTCTATTTAAATTGTTCATAAAATCTTCCTTTCTATGAAATCATAAAATATAATTATATAATTTCTATGTTCATAAAATCTTCCTTCCTTTCTCATGAATCTTCCTTTCTATGATAACAATCGCAAAAAGTCATTATTTCTCAAATTTAATTATTTTAATCATTTAACAATTATTTTTTACTAAAAGGAATTTTGCGCCTAATATAAGTATTACATATATCTAGATACAAAAAATAACATTCTTCGTTACATTTGAATTATCACTCTTACAAATCTTGAATTATCACTCTTACAAATTAATCATAAATCAAAATTTTCTACTTTAGGCTTTAATTTTTTTTAAATTGAAATAATGATCTTTTTACAACGATTTCATTGTAATATAGCAACTTTAGAAAAATATCCAGTGCAAACCTCGAGTTAATACATAGGTTATAATAGAAATTGTTTACTTTTTCTTTTGTTCTTATTTAATGTTAAATGTATTAATAAAATAAAAGGTTAGAGGAAATTTTTTGACAAGATACATTGAAAAAGAAATATTTGAAATTGAAGGAAATAAAAGATATTTTATTTCCCTATATTTTACATAATAAGCAAGAATATTGCTTCCTTCATATGCACCTGCTGTCTAATTTCACAATAAATGCTTGACATCATACAATGGTACCCAAATATTTGTAGAATAAAATGATATCATAATTTTTTTTTTCAATTCTCTCCTCTTTTTTTCATTATTTTAGAGCAGGTTAGAGCAACAATTCTGCGTGGAGAAAAACATTCTGGTTAAATTACCGTAATGTATGGTAATAATATTTTTGGTAGAAAAAAACATAATTCTCGCTAATAAAACCAAGATATACTGTATTTAAAGCATTAATTTGGTAATTTTCGCGGTTCATATTGTAACTGTTTATATATATATATATATATATATATATATATATATATATATATATATATATATAGCTTTTATCCTTGATTCACCAAATGAAGTTGAATGCGCTTTTGTTTGTTGATTTCTAATATTTTTTGACAACTAATGTAATTTTTTTACATTTTTTTTTTACAATCAGAATATGACCAGCAAAAACTTTGAGTTAGTCAGGGCTGAATAACAATGAAAAAAAAAAAAAAATGGAAACGCTTACAAAAAGAAAAAGGCGTTGAATGTGTGCACAGACCATATTCGTTTTGCATACAAAAAGATCCGCGAAATGAAAATCACAAACAGATAGGAATGCGTAATACCATTACTGTTCTAGTACCTTTAATTATATTGTAAATCACCTATTTTATTCTCTCTTCATCTTTTAACTATCGAGAACATTTTACTTATTAGTAGGTTTTAAAAAAAACATGAGAAAAAAATTCCTTCCAACCTTATGCTTATTTTGTAAAATATCAAAATAATACGCTTTTTTTTTACTCAAATAAACCAATGTTATAGCAAATAAATAAATAATTTAAGATCGTTGCCATTTATTTCATTAGGCCATTTCATTAGTAGTTGTAATTAAGTTATTTCACTTCAAATTTATTTACAAAATTAGTTTATACAATTTAGGAATTTGTATGCTCTAACTTTTATTTTTAGCATACGTTTTTTTAATTATATAAATGCAAGTAACAGACAAGTAAATAGCGATTAAATCTTCTTGATGCAACATTTCCCACCTCACCTTATAATCTGATTAATATATCACTTGAAATCAGACGTTCAGCATACACTTCAAACAATTCTGGTAAAAATTCGGTAAAAATTATCGGCACTCAAGATGCCATGACTTTTTACCGTAAAATATACTTTTGCCGGAAGAAATTACGAAACAAAAAATATGATATACCGTAATTTTTACAGAAATAATTTCCGTAAAATACCTGAATCACTCTAATTAAATAAATATTACTGTAAAATTATGATATACTATTCTATGGTACAAATGGATTTTACGGTAAAATGGATTTTAGGTATGATGCATCCAAAATGCCGGTGCTTTATACCGTAATTTGATCCGGAATTTTTTACAGTGTGGGAGATTACTGCAACCCTGTAAAAATTTTCACTGCTCCGAAATTTGAGAAATTTTATCAGACATTGTGCTAATTCAACCAATTGCTTACAAATGGAACTAGAAGTATTTTGCGATCTAGGCTACAAAAAAGAGAGAGAAAAGACATGAACTTAAGAGAAAGCATCAGAAAATTTCAAGAATTCTTTTTTAGCTATTAAATTATCTTTTTATTCAAAAACAAACATTCAATTAGTAAATTTAAAATTAAAAAAAAAAAAGGAATCGTTCGTTTAACTCGAGAACTTGAATGACTAGTTTGGTGTTAATATCACGCAAAATATGTATTAGGATTTGGCGAAATTGAAATTTCGTTCGGTAAACTAAGATTTTCTTCCAAAAATATGAATTTGCGGTGGCTCTGCATGAAATTGCCGAATATGTTAAGGAGATACCCAATTTGTTTACTTTTATTATTCTGAAAGAAATATTTGAGTCCCTGAATTGTAGTTAAAAAGATATTAAGAGAAATGAGGAATATATTTTCCACTGTACCTACCTGAATTTAACCCTCTAATCTTGAAATTTTTTATTTTTATTATTATTATTATTATCATTATTATTATTATTATTATTAATTACAGTAGAACGATTATTGATCGATCTTTTCTCATGGGACAATTCATTGCGAATGGTATGGAAAAACAAAGACAAAATGAAATATATTAAGTAACATAAAATACTAAGAAATAATTTGAAAAGTAAGAAAAAAGTAATAACTTAATATTTATATATAATAGTATATGTATAATAGTTATATATAATAGTTATACACCGAAGAGCCATTACATTACGACCACCCTCCATCTATAACAATGTATGGTGTGGCAATGTATGGTAGTACGGTGTGGGCAATGTTTTCACGGGGCACATTAGGACCCATAATCCTCATAGAACAATCCCTGACGTCTGTAAGCTACTTGAACATAGTTGCAGACCAGGTTCATGGCAACAGTTTTTCCTGCGGGGGGGGGGGATGGTGTTTACCAACGGGATAATGCACCATGTCATACGGGTCGAATCGTCATGGATTGGTTCGAGGAACATTCCAGTGACTTTCAAGTCATGTCTTGGCTATCAAATTCACCTGATCTTAATCTAATAGAGCATTCGTAGTCCTATTTGGAAAACAAAATTTGTGCTGCCACGCTTCCCCCTCGCAATGTGAGGGAATTGCAGGACCAGTTGGTGAGCGCTTGGTACCAGATACCTCAGACTACCTATCAGCACCTTGTGGAATCAATACCACGGCGGGTGCTAGCAGTTTTGAGGGCTAAAGGTGGTCCTGCATGTCATTAGCAGGGTGATCATAATGCAATGACTCTTCGGTGTATACAATAGTAATATAATAATATAAACTTAAAAATCAATAAATTTAAAAATAAATATAAAAAAATGCTCTTAAGATTGCCGTACTGTAGAAAAAAACAACAACATAATTCTGGTAATAAAATTCAAAATATACGGTATTCAAACCATGAATTCTGGTTTTCAAAATCATAGCTCTTGTTATCACACATTTTGTGTTTTTTACTAAATGTGTGATACCAATGACCACATTTTTACCAAATTTACCAAATTTTACCACATTCGCCCAAATTTTATCACTGATTATGAAATCTAATTTTATTGTTCATTTTACCAAAATGCTTCGTTTTACCAAAGCCCTTCCGTAAAAATTACCAAGCTTTTTAGTGTGTTCCCATAGAGTTAGAAACAGTAAATTTTATCATATTTTGGTAGTTTTGACCATGTTTTTTTTTTATGTGTTTACAATAAGTACAAAAAAATGATACTGGAATTTTCTTTCTTCATATATTTATTTAAAGTATTTAAAAATTTTGGTTCAAAGGCACCAATTTTTCCCACCGTAAAAAGTAAATTTTCGAAGCTTTTAACAGACTGTTCTTCATCTAATGTAACTTCGTGTATATACAGAAATTTACTCATTGTTTCAAAGGCTTCGAGGCTTTCCGCAAATGATGGCACTGGTTTCGTATCGACATCTTTATCGGTATCAATCATTTGGCACTTTTACTTTTGCAACCGTTTCTTGAACCAAGAACACCACAAGTTTCAACATTTTCATCGAAAGCATCAAACGTGTAGTTGTTTGAGGCATTTCCACCAAACAGTCATAAATTTTCTTTTTTTTCTTCATTATTAGCTGTTTTTCTCCTCTAAACAAAATAAAGCTTTTTTTTCTTCTTCAAATGTCAGTACAATTTTCGAACGACAGGCGCGGGAATCTGTTGGTTTGTTAGTTTCTAATGCAATTTAAGCGGGCATTATTAACATTTCAGACTAGCATTTGTGATGAGGCCGTTTTAGCAATAAGAGAACATAAGAGATACATAAGAAAAAATACATAAAATAAAGATACACACGAGAAAATACATATGATCGAGGTTCAACTGCATTAAAGTGGGAAATTTTGCCAAAAAGAATTATCGTTTCAAGAAATTAGGACAAATTAATAAAAGTCATTTGTACATTATAAATTAGGAAAGAAACTTAAGTAAATAACGAAAGCAAGCCGCCGAATCGTGAACGTTCGCCGAATCTTGATAAAGTTCCACAAATTAATAGAAAAATGTTCAGTTTTATTGAATTAAACTTAGCAATCTTGGGAAAGATTTTTTCTAGGTGAAATTTGATATATCTCCTTTGTTCTCACATTTAATTAGTTCTATCTTTTTCTCTCTTTTTTTTTTCTTAAAAAAATGTTGTTTTTGGAACATGACCAAAATGTCCATCTTGTTCCGCGCGAAAACTTATACAGGACACACCTATATTTTGTTGGCTGTTGTCCAGACTCTAATGGTCAGGTTCGGACACATTTATTTACTTTGAAGTTATTCAGACTCTGAATCTCTAAGAGACGATGAAATTTCCCCGTGGAATTTTCAGTAAAAATCCTTGATAATTATCCTATTTAAATTTTTAAAAGGATGTTAAAAGGCAGAAATAGCAAAGGAATAAAAATTTAAACTCCATTTAAAATTTTTTTATTCTGAAATAAAAAAATCTTGCCTCACCACTTCATGTTTTTTTTTCTTCTTTTTTTTTCATGAAAATATAATTTTTGTATGGAAATTCTATGCATTTAATAAATTTAGTTTTGTAAAACACACTAGCTCATTAGCTATATTATTTCCTTTTTAATAACAGGGCTTTCAAATATTTGAAATATCGTTCCTCGCATTATTTTTTTTATAATTTGCAATCAAGCCCAAAAACTTACGTTCAAATATTTAGAAATTGTATTTTTCGAACGGAAAAAAAAAAAAAAAACTTTCTTGGAAATATTATCCTATAGCCTTTTACCAACTTAATAATAAAAGCCTCATAGCCCTTGTACAGTGATGTATGTGACGTATGCATCGATGTTTTAAACCTCACATCTCTTTATGTTGCATCCTTTGCACAAAGCTTTTTTTTTTTTTTTTTTTTTTAAGAAATTTTATTAAATTAGTTCATTGTTTCTGATCGCAACCAGAATCTTTTAACAGATTATTTCTTTATGAGACAATTGGATACTTGCAATTCGAGAAGAGCTGCGACCACTGATACACAAGCACGTCACCTGTGACCCCATCGTCAGCTAATTGCTTATAAACAAGATGGCGTACTAAATTCGAGCTAAGTTTTAATGTTAAGATAAATGCTAAGTTAGAATGTTAATTAACGTGAAGTTAATTAAATACAGCACCGTCTCTCTTATTGAATTTGTTAAATAAAAAAAAATTTCTCGTCTACGTCTATTACTTAACTTATTATTTGTTTATGTATTTTATTGTAACCGTGATGTATTTTTGTCTTTTGTACCTGGGAACTTCGATGCATTATTTGCTCGGTTATGCTCAACATATGGTTATGTTTTACCCATCTACTAGGTCATAGTACCTGTTTTTGTGTTGAATGCGAAATATATACTAAATGAATTTTTGTGAAATAATCTTTACGAAAAAATATGGAATGTGTCACTTATGAGAATTGATAATTAACGGGCTTAGGTTATTGGAAATAGAATGGAAAAATCAATTTCTACCGTAAACAAATGCCACTCTTCAACAACCAATCAGGATCGATCGATATTTACGTCATTACATTTGCATTGTTGGCGCGCTATCCGAGTACGATTTCGGTGGGCGAGTGTTATGAATTGCAAATATCTATATGTAAAGCAATTTTGTTTAAAAACAATTATTTATGTAAAGATTTATGTTTGAAATATTACATTTGTGTGCAATAGATTTGTAGAACCTAGGAAGGGATTATTCGTAATAATTTAGAAATAGATCAATGTGTTTTTTTAAATAAAAAAAACTGAATAAAAAAAAACTTTATGTTTTTCTCTCTCATTAACTGTACCCGTTTCCTGGTTGATTTCAAATATTTTTTTTTTTTTATCAAAAATAAAAATTTATGCATTTTAAGACTTCATTACGTGAATCCTTTTTTTAACACCAGTCTCGTCAATTTTATAATGAAAATGAAGCAGACATACTCATAATATACACATGGTAAAAAAATATTTTAGAGGAAAAATATTTCTAATGAAACTTAAAAAAAAAAAATGATTTAAAAAATATTTTAAAAATGCAATATTTGTACATTTATTTGAATAAAATAAAAAATTACATTAAAGTAATATCTTATTAATTTGAACGACTTGAATTCGAAGATTGACTGGACACAACCATGTAGCTGGTTTTGTTCAGTCAATCTTCACGTTCAAGTATGCAGACAGTCAATTGTGTCCGACTGATCACTGTTCAGGTATGCAGACGTTCAGTCGAGAACCTACTGTCTTCTGTTCAGAGCAAACAGACTCCCGATGATGTCCTAAAAATTACCTGTACATGGCTGATAAACATAAAGGCCTCAGTCATGGCACGGTTAATTGTCTAAACAGGCGATTTCTACAATGTGTGCTTCAGAATTCTAGTCAAAGTAAGCAGGCTCTCATGTGAGGAACGTCAATACAGTCCTACATGTCCAATAGTGTAGGTTCCAAGTTGTACGCTGCCGGATATCAGTCTAGATCTGGTAACCTGTCTTGGCATACAGATCCTCCTTTTTTTCAGTACATTTCAAAAATTTAATGCAATTTTAAGAATTATTGAGCTACATAAAACGTATTGCAAATAAATTCAAAATTTGAAACTCGGTACCTTGCACATTCTGTTAGTAAAAAAAAATTTTTTTTTTTTGAAGTTAATAAAATTAATAAAAAATTCCTTTATTTAACAAAATGTACAATTCATTAATGAAAATTAATTCAAAATTTTCTGTCCTTTTTTCATTATAATAAGCCAAATTATTATATTTAATGAAGGGTTAGTGTTTAAAAGCAAAAGCTTGAAAACATTTCTTGGGGGTAATTTACAAAATAATTTTTTTTTTCTTAAAATCTGACGAATCATCTACTTACATTAAATAAAAATCAGTGACAGCATTCCATTTAGTTAATAAAATTCGAAAGTGGTCACCATCATTATTTCTATTAAAATAATTAAGTAATGATTAACACTAATTGATGTGAAATATCAAAGATAGTTTAATATGCCTCAAATTTAACTTCTAGAACAGGATTCAACATTATTCTTGAAATTCTGGCATCCGTTGTTAATTATTCCTCATACTTTTCCGTTAGCCAGGAGCAAGTGAAAAATCATCCAGAAAAAGGATATTTTCACTAACCCTTTTTTAAAAATACTTTTTAAACATATAAAAATTAAATAAAATTTTAAAAAAAAGTTAAATTTTCTTTCACTAGGCTAACCGAAAAGTACTATATTCACTCTTTACCATTTTCCAGTTAAGAATTTATTTATAATTCCATCAAAAAAACTCTAAATATGTATGAAAAACCGCTCGTTACCATTTTCCATTTAAGAATTTATTAATAATTCCATCAAAAGAACTCTAAATATGTATGAAAAACCGCACGTTACCATTTTCCATTTAAGAATTTATTAATAATTCCATCAAAAGAACTCTAAATATCTATGAAAAATTCGGGAATTTTAAGACCATCGGTATTTATGCATATACAGCAGTTTTGACTAATACGTTCCTCAAAAATAATATTTCATTATTTCATATTGAAGCTCGTAGATCCACGATTTCATTTGAGTAAGTAAGATTAATCATAACTAATAAAAAAATATATATATAAGTCAATAAATAGCCGCTTATCATCTTCGAAACAACATCTGCAGCAATGCCATTTTCGCTTACTGACATACATCCTAACTGTTTTAGTCCGGGAAATCCCCCCTCCCCAGTATAGCCTTCCAGATTGTTTTAAACTTCAAGGTACCGACCAGCCACGATGTCCGGGCACTTTCCAGTTTAATTAGAAGCTGCGTCACTCATCCAGCGATTTCGTCCCACTTTAACCGATTTTCAGGCAGATAATTTGCGTTGAAAAGCGAATTTGAGAATTTCTCGGTTGAGAACGTCGATTATTGGTTGTCGTCAAAGTGCCAGGTATGGAACTTATTGACAAGATGATTGGCTGAAAAGAAGGCGAAGCCCTTTAGTGCCAGAATGGTAATTTAGAAACGGTCGAGTGGCAACTGTAAATGATTTTTTGATTGGGGAAAATAATTAAGACCAATTTGTGATACAGGCTGAAGACACCTGTGATTTAGTTCGAGATATCTATTTTGAGCTAAACTTATTGTTTTGTGCGTAGAAGACTAACAGTTTCTTTTTAAAAAAATTCTAATTTGAAATGATGTAAGAATATTGTAAGGCCTACCATACGGATAATTCATGCAAGATATAGAAATACATTCTGTATTTTGAAGCATGCAAATTTTAACCCTTTGAAACAGAAATTTTATTAAACATATTTTTCATACTTTTTCATTATTTTGCATAAATTTGGGTGAAAATAAAAGAAAAATTTTATATTTAGCATTTTAATAGTTTACATTTACAGCTATGAAATACAGCATGAAACACCGGTGCCTTTTTCTGCACTTAAAGTAAAATCTTCCGAACACGGTTCACTTCCAAACAATAAATATTTCAATTCGCATTTATTTGCTGTTATTTAGATCTAAGTAAAACAGTAATTGAAATTTTTTTTTAATTCACAAAATCAGTTTTTAATAAAATTTTGAATATGAATGATAATTTTTTTCCCCACAATTCTTCTTTTGGATTTTATAAATTAGTATGAATATAATTCCGATTATCTAGCAGATTTTTTTAGTAACTATTAGACTGTTTTTTATAATTAAAAAAATACAAAAATGAATTTTTGCTTGTACTTAGAGAGCCAGAAAAAATATATAAAAGGAACACCAGTGTCCTATTTGCTTCAAAGCGTCAAAGGGTTAATCATTAAAAATTTAATTATATAATTTGTTTTTAATATAATCTATGCGTAAAGTCAAGGGTAAGCAACATACTGTGTGCATGCCACAAGCAGTTGTCATGCATGAATGCTCAATTAAAATTTCAGAACGACAGAAAATCTCATTAAAGACCAACAGTTATCTTAGACTGAATAATATCTTCTCTTTTCTTTCGTGGCAACTACAGCCCGCTGCTAGCTTAGGATTCTGAACTGTGTTTTTCTACAACTTTCTAGTCTTTGTCTTGAATTTCCATATCGAAATTTTCATTCTGGTTAGATCTTTCGTTCATGGTTAAATAGTTTTTTTAATTTTTTTCATGGATATCTATTATAAATCCTTATCAGAAATGAAATATAAAATTACAGAAAATTAAAAACGGTAATTTAACGCAAAAATATTAGTAAATATTCACAAGAGATTCAGTATTTTTACATAAAAAAGTAATTTTGACTTTCATGCAAATGAAGAAAACTTTTTATTGTAAAAAATATCCCATTTTCGTAGTTTACATTATAACCTTTATAGAAATAATTCAGTTTTGATATTTTTGGATCACAAAGAGTCAGTGAAAATAAAATTTCATAATTATCAGCTTTCTATTAAATAGCATTATATTTTATTGGATTTTGAACTTAAACTTTTTAAACTAAGGAATAGACGAGACTTTAGGATGAACTGGAATAGCACTTTCAAAATTATATACGTCAAAAATGATACTTAGGGCATATATATATTTAAAATAAGGTACATTTGTATTAAAATAAAATATAAAAAATAACAGAGTTAGGTGAAGCGAAATTATTGCGCAATTTTCTTGTAAATAATATTTGAACAATTAGAGCTAGAAAATATTCATTTTTGTAACTAAATCTATCAAAGATTAAATTTGAACTAATTTAATTAAGCTGAAGTTTAAAAGTTATATTTAATCAGTATAAGTCGCACACCCCATTTTTTTATTTTTATATTGCACATCAATGTTGACAAAACTACAAAAGAAGCTGCAGTTTTGCATGAATTATTTCATTCAAAAGCTTCTTGCAAACATGACTAATATTCCTACTTATAAGGGGACGAAAAGTAATGAAAACCATTTTTTAATAATTTCCCAAAATTACAATAGTTTGTTCACATGAGTTAATTAAAATTCGAAACGCTATTACATAAAATAAAACTTATTCAACCCTACAAAAACATATTTTCAGCTGTTTCGTCTAGGTCTACATAACGCTATCAAAAAAAGGGGGTCAGAAAATCGTGAGAAATTAAATTCAGAACCTGAGAAAACCAGAAAAAAAGAATTATTTTTCTTCTCATAAAAATCTAACTCATCTTTCTCTCATAAATAATATGCTCAGGACGATCTGCCCGTCCAACTGTGGCGTTTAGTCACCTTCCGTTTACTAATGGGCCCCAAAATATGGCCCCGGGACCCAAATCGCGTAATACGACGGTTTTTACGCCGGTAATTAACTGCGTTGTACGTTTGGGGGAGGGAGGAATGGGACATATGCCCAAGGCTCATCACCCATACAATTAGCATGCATTAGCACACAAAACACATGCACTCGTACTAATGCAGGGGGGATTTAGGGGGAGGGAGAGCGTTATTATGGAAAAAGGGGAAAAGGGCGTATCTGATATTCACCCCCTTTTTAATGAATCCAGAGTGCACCTGGCTGCATTTGATGGGGAATTTTTTATTGTTTATTTTGATTTTATATCAGGCAGACCGTTATAGAATTGCGAATGACATTTTATAGATGTAATTTTATTTATGTTTTTGAAAGACACGCTAATGAAATCGTGCTGAAGTTGTGTTTTGCTTTTTTATTTTTCCGTGTTTCACTGTGATCGTCTGCAAACGTTTGTTAATATTATTATAGTTTTGTTTCTGATCGTTGAAAAAGATGAAGATTATGTACTATCGTTTTTAAATCGATGCGTAGGTGACCTGCGAATATAATCTGATAGCTAGTCATTGATATTCTTTTTAGTTTTGCTTTCATTGATGTTCGAACGTTTTAGGGCAAAAAAATTTAAAGGATGATTAAAAAAAAAAAAAAAAATAATAATAATAAATAAATAAATAAATAAAAATATTATTTTCAAAAATTTACATTTTAAGCCTAGGAAAACTCATTTCTCATCCAAATTTGTTTCAGAAAATATGATCTCCTAAATAGGATCTAGGATCTCCTAAGATCCTTTAGATCTCCTAAATAGGATCTAAGTTCCCTTTTTGTGGGTCAAAAACGTAAATTAAAAAAGAAAATTAATTTTAAATTTCAGAATATTACGAAACAGTAAAAAAATAGCAAAATAAATTATATATCAATTATTAATAATTATAATTAAATATTAATGTATAAAAATAAATTATATATCAGGTCTCCTAGAATTTGGAAGAAAATCTCAAGCTAACCTGGAACCTACATGAATGACGTAACTGAGAATTGAGAGGGAAATTGTTATTACATGCATTTATTAATGAAAATTAAGATTTTCCTGTATATTCCAAGATACCTAAATGTTAGATTTAACTATAATTTTTTTTATATGTTTCTTTACATTTTTGAAATTGGAGACAAAAATTTGTTTTATAGCATGCATATAAATTTATATGCTTTTAAAAAATTATTAAAATGAACTTTTATTTACGCAAATAAATAAATAACACTTTAACCCTTTTCTGGGAGACATCATTTAAATATTCAATAATTTAAAATTTTTTTTTCTTTTAACTGTGTGCCTACTTTGATACCTTTCTATTGACTTTAAATTTTGAATAGTTTTCGCAATCTCTTAATTTAAACTTGAAATTAATTTGTCTCTCTTAATTTGCATTTCTTAATATGCACTTTATTGAAATTTTTACTGAAAAGATTTCAAAAAACAAATGGCTTTCAAACCATACTGTGGTTATGTAGGTAAGGAAGACCATTTTAGTTTAGGTAATATTTAAATGTGGAAAATAAATAAATAATTAAAAATAAAAAGCGCAAAAATGGTCAAGTATTTCTGACAGTGACTCTAGGAAGGCATCTAAATGGGATACCGGCAAGTGACGTAGTATGGGTATCTCGATCCTGATTGGTTGTAGAAACGTGGCATTTGTTTACGTTGGCAACCGTTCTTTCGATTCGATTTCGAGTAAGCCGAGCTCTTGAAGAGTCAATTCTCTTAAGTGACACATTTGATATCATTTCACAAAGATTCCAATTCTTTCGTTGTATGTTTCTTACTTTACACAAAGACTGGCACGTTGCCATGTAGAACAAACTAATTATGCATCGAAGTTGCCAGGTACACAAAACAAAAATATTTAACGATAAAATAAAATGCGTAAGCAAATAATAAATCTAAGTTAAGTATAAGACGCAGATCAGAAAGAATTTTATTTTAACAAATTCGAAGTGCGATAAGGCGTTGAATTTAATTAAATTCGCTTTAATTACCATTCTAACTTATATGGAGAAAATTAGCTTGAATTTAACACAGTATCTTGCTTATAAACGATCAGCTGATTCCAATGAGGCGAACCGGGTTCGAATTCCACTTGATACGAATTCTGCATCCGGCTTGCACCGACGTAAAATCCGACGTCAATCCGACGTAAAATCCGATTTTTACGGCACCTACGTAAAATCCGATTTTACGTCAGCACAGACGTGCTGACGTAAAATATCCTCAGTGGTAGACGGATCATAGATTAGAGTCCCCTTGCCGTCAGGCTAACCGTGGGAGGTTCTCGTGGTTTTCCTCTCCATGTAACGCAAATGCGGGTTCGCTCCATCAAAAAGTCCTCTACCCAATACTCGATACAGGAGTTCTCTTGTCTTCTCGATTGGTTTCAAAATTACAAGGCTACGGAGTTGAACATTAGTGGTCGTAAACCCATAAAATCGGGTTGGCTGTTCAACGACGGTTATAAAATTACAAAACGATCAGCTGAGAGACGTGATGGCTCAGGGGATAGAGCGTTCGTTTTCCAATGAGGTGAACCGGTTTCGAAGAATTCTGTACCCGGCTCGCAATGAGCACAGTGCTGACGTAAAATATCCTCATTGGTAGACGGATCATGGGTGAGAGTCCCGTTGCCGTCAGGCTAACCACGGGAGGTTTACATAGTTTTCCTCTCCATGCAACTCGAATGCGGGTTAGTTCCATCAAAAAGTCCTCCATGAAGGCAAATTTCTCCCCATACTTGATTTAGGAGTTCCTTTCTCTTCTGGATTGGATTCAAAATTGCAAAGCTACGGAGTTGAACATTAGCAGTCGTAAACCCCCAAAAATTGGTCGCCTTCTAAATGACTGTTATAAAATAAAATGAAATAGATGTATAAATAATTATCAATTAATTAGTAAACCTAATTTGTTTTAGGTATACCAATTTGCTTTTTATTATTTTTTTTAAAAATAATTTTCTTACTGCTTTAATTGCTTTTGTTTGAAAAATGATGATAATCAATATTTCGCTTCACGAAATTCCATTCAAACGCTCATTTTTTGTTCAAACTTTTTCTACAAAAAACAAAACCAATATATCACAGAAATTTTTCTCAATAATCAAATTGTTTCTAGTTTATAATAACAATGATAATTAAAGTATAGCAAAAAAAGAAACATTGAAACAATCTTTGGTTTAAAAAAATATGTTTTTAAATGTATACTTGCCATAACAAATTTTATTTTATTTTATATTATTTTATGACAATCGTTGAACAATAGACCCAAATTTGGGTTTACGACTGCTAGTGTTCAATTTCGTCCCTTGTAATTTTGAACCCAATTCAGAAGAACTCCTGGATCGACTATTAAGTTAAATTTGCCTTTATGGAGGACTTTTTGATGGAGCTAACCCCTCATTTGTGTTAAATGGAGAAGACCATGAGAACCTCCCACGGTTAGCCTGACGGCATGGGAACTCTAACCCATGATCCGTCTACCACTGAGGATATTTCACGTCAGCACTGTGGTCGGAACAGGCCGGATGTTGAATTCGTATCGACTAGCCATCGCTGGGATTCGAGCCTGGTTCACATACTACATTCAAGCAGTTTCATTTGAGGTGCATAAAATAAAGGATCTTAGAATCTATTCAAAAATGCCGAGCCCCGGTTTCATTCTCCAACTTGGGTCTGTTAAGCTTTTCCCTCAAAGAAACGTTCTGGGAATATTTTACGTTTAAGAAATTTAATTAAAAATATTGCATATTTTTATTTATGATTTTGCAAAAATATGTCTACGTCTTATGAAATAATGCTTTTCTACGAATAATGTGCTATTTTCTTAAGTGCTGTGATTTCGCAACAGTTACTCTTGATTACTAACTTAGTTTTAATCTATCTATAGCTACCATTCTCAATGCTTATTCTGAAAATGGTGCAAAATATGGAGAAAAGCCGCATTTAAGTATATAAATGAAAAGCATATGAAGTCTAGTTTTTTAATATTTAAAAACTCACTCCATTGCTGCATTTTATGGGTTTCAGAATAAGGCAGTGATTTTGATTGAGTTGCAAAATTTGAGAATAAGGTAATGATTTTGATAATATCGCCCCATTGGTGATTTTTAAAAAGGTTTCACAACTTTTAAAATATTTAAGTCAATTATCTGTTCTAGATAGATCTTCCCAGATAATTCCTCACGGCAAGATGTTATATATAGTGTAAAATAGTGCCAGTGCCACAGTTTTAGTGCCTTACGCTTTGCTTTAAGCGTAAGGCACTAAAACTGTGGTATTAAAACTGGTATTTAAACATGGAGATAAAAGAGTATGTTTTAATATTTTATACAGAAACTGTTAAGTATATTTTTAACATGTTTTAACATTTATTGTCAACGTTCTGGAAATGCTACCATAAGGATCCTGCAACAAATGATGATGTCACTTAATATCGAACTGTCACGTGATGCTTTCCTCTCTTTATAATAAGAGAGTTCCTCTTGTATATTCATTGAGTTAAAAAATCAAATAACAAGGAGGAACACGAATTTAGAAAAGCAGCATTCAACTGAAACGACAAAGAGTATCGACAACTGGCAACACAAAGTGATGACCTGGTAATACAAAGCGATGTGTTGTGTTTGTTTACTGTCCAACCGCGTAACAAACACAGGTGAGTAACCGAATAAGCGTTGAAAATCACTTGCGCAATTGGCATGAAACATTATTATTTTTATACGACATCATCTATATACATTTTAAGAATAATAAATGAATTAGTTCTGAGATCACTCAGAGAAACTCAGAGTTCATTTTTTTGTAAATTAGAAATAAGATAAAAAGATTTAATAATTTGATAAAAATTTTGATAGATTTAAAAAAAAAGTTTTGTAAAAATTTTTTTTGTTTGTTCTAATGATCAAATAAGTGATAATGATCGAATCCATGATCAAATAAGTGATAATGATCGAATCCATGATCAAATGAGTGATAATGATCGAATCCAAGATCAAATAAGTGATAATGATCAAATCCATGATCAAATAAGTGATAATGATCGAATCCATGATCTAATCAATGATAACGATCGAAGTGCAAATTTTTAGCGTTCGAAGGGATGATCTCAAATATGCTAATTAATAGGGCCTAACTATTAATTTAGTAATAAAATCGGAGGAAAAAACATTTTATCTAAACAAAATATTTTTCTTTTCAAATAATTCTGATTTTTGTCCCTAAAAAGATGGGAGGGGGGAGCAGTCTCAATCTGGAAAATCTGATCCCAATAGTTTATTTAGCCTCCCCTAACATTATTTTTCCTTTTTGCTGTACCATTCGCAGGGCACAATGGCTCAGGGGAGGGAGCATTCGTCTCTTAAATGAGGTGACTAGGTACGAATACCAGCGAATTCTGTTCCAGGGGAGCACAAACCACAGTGCTGACATACAATATCCTCAGTGGTAGTCAGATCATGGGTTCGATTCCGCCTGGCAAGGGGCTAGGTTATCATGGTTTTCCTCTCTATGTAACACAAATGCCGATTAGTTCCATCAAATGTCTTCCACGAAGGTTAGTTTGTTCCACTACTTGATTTTGGAATTCTCTTGTGGTTTGGGTTGGTTACAAAATCACAAGGTGACTGAGGTTCGAATCCCAGCGATGTCTGGGTGCCGCCAATTTCCCATTTAGCTCGCATTGACCATAATACTGACGTAAAATATCCTCAGTGATAGACTGAACATGGGTTACAGTTCCCTTGCCGTCCGGCTAACCGTGGAAGGTTTTCGTAATTTTCGTCTTTACTTAACGCAAATTCTGGTTAGTTCCTTTAAAAAGTCTTACGCGAAGGCAAATTTCTCCCAATGCTTGATTCAGGAGTTCCCGTGTGTTCTGGGTTGGGTTCAAAATTACAAGGCTACGGAATTACAAAGCTACAGATATTGAGTCGGCAGTTTAACGACGGTTATAAAATAAAATAAAAAAACCCCTCATATTTCAAATGACAATAAGCAATAAATATGGTCAACTATAAGTAATTGGTTGAAATAAGTTGGTCAAATAGTAGTTCTGGAGGAGTTAAGTTAGA
Source organism: Parasteatoda lunata (assembly GCA_949128135.1). Classification (NCBI taxonomy): domain Eukaryota; kingdom Metazoa; phylum Arthropoda; class Arachnida; order Araneae; family Theridiidae; genus Parasteatoda; species Parasteatoda lunata. The sequence continues at coordinate 63,287,183 of OX421979.1, read as the reverse complement.
AAAAAAAAATCTAGACGGAATTGTACAGCACGTGCTACATAGGCGTTTACCTATACATGCAACACAATCTGTAATTACCGCCCTTTATATAAGTTTTCGTAATTCGTTTTAAAATTGAAGTGGAAGAATACTTCCAAAAATATTTAATAAACGCAGTTATTACGGAATGTTTTACAATAAATTATGAAATTAACAACTTTTTTAAAGATTTCTGGTGAGATCTTTACAGTTATTTTTTATGATTGCCACTAGTATTAAAAACGTTATTGAAAAATAGCGATGTCAGCATGAGTGATTTTTTAAGTAATGTTATTATAATTTATGTTACAGTGCGGAACATTTATATTTATTTATAATAATGGAATGTCAAACAGAAAGAGATACTGAATATTTTCATATCCGATGATCTTCTGCACATTTGCACGTGCCCCAGCTCTGCTTCGATATCATCAAAATGGTGATAAAAAAGAGTGATAGGTTGTTTACTGAGAAATGCGCCATGCGCTTAACTACGACAATAATAATAATAATAAAAGGCCCATTTCAGCTTTTCTCTAAGTGAAATCGTCCCAGATTGTAGTTTTTGTTTTTCAAATATACTAAATATTTTAAAAAGGGTAGATTTCTATTAATTTCAAATGTTAAAGAGGAAAATATTATTTATTTATTTATGTATTTATTATTTCCTGACACTAAAGAAGCTTTTCTCTAAGTGAAATCGTCCCAGATTGTAGTTTTTGCTTTTCAAATATACTAAATATTTTAAAAAGGGTAGATTTCTATTAATTTCAAATGTTAAAGAGGAAAATATTATTTATTTATTTATGTATTTATTATTTCCTGACACTAAAGAAGCTTTTCTCTAAGTGAAATCGTCCCAGATTGTAGTTTTTGTTTTTCAAATATACTAAATATTTTAAAAAGGGTAGATTTCTATTAATTTCAAATGTTAAAGAGGAAAATATTATTTATTTATTTATGTATTTATTATTTCCTGACACTAAAGAAGCTTTTCTCTAAGTGAAATCGTCCCAGATTGTAGTTTTTGCTTTTCAAATATACTAAATATTTTAAAAAGGGTAGATTTCTATTAATTTCAAATGTTAAAGAGGAAAATATTATTTATTTATTTATGTATTTATTATTTCCTGACACTAAAGAAGCTTTTCTCTAAGTGAAATCGTCCCAGATTGTAGTTTTTGTTTTTCAAATATACTAAATATTTTAAAAAGGGTAGATTTCTATTAATTTCAAATGTTAAAGAGGAAAATATTATTTATTTATTTATGTATTTATTATTTCCTGACACTAAAGAAAAATATCCATTTGCAATCACAAACTATAAAAAATGCATTTCAAAATATCACTTCGGATTTGACAAAGCCGTTTTCTGGTATATTTTACGCGCAAAATTGTAGTCAAAGTGACGAAATAACTTTCATCACTTCTTCAAGGAGACGAATTTCGTCAAACTTGAAAAACTATATAGTCATTCTATTTTTTCCCAAATTTTTTTTCAAAAAATCATTCGATTTTTTATCAATAAATAAACTTGCAGTGCCTTATCAACTCTTCTAAACTTCATTTATCGTGGGCACCATATAGGTCGATAAGTGTCACCCGAACAACACAGGAAGTACAAATAAAACAAAGCGATAAACTACACCCTTGGCAGAAGCGGGACTCGAACCCGAGATCTCCCTTGTACGAATCTAACTCCTTGACCACCACAGTCCGGCAGACTTATTTTGTTATTATTTATTTATATGCTATTTATTTTGATCGCCTAGTCTTCTTCCTAGTTTCGTCCTTCTAGGTCACTATCTCTCCAAATACACTGTGATGAGGTTTCGAGTTGCGGAAATATTTTCGTCACATACTTTAGAGTTCACGTTTTGTTACAAATCACGTGATTTAATGCCAAAATGATTCTCAAAATTTAACAAAATACAGCTCGAGGATTGCTGAATCGTTAAAAGAGAGAGTTATATTGAGAGTGCAAGAAAGAGGGGAAGAGGAAAAAAATCTAATTAATCAAGCACACCAGGCATGAACAAAGATACAATAAAAATTAAATTATTATAGCATCTAATTACATGTTCAGAACAAATCAGGCTCTCACACATAAAGACTTTATCCTTGGTGGCATAGTATACATAAAGAAAAGTTCATTTATTTATTTTTTTATTTATAATGTTTAAAGTTGTTCTGCATTTACTACTTTAAAATGCGATTCGTACAATTTTAGCGAAAAAAATATATAATCTTTCATTGAATAGATACAGATAAAGCAAAATATGGTATTTTAACATGATATGGTTAGCAACATGTGACCTTTCACGGATTTCCCGACTGTCAATGAAAATGTGTCATTCAATTCGTGAAATATAGTAACAAACTAACAAAGGAATGTTGCATGCAACAGTTTGGTTAAACACCGAATTGCACGTGAGGAACAGGACATTGATATGCAAGCCAGAACATCAGAAACATAATCAAAAGCAAAGAGTTCCGTGTATGAGTTTTCATATTTTCTCTTTTTCATGGCTAATCAAAAGCCCATGATGGCAATTCACTATAAAAAATAAAAAAAAATAAAAAATAAAAAAAAAAAATTTTCACAAAATAATGTTTTACTAAGGATAATACACGAGGAAAAACAAATCTTTATTAAGAATTTTTAGGCTAATTTTTAGTATAGCTTTGATAGGATATAATCGTATAAATAAGATTTGTCACTATTTTTAGACTTATTTTCAAGATGGTTTTGATAGCATATAGTTCTAAATTTAGCATACATTGAAACAATGAAGCTTTGTTAATATGTTTTGAACTTAGGTATTTAAAGTTTTGTATTTTTTGCAAACCAGAATTTCTGATAAACTGATATCATGTGAACGGAATAATTACCAAATGATTGGTTTCAATTCTGTAAATTTTGGTTTTTATTACCAGAATTATAATTTTATGTTTTTATTATTTTTTTTTTTAAATTTTTTGTCAGATGTGTCATATTACTATACAGTACGGTAATTTTCGATAATTTTATCGGAATTTTTTTCTCTGTGTACTAATACCGGTAATTTTCGATAATTTTATTAGAATTTTTTTTCACCGTGTAGTAATTTTAAAACTGATTAATACATTTACATTTTCTCTAAAATTCATGTTAAAAATTTCAAAATTTTACCCAACTGTTACAGAAACAAATGTTGATAAGATTTATTTTATAAAAAAAAAACATAACGGTTTTGAGAGAACAAAAACATAAACTAAGCATTTTTGTAATCTTTTAATTTTGAATAAAATGATTTATTCTATCTTGCCTATGTTTGGTTTAATATTGATAATGTTTGCACTAAAAGATTTATTTTCATGAAAGAATGAAAACAAATATTCAATTGAATATGCAGCGCTTTGCATTGAAGTATATATTGTGCTCAGGCTCTTTAAGGTTTCTTCAATAATCGGTTATTAAAAATGCAAATAATAATTAGTGTAAAATCTTACATTTAATTTTACAACTTATAAAAATGTAAATGGAGTTATTGTCAATGGGTAAAAATCATTAATAAGAATAAACATCTAATTGATACTTGTTCGAAAAATGCAAACGATTTTAAATCAAACGTGAACTACAGCTGCTGCCATTTTTTAACCATCAGCATGTTTTTTTTTCGCAATGAGTGGGTAAAATTAAGGAAGTTGATGCTTTTGATGCTATCATTTAAAATTAAACCTATATTCGTTCATAAAAAATATGTCAAAAGATTAAAATTTATTGATTTGTGTTTAATCCGTTGAAAACGATTATGTATGCTTCTGTTTTATAAAAGCTTTGTTCTACTTATATTGAATACTATTTGTTTGCTTTTGACTTTTGTTTAGTTTCTTAGTTGATATGTATTATTTGGTGAAGAAGGACGAACAACCGGATACTCTATGCCAGATCAAAATGGTAGGCCATATCAAAATCCCTTTAGACGTTGTTCGTTTGAATATACTATATACGTAGAACCCATATGATACTTTTAGCAACGTTGATATCCCCAAAAATAGAATATTTTAAAAATGTGATAACTTTTGTTGAATGTTGTTTTTAAAGTCGGAGAAGTTTTGCTGGTTCAGTTAATAGCCATTATATTCCAAGCCTGTGATTTTAAGAAGTTTTGAGCATTCGTAGTGGTTATTTCAAAAAACCGAAAGTTATTTTTCAACTTTCTAAGTTCCATTTTGTTCGATCACGCGACAAAAAGAGAAAAGACATCAAAAAGAGGTAAGTCCATCGTATTGTGTTTTCTTGGATATAAGATTTTATATTAGAGAATACATTATAAATTTGTAATTGAGGATCAATTAGAATAAGTTAGTGTTTTAAGATTGATGATTAAAGAAAATTGAAATGATTTGAATTCACTTTCAATTTTTCTGAGTATATTCAATTTTTTTTTTTTTTTTTTTTTTTTTTTTAGTTTAAAGGTTCTTTCGATTAATAATATTTTTTGGGTGTTTGTTTTCAATTGTTAAGTCAATGTTAGTTCATTTTGATCACATTTTGTTATTTAGTTTTCCCTTCATTCTTATAATGTACCCCAATCGACAATATTTTTTTATGGTTTTTAGTTTCGAATTTGGATTAATTGATTTTGTGAAGGAATTAATTTTGCTGCACATTTAAAAAAAAAAATTATTTTAGACTTTTTATTTTTCATTAAATACATAGATTTTTGAAAAGTTAAGAAATTAAAATACTTTAAGTTTTATTTTAATTCAAAATGTTGTTTTTTTAATAGCAAATGTATCTTCCAAATTTATTTACAATTCTCACTAAACACAATCATTTAATTAATATTATTATAAATAAATAAATTTTTCATTGCTTATTTTTCAATATTAACTAGGCTTATTAGTGTGTAGTTATTGAAATCTATACCCTATAGACATAATTTTTTAAATATTATAATCATATGTAACCCTGTAACTATTTGAAATTTGCATATTTTTAAAAGAAAGTAAAATATGGTAGCGTTTTATTAATGCTAATTTCTTGTTAAAATTTATTAGTAAGCTACGTAGTATATTTAAAAGCGTGTAGCACCAATTAAAATGTTTGAAAATAAAAAATATAAAAAATAAATTCTATAGTTTAAACTTTATGTAATAACTCTTAAAATGAGTTCAAGTTGGAAGGCTTTAAAATAAAATAAATGTGCAGAATGTTTTAAAAACAAAGTTTAAAAATTAGTTATTCAATGAATATTCAGTATCCGACCTAGTAACACCGTTACTACATTGCAACAAAAATGCGGCAGTCACGGGGACTCGATTGTAAAGTCACATGTGACTTTGGTGACGTCAATACGTGGGTATAAAAAGGGTACTACGTCCCCAATTGTTGACGTCAACCAGACGTCATGATCACAATGAGGCATTTAATTGACATATTTGTTACGTGTGACGAAGATATCACAAGTTCGCAATTCAATAGGGTCACGTTGGGGCGAAACTGTGACGTATTTACGTCTTAACAGGGTCACCGTTTGACGAATATGTGACGCTTTCACGTCTCGACTGTGTCACTATGTGTCGAAACTGAGACATATTTACGTCTCTTTAGAGCCACACCGTATGACGAAGATGTGACTTATTCGCCTCTCAATTAGGTCACCGTGTGACGATGTGACATTTGCACGTCTCAGTTAGGTCACCGTGTGACTAAGATATGACATATTCACGTCTCAACAGGGTCACAGTGTGACGAAATTGTGACATTTACGTCTCAACAGGGTTTCCGTGTGACTAAGATATGACATATTCACGTCTCAACAGGGTCACAGTGTGACTAAGATATGACATATTCACGTCTCAACAGGGTCACAGTGTGACTAAGATATGACATATTCACGTCTCAACAGGGTCACAGTGTGACGAAATTGTGACATTTACGTCTCAACAGGGTTTCCGTGTGACTAAGTTGCGACGTGCATATGCCACATCTTTGTCAGACTGTAAAGTCACTGCGAGAATTAAATGTCTCTTTGTGGTCTCGTACTGACGTCTGGGTGACGTCAAAATGTGATGTCCCCAAAGGCGGACATGGTAAACTTCAAAAACCCATGCATAAACGTCGCAGAGATCACATGTTATCACAAATGAGGGTCCATGACTGTCGCATTTTTATTGAAAACCGGTAACGGTGCTATCTGAGTGGTGATTTATTTTTAATAAATTTAGCTTAAATAAAATGTTGCATAGTAAAAATTATTTGGTATTTATGCAATTTCTGTAGAATTTTTCCGGAAAAAAAAAAGAATACTTATTTAGATTGTTTTCTTTCAAATTTTTTTTATGAATAATTTGGATGAAAATTATAACAGAAACAAAAAATTATCTGATTAATCACTATTCTTGGTAATTCATGCTTAATAAATTTAACCCCAATGAAATGTTCTTCAATATTAAAATTAAATTTAACCTATGTACAACTTAAATCAAATTTTACTTAAAAAATTAAATTATTGAATAATTTTATAAATTATTTTCACCGACATTTTTGTAAGAATAATGCGGGTGAGTGATAAAGGAGAAAGTAAAATGTTTCAGATTAATTATCATTCTCGGCTATTTATTGTTAATAAATTTAACTCAAAAAATTAATTTTAAATGGTAAGGGACATTTATGTAACTTATATAGATTATTTTTTCAAACAAATTAAGTTATTGAATGATTCTGTTGGTAACTTTCACCCAAATATTTTTTGTGTGAATAATTTGGTTGAATAATATAACAGAAAGTAATATTAAGATTAATTATGCTATGGTGATATGTTCTTAAAAAATTTACTTCTAAAAAAATTTCCTCATCAGACGTTTTTTATTTATTTTATTTATGCAACTTATACAGTTTTTTTTTTAAAAAGGAATTTCAAATTAATGAATAATTCTGAAGATTGCTTTCACCCAAACATTTTTTTTTTACGAAAAATTTGGGAGAATAATGTAACAGAAGGGAAATTTAGGACTAGGTATGTTCTTTAAAAATTTAATTCTAATAAAATATCCTTTATTAGCAATTTTTTTAAAATGTGCAGCTAATGTGGAATTATTTAAAAAAAAAATTTTTTTTGAATAATTTTCATATTTTTTTACCCAATTTTTTTATGAATAATTTGAGCAAATTGTATAACAGAAAGGAAAAAACAATAAGATTTATTATAATAGGTAATTAATTTTAAGAATATTTATCTCTTAGGTATTTAAATATTATATTTATATCTTAGGTATTTAAATATTATTTAATTACCCAATAAAAAAATCCCCCATAAAAATTTTTCTTTAAAACGATATTGTAAACCAAAAACAAAACCCTCTCATGGAATTGCGACAGATATCCACTACTTTATATAAATCCTCTCAATATCAAAATCTAATACCAGTTTCCAAAAACAGCCAGGTGCTTGCACTGACAGGAACACCCCGAAGTCATCAACTACCCCTATTTGATCCCTCCCCGAATTGGGGAAAGTAATCTGGTCTCCTTAAGACATGACATACAAGTCATATCTGTAATCCAAGAACCCGCAATGAGCTTCCCTGCTTGTAGGAAGTATTAAATTTTTCAACAGCCACAAATGATTTTCAGGTTTTAGTATGTCTCTTAATTGCGAAGCCAGTTTGAGAGCAGTCTTTAATTTTTATTTGACAGTGTCTGTCGAATTTTTGATTATGGAGCTTCGCAATGGATGCAAGCAGGTGAAAGTAAAATTAGCGTGTAAAAAAATAATAATAGATGAAGTATAATGAATTTAAAGGTGTTTCTTGTGTCGAATTTTAACAAGATTAGGATTCCCCTTTTATTTTATGCGTCTGATTTTTGTTTTAAATACTCATTACTAATTTTGTGGAAATCCAATTTCCTATTCTGGTCATGAATAGAACATAAAGATTTAGTAACCATCTGAAATTTTGGGACCATATTTTCCACAGGGAGAAAAAAATTTCAGGTAAAATTACTATATAGTAATGGCATTTCTGGTTTTTAAAAATAAATAAATAAAAATATAAATACATAAAAATATAAATAAATGAAAATTCTGGTTAAAAAAAAAAAAAAAAAAAAAAAAAAATATATATATATATATATATATATATATATACGGTATTTAAATCACACTATTTAAATCATTCACTTGGTAATTTTTCCGTTCTTATGGTAAGGCTTTATAAAAATTCTAGTCTTCAAAATTATAGTTCTTATTTCTGCACATTTATTAACACGTTGAATGCCACACTAATTTTACATGGCTTGTTTGTCTGGCCACACGGTAAATAACAACAAACTAAATTTGCAAATATTAGGCAGATTTTGTTAGTTTTTTAAAAAGTTTAGCATGACATAATTGAAAAAAGTGGTGAATGATATAAGCCTACGAATTGCTTAGAAATAGTGGTGGATAAAAATCTGCTAAATTGAATTTATTAAACCTAGAATGAGAATTAATAAACTACCACTTGAAAATATTTATTCGCTGTCCGGAGCAAGTTGGCATCTCTGTGTATATAAATAAAACTATTTTGTGAGTTCTACATTACATTAATTTCTTCAAACCATTTTAGTAACGACAATCATCATCATCATCATCATAGCTGGCCAGACAGCCCAATGTGAGCCAATGCCTTCCTCTAAAGATTTCTTCCGATTTACCTTTGATCTCCAATTCTTTTCCTTAATTGCGAAAAAATCAGACTCCACTGAGCCTGCCTATCTTAACCGCGGCCTTCCTCACTTTCTTGTTCCAGTGGGTCTAAAAAGCAGTAATAACGACAATAATATAAAAAAAAATTAAAAATTTACTCGAATTATGTGTTTCTAATAATCTTGGCTTCGCCGATCACCGGTAACCGCCATGGCATTCAACGTGTTAATAAATACAAAACTGAAAAGTAAATTTAACGAATAAATGTTTTTTATGCCAGGCTCTAAGGTTATATGACAAAATTACAAAGTTTTACCACATTTAGCAAATTTTATCACAAATTATAAAACCACGTTTTATTATTAATTTTATCAAAATCAATACCCAAAGCGCTTCCGTACAAATTATCGGGCTTTTTGGTGTTCCTATAGAGTTAGAAACATGATAAATTTTATCATATTCCGGTAGTCATGACTATACCTTTCTTTCAGTGCTGATTGAGGCTGCTCGCCTATTTTGATGATCGAAAACCCAAATTCGTCGGGGAAAAAAAGAAATGTTTATTCGGAGAAAGTACGTGTTTGCATGTGATATCTAAACTTCGTTTAATATCGTTACCACTAATTAACTAGCATGTTTGAGGTCTTCCGTATAAACCATTAATAGTGGCACTTAGTTCATGATAATCAAATCATTAGAACGCTAGTTATTCTGGGTAATATCTTATTTTTTGTTTCTACACCAAATACTACAAGCCTGTATAAGAAAATTAGCTGCCTAGTTTAAATTGAAGAAGAAAAAAAAATTTCTTAATCGAAAAAATATTTTACTATCTTATCAGGCAATAAATTAGGGTGACTTTTTTAACACAATAATTTGATGAAACATCAAAATACACAATACTTATAAAAATCGTTAAAAAAAAATGAAATAATTAAACAACATATTAACTTTTAATGGACTTATTCCACTTTTAAAAATTACGACTCAACTGTTATTTTCTTACATTTACTTTGATGTAAAATAAAAAGTATTATTTTAATTTTATTTTACTGATGTTGGCAGGCATGCCCATTTAGAAACGACGCGACTTTTATAAATTGTTTCAAAATGACACTGATTAAATTTTTTTTTTCTTTTTATCTATTCTGCTGCATGAGATTTTTTAAACGGATTTTAAATCGTTGATTTTTAAATCTTCTTTCGGTTTCTTTCTCCAAACTATAGTTTTTAAATTATATTTTTAGTCTATTTTTTGCCAAAATATAAATGTTTAAAAACATTTTATAGAACAGCGGGTCCCATAAATGAGAGGAGAAATAAAATTCAGGAGAATCCTTGCTGTCGCCATACGCTTCTAGGGGCGCTTAACTATAATGAACTTCTTCTTCGTGTGTTTCTGAAAAAGAAATACCAGGGAAGCGCATCAATCCACGTACGCCGTTATTTGCGAGCAAGGGTTCCTATGCAGTTTTAATTCTGATAAAGTACCCTAACTCCCTTAGAAGTTCGTCCCAATATTAACAGTACCCTAACTGCCTTACAAGTATATAGAACAGTGGGTCTCACAAATGTAGCGAAAAACTTCTTTAGAAGTAAAAGCACATAATCAGGATTAAAAATTCTGAGGAATCCTTGCCCGGAAATGTTGCCATACGCCTCTAGGGGCGCTTAACTGTAATGAACTTCTTCTTCGTGTGTTTCTGAAAAAGAAATACCAGGGAAGTGCCCCTATCCGTGTGCGCCGTTATTTCCGAGCATGGGTTCCTATGCAGTTTTAATTCTGATAAAGTACCCTAACTTCCTTAGAAGTTCGTCCCAACATTTGCGCGACTCCCTATTATATTTAACAATTTAAAACTTGTTTATTTCGACAAATAATCGGCTAAAAATGCCATTTAAAAAAAAAAATCTGTAACTTTAAGAGCAAAACTAATTTCAGATTTAAAATCCTCTTACTCGAATCAGGCAAGATCAAGTATTTGTATAAATGAGACAAAATATTTCTTCCCCTGTGATAGTTACGGTTATAATTATGAATATGATGACAAATATTTATATATGTGTCTTAATAAATTTACCTCAATTGCAATAAATAGAACGCAATCGAAAAATGAATAAATAAAAAGAAAATTAAAGCAAATAGGTAAAACAGGTAAAAAATTGAAATACAATTTAAAATAAAACAAAACTGCATTTAAGTTATCAGGAGCAAATCAATTAAAAAAAAATATTGCGATATTATTTAAATTATACAGTTCTCCTTTAAAACATATTAATATTCATTTTAATTTTCGCGTATATCAAGATCAGCAGATGGTTTGTAAAATGATAAATGTAAAAAATTTTAATTACTTTAAACAAACATTATGAAAAAACTTTTTGAACGGATAAGAAAAGAAAGTCAAACAGGTGGTTAAAAATTATTAATTATTAGACCCTTACATAAGATAAAAAAAAATTATATTGATTATATATAAATATCTTATCAACACTGCTAAAAGCGAAAAAAATTGACATGAGTAATTTAGCTGCTATAATTATTTTTTATTGATCGTTTGCTTTAGAATTGTTTTTTTAGAATTGTTTTATTGAAATTCAATAATTTAATTAGTAGTTGTCATTTTAGTAAATAATATAAGTGTAGTTATAAACGAACTCATAATAAAAATAAACTATAATTACAGAGTGCTTAATTACATTAAACAACTAAATAAAATAACTTTTTTTGAAGGATTTTCATCATAAGTTCTAAGGAAGAAAATTATTTTTAAAAAAAATATTTCGCTCTTGTAAATATATTTTTGTAAATATATTTTCGTAAATATAAATAAATTAATGCATGTAAATAAATTAATAAATGTAAAATAAGTTAATAAAAATAAATTAAGTTTTAAAAGCGATGAAAAAATATTTGAAAAATTAAAATAAAATTTATTGGATAACTATTTTGAATGCATTAATACACTAAAGTTCATTGGAAAATTCGAATTTAAATTCTCCAAAGCAAAATATATGTAGGAAAAAATAACATATTTATTAAAGTTTTAGTTGAATACTAAAGAAAATCATTCTAATTTTTGGTTTTACAACTAATACATATAAAGTAAGACTAAAAAAATATAAATAAAAGAAACATTATCAAAAGTTTGATGTAGAGTTTAAAATGACTGAGAAATTTTATACATAGGATGATTCTTATAACAATACTTTTTTTTTTTTGCATCAATATCAATTTGCATAAATGTAAAGGATAATTTAAAAAGGCAAGTTTTATGTTTCAAATTAAGTATTTGTTTCTTTATTTATTTTCCTTTGTTTATATTTTAATCGCAATATTTGATTAAATCGACTATGAAATTTGTAAGATTCTTTTTAATTGCATAATAATACAAACACAAATTCTGGCAATTGATTGTTTTTATGTTCAAGAAAAAAAATATCCATTTAATCGTACAAAAGCTATTAAATGGATTAAGATTTTAATTAATTATATATATGAATAGTTACGTTTTTAGGCAAAGTATGAAATAAACGTCCTGATGAGGTTATTATGTAAATTGCATGTTACTGTGAATGAGAGAAATCGGTGGTTATTGACTTTCACCGGTGAATGTTGACAATCACATAGTCGCTTTGGTGAATGTCCGAAATATATATTACATCCGATTTGAGATTGATTTATTCGTGGATATAATTACATTTATTCGATATTTTAATACTTACTGACGATAGATTAGAAGAAACATCAGTGTTAGGAGTATCGGGCAAACGCATACCGGGCAGTGACCCTTGACCTTAAATAAACATCAGTGTAGGGTATATCGGGCAAATGTATACCAGGCAATGACACTTGACCTTAAAAAAACATCAATGCAGGGTATACCGGGCAAATGTATAATGGGCAGTGGCACTTAACCTTAAAAAAAAACATCAGTGTAAGGTATACCGGGCAATGACGCTTAACTAGACCTAGTATATATTTCGGACATTTACCAAAGGTCCAGTCATACTAGTTCTAGTTGAGTGCCACTGCCCGGTATACATTTTCCCGGCAAACCCTACACTGATGTTTCTTCTAATCTATCGTCAGTAAGTATTAAAATATTGAATAAACGTAAAACTACCGATTTCGGTCATTCACAGTAACATGCATTTCTCAAAAATAAAAATGTTATTCTGAAAAAATACTGAGAGTGCCATTGAAAAACATTTATTCAAAATGTGGAAAGAAAATTAAAAAGTCATGCAAAACAAAATTTAAGCCTTTCTTATTAAGGAAAACAAAATTTTCATATAAAAAATATGAAATTAACCTACTTGTTGCAACATGGCAGGCATGAATCACATTTTGAATTACATTTCATTGAATTTTTCCATGTAAATTTCATTAAATTCCTCCATTTCCATGTAGCACAGTAAAAAAAAAATTTTTGTTATTAGTCAAAAGTCACGAGCCACTCGTTAAAAGTCACGCGTTTAAAGTCACGAGTCTTGCCAAGTGATATTTCAAACGAATCGGAGAAGTATTTTATACTTTGCCGGTAACATATATATATATATATATATATATATATATATATATATATATATATATATATATATATATATATATATATATTTCAAACTAATTATCTAAAACAACACATTACCTTAATTAGTATGATTTTATTTGAAAACATTTTAGATTAAGAAACCTTTTTTTTTTAATTTTAAAAGTTTTTTAAGTTTTGATGCTCTTTAATAATGTAATGCGCATTCAAAAAATATTCGCAATGTCTACAATGGGACATTTAAAAACACACACTTTAAATTAAATTACTTATTTGAAAAACTTACGTTTCTAATTTTCAATGTAAGTGTAAATCTTTTACTTGAATATTAAGATGTTTTTTTAATTTTTTATCTTCAATCATTCATAACTAATGTGTTAAAACATTCTTTAGTAATCAGAAATTAAAAAAAAAAGCAATTTAGATTTCAAATATTATTTTGATCACTTTTTAAAATTTTTAATCAAATGTTTTTTTTTTTTTTTTTTTTTTTTTTTGACTCTGTAAGAACAAAATAAAATAAAATATTTAGTGTATGCATATTCGAATTTAGTGCTATTTTTTATTCGTGTTTTTTTTTCAATATAAAATAATTTTAAGAAGAAAAAAAAACTGATAGTTTAGAACTATTTATAGATTCAGAAAAACTTAATTTTATTCAAAATAAAATTTACATTAAAAAAATAATTTCTAGCATTTTTCTTAAAGAATAATAACAAAAAACTAAAAAATTTCAGCTCTTTTGTGTCAAGGACCCTTTTAATAAACCAGAGTAACAAACCAACTATTGAACAGGAATAAGCAAATTTAATATTCCATATCAAATTATTAAAACAAATTATGTTTGTCTAAAAAATAACCGCCATTGAAAACAAACCCAGTTAATTATCTTAAAAATCATTTGTCTGTATCATAAGCTTATTCATCAATAATAAATAACGATTTTTGTTTTCCATTTATTCTTCTGTGCTTCATAACTAAGAATAAACAGGAGGAGTTCCTTTAGCTTCTATTAGGATTGTTCTCGTGACTTTAGAAAGCAATCAATTCATTGAGAAGATTCGAATCGCACACGCACGGCTACGTCATGTGACGAATGGGTCTTAGAATTAAGGTGTCAATGTCTTTATACCAAGACACCATGCTATTTTCCCAAAATACTTTCTTAAATCCAATTTTACCGTCAAGTGTCGAAATTATTTTTTTCTTCCCATTTTGATGTAAAATGGCGCTTAAATTACATAATCCGTTTTTAAAACGATAATAAATTTTGTAATTTAATCGTCTGCGAGAAAATTATATTTCTAAAAGAATAGTGGCATTTGGCTAATGGATCTCAGAATTGGAGTGTAAATGTCTTTATGCCAAAACACCGCGATGTTTTCTCAAAATGTTTCCCTAAATCAAATTTTCCCGTCAAGAGGCGAAAATATTTATTCCTATTTGCATGTAAAAGTGCACTTTGATCACATGACCCGTTTTTTAAAACTATAATAAAATTTGTAATTTTATCGTCTGCTAGAAAATTATATCCTTTAAAGTATAGTGGCATGGCGTTAATGTGGTTGAACAAAGTTGTTTACGATCGGTATTTTGAAGAACTTTTAACCTTTTCTGTAGTAACAAACAATTAAATCCAGTTTGTAGAAGATATGCGTTAGAGTGGGAAAAAATTAAACGTAAGAAGTGTTTTATTTGTTTTTATAAGTCAAAATAAATTTAAATGATCAAGCTCAACCTAAAGAAATTATGTTCGTGTTTTTTTTAGGTTGCAAAAGGTTAAAATTGATAATTTCCTTCCAATTTTATAAAAACAAATTTTGAATTAAACACCCGATTGTGACTGTTAAACTGAATGATAATAATACAGAGATAATTCAAGGGCAAATCTCTCATATAGTTGAGCTGAGTTCATATCTCTTTACTTTCGTGGTTTTTATATCATAATGATGGCTATTTCCACTCAAATATTTCACCTCGATAGTCTGTCTGTATGGCCATGAGACTGGTTCAAAATTAAAAAGAATTTTCGAAACGTGTTTATATTCTAAAAAATATAGTTAAATATCGTTAATGTGGTTTAAACTTGTGATTTATGATTGGCATTCTCAAGAACTTTTAACCTTTTCTATACTTAACAAATAAGTGGAACTAGTCCAAGAACAAATGCGCTGTGTGGTAATGAGAGGATGAAAATAATTCATGCTCAGCGTTAGAAAATTTGCCATTTTTCTAAGTTATAACAATTCTTAAAAAGATGTCCTTTATTATAGGAAAGCAAATTTGAATTAAGCAATGGCACTGTGACGAAAGCAGAATCCTTTTTTAAATGAAAAATACCTTCAAAAATGTAAACCGCCGAAACCGACATTGTCTCCTTTGACGACATCGACAAATAATTAAATCAAATCAAATGGCTTTATCCGTTTCACAGTTCGTCTTGAAATTTGAAATGCAAATGTTTAGATTGTTTTTCGAATATTAAGGTTCTGAATACTGGCTTATTGTCTCCCTATTGTACACTCCACTCATGATTTTTTTGAAAATGTACCAATGAGTCATATCTCTAATATATTTTCAGAAACAAGCATTTTTATATCATTAAGTAGTTTCAGAATAAAGAAAATATAAATGCTCAATTTAGATTCTCTTCATTGAAAAATAATGAAATCGAATCAAATGGCTTTAATTTTTTATTTATTTATTTATTTTTCATTTTTCTTAATTGGAAGGAATCTTCTGTTATGGTTTTGGAATATTCAGTTCTGGAACACTATAGTTCAATTCATGAGCGATTGGAAGTCAACAAATGACTCTAAGATATTTTTATCACTATATATTTCTCGACATTAGATGAATCCATCATTAATAAACTTTTTAAGATTGTAAATCCCCGCTTAAAACTTTATAAACATTGATAAATATCGAAACCATTGTGTGAATATTGACGAATAATGAATCGATTCAATTTTCATCCTTATCCAATTGGATATCAACAAACAACTCTAATTTATTTCTCATCATAAGGTGGGTTTAGACATTTGTATACTCTTGAAAACGTAGTTTCCACCTATAGAATTAATAAGCATATATAAATAATAAAATGCAGACATTATGTATAGACACTGTAACGAATCAAGCTATATTAAGAAACAGTTCTTTTTTTTTTATTTATAAAAAACAAAGTTATTTTAAAACAACATATAAAGTAACAAATTTGAAGAAACGTAACGGGCTAATAATAATCTTACAAAAAAATATAGAAAAATCTTAAACGGGCTAGTTTAAACCTCAAATTTAAATAAACAAAAACTCTCTTCTCAGAAATCAACAACTCCCTGTTGTTCTAAAAATTGTGTCATGCTCTGAATTTTAATTTATCTCGTTATATGTTTTGTTTGTTTCTTTTATTCATGCTTTTGTTAGCCAGATATTTTTTAATATTTTCAGACTTTATAACACTGATAAATAATTAATCAAACTTATTTTCATCCCTCGCTGATTGGATTTAAACAAATCAGTATAAGAAAATTTTACAAAAATCTATTTCTCAACTTAAGAAGGTTTTTGACATTTGTAAACTTTTGAAGAATGCTATTCCCATTGTAGATTTTATAAACATTGATAAATATTGAAATGTAGACATTATGTAGACATTGATATATAATGAAATGTAGCCATTGTGTAGACATTGATAAATAATGATAGTTAGACATTGATAAATAATGGAATATGGCTATTGATAAATAATGAATCAATTCAATTTTCATCCTTATTCGATTGGATATCAATAAATAATTCTAATAAAATTTTATCAAAACTTATTTCTCGTCATAAGGAGAGTCTAGACATTTTTTAACTCTTCAAAACGCAGTTCCCGCCTGTAAAATTTATAGACATAGATAAATAATAAAATGTAGACGTTATTTAGACACTGATAAATAATTAATCAATTCTATTTTCGTCCCTCGCCGATTAGATTTCAGCAAATCATTCCAATAAAATTTTATAAAAATCTATTTCTCAACTTAAGGATGTTTTAGACATTCGTAAGCCTTTGAAGAATGTTATTCTTATAGTAGACTTTATAGACATTGATAAATATTGAAATGTAGACATCATGTAGACATTGATATATAATGAAATCTAGATATTGATAAATAATGAAATGCAGACATTATTTAGATACTTTATTTCTTCATTGATAATTACTAAAATAAAATCAAATAGATTCATATTTGCTTTTTTTCTAAAAATAGGTGCTGAGATATTTTATATCATTTTAAAAGAACATTTAGGTTTCGAATGCTGTACCTTATAGATCATCAATTGAAAGTCAAGAAACATCTCTCATATTGCTCCAATATCTCACGTGGCTTCAATAAATGAAACATCCCTAACAAAAATCAATATTGTCAGAACGCGAGACTCATCTTCTACAAATCGAGTGGTCATCTTCTCGTGGTAACTCTACCATGTCCATTCACAATCGAACCAATTCTAACAATCATTCAACTCCGGACAAATGTTAACAGAATACTTCCAGGGTTGTATTCACCCCATCCCTGTACATTGCTGCTTCTATTAGCAGCAACCATACAACAATTTAGGGGGGTCAACTTGATTGGAATTCTCCCCATAATGCAACAAGGGGTAAGGGTCATCCATATTAATTAACGCGACATTCGAAATCGCATTCACATTGAAATAGACCTTTAAGACTGCCTCTCGAATTCGCAACAGATGCAGTTACAGTTACATGGCGTGACTAGGAAATCAGATTTGAATTATATGCCAAGGCAGTTGAAACATGCAATGTGATATACTGAATGTCCAAAACTGGCAGATACCTAAATAATTTTTGTGGAATATGAGACATTATTAAATTCAGAAATGAGAGTAGGATAGAATTAATTTAAAATATTGTAATAGGCTATCTAGTTTAAACGTAAATGTAAAACATCTTTATAGTTGAAAAAAAAAATTGAAAAACAATTTATTTTTTATTTTAGGTATAGTTGTCAATTTTTGTACTATTTGTGTAAATTAGTTAATATATTAAACAAATTTGCTTATTTTCGTTATAAATGTCCTTAACAGGGTAGTAACATTGTCTTTAATATATTTCAAACCCTTGTGTCGTAAAAGATAGCTAGTATGGAAGGAGGATTGAAAAAGCCAATTTGATTGCTTGATCAAATCTAATAGTCAATTTTCAACTGCTTTCTGTTTTCTCTAATAATCAAACAGGTTTTAATAATTTTAGTATCGTCTTTTTTAGTAGTGATTCTTTAAATTTCTATAGTATTTTTAATTTCTCTTAGCTTAAATATCAATTGGCGATCTGTATATATTTGCGACCTTAGTTTTAGCAAGACCTTTAGATATATATTTTAAGGGTGGTATTTAAGAAACACCTGCATGCTGTTTGAACTATTCATGTATGCTGGGATGTTCAAAGTTGTACTAAATCAAGGAAATCGAGCATAAAAAATTTAAAGATGCATTTTACTGTCATTAGAAAAAAATAACCACCGCTAAATGTATAAGTTTGACACTTAGAGGTTAAAAAATATTAAAGTTAAAAAAAGGGGGTTGCAAAGACTTATTTAAAAGGCAGTATTGAGAATTTTATTATTATTATAAAATTTGCGCTTTTAAAGCAAATGTAGAAAAATACTTTTATCAAGTAATCAAAATTGGTTTAATAATGACAAGGCACATTTTTGCAATTCATTAGAAAGTTTTTGTAGGAGAATCATTAGTTAGATGTAAACAATAAAACACTTCAGTAAATCAGCCTCTATCTGATTCAAATTACAGAAACTTGAAAGTACCTATCTAGAAATCATATTAAGAAACAGTTTGAAGTAAAAATGGCACCTTCAATTGCCCGGTCTATTCTTCTAAAACATTTTGACCTGCAATTAATATAATGTAGATATAAATACTGAAAGCACAAATCAGTTATTTTTTATTAAACAGAAAATTTTTCAAACAATCATAATATCGGCTTAATTTAAGCATAAATTTGTTACTTAATTTTTTCATTTATAATCTGGCTAAACCTTTAACCTTTAAAAATTAAACCTTTTCAGTTTAAAGTATAAATTATTATTTAGTTATAGTGCGTGTCAAAGATTATGATTCTGGTTTACAAGCAAATGCTGCGAAATTAAATTAAAAAACTGGTTTGCTGTTGCTGCAATTTTTTAAAATTGTTTTCATCAACCAAATTAATCTAACATTTAAAATGATGTAAAATGATTGACATTTTCTCAAATGTAATTTCTCATTTAGGTAATTGAGAAAATTGCGTCATAAGTTTTTTTTTTTTTTTTTTCCTTTTAAACAAATGTGCATATATTACTTGATGATTATTAAATGATTTTGAGTTATTATTCTAAGGATTAAAAATAAATAAATAAATAATTTTGAAAAAATATCAAGACATTCGAACCTTTTTTTTAATATAATAGAAACGAACGTTTAAAAAAATAAATTACTAGTTCTTAAATAATTAAGCATTTTCAACTTCAATTTTTATCTTAAATATATGATTTAGGTTCAGTATGTGATTCAGTATGTGATTCAATATGTATTTTTAGAGTATGATTGATGAATCTGAATTTCATGAGTTATATGAATTAATGAATTTTATCATGAATCTTAACTTACGTAAGCTAAGCAAAACTGAGCAAATTTTATGCATCTTGCTTGGCAACAGAAAGTTATATTATCAGAGATGCTGTTTATCAGGAAGGTTTTTTTCTTCTTTTTTTTTAAATAAATAGAACAATCGTAGCAAAAACTTTTCTTTCGGGATAAGTTCTACCTACAAGAACTACAGCTTCTTGTTTACTATAACACATATATAGTAAATAGACATGCTTCACTTGTTAATATGTAATGATTGTCATACTGAATTTATTTGACCGAACGAAGGAAAAGAAAAGTTTTTGCTACCAGTCTTTTAATTTTTCTTGGATAAGTAGTAATCCTGCATTCGAGGTTCATACGGCCCTAAAAAATAAAAAACTGGTAGTAAATGTAAGAATATGAGATGCATTTTAATAGGTTGGTATTTGCAACTGCGCTTAATAGTTCCAAATAAATTTATCTAGTTGTGGAATCAGAGGATTTAAATTTTTAATTTTAAACTGACAGCTAATAAAATTAAATTTGCAACTCTCTTATCACAATATTGACACCTCCGTTTATTTCGACATAGTATATGCATGTGTTTAGTCAAAAACGCTTAGTGTATGCATGTAATTAGTTGGAAATGCATGTGTTTAGTGAAAAATCCAATGCAATACAATCTAGTCAAAAATGCATGTATTTAGTAAAAAAGAAAAAAAAAGCACTTTGTATTATGTCAAAAATGCATAGTAAATTTTTAAAATTCCTGATAATTAAATGTAAAATGTGAAAATTACTATAGTTCCTTCATAAATATCTTCAAATTTAAGCTGAAAAAAAAACTCTTTGCTATGAGCAATAATGATTCTCAGCGTCAATTTTTATCTCTTCATATCAAAGCAAAATTCCACCATGCACACACCTAAAGACCATTATTACTTTAAAAATAAATCTTTATTTTTGTCAGCCCAACCCACAAAGTTACATAGTAAAAAAAAAAAAAATTCTAAAACATCCCTTTGTTTGCCATCTAAAATCCACGTTTGAAATCTTTCAGCAAATCCATCATATGTGGGATTTCTTTGTTTAGCCTACGTGGTACCACTGTTTCATCTTTCATTAAGCACCTGACAAGACAAACTAACCTTTGTCGTTGCTTGACCACACACAAAGAAGGAAAGTTCCAAATGATTCGCTAACGATCACTTTTAAAAACCATGGCTACTAGTCTTTTTTTTGCGTAACATTCAGAGAAAAAAGAACAACCAGAATCGCGATGGTATCTAGAGTTCTATTTGCACATAGATTCCAGCCTACTCGAGTCCAGATGGTCCTGATGACAGACTGCAGGCCGGACACCACTGGACTGTGACAGTTTTTGTTGGTGTTTGCTCTGTACTGTCCTGCTGGCCGGTTATGGTCCGGTGAGTACGCGTGGGAAATGCGTCCGTGCCTGGTAGATTAGCTGGTTCATTACTGGCAATTGGGGAGGTTTATTACTTGCCGTCAAAAAGAGAGGGTATTGTATATCAATTAGTTGGTTATTGTCAGAGCCCTCTTTTAAATTGATTGGTTTTGCGTATTCAATATTATAGCATCTGAGGGAAACCTTTCAACTCTTTTTTCATAAGAAGAAAGTTCAGAAGTGTTTTTTTTTAAATTTTATTTTTTTATATATATATAAAATTTTTTTATTAATTAAAAAACTGATTTCAAATAAATATTAGATGCGGGAGAGGATATTTGCCGTTTTAAAAACGTTTTTACACCGCTTTCAACGAACCCACATAAAACGATTTCCACCCTGTATATCTTTTTCGGCCCACCCTACTTATAGGTTTAGTTACAGTTGGTTCGAAACTGTATGAACGATCAGACTGACTTATTTTCAATAGATTTAGATTATTTATGGCATCATATACTTTTAATACGCAACATAGTCATAAATATTTTTGACCTATTTAACATACTTTTAAACAGTCAATTCTTCTTAAAAAAGAAAAAGTGGTAGCACAAGTGCTTCATTACTAATTGGGAATGCCCTCTGACCTCCTTCCATAACGAAGTATAATTTCAAGTTATGGTTACGCAATTTTACAGTTTGCTTGCTTGAACTTTGTAACTTTAACAACAAATATTCGCGATCTTCAAAGTATGTTTTATAAAAGTATGTTTTTACATTTAAAGTGGTTGTAAAATCAATACTTTCTGTTTATTTTTAGGACTTACAAATTTTACTTAAAATGATTGGTTGGCAGGGCGCTCGACTCATGTTTATGAGAACGGGAGTTCGAATCATCCAGCCGACCGAAGACTCCCCGTGTAGTAAATGATGACTGATGCACGTTAAATCTGTCTGATTACAAAGTCCTCCATGTTACCATAACAAATCAATACCTCCGGGGGCACTGAATTAGAGATTGATAGTTCTCTGGTTCAGGTCGATATTACGATCTGTGGGCGAAGGAATGGATGTATGAATGGATCCTCCCTATAAACGGGTGTGACGTATGGCTGTGGCAGAAGTCGAATTATTGGCCATAGATGGCACCACTGGAAAACTAGAAAAATCGTATCCCCTCTGCCTTAATGGCCGACTACAACAACAATTTAAAATGATTCGGATTGCCACTACACACAAATTGAACATATATATAAGTGCATGATAATTAGCTGATATTGATGCTGTTGTTTACACATTCTAGACAAACTCTTTGCTATGGTAGCGATATAAATTTTTTTTAACTATTTTAAATAGGAATTATATTAACACATTGCTGCTTTCAACTTTTCCAAAAGCTCTTAGAGATTAAAATTTTAAGAAAGTGGTAGGCAAGATTTCGTAAAAGTTGGAGTAAACTTGTCACTATAGCTACAACTTGAATTTTTAAAAAAAATTACGACGAGCGATTGTAGTACTATATATACTGAATCCTTTATGTTTGTGATAATCATGAATGAATAATTTCTTTGAAAAACAGAGTGGAAACGAAGTAGTTTTTCTACCACTTTTTAAACCTATGAAGGGATTGCAAAAAATTCAAAAACGTATATTTATGTGATCCCACTTGCAAAGTGTTAACTATGCAAACACTTTGTATTTCCACAGGCGACTAAGAATGTAAAAAGTGGTCATGAACTAATGTCAAAAATCTATTAAAGAGAACGAAATTTACAACTTTTTACTGCATATTTTTTGATTTTACTTTTGAAAAGGAATCCAAATAATATTTTCGTTTTATATGTAAATAATTTGCGAAGTAAATCATGGCGGTATTTATTATATAATTATTGTATAGTTAAAAATGAATTGAATTTCTACTGCATTTTTAGTTACCTGAGGCATCTCAGTATTTCTCAAAAAAAAAGGTTTTTGGATTTTTATACATTTGTTTAAATTACTTATATGTAGTGGTGGTCACAGTCATTATAACTCAAATTTTCTAAACAAAGAAAAAATATTTATATGTTTTTTCACCATTTTGAAAATTATTTTTAAAAAAAAATTTCCCTTGAAAACCGGGACATTCTTTAGCTGTGAGCCAATAGTGTCTATGAACTCATAACGAATTTTTTTTTTTTTTTTTTAAATACGTTAGGAATTAATGCGTATAGTTCCTAATAAAGTAGGAGTAAAATAAAGTTCCTAATATTTCTATTGTGAGGATTTTTTTCATTTTCACTTTTTAACAAAAATCACCTGTCACGTGCGTTAGTTATTACAAAAATTCCCAGTAAATCGAATGATAACACAGGGATGCCACAAATGACTAAAAATATAAAAATAGGTAGGAACGTAATTCAGTTTTATTTACTTAAACTATGTAATTACTTCCTGCCAGTCGAAGACTCCCCGTGTAGTAAATGATGACTGGTGAACGGTAAATCTGTCGCGTCACAAAGTCCTCCATGTTCCCATAACAAATTATACCTTTGGGGGTACTGAATTGGACATTGATAATTCTCTGGTTCTGGTCAAAATTACGATATGCGGATAAATGAATGGATGCATGAATGGGTCGACCCTATAAACGGGTGTGACGTATGGGTGTCGCAGAAGTTGAATTCTTGGCCATAGATCTCACCACTGGAAAGCAAGAACAATCACACCCCTTGCCTTAATGGTCTACGGCATTAACAACACTAACAACGGTGTGTAATTACTGAATCGATTCTACCACATTGGAAAATATTAATTTTTAAAGCGAAAACATTCTTTGCAATCACTTTCGATAATAAACAGAAATAAACATGATAGATATCTTTACTAATTTTAATCTCTTTTAATAGATTGATAGACATTTGTCGAGCTCACCCGATAGAAAAGGTTTTATATTTTTATAACATCCGGGGCTGATACGTCAGCTTTGGATGTCATTATTATATTTTTCATTTTTTTCATAATTTTTATTGTTTTTTTCCTTAAAATTTGCTATTAGTTTTGAAAAAGGGAACAGGTTTCTAAGCAAATTAAAAATAAATAAAACTTTCAAACACGCCATTTGTAGAATAATATAATATTCACTTAATGGTAATTTTTAAGCTTAAAGAGACACAGCATATACGGCGCGAATGAATATGTATATATGGAACTTGTAACGAAAATATCCGACAGGACTAAGCGGTACATATAATATATAGATTTTAGTATAAATATCCTATCACTTCTTTGTTTTTTTTTTTAAATAAGAGCAACTCTTGCATCTTCGTGTGATGGGAAATGAATCTAACACGTTTAATACCACGCTAATATTACATGGCTTTCCCGTCTGGCCAAACGGTAAATAACTTCAAACTAAATTTGCAAATATTAGAGTATTTTGATAGTTTTTTAAAAAGGTTTAGCATGACATATCTGAAAAAAGTGGTGAATCATATCGAATCGAATTGTTTAGAAATAGTAGTGGATAAAAATGTAATAAATTGAATTTATTAAACTAAGAATCACTATTAATAAACTACCACTTGAAAATATTTATTCGCTGTCCGGAGGAAGTTGGCATTTCACTGTATATAAATAAAACTATTTTTGTGTGTTCTGCTTTGCCTTAATTTCTTCAAACCCTTTTAGTAACGATAATAATATAAAAAAATTAAAAATTTACTGGAATTATGCGTTTCTATTAATCTTGGCTTCGCTGGTCACCGGTGACCCCCATGGCATTCAACGTGTTAATTGTTCACCTTTAGAAAACGGATGAGAGATTTATGTTGCACCCTTCCCTCATCCGGTGTCTTATCAACCGCAGATATAAATACGTATAAGTATATATACAGACTACATAGGGAAAAAATTAATTCCTTCATCAGAAATCGAATCAAATACAATTAAGTTACAAAAGAGCAAAGAACTACTGATAAACCTTAAAAGTGGCGCCGTAGAGGCCCACGAGGAAAAAAGAGACATGTCTCTTTTTAATCTGCGAAGAGAGATTCCAATTCATTCTTTTAATCTTTTTAGTTGGAAGCACCCCCAGGGTCCAAGGTTCGCTTCCGGCCCCCGGGCTGTTTTCACGTCTCCGTTAAATAAAGAAGGCGCATCAAAGGACCCTTCAGGGGGCGATCTAATCAGTGATGAAAGGGTTGTTTTGTTTTGAGGCCAGGAAGCCATGTCGGAAGTCATGTGACTGGTCTTGATGTTCTGACTTTTTGATGGTTTGCATAATGAATGAGGTATGATTCGTGGGAAATTACAATATGCGCGTATTAACTCTTACATTAGAGCTGTTTTGTGGAGATTGGAATTATTCTGAATCGAACATTTAGGGATTATTATCTGAGGATACTGATGAAGATATCCAAGAGAGGAAGATAGTTTTTCTTTTTTTCGCGGAAGTGACTTTACATTTGAAATTTGAATAATTAGTATGAATGATAATTAAGGTGGAATTCGGTAAGACATAGGACTAGATAGCAACCAAATTATTATCCCAAAAATGTGAGAGATTTTATTACGTGACCTTACTTTTGCTAATTTTGAAGGAAAAAAAAAAGAAAGAAAAATAAATTTTTTGCGTTGTAGGCAGCTTTTAGGGGTATAACAATGTTTGATACAGTCGTGAGTAATAGGAAAAATAAAATAAGAAAGAGAATATTTAGATAATAAATTAGGTAAAAAACTAATTTAGGATATTGTGACGTATTTATTTTTCTAATAGTTGTAAGCTATTAACGGGTAAAGGTAAAATATAAAGTGTTTTGTATGAAGAAATTATCTCCGCAGTTTGTGTTTTTCAAATCTTCTTTTTTTTGACTTCTCATTTTATATTTTAAATTTTAAAGCCAACGTTGAACAGCTGACCCAATTCTGAGTTTGCGATTATCAATGTTCAATTTCGTAGTCTTGTAATTCTAAACTCAACCCAGATGAAAGGGAACTCCTGGATCTAGTTTTAGACAAACTATCCCTTGTGGTGATTTTGTTTATGGAACTGACCCACATTTGCGTTAGATGGGGTGGAAAAACATGATAACCACCCACGGTTAGCCCGAAGGCAAGGGGAATCTATCCCATAATACATCTATCACTGAGGATACTTAACGTCAGCACTGTGGATGATGCGAGTCGGGAGCAAAATTGGTATCAACCTGCCACAGCTGGGATTCGAACTTGGGTCGTATCATTGGGAGGTGAATGCTCTATCCCTTGATTCACTGGGTCTTACGACTTGCCATTGTTGCGCTTCATTATCTTAAGAAATTTTTTATATTAAACTTAATAGTTTTGGTAAAAATTTAAAGCGACAAAATCCCCTTCAATATTATATGAAATCATATCACGACAGGTTGATCAAGTTGGCAATAACTAAGGAAATAATATAAAAGTACTAGCAACAAAGTAAAGGGTATGGGCTTTGGTTCTATTTTCAACATGTTGAATGCCATGGCGGTCACCGGTGACCAGCACTGAGTTTGTTCGTCGCACCACGGGGGTCACCGGTGACCGGCGGAGCCAAGATTATTAGAAACACATAATTCGAGTAAATTTTAATTTTTTTTAATGTTATTATCGTTACTAAAATGGTTTGAGGAATTAATGCAATATGGAACACACAAAAATAGTTTTATTCATATACACAGAGATGCCAATTTGCTCCGGACAGCGAATAAATATTTTCAAGTGGCAGTTTATTAATTGTGATTCTTGGTATAATAAATTCAATTTAGTAGATTTTTATCCACCACTATTTCTAAATAATTCGTAGGTTTATATAATTCACCACTTTTTTTCAGATATGTCTTCATTTCATCTTTTTTTTGCACCATGGCAAAGTGCCATTTTTCACCTCAACTTTTTTGGACTTATCCTTTTATGTATCCAGTTTTCTACGCAAGTTTCCAGTACTTGATGACAAATGGAAAAAGGGTCATTACATGGCCTCAGATGCCCAGTTCTACCAGACAGACCAGACCAGATATGTCATGCTGAACCTTTTAAAAACTAGCAAAATCTGTCTCATATTTGCAAATTTAGTTTGTAGTTTTACACCGTGTGGCCAGACGAGCAAGCTATGTAAAATTAGCGTGACATTCAACGTGTTAATTTAACATATCAAGTCTATGAATTTTGTATTTTGCTTATTAAATAAAAAAGAAAGAAAGAAAAAAACACAAGTAAATGGAAAGAAAGTTGAAAAAAGAGTTGGGGAAAAAAAGTTGACAAGAAAACTTATTCCACCGAGTCACTTTTCACATCCTGAGGAATGCCGCACCACTTGGACTTACATTTCAAATCATTCATACTTAAATAAAAAAAAAACGTTTTTTGCTTCACTTTCAATAGTTGACTTTAAAAAAAATAGGCAATAAAAATTAGCTAATTTCAATCTTGTTTAAAAAAAAATTTTAAGTTTCATTAGACACCAACTTTTACATTTTTAGTCGCATGTGGCAACCTTGCATCCTGCACACCATCCATTTGCTACGAAATGTGCGAAGTTTCAGAATTTATTTTTCTAGTGGTAGTAAAGGTGCATTAATTTTTAAAAAACTTAAAAGAATTATATCCACCACTATAAACAATTAATTTAAACCGACCAACAATCACATATCTACTGGCAACCAAAAGTGCAAAAAGTGGCGACTAGTATAATTCAAGATTTTGTTTAAAGATATTAAAAAGTGATACTTTTTAAAGCAGTTTTTTTTTCTGTTTACTATTGAAACTGAATGCAAAGAGTGTTTTTGCTCTAAATATGAATAATTAAATGCACGTCATAGTAGTAATTACGATAGAGTAATTGAAGTGATAATAAATGAACAAAAATGAATTGAGTTTATATCACTTTTTACATTTTTAGTTGCCCATGGAGTTCATGCTGCTAATTCTTCCGGATTTTCAGAAAAATTTTATTTTTATATTTAAAGTGGTAGAAAAATTTGTTCCTTTATTTAATTATTGACTTTAAAATCTTAATTTAAAATAATTTTCACCATCACACACACTTCATAAAAATTAAAGAAGTATATATATTATTTCACATTATTATTCTATGGTGTGTATAGGCCTTAGCATAATATCAAAAATATTCAAGCCTGTAATTGTAGTTTGGTTATCATATTACTGCCACTTGGGAAAATCATCTTCGGAGAGAATAAAAGATGGCAGGTATGCAACAAGTTCTCATAGCAAACTCATTTTATATTTTTAAAGAAATTGCTTTAGTTCACCGTCACTGCAAAAATTATCGAGCAAAATCTCAACATAAAAAGATTAAATGTTTTGAAATACCTATTTGAAAAATAAATAATCTACCTATTGATTGATTCTTAAATTTATCAGCCGAAATGGAATTGATATTTTATAATAAATTAATCTTAGAAAAATAATTGATTCCTGTATTAATTAAAATCAAATTGCTTAATCCATACACCACATATTATTTTCATAAAAAAATTTTTTTTTTTACTCTTAAGCCTTTATTTTTCTAAAAGAACTCAATAAATAAGAGGACATTTTATGAAATAGTTCGATGCTTTAAAATGATATTAAAAACTTAGAAACTTTATTGATTTCATTCCCTTGCAAAAGATTATTTGTGTATTTTTTTTTAGATTCCTTGAATCAATGCGTGCGCCTTACAGTAAGCAAAAAGATATTACTTAAGTAAAACCTGCAAACTTTTGCTATTACCAAGCATAATTTTTTTAAGTGATAGTAGGAAACAATTGAATTGTGATAGTACTCCATGCAATTGTACTCCAAAAAAAGAAGAAAAAAAAAATTAAATAAATAAAAAAAAAAAAAAATTTAAAAAAAAAAAAAAAAAAAAAAAAAAAAATATATATATATATATATATATATATATATATATATATATATATATATATATATATATATATATATATATATATATATATATATATATATATATATATATATATATATATATATATATATATATATATATATATATATACACTTTAGACACATATTTGTATTATTTTTACATTTTGAGGTAGCCATAACTAGAACCACATCGCAGATAGCAGTGTAAAGTTGATTTTATTTTCAGCAACATCATTTATCACAAGTGGCGCTTTCATAAACAACATTTTTATATCGAGATTGAATCTTCCTTTGCAAAACATTTTGAAATAGAGGATGAATCATCATTCAGAAATCAAGAGTAAAAAGCATTCTGAAACTCAGGATAAATTCCCCTCCTCAAAATTTGTTTTTGATTTAATAACCATTACTGAAAAAATGTTTATTTGCGAAGGATTTTATATTGTACTTTCTTTTACACTTTTTAATAAAGGAACATTTGTGCTACCGTTTTTATTTTCCTTTTAGAAGAAAAAAAAAAAAAAAAAAGAAAAGAAAAAACCCGTTTTCTTTTTTTTTTTTTTTTTTTTTCTCCTTTACTTACCAAACTCTTATTTTTCACTATAGGAAAAATTGCTTTATGGAATACGTGGTAACAGGTTAGCATATAAATCTTGTGGGAATTTTCTTCAGTTAGCTACTAATTTTGTCAAAAATTTTAACAATTGTTTAATTTTAGATCAAGTTATATATCACATGATATATATTTCATATAATTGATAAGTTTTAGTTGATAGGAATATTCAGTTTTTCCAAATGTAAGTACTAAAAGTGAGATTGAGTTATCAGTCTTTAACATTTTGAAAAAGAGATATGTTCCAAAAATGAAACGTTTGCATTTAAACAATGAAAATGAACTTCGGCGCCTTATGGTAAATTATTTTTTCACGATCAGGAAATAAATAAAAGTTTTACACAAAAAAGTGTAGAATTGTGCAGCAGTAATATTATGCAAAAATTTTTTAAGGTGGAGATTGTTTTGCAAAGAAAGTCTATTGCAGCTAAAATTCGCTATTGTTTTAGAATGCTGACTTCGTATGTCTATTGGTCGTGCTTTCTTTACCTTTTTTTCACTTTTTATTTTATCGTTTGCCCAGCTAATCAACAGAGTCTGGCTTTGAAAATCTAGTTATTTCACCATACACCAAATAAAATAATACCGTGGCAATAATGTTTTTTGCTTAGGATAGTATCACGATTGTTACCAGACCATGTTAAGCCATACACCCACCAACTAGAATTATCACTTTTCCCAAAATGGCTGGTTTACGCTCCGTTCGAAAGTATGTCATTAAATATCGATTCAGACATTGTTTTCATGCAGGTTACAGCGCTAACCTAACATCATAGCAGGAAACAGTGTCGATTTTCACAAAATGTTCGGTTCGCAACAGGAGATATTAAGTTTTTTTAGAATATGTAATTTTCAATTTCGTTTCGATAACATCAACTTCTGCAGCTGGCCATGTACTTAGTGTATCAACATTTAAGGTAAATGTTGCCACCTATCTCGTTTTCTTCAACAAACGTTGAGTCTACGTGACAAATACGCTGCGCAAATGGCACAGGAAAACCTAATTGAAGGGCTTGGTACAATAAGAACAGGGTAAGTCCGAAGTCACAAGCTGTTAACGAGAGCTAAATGAAATTAAAAAAGAAAAAGACAATAGGTTTGCGTAACTTTGTAACTTTCCCTCACACTTTTTACCACAAAGACCAAAGCAGAAACACAGATATGTAGATATGTATATATTCTAAACCAGGGGTTTCCAACTTACATGAGGCCGGGGGCCGCAATTAGAAACACCAGTCAAATGGCGGGCCGTAACTTTTTCAAAATTTTATATAGGACTCTTTTATGTTTGAAGGAACATTAAATATTACTGTTAGATACGCACATGCTAAATTATATATTCACAAAATACAAAAAAATAAATAAAACAAAAAAAAATAAACGGAATAAAAAAGAGCAACATAAACGATTATTTTTGTATTGGATTAAATATTTTCTTGGATACAAAACCTGAGAAATAATTATTTTTGCACCGTTGGTATGTTAAATTTCACAGAAACGAAGAAATTATGTTTTTTTTTTTTTTTAAAGAAAAGTATTTTAAATCCATATAGATTTTATACGAAAATTATCCGCAAAAAAATGACAACTACATACCTGCCAACTCTTCCGCATTTGGCGGAAGATTTTATTTCTACATTTTAAGTGGTAGTAAAATGTATGCTTTCTATATATTCCTTGCATTTATAAACTTAAATTATAATCTTTTTGACCACCACTATTTTTAAAAAAAAATTAAACATATATATTAATATGCAATTTATTGTTGTAGTCCACGTAAGTTTCTCTAAAATACAGCGTATGTTACTGCCTAAAATTGTAATTTAAATTACATTTCGCTACCACTGGGGAAAATCATCCTCGAAAGGATTAAAAGTTGGCAGGTATGCAACTAATATATTTTAGTTCGCTGGCCACGAAAAAGGTTTCGCGGGCCGGATGCGGCCCGCGAGTTGGTAACCACTGTTCTAAACGTTTAAATTGCGAAGAAAGAAAAAAAAATGAATAATGAAAACTTTCTTCTATCTACATCCTACTCTTTTCTCTTCTGGGTTAGGTTCAAAATTACGAGATTTTGGAGTTGAACAATGATAGCCTCAAGTCAAAAATGGGTCGGCTGATTAGCAGGTCATAAAAATTACAAATAAATTTATTTTTAAAACCGAAACCGATTTATTTGATTTACTTTTATTTAATACATATTTTAAAATGTTTAAAATTTCTCAAACGTATCGATACTCATAAAAAAAAAAAAAAAAAAATCGAAAAATAGTTATACATAAAGGTTTTTAGATTCCCATCACTGATTTTAACTTTAATTTTGTGCAAAATAAATTCCAATTTAAAGTTTTACTGATTTTGAAAGACCAAGCGTCCTGATTGATTGTATCGAGCGTTCCGATACACATGAAAAAGAATCGAGTAATGGTTAAACGTAATGGTTTGATTTCAATCCCATAGCGATTTAAATCTTGAGTTTGTTGAAAATATATTAGCAATTTAAAGCTTTACTGATTTTGAAAGATCAAGCGTCCTGATTGGTTACAACAGGCGTTCCAATACGCATAAAATAAAATAATAATGACTAAGCATAATGATTTGAATTCAATCCTCTGATTTTAATTTAATTTTGTGGAAAATATATTAGCAATTTAACGCTTCACTGATTTTGGAAGATCAAGCTTACTGATTGATTGTACCAAGCGTTATGATACACATAAAAAAATTCGAATAATAGCTAAGCGTAATTATTTAAATTGAATCTTATTACTGATTTTAAACTTTATTTTGTAGAAAATATTGAGCAATATAAAACTTTACTGATTTTGAAAGATCAAGCGTCCTGATTGATTGTAACAGGCGTTCCAATACGCATAAAATAAAATAATAATGACTAAGCATAATGGTTTGAATTCAATCCTCTGATTTTAATTTAATTTTGTGGAAAATATATTAGCAATTTAATGCTTCCCTGATTTTGGAAGATCAAGCTTACTGATTGATTGTACCAAGCGTTATGATACACATAAAAAAATTCGAATAATAGCTAAGCGTAATTATTTAAATTGAATCTTATTACTTATTTTAAACTTTATTTTGTAAAAAATATTTAGCAATATAAAACTTAACTGATTTTGGAAGATCAAGCGTCCTGATTGGTTACAACAGGCGTTCAAATACGCATAAAATAAAATAATAATGACTAAGCATAATGGTTTGAATTCAATCCTCTGATTTTAATTTAATTTTGTGGAAAATATATTAGCAATTTAAAGCTTCACTGATTTTAGAAGATCAAGCTTACTGATTGATTGTACCAAGCGTTATGATACACATAAAAAAATTCGAATAATAGCTAAGCGTAATTATTTAAATTGAATCTTATTACTGATTTTAAACTTTATTTTGTAGAAAATATTGAGCAATATAAAACTTTACTGATTTTGAAAGATCAAGCGTCCTGATTGATTGTAACAGGCGTTCCAATACGCATAAAATAAAATAATAATGACTAAGCATAATGGTTTGAATTCAATCCTCTGATTTTAATTTAATTTTGTGGAAAATATATTAGCAATTTAATGCTTCCCTGATTTTGGAAGATCAAGCTTACTGATTGATTGTACCAAGCGTTATGATACACATAAAAAAATTCGAATAATAGCTAAGCGTAATGATTTAAATTGAATCTTACTACTGATTTTAAACTTTATTTTGTAGAAAATATTGAGCAATATAAAACTTTACTGATTTTGAAAGATCAAGCGACCTGATTGATTGTAGCAGGCGTTCCAATACGCATAAAATAAAATAATAATGACTAAGCATAATGGTTTGAATTCAATCCTATGATTTTAATTTTATTTTCTGGAAAATATATTAGCAATTTAAAGCTTCACTGATTTTAGAAGATCAAGCTTACTGATTGATTGTACCAAGCGTTATGATACACATAAAAAAATTCGAATAATAGCTAAGCGTAATTATTTAAATTGAATCTTATTACTGATTTTAAACTTTATTTTGTAGAAAATATTGAGCAATATAAAACTTTACTGATTTTGAAAGATCAAGCGTCCTGATTGATTGTAACAGGCGTTCCAATACGCATAAAATAAAATAATAATGACTAAGCATAATGGTTTGAATTCAATCCTCTGATTTTAATTTAATTTTGTGGAAAATATATTAGCAATTTAATGCTTCCCTGATTTTGGAAGATCAAGCTTACTGATTGATTGTACCAAGCGTTATGATACACATAAAAAAATTCGAATAATAGCTAAGCGTAATGATTTAAATTGAATCTTACTACTGATTTTAAACTTTATTTTGTAGAAAATATTGAGCAATATAAAACTTTACTGATTTTGAAAGATCAAGCGACCTGATTGATTGTAGCAGGCGTTCCAATACGCATAAAATAAAATAATAATGACTAAGCATAATGGTTTGAATTCAATCCTATGATTTTAATTTTATTTTCTGGAAAATATATTAGCAATTTAAAGCTTCACTGATTTTAGAAGATCAAGCTTACTGATTGATTGTACCAAGCGTTATGATACACATAAAAAAATTCGAATAATAGCTAAGCGTAATTATTTAAATTGAATCTTATTACTGATTTTAAACTTTATTTTGTAGAAAATATTGAGCAATATAAAACTTTACTGATTTTGAAAGATCAAGCGTCCTGATTGATTGTAACAGGCGTTCCAATACGCATAAAATAAAATAATAATGACTAAGCATAATGGTTTGAATTCAATCCTCTGATTTTAATTTAATTTTGTGGAAAATATATTAGCAATTTAATGCTTCCCTGATTTTGGAAGATCAAGCTTACTGATTGATTGTACCAAGCGTTATGATACACATAAAAAAATTCGAATAATAGCTAAGCGTAATGATTTAAATTGAATCTTACTACTGATTTTAAACTTTATTTTGTAGAAAATATTGAGCAATATAAAACTTTACTGATTTTGAAAGATCAAGCGACCTGATTGATTGTAGCAGGCGTTCCAATACGCATAAAATAAAATAATAATGACTAAGCATAATGGTTTGAATTCAATCCTATGATTTTAATTTTATTTTCTGGAAAATATATTAGCAATTTAAAGCTTCACTGATTTTAGAAGATCAAGCTTACTGATTGATTGTACCAAGCGTTATGATACACATAAAAAAATTCGAATAATAGCTAAGCGTAATTATTTAAATTGAATCTTATTACTGATTTTAAACTTTATTTTGTAGAAAATATTGAGCAATATAAAACTTTACTGATTTTGAAAGATCAAGCGTCCTGATTGATTGTAACAGGCGTTCCAATACGCATAAAATAAAATAATAATGACTAAGCATAATGGTTTGAATTCAATCCTCTGATTTTAATTTAATTTTGTGGAAAATATATTAGCAATTTAATGCTTCCCTGATTTTGGAAGATCAAGCTTACTGATTGATTGTACCAAGCGTTATGATACACATAAAAAAATTCGAATAATAGCTAAGCGTAATGATTTAAATTGAATCTTACTACTGATTTTAAACTTTATTTTGTAGAAAATATTGAGCAATATAAAACTTTACTGATTTTGAAAGATCAAGCGACCTGATTGATTGTAGCAGGCGTTCCAATACGCATAAAATAAAATAATAATGACTAAGCATAATGGTTTGAATTCAATCCTATGATTTTAATTTTATTTTCTGGAAAATATATTAGCAATTTAAAGCTTCACTGATTTTAGAAGATCAAGCTTACTGATTGATTGTACCAAGCGTTATGATACACATAAAAAAATTCGAATAATAGCTAAGCGTAATTATTTAAATTGAATCTTATTACTGATTTTAAACTTTATTTTGTAGAAAATATTGAGCAATATAAAACTTTACTGATTTTGATAGATCAAGCGTCCTGATTGGTTATAACAGGCGTTCCAATACGCACGAAATAAAATAATAATAACAAAGCATAATGGTTTGAATTAAATCTTCTGATTTTAATTTAGTTTTGTGGAAAATATTCTAGCAATTTAAAGCTTCACTGATTTTGGAAGATCAATCTTACTGATTGATTGTACCAAGCTTTTCGATGCACATAAAGAGAAGAAACAAATCGAATAATAGTTAAGCATGATGATTTGAATTAAATCCCATTATTGATTTCATACTTAATTTTGAGGAAATTATGCAGCAATTTAAAACTTTATGGATTTTAAAAGATCAAGGGTACTGATTTAATGCACCAAGTGTTCCGATACGCATTTAAAATCGAATGATGTACAAGCGAAATAGACTGAATTGAATTCCATTACTGGTTTTAACCCTAATTTTTCTGAAAATGTGTTTCAATTTAAAGCTTCAGTGATTTTGAAAGATGGCGAGAAAAATAACAAGTTGCAACCTTATTTTAAGTGAATAGAACATCCGTCTCTCAATGAAAACAAATAGAGATATCGCTACGTAAAGAACGACCGGAGTTGAACGCGGATCATTCATTAATTACAACCCTGGAAACAAAGGACAACTCATCAAAGTCACAGATTAATACTCATTACGCCCACCCCACACCCTCCCGCACACCCCCGAAAACATCCCCAGAATCTTAACGAGCAGATACCATGATCATAGTCAAGTATCTTTTCACTCTTCACTACTTGCTCGTATAAAAAAAGAAGCCGCTAAACAATCGCTTGCACTGAATTATCGTTTGGGATCTGTGATCACGTCGGCTTGTGACCAAATGAGATAGGGGTACACAGGGGTCTCCACCCTTTCACTTGGCTAGAAGTTTTTCCTTAGATCCATCAAACCGCCCCTTGACTTATTTCCGGTGTTGACAAGATAAAGGTGGTGAGCTGGTTGACCAAATACTATTTGAATAAGTTGACAATAGCTTATGTTTAGTAAGCATTTTTTAAGTAAAGGGGTTCTACGTTATTTTTGATAGCAATGCAGTCGAACTTATTGTAGGAAAAGTGCTTTACCTTAAGTCCACATTGTATCACAATAAATAAATAAAAGGAAAAAGAAAATAAATAGAGAAAGAAAGTTAAATTATGCAATGTGGCAGCAATTTTATGTAGGAAAAAAATTAGCACTTTTCAGAATTTCTAAGTCTTTCTGCTTTCCCACCGTTTATACTCGAAACACTTCAAGCACGCTAATTTGCATATTTATATCCGGCAACTTTTTAAAAAGTTGTTGTTGTAGTTGTAGTTCATTTACGTCACATTAGAGCTGCACAATGGGCTATTGGAGACGGTCTGGAAAACATCCCTGAGGATGATCCGATGACATGCCATCACGATTTTGATCCTCTGCAGAGGGGATGACACCCCCGCTTCGGTAGCCCGACGACCTGCACGCGAAGTTGAGCATTTTACGGTAGAACAGTTTAAAGAGGACCAATACCTCCACACCCACGGTCCCTTAACACACTGATCCAAGTGGTCACCCACCCGCACACTGACTGCAGCCGATGCTTGACTTCAGTGACCTGCTGGGAACCGTGTCTTAACGATCAGTCCACTGCGGGACATTTTTAAAAAGACAGTTCTTTTTGCAAAATAGTATTAAGCGATATTTAATAGAAAGCACTTTTAATAGCTTAATAGTAAGCCCTTTTAGTATAGGGGTTCTAAGTTATTCTTGATAGCAATGTAGTCGAACTTTTTGTTAGAAAATTGTACGTCCTTAAGTCCACCTTATGTCACAATAAATAAATAAAAAGAAAATAAATATAGAAATAACCTTGAATTATGCAATGTGACAGCGATTTTATTTAGGAAACAATTTGCATTTTTCACAATTTCTGAGTTTTTCGGCTTTCCACCATTTATACTCAAAGCACTTTACGCACGCTAATTTGCATCTTTATCTCCAGCAACCTTTTAAAAAGGCAGTTCTTTTTTTGTAAAATAGTATAAAGTGATAGCACACTTGTTACATGATAGGAATTCATTTCGAGAAGGAATTTAGCTCTATCTTCCACCTTTCACAAAATTTTGGTAACATAAATATTTATAATTGGATCTGAAGTGAAAGTGCAGTACCTTTACAAAGCTAAAGTGATGTTTAACAGAAGAAATTATTCACCTGAAACATTTGATTGCATGGAAACGATCAGACAAGTCGATAAATACACATTAAATTAAAAATATTAAAATACATGTGTTAAATATTTTAGAAACATAATACAAAACTATCCTCTTATTTCATCACCTCTGAGGAGTACCTCTAATTTCTGTTGCAGATTTGATTTTTCCAAAAGAAATGCAGCCTAATTTGCATGGTTGTTGTTTTCTTCTGTTTCATAGGTGTTCAATTACAAAATAAAGACAACGTGAAAATTGTTTAAAATAGAAATACCATGAAAAATGTGTGTCAGATTCAAAAAACCAAAACATGAATATTGGTATTTTGAAGTACCCTATTACAAACTTGAACCCTCCGCTAAATTAGACCTCGACCCTTCTGAGTGACCCTAGCTACAAGGGGAGGAAAATGGCTCAAGTTTAATCAAACAAATATATTATTATTTTCGGTATAACATATGTTTCTTAAGATATCTCTAAGAATTTAAATAATTTTTACACCATCTTCATTTTGCAAATTACATCACCACCTATGTCCCAAAATGCAGCAAATTGTACGTCTAATTGGGATACCATTTTCCAGAAAATCCAAAACTAGATTTAATACAATTTATATTAACGAGCATTTAAATGTCAAAAATACATGCCCGATCAGAAATTTTACGTGCCACGGGCATGTCGGACAAAATATTTTTCGAGCCCTGCTCCGTACAATACCAATCGATAGAGCTGCCGATCCAGAGTTCTAGATCTTAAAAATATTTGTAGTGTTAGCGAAATATCAATTGCATTTTAGGAAAGTTTTGTTTTGAACCTTTTGTCAGAACTTAATATTAGAACATGCTTAACCGGTCTATTAAATATTTTTGAATTATTTTATTGTGGAAGCTAGTGGACAAAATCAATTAAAATAAAAGTTAGAGCATAAATTTTTCTACACTTCAAATATTTCAAATAACAATTTTTAGCTTCAAATGCAGTGCTGCCAACTACAAGGCTTTCAGAGAAATATTTCATAGAGTTGTAGATAATCAAACACTAAGGCTTTCAGAAATTAGGTTGATTTTGCTAACATTTTAAAAGTTTCATTGAGAGAGAGCAGGAACAAAGTGACGTTTTGTATGAATTTTGTATCATTCACATGTAGTGGTAAGAAAAACTATACTATAAGAAAAACTAAACTGTAGTGGTAAGGAAGGGAACTTTAAGTCAAATTTACTAAACAGAGAATCAAACATTAAAACATAAACTGTACTACCATTCGAAGAAAATTTTACAGAAGGCAAGAAAATTTGCAGCTCTGTAAGCAGGAGTAAGTAATACTGCTGAAGATTATATGAAATGCAATAGCAGATATAACTTTTGTTATTTAACTGACAATGTTTTTTTTTTTTCATTATTTAAAGAGGTAAAAAATTTTCCAACTCATAATTTAAATTTTTATGGAATAAATTCGATTTATAATGATTTCGACCCATTGTATATAAAGTGAAACCTCTATATTCGACCACATTTGGGAGGCACGAAATTTTTTTTCAATGGACTTCGTGTTGAAGAAAACCTTTAGGAGAGACCATCAAAATATTTCCTAGCGAACGGGCAAATCTCCACCAAATGCGGAAAAGGTCAAATAAGGAATCACTAAAAAAATTTAAAAATAAAAAATATTAACAAAACAAGTAAGTAGATTCAAATGTTTCAAAATATTTGTGAGAGCTCTTTTTGACACTCTCTGAAAGAGATTGACAACATTTACAGTTACAGTTAGAGTGTACTAAAGACGCTGATTTAGTTTTAGAATTAAGAGTTAAATTAGAAGAAAAAAAAGTTAGTTCGTAAAAAACGAAGCATCTCAAGAAGCAAACAAACCTCTTGTCCTTTTTTAAAGCTGACTAATTTTCATGATATAAAACTAAATGCATACTGAAGCAAAACGCATATTTGTTTATTCATTTAAAATAGTTCTATCATTCACAATTGGTAAGTTTGTTTTTACACATAATTTAGTATCGTTTTTAGTGACGCTAAATTTCATCCATCAATCCGGTTTCATTGCACCAACACACGTGGCATTTCCACACCAAGAAAATGACACAGAGTAAATTTAAAATCGCTTGAGAAAAATCATGTACTTTCGATAGCATTTTGAAGTCATTGGAGGTAACCCCTAAGAACGACCACCCTCTATTAACGACCATTTTACAGTGGAGCAGTGTTTGCTTCCGAGAGGTTTCACTTTATTATCGGTATAAATAAACATATAAAACCTGCAAAACTGGAAGTGAAATTCTTAAATTCTGGCAAAATTAACAAATTAAGGTTACTTTAATTGTTATTTCGCTGTCGTTTCAAACATTTAGGGTCGCTAAGAAACCCGGGCTGGCACTTATAAAATTGTAGATTTGCAAGTTTTCAAACAGGTGTCCTGCAATGACCAAAGGAAACCGATGATTTACCGATGAGTCTAGGCTTAGCGTCCAAAGTGATAATAAGGCTTGTTTGATTTGGAAGGAACCTGAAATCTGTTATCATCCATCGAACATTCGTGAAGAGATGCATACCAAAAAGATGGTGTCTGCGTGCGGGGTGGTATCTTTTTTGGGTAGACCCCCAAACTTACATGTCTTTCCATGGTGGAATCGTGAATGCTTACGTGTATAGAGACAATATCATTGATGTTCATGTACGTCCTTACTCTGATACGATAGGTGATGATTTCGTGTAACAGGAAGATAAGGCCGCAGAAGGCTCTCATTGTGGATGATTATCTTCAGCGGCAAACAATTCAGCCTATAGAATGGCCAGCTTGATTTTCGGACTTGAATCCTATCAATCATGTTTAGGATGCTTCAGGAAGACGTGTAACTGTGATATTAACCTATGATATTGCCTATGATATTGCTCTAAGATTACATGAGAGGGTTTTTACGATGCTTATTTTGTGCGTAACTCAAAGTACTAGAATTATTTCAGTTTTAAGTATCCCAGTATCACAGTCTGTTGGGGTTTATCTCTACAAATACTCTCTATGTTTTCAATTTAAGAGTTCAATTTAAGCTTCTAGTGCACAAGAATGCGTAAATGTATCATGTCTGAAAAGTTAGCCCGTTGATGATATTTATAGAAATGTGGTGGTTTATTTCATCCAGCATTTACCACAGCAAAAGTACCGAGATTCATTCTGCGCAATGCTTTTAAAAGGATACTGATTACCATTTGAAAAACTGATAGCACCAGAAAAGGACAATATTACCATCCGGCAAGATCAATATTGCGTTTTGATCACAACACATGATATTGACCAAAGAATAAAATATCATGGGTTTAAATCAAATCACTCAAGTGCTTTTATGCTGTTTGTTTCGTACGTAACTCAAAGTGTTGGAATGATTCCAGATGTGAGTATCCCACTGTCACAGTTGGTTGGAGTTAATATCTATAAATCGAATTTCTTATAAAAAAAATTTTGATTTTAGAGTCAAATTGACGTTTTAACTGAACAAATGCGTAAACTTATCATGACTGAAAAATTAATCCGTTGGTGTGATTTAGAAAAGCAGATATTAGAAATACAGTAAAACCTCTCGGGAGCAACCATTATCTGTTGAAAAGTAAAATAGTTTTTCTTATGGTGATAATTGATATGTTGATTTTAAAATGTTATCGAAGGTGCATGATTTTTCGCAAACGATTTTAATTTAGTCCGTGTCATTTTTTTTTTTTTTTTTTTTTTTTTGGTTCTGAAATACCACTTGTGTTGGCGTCAGGGAAACCAGATCGATGAACAAAATGTAATAGTCTCAATAAAAATCCCTGCTGATGTAATTATGAGTATAAATGATTTACTGATTATAAATGATAGAACTATTTCGAATAAAGATATAGTTATGTTTTTTTTTTTGTTTCAGATTACAATAAATTTTATATCATGAAAATCGATTAGCTTTAAAAATGAGAGGTTTGTTTATTTTGGATGCTTATTTTTGCTTTAATTTTTTTTTTTCTAATTTAACTTTCAACTCTAAAAATAAATCATTGATAGCATCGTCTTTCGTGCACTCTGATTACAACATGAGGTTGTATAGATATCTCTAACAAGGGAAACTAGGGAAGTGTGACTCGCCAATTTTGAAATAAACTAGTGGGATGTATGCCTTATGAGGAATAATTTTAGGGGGCAACATTCGTTTCGGCCCATAGAAGGTCCTATGAGAGATAAAAAATAATTCAATATATAGAAAAATCGGTATTTTATTACTTCAATGCAGACTATTAGTTATTGTAATTATCTCATACTCCAATTAATTGGTTAATTAATTAATTTTCTAATTAATTAATCAATCAGCAAATTAATTATTTTATTATTAATTAATTATTGATTAATTAATTAATTAATTTGCAATTACATACTCCAATTACTTTGGAAAATTTTTTGAAAAAAAAAAAAAACAAATTTAAAAAAATTTCATGCCATTTTTTTTTTTTTTTTTTAAATTAACCCAACAGGTTTTTCTGAAAAACTACAGATATATAAAATTTTCGAAATCAATTTTGACAATAAATATGCATTATACTGTACGTGAATTTTGTGGTACTTTCACGTACTATATAATGCATATTTGTTGTCCAAATTGATTTCGAAAATTTTATATATCTGTAGTTTTTCAGAAAAATCTGTTAGGTTAATTTAGAAAAAAAAAAAATTGGCATCAAATTTTTTTTTAATATTTTTTTTTCCAAAAAATTTTCCAAATTAATTGGAGTATGTAATTGTAAATTAATTAATCGATTAACAACGAATTAATAATTAATTAATCAATTTGCTAATTAATTAATCAATTAGTAAGTTAATTAATTAATCAATTAATTGCAAATTAATTGGAGTATGAGATAATTACAATAACTAATAGTCTGCATTGAAGTAATAAAATACCGATTTTTCTATATATTGAATTATTTTTTATCTCTCATAGGACCTTCTATGGGCCGAAACGAATTTTGCCCCCTAAAATTATTCCTCATAAGGCATACATCCAACTAGTTTATTTCAAAATTGGCGATTCACACTTCCCTAGTTTCCCTTGTAAGAGATTGTCAAAATGATCTCTCTGA
Source organism: Parasteatoda lunata (assembly GCA_949128135.1). Classification (NCBI taxonomy): domain Eukaryota; kingdom Metazoa; phylum Arthropoda; class Arachnida; order Araneae; family Theridiidae; genus Parasteatoda; species Parasteatoda lunata. Next base: position 63,244,164 of record OX421979.1, on the reverse strand, counting down.
AATGCCTCACACAAATATTTTGAATATGTTTTAAGTTACATTTTTGTTTTATTAATATTTTTACCTCCCAAAAGTTGTCGTAAATAGAGGAAGTCGCTGCATAGAGGTGGTCTTTTTTGGAAGTTTCACTGTATTTTGTATTTCTCTTAATCTGATCTAGATTAGATTGTAATGGCACAAGCGAGCAGACCTAGGTTAGTTCCTTGTCATTCAGAATAGCTACCGTAATTTTTTCATTTGAATTTAGTATTTTTTATTCAAGCCCTTCTATGCATATCCATAGATAAAATAAGAAGTTAAGTCAGACCACGGATAATTCTTCGTATTGACCAATCCCCTAAATCCATAAGTGTCTTTAACATAGCTTTAACTCAAAACAAATTCAAAAAATGTGGCATTATAAGTAATCATGCAAACTATGCATTCAGGTGACAAATCATCAACTTATAACGAGAGATGTAAAAAAAAAAAAACATAATAATTAAAACTCTAATTTTTGTTTTGCGATTTTGATGACTAAGTGGAATTACTATATCTATGTTTAACGAACTTTTAAGTGCACAAAAGAAATTCCTAATATTAAACAACAATTAAAGTCAGATCTTATTTACTCACATTTTTTGTTAAAAGTTTACAAATATATGTTAAGTGAAAACAGTCGAATCTCATTAACGTGAAATTGCTTTACGTGAAATATCGCTTTACATGTTTGAAATGCATGTTCGATCCCTGGAGGCAACCATCAATTGTTACTGTATTTTACACGCTTAACATGAAATTTTCAAGCTGATTATAGCTTAACATGAACGGAAATCGGACATGTAGATGTAAGAGCTGATAATAAGCGTGTGATAAAGTGATTGAAAAATCAATTATAGACTATTTCAGTTCTAAAGAAATTGTATAAGTTATTGGTATTTGCATTATATTTTTCATTCGTTATTTTCAATAAAATGGTTACAAATTTAGTAAAAATTTGTAAGCTTATTTTAATTTGTTTGGTACATAATAGCACTGTCTACATGCATTAATATGCTACATAATATGTATTATTAGTACGCAATAAATTATTTTCATGATGTATCGGATAAGATGAAATTCGGTTAAAATGAAATAATTATTGCCAATTTCACAGTAACAATGTTCGACTGTGTTTGCGAAATACTAGTGGTCACAAGAAAAAGAAAAGAAATGAGTGTTCATTACTCTTCGCAGAAAAGCTAATACAAAACATTCATTTTTTTCGAATTTAGCTATTTTTGATTCAAGCCCATCCATGTAAATCCTTAGATTAAACACGAAAGATAGTCAGATCACGGATCATTCTTCGTCCTTGACCCCTCCCCGAAATCACGAGTGCCTTTAACCTCGCACTAACTCGAAACAAATTGAAAGATGCGGCACTCAAGATTAATAACACTAAACATGTATTCAAATGACAAACCATCAACTCATACTGAGATATTTATAAATAAAAAATTGTTTAATAGTTCAAACCCCACACTTTGTGCTATTTTGACAACGAACCCGAATTTCCATCTTCATTAATTAACAACTTCCGCTTCAAAAAAAGAACGTAAAAAATGACACCTATTGTTTAAGGATTGAGCAGGTATTAAAAATTGAAGCGTGCCTTATCATACCTGTCGATCGGACGGTCTCGAACCGATAACTGCATATAAACGAAGACATTAGCCGCGGTGTAATTGGTAGGGTTATCTGGCATCGTGTTCGATTCCGTATTCTAGAGGGATGTTCGAACAATGGGAATCCTAAAAAGGAAAAATTAATGTTAAAGATAATTCCGAGTAGCGAAAGAGTTTAGAGATATTTATCTGGAAAATAATTTTTTTTCCTAATGCTTTAATGTCACCTGCCCAAGTTCCGAGAAGTCTTTTATTGCTTTTCTTATGTATTCTAATTTCTAATCACGCAAGTATTATGGAGGTAATATGCAATGATCTGTCTCAGTAATTAAGAATATTTTACCAACAGTCTATTAATAGAAGACAATGGATGATTTATGGCATTTTGTGTGAATGTTATTTTTAACGTAAACTTATAGCAGTCAAATGCTGTTTTGGTTTGCATAATATGTATTGACCAAAATAGATATCCACAGAGATTAAGGCACTGAGCTGTCCTTGCGTAAGACTGGGTTCTGTTCCCGGTGGCGGCTTGAAACCTGCGCATCATGAGACCGATGGGTACTAACTTGTCTGGAAAGTAAAGGCAACCTATACGCTAAGATTGCCGCCATTATGTAGTTGGTCTTAAAATCGTGGAGTCTTCTCCTTAACTCTTCCAACAATTGCCTGTTACAAGATTTTTTTAAACTTTTTTTTTATACATATTAAATGATAACTTCTTAACCCATTTGTACCAGAGTATTTTTAAAAATATGGTTCCATTTATCAAGATAGAAAAATATGGTTGTAAAAGTGTTTTATTACTTGAATTTATTTGATATAAACAAGATAATTCTTCTTGCCATAATATTAAAAATATGAATATTTTTTTTGGATTTGAAGCTGAATTAAATGGATGGCAGATATTGTATTTTTTCACACATGAAAAAGTCTTCCAGCAAATACAGAATCCTTCAGTTTCAGAAAAAAAAACATTTCCTAGTGGAATTTAAAATACGTACCAATACTTTAAGAAATTAGAATTTAAAAAAATGACAACAACTACATATAAATAATGTAAACAGGTTTTAAAAGCTCGGATTTACTAATGGCCAAGATTTAAATTTCTGATGGAAGCATCATAAAATTTTTTGCTGTTCACTACTTCGAAAAAACATAACTTGCTGAAATCTCAAATTTCGGAAGGTATAGACCATATTTCGGCACAAGAAATGTATAAGCTAATCCAATTTGAGTTCCTTCTGAAAAGTTTTATTGTTGTCTGGAAGCTAACTATAGATGAATGGATCGGTATTTGCAAGTTCTGTCCCATTACATTAATTCACTCTTTTCAAATGTTGCGGAACTTCACCTCTTGTTAAAGGGCAATTTTGGTATCTTATGTAGTCACCTGATAGTCTGTAGCTCTTCGTGTCATTCTTCAAGAGAAATCTTTGAATTTTTAAAGAATCGGAATGTTTGCCCTGAGATAAGTTCCATAAACCCAATTTAAATGGAAAAAAAAAAAAAATAGCCTGTCTGAAATTAACAGCTTTGTAAATGATTGGCTGCTAGAATTGAATTGTTCTGACTGTTACTAGCAGGAATTCATTTCTACGTATTCTGACTAAGTTGGTCCGTGCTTCTTGCAGTGCTGCCTAAGAGGAAAGTCCACACTGTTTGAAATTTCTCTTAAAAAATGTTTGAACAATAATTTATTTGTTAATTTACGATAATCATATACAAGTGACTAATAACCTAAGATAAGTGATATAACCTAATATAAGTGATATAACCTAATATAAGTGATATAACCTAATATAAGTGATATAACCTAATATAAGTGATATAACCTAATATAAGTGATATAACCTAATATAAGTGATATAACCTAATATAAGTGACTAAGAATATAGCAGATGGGTACGTATTATAGACGAGAGGGCTAATCTGTCAATCTCATGACTGACAGAACAGGGGTTTGAATCCTAGCGTTGGCACGACATAATTTCCTCTATTCCCTTTAATGCATGAAGAGTTTCCAGTGTCCTGCACTGACTCTGTGCCATTAGAATACAATACTCTTCACGCATAGATGGCAGCACCATAAAGCTGCTAAACTATATCCAATGCCCAGTTAACTGCTTCCCTGATTATCGCGAGTTAACTCGGGTATGTAAATATTACAAATATTTATGATCCCTTAGAAAACTCGGGCGTAGCAGAATTTGTCAGTACGTTTGGTTTTATCACGTTTATACTCGGCCGGAAGTAACATAAATAAATAAATAATCGTTATGATTGGAAGTTTGTCAAGTTTTGTTTGGGAGTTCTTCTGCTGAATTGTAGGACTGAACAAGTGTTTTGTGCGATTATACATACGATGGTTGCTGAATTTGCATTAAAACAAGAATAAAAAAATGCCGTTCGCGTACGAAAGTAAAAGTAATGCAGATGACTTTTCACACTATGAAGATGTGTACATATGCAAAGGCTAATATTTAATTTTTTTCATTTTCCCGAGATAACTTCGGATTGCAAACTGATGGTAGATTAAATGTTTTTCTTACGTAAACAAAAAATTAAAATTTCAACTTCAGACTTGTGCATTATATTTTGTTTTAGTTCCTCGTATTTATAAAAAAATATGTTGATTGTTTGCACTTTTTTTTCTTCAAAAATTTTTTCAAAGGAAGCGATTAAATTGTCTTTCTTACGGTTATGAAACCATGATTGTGGTAAATGGTTAAAAAACCGCATGGTTTTGTATTCACGATTTTTTAACCATGTTAGTTGTAAACGGATTCAAAACCTTAAACGTAAAAATGTTCTTTACCGTAAGTTTTGCGGTTAATTAAACTGAAGTAAAACTAGCAATTCAAGCTTAAAATAGAATGCCTAATTGCAAGGTTATATCGAACTTATTCAAGACTGCTGTTGCGAAAACACTTTTTATGAAAGAGTCGTGATTGATACTTTTTAGTGTAGGCTACAAGTTTAGTTTTAATGTCTCACAATCTCAGATCTAAATAATAACAGAGAGTGAAAAGAAGGAAACTCCATAGTTTCGTGAGCATGAAAAGCATTAGTGTTCTAAATTTTCAGCATTAAAATAATTAAAATAAAAATCAAAATAATCTAGGCTCATAAAATTTTTCCAGAATTGAGAATTAATTATTGATTTTAATGATTTTCACTAAATCAAGTTTAAGGATTTTAATGACATCAAGTTTTATAGCTTTTAAAATACTTACGCTATTTGTCCATTCTATAATCTTGATAATTCTTTAAGGTAAGATGGGGTTTTCGCATAGTTTAAAATTATAGTTTTACGTCTAGTGTACGGCATTTGAATATCGTAGAATATACAAATACTATGTAATAATTGAAACAGTTTTTGAAACATTAATCAAAATTTCTATTCAATGGTAGTTTGCAATTTCAGTAAATTTTATATAAATTTAATAATTTAATGTTATTTTCACTTATGAATTTTTTACACGTATGACGGACATATATTCAATTTTATGTGCTTATATATAAGAAAAACGAGAAAATTTTTTATCAGCATATTTCGTCAATAATCGTCTCATTTTTCATAATCTTCTTCTTTTTTTTTTTTTTTTTTGTCGAAAGCGTACTTTGATAAAACCTAACACCTCAAGAAACTTGATCGCGTTAAATTAGATGTATCTTTCTAAACTACAACTTCTACTCATTGACCTCATTTCTCTCATAGACATTTTTTTTTTTCATTATCTTGTTATTCCAAAACAATCTTTCTTCTTAAAAGGCAGTCCATCAGAAAGATATGATTGGTGGAAGAAGGCGACTGAAAAAAAAAAAAGAAAAAAAAAATTCTTTTAGACCCCACGGAACATGCCTTCCTTTACAAGAACATCTCCCAGTTCATCACATCGTGAAATGACATACTACCTGCGGGAAGCCATCATTTACCGCTGTGCTTTTGTTCTGGTGACAGATTTTTTTGGAACCCCTGCCCTCTTGACACCCCCTGGCGATAGGAACGACAATTTTTATAAATCTATTTTTCTCACTTTTTGTAATACTTATTTTTTACGCCTCATTTGTCTCTCTTTAGCCCCGGGAAAGTTAAGACTGTTCTTTAGTTCGTCGCTTTCTTCTTGAAGGTTTTGTTATGCAATGCTGATAAACATTAGTAAATAATATGCTATTTTCATAACTTCATGTGTGTTTGTAACAGTTACAGCAGAGATACCGCTTACTAGCACCACATTGTAAAAAGAAATATTTTCTAGTGGTAACGAAATTTGAGTTATTTTTAATTTAGTATCTTTCTTTTTAAGTAAATTTCCTAACACTTCACGTCATAAATTTGAAGTATCATATAAAAAGCAATTTTATTGCAGTTATCTCATTTTGTCCAAAAAATTCAAATAATTTTTTAATTATTTAATTATTGTAATTATTATTAATTACCATATATTAATGATTACAATCATGTTAATAATAACAGTTATATAAATAATTATCATAACAATAATAATTACGATTGTATCAATAATTACAATTATATTAATAAATGGAATTTTCTTAATTTTATAATCTCAAAGGCCTTTTTTAGGGCCAATTTACTCGACTATTCACCACTACAAACGCTTGGCGCTGCATACGATTTATGTTAATTTTATAGGTGCTTCAGTCGCACTTAGTGGCGTTGCATTCGCAGTCTCGTATCAAATTTTATCTGCATCAATTTAATGACTTTAAAAGTTTCTTCTTTCTTTCTTCTATCTGTTTAAGTATTTCATGATAGATTACATCATGATGGAGAGGTAAAAGGTCTCTACGGGGCCTGAAAATCAAGAGACTATGATTATACAGTTGATTATACATCTATGACATTACAAACTTTGATTATACAGTTATCTCGCGATGACACTCATAAAGAGTGGGCGTAATTATCCTTATTCTCTAACTTTTACTATTTAATTTTCTACCGAATTATTTTATTTTATGACTGTAGTTAAACAGTCGACCCAATTTTTTTTTGATTTACGACTACTATTTTTTAACTCCATAGCTTTGTAATTTTGAACCCAATTCAGAAGACAAGGGAGCTCCTGGATCAAGTGGTGCGAGAAATTTGCCTTCGTGGCGAACTTTGAGAGGGAACTAACCCGCATTTGCGTTACATGGAGAGGAAAACCCCGTAAACCTCCCACGTTTAGCCTGACTTCAAGGTGACTCTAACCCATGATCTGTCTACCACTGAGGATATTTTACGTCAGCACTGTGGTTGATGCAAGCTGGATGGGGAATTCGTTCCGAGCAACCGCTGGGATTGGAACCCAGTCACTTCATGGGAAGGCCAACGCTCTATCCCCTGAACCCTCACGTTTCGATATCAGTTTATTTTATATCCGTCGTTGAACAGCCGACGCAGTTTTGGGTTTACGACTACTAATGTTTAACTCCGTAGCCTTGTAATTTTTAACCAATCCAGAAGACAAGGAAACTCCTGGATCAGTACCCGCAGAGATATTGATTTGTTATAGGAACACGGAGGACCTTGCGACTCGACAGATTTAACGTGCGTCAGTCCCTATTTACTACACGGGGAGTCTTCGGTCGGCGGGGATCGAACCCACGAATTCTTGGGCATGGGCCCAGTGCCCTACCAATTAGGCTACTATCAGTTTTTTTAAAACTTTTGCTGAAAACAGAGAAGTTGGCATCCTTCAGTTAGTCGTGACTGCTTAGTTCTATTTTGTTCTTTATTTATAATTAGTCAGCGTAATCTGTGAATCAGAAAAATAGCGCAAAATTTAAAAATGAAGAACAGCAATCGTTCTCAGAAAAGGAAAAGTGTTTTTATTCTAACTTTTTAACACTTGAAAATTTTTTAAACACTGCATTGTTTGGGCTCATTAAAATGTGCAAAAATTAAGAATTATTAAATTTTGGGTACCGAGTAACAACATCTATCAAACTTTTCCACAAAAAAGGCTTTTGTTACCGCCAGGACCAAACTCGAGGTTTGGGGTGCCCAATAAGATATTTCCCTAAAAAATTGCCTCATTTTCAATTTTACTGAAATGTTCAAAAAACAATTACTACTTTTTTTATTCTTTAATTTGAATTTAATAATTTATTATATTATTCTTTAACGCAATATATTATGTTTAATTTCTACACAATTTCTTCATTAATTGTCTCAGTAAATGTTTTTTTTCGATTAGATGGATTTATTTTATGATTTCATTCATTCATTGAATCATTCTTTAGCTCTATATATTATGTTTAATTTCTAAACATTGACTTTATCAATTTTCTCAGTAAATGTTATTTTTTTATTCGAAGAATTTATTTTCGGATTTAATAAATTTCGAAATTTGACAGTAAAATTTGCTTTACATTTATCCTTAAAAAAATTTTTAATTAAAATTTTCAACCACTTCGAAATTTAAACTTTAGACCCCCGCTAAGAAATCTAAACATTTTTCAATTTGACTAAAAGTTTTTAGTAAACATGACCCAAGGTTCTTATTAGATACGTGAAAACATTTGTCGACTTGAAATTTTGAATTTATAAAAAAAATATTTTCTGTGATACTCCCAAACATAAAAATGAAGTAACAAGTACCCTTCATTATTACAAATAAATTAAGAAGAGCTTCTTAAGTAATCCGCTTAAAATAAAATGAAATAAGAAGAAAGAAAAAACGTATATCTAAAATAATATTCGGCATTCACAAACAAACAGGAAGTTACAACAATCAGGTCGGATTTACTCTTGTAGCAGCTTACGTTCATTGAATTATAACTTATGAATGAAACATTCTTTTTGTTTGGTCCATCTTTCCTTCTATTTATTTGTTAGTCTTTAATTGGCCCGTTGTCTTTGGGAATTAGGCAGTTCCTTCTATCTATTCTTTTATTATAATTTCTCCATTACTCCAAAAATTTCAAACTATTATTCAAATAGATGTAATGGATAATAACATCTAATTGAGGATGGTCTTTCTAATAATAATTATTATAGTTACACTTTAGTGATTTAAAGATAATTATTACTATATTGGATAGGAATGAGAATTTTATTTTCGTAATCCAAATCGGTTGTAAAATGTATTTGTTGTCTGTAAGATTATTGACTTAGTCTATTCGCAATATTTGACATTCAAGTTCGCTAGCCTAGTAATTTCGATCCTACTTCAAAAACGCTTTTAAAACTTTTGGAAAATGTACTACAGTAGAACCTGTTTTTGTGCGGTGGATAGGGACCGCATAAAAGAAATCGCACAAAAAAAAAATAAATAAATAAATAAAAAAAAATCGAAAATTTTATAAATTCTTACATAAAATAAACAAGTTTGTATGATATACTACCTAAAACTTTTTTTATGCGGTGGATAGGGACAGCATAAAAAAAAGTCGGACTTAGAAAATACATCAATGATTTATGGAATAGATGAGAGAATGCTTTCAATTATATGAAATAATTAAATTAGACCTAAAGAAATCGAAAAAATATTTAATTCTTCATTGTACATATACCAGGAGAAGTTTTCAAATTATACATTAAATAGTGGGATTGTCTGTCTTTTTATTTTCTTTTGGCTATAATTATTCGTTTTAAGGGAGTACTTATGTCTAAAAATAAAATAAAAATCATAAAAACTACATACAAATAGAAACAAAAGTAACTAATTTATTTATCTTTAATCTCACTATAAAATGAATCCTTAACCACGTGAATCGTGTATAAAACTCTGAATACGAAGCGCATACTGTTCGCGCGTCGAGTGACAATATGTCGTAACTGACTGCCTTGTCAGGAGATTGTTTAAAATAAATGAACAGAGCATCGTGAAGTCCAGATACTTCGTTGTCAAGGAAGCCACGTAATCAGAGTTCGTCCACAACATGTATATGTACATTGATAGGAAACATTAAACTGGTGCTAACGCCGCTAAGATTCATATACCGGATAAAAAAATCGCACCAAAAAAATCGCACAAAAATAAAATCGCACAAAAACAAAATCGCATAAAAAAGGACCGCACAAAAACAGGTTTTACTGTATTTCAAATTAAAATATCTCAGGAAGAATTAAATATTCATTTACTGGAATTTGAATCAAAATTCTAATAAAAGTTTCATTCGATATTAAATTGGCATTTAAAAGATAACTAGAAATAAAATTCCAATTGACGTTTCATCAGTAACTAAATCTGAATTTATTAGAATTATAATTTAAATTTTAGTAAATTAGAAACCTAATTCTAATATATATTTGATTAGAAATTAAATCAACATTTATAAGGAGCTGAAGCCATAATTCTAATATATATTTTATTGGAAATTAAATTTGCATTTGTTAGATTTTGAAATAAAATTAAAATAAATGTCTTAACTAAAAAATTTAATGAGTTTTTTTCGTTTTCTCCGTGAAAGGAGAAATTAAATTATGCTTGCCCAGTTATGCTGTCGGCAGTCGTCTGCAAATAAAATCAGCAGTTTACCATTGTCATGATTTAATAGAGAAGTATTTGGAACATCGGTCACTTTTATGGAAGATATACTATGGAAAACTTAATTTAATTAACTTATAAAAAATAGAACAACTTTGACTCGTTTCTAGTGTTCAAAACAGGTGCCAATTATCAAGACGTGAATGATGGAAGCAAAACAGATGTAAAAAGAACATAAAAAAAAAAACGCAACGTTGCCAAAGAAAAAATGGTACATAAAACGAAGGTGGAAAAAAAAAAAAAAAAAAAAAACCACGGTAGCTGAAAGGAACGATAGGCTGAAAGAGGCAAATCTGGATTGGATGCATTTCCAAGTGGAATGGAGAGCCAGGAAAGTTTTCCTCATTAATTTTGAAACATTGAAGTTTTTCCATTGGCAAATATATCATTCAATTTTAGTTTTTTAGAACTATTCATTTCATACATCGCTGCTTCAAGATATTTAATTACTAAAAAATGCCCTCCAGCATTTGTCGTTTCGTGTGGAATTATTATTCTAGGGGCAGTAAAATAAAGAAGCAATTTTAAGACAAAAAAATCTTTACAAAATTTTAACGAGAAGTTATAGTTATGACCGTTTGTAAATCTTATGTTTAATGTATATGTTTAAATAACTTAACAGTAGTAGTTAAGCAGTAGCGGACATTTTTTTACAAATTTTTAATTGTTATAAATATCAATACATTAACTTTGCTACCACTAGGAAAAATATTTTCTGAAACTACAGAAATTTCACAGTAATTAAAGGATATGAACTAATAATTGGCTAATTTACGCAACAAAAATTCAAAAGTGAATGCAGAAAAACTCTCAATGATTTTTCTTTTTTTTTTTTTTTTTCAATTTACTAACAAGAAATTTACTTTTCATTGACCATAGACAAACTTTTATTCTTACTCTATATTTCTTACCTTCTAGTGTTAATCACCCAAATTGCTGTAGGAACGAAGTAAATTTTGCAAAAAAGGCAAAATAAACTATCTCTCTTTATTTTTTTTTCTAATTGTAAGCACCTATCAGGTTTCCATGGCAATCACTCTTGCGCAGAATGTGTTCGCTAAAACTGGCATGCGCACTTTTAAAAAGTGAAGATGATGTAAATAAAGTATGAAAAAAAAAATTATATGAATTATATGAAAAAAAAAATTCTTTTTTTTTTTTTTAAATTTTTTTTTCTTTTCTTAGCGTCGTCTTATCTAATTTATAAATGCATTTTTTTCTGTTTACGATGACTAAAAATCCCCCACACAATTACCTGAGAAGAATCACGGCATTAATTTTAAATAATTTCGAACGAATTTATGCTGAAACGTTCATACAATCTTTAAAAGAAGCAAATTACAACGATTTAGCTCGGAAGTAATCAGTTTTTATTTTACTCTCTTTAAAAATATTTTACTTTCTTTATGTTTTGAAAAGATTATAGTTGCTCCGTTTACCCAAACAAATGCTACCATAATTCGTATTCGACTTCTAGCTTTAACCTTTTTTTTTAATTGGAAAAAAATTAAATCACTAACCAACATCTAAAGACTAAATGGACAGTCACACTAATTACTCATTTCAATTTATTTAAATTAGGAGGCATTTTAATGCCAATTTTTTACATATAGGTTCGTTAACTTTTCTTTTTCCTTTAATGATTTCGACTATGCATCTTATTACTGAATTGAAACAAAAGAGTTATTAAAGTTTTTTTTGTTTTAAAAATTATGTTTACGAACGCTGTAAGTGTGTCTGTGACACACGTGAAGTTCAAAACGATACAATTTAAATGATTTAACCTACATTTCTAACAGCGGCAACATCATTGAAAGAAACGCGTGAGTAGTTAATGATGTGAAACGGCAAGGGGGTAACCCACGCAAAAACCTCCGTTTAAATAACTAAAACGACCACAACCAGATTGATGTTATCAGAATGTTTCTTTTTTTTTCCCAAATCTAATGGGTGGCATAATTTCGAATTAATAAACTTTAAATACACCAATTAGGGTTTTTGCTTCCATTTATTACAAACCTCACAAGACAATACGAATAAAAAATATTCTCATTATTATTCTTATTTATGTTGATGAGGAAAGCAAATTTTCTGGTATTTTTTGTCGTGAATTTCTATTTAGTCGATAAAATTTCATTAAAGTAGTTTACTGAGTGCATAAAGTCGAGAAAGTTGCACTTGAAGACGCTTCATTTTCTCCATTATTTCGTGCCGTTTCGAACACGCGAAGGCTTTGTAATCAAATAAGTTTTTTCAGTTGTTTTTGTAACCATCCGTTTATTTTCTTTAATATGATGCATTACAGAGTGTAGTCATCCATATCGTGAAAAATAATTGGATGAATTATGATAAATGAGGATTTAATATAAGGTGGCATATTTCTTCACTCAAATGTTGAGAAATCTTATGCAGACATCTCGAAATGTTAACGTAATTTTTATTCCTTATTTCTAAATGTACTATTCCGTATCTTTTTAAAATAAAAAGTTACATGTAAATATTTGTGGTTTTTTTTAGGTTTTTTTTTTTTTTTTTTTTTTTTTTTTTTTATTCTTACTTTCATAGTGATGAAGAGTTTGTATGTTTAAGTCTTGGCATAATTATTTTTGCCTCATATATTTTTCTTACTACCTTAATGTATTGATCCCTATTTTTACCAAACGAAAATAAGGCACATATTCAAAGTGTTTTTTTTTTTTATACTTATGTTTTATTTTTGTTTTCCGAACAAGAAAAACTGGAATAAGTTAATAAATGTAATTTTTTTTCCTTTTATATAACTAATTTTACCTGAGGCATTTTATTCATTATCTCTAACATCTATAAAAACATCTGGAAAAAGTATATTTAAGTAATTAATTTATTTCATAGCTACAAATAAATGAGATAAAATATAATATTAAATTATTAGCTTTTCCGATAATCAAGCTAGATGTTCCTCATAATACAGTGCCTGGTTATAATATAAGACTCATTATAAGATTCTTTGTAAAATCTTAATCATTAGGTGATACTATACCGCTTTATTGTTTTTACGTGACTGAAACCGGTTTGCACTTGTTTACGTTCATGCATCAATTGACTAAATTAAAAGATATATAATATAAATTCGACTATTGGACAAATTAGGCGATAAATTATATAAAAATAGAATATTTATTATATCTGGTATTACAGTAGTATATTATAATAATTAGGCCAAATTACTAGACGCACTGTAGTGTTTTAATAGTTAAATGTTTTACACGAGTTTATATGCAATACTTTTATGTTAAAACACACATGTAATGGGTTTTTATTCAGGAGATTTTTTATATATTTATTATTTTTATTTATTTTTAACGTATTCCATTATGATGCTAACCAATTGATACACGAATATAAACAAGTGAAAACCGGTTTCAGCCGCGTAAAAACAATAATACTGTATAGTATCACCTGATAATTAAGATTTTACATAAAATCTTATAGTGCGTCTAATAGTTTGGCCATATACTGTAAAACATTAAAATACGAGCATTAAGCTTTGAAAAAAGTTCAATAATTTAGACTTTGATAATTTAGATAATTTTTTTTTTTTAGGATACATGAGAGTCATTTTACAAATAATTCAGGAGCAGTTTTTTAATTGTATTAAAAATAATTTAATCAATATAGACTTAATTTAGAGACATTTTATTTTTTATATTTTACAATTACATTATTATTATGATTTTTTAAAGTGACGTAACCTTTTTAAAGTGACATAACCTTTTGAACTACTCATAACATGGCTATTGTATTCACTGCTCAAACAATTTAAAAAAAAAAAAAAAAAAACGAAATCTATTTTAAAAAGTATATGAAATAAAATGATAAATATTAAATTGTATGTAAAATATCCCCTTAATTTAAACATATATGTGCGGTACATCAGGAAAAAAAAAAAGAATAAATTTTGATTGAAAGATCGGATCTTCACGTTCTAGGATTCAATCTTAATGGTTCGAGGAGGTGACCTCAAAATTTTCTGATTAATTAATGCAAACAAAATGATTAATTAGTGCATACAGTTACGAAATCTGACATCAAAATGCACTTTCTCTGATTTATCATACATTTTTTTTGACGAATTCGGATTTCTGATTCCTAATTTATAGGGGATAGCCGCAATCTGGGAAATATGGTCCCAGTAGTTTGGCGGTTTGGCCATACTTCCGACCACCATATTTCCAGACCATATTTCCGAGCCGCATTTAGAGCCCCTATTCTACCCCTTATATTTTATTCCCTATATTATACCCCCTATATTTTGAGGGTCAGAAATACGAAACCGTCAAAACAGGGATATGTTTATTCAGAGAAAGTACGTTTTTGTGTCTGATTTTGTAACTTAAAATATAGTCTACACTAATTAATTAGCATATTTCACGTCACCCCCTTGAACCATTAAGAATGAGTCCTAGAACATGAAGATCCGATCATTAGATCAAAAGTTATTCAGGTTGGTCTGCTTTTATGTGGCTCACTGCACATTTTTAAAATTATCCTATCCCAACGGCATGAAAGCTGCAATAATTTTTTTTTTTTTTTTCCCTCTTTTTAATTAAAGAGCTAAAAAAATACAACCTTTTAAATAAACCCTATTGGAGATGTATATTTGGCCTGTTATAACGGCAATATCGAAAAATTTATTATAGGAAATTTATTATGTAGCCAAAATTGAATTTCCCTTGTGATTGAAAATAAAAACGATACTCTAGGAAATGGAATTTGATTTTTGATATCATCTCACTTAAATATACTCCGTAGTCCAGCGAAAAAGATGAAAATTCATCAAAGATATATTGGAGACGTAGACGTAGGTGAAGGAGTTGAAATTTGACGTTGATTAATGGCCTGTGTGATATTGAACTCCAAGGCGAAGCTGCCATTTTTATTTTTTTCAGAGAATCCTCTTCCAAACTTCAATCTTTGCAGAAATATCCATTGTAAAGCAAGTGAGAAATTACTACATATTTAGAAGAATTTATTCATGGGAAAGAAATTGAAGGATAATTTTTAATGAAAATATTTCGAATTTATAAATTCTGTACCGTGTTCTTAAGTTATTTACAAACATTATAAACATGATTTGTAAAAAGTAGCATGCAAAACTTCACATTTGAAACATTGATGTTAAATGGGCAGACAATATTATAATACTATACCATATAAATGGGAACAAGTTTAATTGTTTATGTAAATTATTATTAATCATTAGTAAATAATTATTATTAAATTATCATTAATTATTATATTAATTATTATATTAATTATTATATTAATTATTATTAAATGATTATTTAATTATTTAATTATTGTTTAATTATTAAATTATTTTTAATTATTTACGTAAAGAATTAGAATGTTTTTTTATTAGCTTGTAGATTATTGTTTCATTAGAATGAATTTTTCCCCACTTTAAATGTAATGATGTACCTCTTCATTTATTTATTTAGATTCTTAACCTCATTAGTCATATGCTTAAAAACGCTCGAATACTCGATTTAAAGACAACACCTTGAGTGAAAAAAAAGAAGAAAAAAACTTCTTTTGCCCTTATCTATGGTCAAAAATACAAAAATTATTTCTACTAAACAGTTTATAAACTTGTCTGAGTTTATAACGCAGGTGTACAGAGCTTATTGTGAATCCTAGGCTAAATCTAAAATGTCTACTGCAAAATTTGCACAAATAAAGAAAAAATTAAAAAAAAATTTTTTTAAATTTAATTAACATTTTATACAATTTTAAATTAATGTAAAAATTGAAACTTAAGAAATGGAATAAATTTTTGTACAAACAAATAGAGTTTTTAGAATTAGAGAATTTATTTTTGAGAATTTTCTCACCTATTAAATATTATATTTTTCAAAATTCCAATTAAATAAAAGTATTATTTGGAATTTTTGAAAATCATCACTTTTCTTTAGCATATCTGCAGATTGGCAAACAAGTATTTTGTTTTGAAACTGAATTAACTTGAGTAAGTTAAGAATCTGCAGATTCTGTGATAATCAGCAGCGCCCGCTGCCATTCCCTAGTATATATTCTACCAGAGAGATACTAATGATAAGTCAGGGGGACGGCTGTCAGGAAAAATTTAAGAAGCGGGTGAAAATGTTTTTTGAAAATTATTAAATGCTCATAGTTTCTATTACACATTGATTTTTTTAGAATTCAGATGGACAGTTTTAATATTTAGACACATTTCCTTCAATTTACAAATATTTTTTGGCAATCATTAAATCAACAATGAAACCATTTTATATCCCCAATCTTTTTCCACCACTTTTCAAAAATTCTCTGACTATTACCACCATGTAAGTTCCACTCCTGAAAAAAAAAAAAAAAACAATTATAAAGATAATAAAAATAAATAATAAAATATATAATAAATATAATAAATATAAATTATAAATAATAAAAAAGACATGATTTAAAACAAGCTAATGAACACTAGTCACTACGCTTATACGTTTAATTTATCGGAAATGTATTTTCTTAGTATCCTCCAAATTTAAGCACATCCTCAGATTTTAATAGTACCAGGTGTGCAGTTTCAGCATTCAAATTCTGTATAACAAAACAAGCAGCTGCAATGGCAAAATTGCCTCTTTTTTTTCTCAATGGCTGTCTTTTAGGATTGGAGACATTGAAACAATCCGCCAAAAATTGGCGGAATTGTGACAGATGAGACCCTCTTTTATGTTATCGCATAATTGATAGATATACGAATCCAAAATTAGCCTTCTTTGATTGCCGTAATAATTACTGGTTCAATTGATAGCGGGAATCATTGATTGGTTTGGGCGAAAAATGCTCACATGCTGTTATCATTGCTCGCATATGTCATTTAACAAGAAGATCAAATTGAAGATTTTACTGGCAGACGATTGATCATTTGGCTGATTTAATCTGTAAAAATAAACACCATTTCATTTTAATCGAATGATTTTAGATGATGTTACTAGCTGTTCCAGAATTTTTTTTAATATTTAAAATAAGAAAAGCTTATTAAAAAAATTTGTATTGCATTAACCCTTGAATTCATATGGGTTTAGAACAGCATCCTATGTTTAAAACTTCATATTTCTTTGTGTGGCAACCTTGGCGTAGTTAACTAAACTAGTAGGCTAAACTATTTAGTTAGGCTAAACTATTTTATCGTTTGCAACGTAGTCAGAATCTTTTGTAGTTTTTGTCTTTATATGTGACAATTTTCATTTTTGGCGAGTTGTCTGAGTACAATTTTATTTTGGTGGGTGTAAAGTATCTCTATTATAACATGAAAACATAATGGCCTAACACGGTTTTCAACTGCTGTCGGTGCATTTTTATTGGCTGGAAAATCACGTGATAAGATCCAGTTTTGCCACATTGATTTTCTGATTGTTTTGGTTGTCATCAGCATAAAATTAATAAAAGTATTTGTACTGCCATTATCACGTTTGTGATTTTGATTTTTTTCGAAATTTCGAATTCAAAATGAAGAGAATTATTTCATTGTTATTATTATTTATTATTATTATTATTATAACGAAATTCTACGTTACATTAAGATAAAGTTATTGAAATTGGTGTCTGAGTTTATTAACCTTTTAACAATTATTATTTTTGTACAAATTATATTAATATACTATTGTAAATAAGTAACAAAGAAAGAATTCATTAAATGATTCAGAGCTTAACAATCAGCTTGCACAATGTGATGCATGTAAAAATTGTATTTAATACATCTGCTCCTTTGGGGTAAGCGTAAATATTAAATGACTGTTGTAAACTCACCAAATTTATAATAAGTTATATTATAACTTAACTTAATTTATAATAACAATATACTTTTAATTTTAAATGGTATTTAAAAAAATTATCTCTTAAAAAATTACTTATATTCACAAAGAGATCTTAATAGAATTATAAAGTAAATATTTGGACTTGGGAAATAGGAGGCACAAGCGAAAGTTAATAGAATTTTTTTTTAGCGCCTATATAAGAGAATAATATCAAATTTTCCAGAAAAAACTGTTTTATCCGAAGAAAATTATTGCGAAGTAATCATCCGGTTTGGCGAGCGGCAGCGAACAGCGGGCTAAACCCCTAATACTTATATAAGAAGTAATTAAGTTTGAAAACGAATATTTATATAAAAATTCATGTTTGTAATATTATATTATTGTGCACAGTAGATTTTCAGAACTCACGGTGTAATAGTTCAAAATGTAAAAATATATCAGTATTTTTTTCTTCATTGATTGCACCCACTTTTTGGTTGATTTAAAACATGATTTATTAAAAATAAAAATTCATGCATTTAAGAATTAAATTACCGTATGAAGAAATCTTCGTAGGAAGTGTTTATTTGTGAAACAAAGGCCAGGTAACAATAAAGAAAACAAAGTTAGGATAAAAAAGTGTTTTAGTGGATTATAATATAAGTCGCGATGGCTCAATGGTTAAATGCGCTAAGCTGGCATTGTGTGGGACTGAGTTTTGCTCTTCAGTGGCTGCTTAAAACCCACACAGCTTCGGATAGGTGAGTGCCAGCTTGTCTGGGAAGTAAAGGTAGCTTACCTAAAACTTTAACTTTCATGAGTTCTAGCCCACGGAGGGCTGTTGTGGTTCAATTCTGTTTTTTTTTTTTTTTTTTTTTTTGTATTTTTTTTTTTTTTTTTTTGTATGCAAATTTACTTTTTTTAGAAATTGAATAATTGTATATAAATCTTGTCACGATTAATTTTCAGAGATATGTAATCTAAGTACGATTTCAATTTCGATTTCAAGTCAAAATTTATAAACATTTGTAATCCTTAAATTTTAAACTAGCTAGTTTTTTTTTTTTTCTCTTTCAAATCCGAAATTTACTAATTTTCGAAATTTTATCATTGTTAATTTTTTTAAAGATTTCTATCACTTTAAAAGCACTTTAATTATAAAGCATAATTAATTAATTTTTACTATTAAATTTTCTTTGTAAAAATTTTGTTTTAAATACCACTTTAATTTAAAAAAATATTTATATTTATAACACAAACCGTTACTTCACATCACTTACCAAAAAGAAATTGAAGTCTGTAATGTGATCGCCCAGGCGTTTTGGTGATTAGGCCCAGGCCTTGTAATTTTGAACCCAATCCAGAAGACAAGGGAACTCCTGTATCAAGTATTGGAAGAAATTTTCCTTCATAAAGGACTTTTTGACAAAACAAATCCGCGTTTACATTACGTAGAGACGAAAACCACGAAAGCCTAAAACGACTAATCTGATGGAAAGAGGATCCTAACCCGTGCTCCATTTACCACTGAAGATATTTTACGTCAGCACTGTGGTCGCAGAGAGCCGGGTGCAAAATTCGTATCGACCAGCCATTGCTGCGATTCGAACCCGGAGCACCTCATTGGAAGGCGAGCGCTCTATCTCCTGAGCCACCACGGTTCATACCATTAAATTGCGGTGAAAATGTGCAGGTAAAAGAAGTAAATTTAAATTAGTGAAGTAAGTTAGGGAAAGTTAGAAAGGAGAAAATAGGACAACGACCCATTCAACTAAAAAATAACCAGTTATAGGATTGTGTTTCTTACTATTATCCATCAATTCAATATCAAGTTGTTGATGTAAGTCACTGGCAATACACTGCGCAAAATAAAAAACGGACCACCTTGAATAACTTTTGATCTAATGCTCGGATCTTCCCATTCTAGGACTCAATCTTAATGGTTCGTGTGGGTGACCTCAAAAACCCTAATTAATTAGAGTAGATAATACTTTGGACTACGAAATCAGACACAGAAACGTACTTTTTTTTAAAATAAAAATACCTATTTATGACAGATTTAGATTTCTGACCCCAAAATATAGAGAATAGCCACAATTCAGAAATAGGGTCAAAATAGTGTGTCCTGGACAGCAGTCAGAAATCCTTACTGTTAATTTTACTTCATGCATATATTGCGTTACATCACGGAAACTTCTTAACCGGATCAAAAAAATTTTGCACAAAATTATAAAATTCGTTTATCTAAAGATAATTCAATGCAAAAAAAATTTTTTTTTTTAAGAATCATTTATTATAAAATACGAAAATAATTTCGGGATGAAATTAAATATCAATAAAACGTTTTAAAATTCAATAAAAATTTATTAAAAACTTATACAGGTATGTAATTTTTAAATAAATTTTTACTATTAGCAATTTTAAAACGTTGATTTTAATGAAAGTTAAATTATTTATTGGTCTTAATTATATTATTTCAAAATAGTCGAAAGAGTTTAAAATTGTAAGGCATACTAATTTTTTGTATGATTTTGAGGAATATAATTTTAATAGGCAAAATACGAAAGCAGTCGAGTTATTCGTGAAAATCAAAATTTTAAATATAAAACTTGTTAATAATTTGATTTCTCAGGAACTGTTCTATCGATTTCGTTCAAATTTTTTATTTCACTTTATAAAATTACATTCTTTAAAATAATGAAAAAAAAATTTAAGCCCTAAAGTTAAAAATTCTTTAAACTATTATTAAATAAAATGATAATAAAATAATAATTAAAAATTATTTTTTGCATGGAATTATCTTTGGATAAGCGAATTTTGTAATAGTGGGGGAAAATGTTTCGATTCACTTCAAAAATTCCCAAGATATGGCGAAATATTCAAAAAGTAAGAAAAATAAAATATAAATATATATATATATCCTCACATATACTTGCCCTTCCTCCTACCTTACAACTTTTTCACATAATGTGAGACGAAAATATTAAATACCAACATTAATGCGTAATAATTCTTAAGTTTTAATTCATAATAATTTATCACTGAAGACAAATGGTTTATATTACCAAATCAACGAAGCACTAATCTTATTGCCTTTTACTCAACACTGTAAACATAAAAAAAGCCTTGTAATTGTCCTTTCAAAATATAATGCTTTTCTTTATATATCCTAAATAGGCAATTAACGGTCCATTACCCAAGAAAGAAGAAATATAAAGTGCTTATTCAGTAGTTTCTATAAAAATTCTTAAAAGCTTTATAAACATTATTGATCCTTAATAGCTGTTTTCGCCGTATTCATTATTTACTTTCTGGAAAAGAACATAAATAATTACACATGTTTACAAAGCAATATTTAAATTAAACGCTGTTTTGATGAAAAATCTTCACCGGCGTTGCTTAACTTGATGAACAGTTGCTTTTTTAAAAAAAAGAAGCGATGATTTAATGATAAGATTATGGTAATTATTGACTACAATGAATAGGCTAGTGTGGATTTAGACGAAATTATAAAAAAACTTTTAAGGTAATGATGATCAGCGATAATAATTTGAGTAATTTTAAATAAATGGTTAAGTGCAGGTTTTTCCCTGATACAGAAATTGATGATGGTTATAGGAGGCCTTAGATTTTTTTCCTTGCGAATTTTATTTATTTAGAGAAGAGTTATTTTCATCTTTACGTTATCAAAATATTCTGGATGGCTTTGTAAAGTTATGATAAACATTAGAAAGAGTTTAGTATCGTTCTAAACATAAAATTACTTGTTTATATATCATTATTATTATTATCTATTCATTTTTGTTTTAATTTTCGATAGAGATTACATTGTTTGAAGGACTGTATTAGTAGCCATATTAGTCTAATAAAGTTGGACTTTTTCTTCGGAGAAATTAATACCCAAGATATTATTCCATAAAAAGTTCTGTTAAATCCTCATTAATTATACCTGAAATTTCCCTTATTCTTTTCCATATACTTCCCACTTTCTTATTTTATTTTGTTTTATAACCGGCGTTGAGCAGCAGAACTCCGAAGCGTTGTAATTTTGAACCCAATCCACAGGAAAAGGGAACTCCTGTATCAAGTATTGAGAAATTTGCCTGCGTGGAGGACTTTTTGATGGAACTAACCCACATTTGCGTTTCATGGAGAGAGAAACAACGAAAACTTCTTGCGGTTAGCCTAACGGCAAGGGAATGCTAACCCATAATTTGTATACCACTGAGGATATTTTGCTTCAGCACTGTGGTCGGTGGGAGCCGGGTGCGGAATTCGTATCGATCACTGGAATGGAGCCTGGGTCACTTCTCACTTTTTTCAAGAAAATGGCGATGATTTAAGAGGGAGATTTATTTCCTATAGGCAGAGACAAATGAAGTATTGTTGACGATGTATTATTTCACGCAAAATTTAATGAAACTATTTCCGACACAATTTAACAATTGATTTAGAAGCTCTCAGGATTTCAGATACAAAAGTACAAAGTGTACATGTACCTATTTACGCATCTGACATTGCTACCTGAACAATGGAAGCATTCTTTTCCTATGTATTTTACATGCCGAATAGAAGTAGACAAAACATGAATCATTTATAATAAAAGATATAAATGTTATAACATTTGATCCCCATGATTCAAACAAAATAATCTTTTTTTTTTTCGCTTGCACCTCATTGAATAGCCACAATGATAATTAATTTTACTAACAGGTCACTCGAACTTGCACATGGTGCCATGCGTGGCACTCAGTCCTCATTTATTTATAAGAAAACCCAAAATTTAACATTTTGAGTTACTCTAATATATGTGCCACATGCTTTGACATTATTAATACTCTATATATTCGTCTCAAATAATATTGAGTCATTCAAATTTTTCTCTCAGTATGTGTTCGTAAAGCTCCTTTTGTAATCTATTTTTTGTGTACACCGTGAAAACTATTAAATTGAGCTAACAGTCACTTTAACTGTGATCTTCGGCAGAACCAACCAC
The DNA here is from genome assembly GCA_949128135.1 of Parasteatoda lunata. NCBI lineage: Eukaryota > Metazoa > Arthropoda > Arachnida > Araneae > Theridiidae > Parasteatoda > Parasteatoda lunata. The sequence continues at coordinate 63,221,225 of OX421979.1, read as the reverse complement.
GTGATGCAATTCTCTTTTTCGCTTGAAAGCACGATACCTCATCAGAAAAGAGCGGATTATCGTGTATGGGAGCTGTAAGCCACTATACAGAGATGCCAACTGCTCCGGACAAGACAGAATATTTTAAAAAGCAATAGAGAACTAAAAACTAAAATTTGCAGAATTTTGCTGACTGTTTAAAAGGCTCAACACGGCCTAAATGCAGCAAAAGGGTGAATAGCTTAAACCTTTGAATTTTTTAGAAGTAGTCGTATTTAAAAACCCTATAAATCGAATTTATTAAACCAAAAATCATTCATTAAAAAACTACCACTCGAAAATATTTGTCCGGAACAAGTTGGCCTCTCTGTATAATATCGGGCACAACAGACCCATCAAGTTTTTCAATAGTGTTTCTGTTCCATTTGAAGCATAGTATTATCGAGCATTCAACCAAATTTCAATATCAATCATAGTATTATAGAGCAGTCAACCAAATTTCAATATCAATCATAGTATTATAGAGCATTCAACCAGATTTCAATATCAATCATAGTATGTATTAAAGAGCATTCAACCAGATTTCAATATCAACCATAGGATGTATTAAAGAGCATTCAACCATATTCAACCAAGTTGGCCTCTCTGTATAATATCGGGCACAACAGACCCATCAAGTTTTTCAATAGTGTTTCTGTTCCATTTGAAGCATAGTATTATCGAGCATTCAACCAAATTTCAATATCAATCATAGTATTATAGAGCAGTCAACCAAATTTCAATATCAATCATAGTATTATAGAGCATTCAACCAGATTTCAATATCAATCATAGTATGTATTAAAGAGCATTCAACCAGATTTCAATATCAACCATAGGATGTATTAAAGAGCATTCAACCATATTATAGAGAATATAACCAGATTTCAATTTGAACGATAGTACTATATAGTATAGAGCATTCAACCAGATTTCAATTTGAGCCATAGTATTATAGAGCATTCAAATGTGAGGAAAATTAGTTAGAGACTTAATGTGGTTAAACTTGACACGTTATAATGCTCTAAGATAATTTGAAAAGCATTATGTTTTTGGCGAACACCAATGTTTTTAACTACTTCTTACGGTTTAGTGTGAAATAAAACAGGCACTAACGTAAATAGTTACCCTGAATATCACGCATAAACATTTACCTGTTAGTGTCTAGCGTATTTATAAAACAGTTTCCTTTTTCAAAAACATATATTGTGGTAGGACAATTGTTTCAATTTTGTCTTTTATCTATAGGAATTAAAACTTTCCCTTTCACTATAATTTATTAGTTATTTAAGTTTCTATCATTAGATGTATAACTATAAGGTGCAGAGATATTTCGAAATGAAATGGTAACAAATAGTTGATATTAGCCATTTAGTTGAATAACATATTATACCACTTTTTTCATAAAGTCACTTCAATATAAAAAGTCGGGATAAAACGGGTTAAATAGAGTTGCGGCTCTTTGAAGATTGTCAAATCTCTCTGTACAAGCCTTCATACCTTAAGAATATCACGATTCAAACTTTTCTATGAATGTACATGATTCAGTGCAAAAAAATTTTTTCGGGACAAAATCAAGATATTTTCACTCTCTTTGAGGGACAGAAAGCGTCAAAGTGACGAGCACAGACTAAAGGTCACATGATCCTGTGTAGGCCTCGGCAGCTGTCTTTTGGTGACAAGTAATTTAAGGCTTCATTAATAGAGATTACCTCTGACACCTGCAAGACTACTGACGCGATCATCTTTTAGTGCACAAAGCTGGCCTCTCAAGAACAAGGTGGACATTGGTAGTTTTGCTGTATTTGTGTATTTAGTCTCAGACATATTAATCCTCATATAAGAAGAAAAATATTAAAAACGAACAAAGTAGATTGGAAGAAAGAAACTTTGACGGGAAATCATGAAATAAAAGTGGGTTATTACAATTCAAATTTACAAATGTTGCTCACCTACAAGACTACTGATACGATCATCTTTTAGAGCACATGGCTGGCATCTCAATAACACAGTGGACATTGGTAGTTTTGCTTTATTTGTGTACATAATAATTATCCTATACATATTAATTATAAACATTAATTATCACATCAGGAAGAAAAACATTAAAAACAAACAGAGGAGCTATGGCGATACAAAAGTTTTTTTAAAAACAATTTGGCTGATAATCATGAAATAAAACTACTTCCTTCAGAACAGTTCATTTACACTATACGTCCGAAATTTACAATTTTTGTTCTACTGAGCCGTGATGGCTCAGGGGATCGAGCGCTAGCCTCAAAATGAGGTGACTTGAGTTCGATTTCCAGCCATGGTTGGTCGAAACGAATTATGTTCCTGGCTCGCACATACCACAGTACTGACGTAAAATAGCCTCAGTGGTAGACAGATCAAGGGTTAGAATCCCCTTGGTAAATCGGGGAAGGTTTTCGTGGTTTTTCTGTCAATGTAACGCAAATGCGGGGCAAATTTCTCCCACTCCTGGAGTTTCCTTGTCTTCTGAATCGCGTTCAAAATTACAAGGCTACGGAGTTGCACATTAGCAGTTGTAAACTGAAAAAATTGGTTCTGCTGTTCAATGTCTGTTATAAAATAAAATAAACTTTTGTTCTAATTCCGCATCATATACAAAATAAATAAAATGTAGAAAAGTATTTTTGCATATTTGTAAATACAAAATAGAAATATTACCTATATGGTACACAATAGAAATGAACTATGTATGTATGTAAATGTAATATTGCAAGTTTTTTTTTATAAAACATGATCTGAATTCTTTTTATAATAAGAGCAAAAGTATTTTTTAAAAGATATTTGTACTTTCAAAAGTTAAAAAAATAATCTGTAAATACTACATAAATCTCTTTTATGGTATTTGCCAATAACTATTTTTAAAATGTGTACTTACATTTTCTAAAATGAGTTGCATCCTTTACTTTTCCGTCACTATGTACATTTTCAATGTTAAGCATAGTTTATGCTACCTATTTCGTGTCATTACGTAAAATTAATTGTTTAACTCTTTGCATTTATTTTAATAATAATAATATAATATTAAAAAAAATATCTAAATTATTATGTGAATTTTTTTGTCGTTATGTAGATTTATGTTAAAAGCTTCGAAGCGTGTTGCTAGTTTCTTATTCCTTTAAGGTTGAGTATGCAAAACACTTTTAAGGGAAATAAAAAGTACATTTTTGAAAGAAAAGAAAATGGTAGGGAATTTACAGTCAAGATAGTTTCTTATGTAACTTTAGTTTTAAAACATATAATATACTCCTGATTAAAATATAACAAAATGTATTATTACAATAAACTGGGAAAAACTCTAAAAATTAGAATTATTAACTTACCAGTTTTTATATATTTTTTATATTACTTATAATATGAATACACATAAAGAGATGATAGTTGAAGCAATTGTTAAAATTTAAATAAATTTTTTCAGTTTTATGTTTAAACATAAGACTTCTATGAACTAGTGTATAAATTTATATTTAGTAATGCTCGTTACATTCCTCATCATTGTTTTCTCATTTTCATTGCTATGTTTCGTTATCATTACTTTCGTTTTCAATTTAAATTTTCATTGACATTGTTATGTAATATCATCGTTTTATTATCAATAATTATCATTATTATTTTTTCATGTTTTTATTCTTATTTATTTCATAATTTACTGGCATTTGCAATCATTGTTATACGATATAATCATTATTACCAAAATCAGTTTATATTTTTTATTATTATTTCTCAATCTTTTCTCACCAATATTATGTATTCTTTATTTAAGTATTAATTTAATACTATCTATTTTTGAAGACAGGCTTGGTCACCTTTCAAAATTATCTTGTACAGCATATAAACTTTAATGATAACCAAGTCGAATGCACAGCATAACTGTATTTAAATATTCTAATTATTCTTAACCTATTACTACAATTATAACCCATCTTCCGATTCTAACACGTTAATTAGTCTCAAACAAAATATTTACCCTATTTTTTCACCGTCTTGCTTTTGCCTGCGGGCGGAAGTGCTTTGATTTCAATCTTAATTATTTTCAAGAGATATCTGTGATATTGCCAAAGTTCTTTATGTTTTAAATATTAGTAAATCTAAACTATTAAATGTGAATCTTATGTATTGAAAGTGAGTAAGTAAATAAGTGAATTTAAAATCTGTCTGGTAGTCATTAAATTACAGAAAACACTATAAGTTTGAGTTTAGGATATTTCTACGGAATAGGCAGCAGAATTATTGGAATTATTTCCATCTCTTTCGGGATATAAGATGGAAAATTTGTCTCAAAGCTCCATTACATGATGTACTACTTCCTCAGGCTGAGTATTGTATATAGTGTGCATTTACTATTCCTCAAAAAAGGCAAACTCCGTCACTAATTGACATGACAGTAAGTGGCACCATAGCGCCGTCTATGTTTAAAATTTCTATACCCATTTTTGAAAGGACCTAAAATAAGTCTAAATAATTACGGTGTCACCAAGTTTTTATTTCTATAAAAATACAAAAGTATTTTAAATAGATACTCAACATATAACTAACTCTTACGACAACCTAAAAAAATGAATTTAAAAAAAATAGTGCGTGGAGTCCCTCCGCGCGGAAGAAGTGAAACTTCGTAATGTGGAAATGAAAATAGGAAGGGGAAGAGATTGATTTTTAGTGAAATCATATTGTTTCTTTAAGACAAACTCTATTAACATTGCTTACAATTCACAATTGATCGCATCTTTTAATTATCATTTTCTACGCGCATGCGTTCGAGTGCCACGCATTCACTCTCGCTCTGTCTCTTTCTATTCCCCCTCCCCAGGAGCGTTGAACGTTTAACGCAACCTTCTTGGAAGTCGCATTAGAAGTTTCACTTATAAAATAATAACCGTCAAAAATAAAAATAAAAACATAGAAAAATAAGTATCTAAAGCAGACTATCTATGTGCATCAAAGTATTTTTTTAATTGTATTTAATAAAAAAAATATACTTATTAACTTTTTAAATACAATACTTTGTTTCATTTAAAAAAAAAATTCGCTTAGTTAAAAAATATTAATAATAAAATATATTTTAAAAAAAAATTATAATAAGAAATCAGTTTATTTCTAAATGTTCTAAATTTCAGTAAGGTATTCTTGGCTAATTTAAAAAAAAATATCGCTTTCTTTTCTTTAACGCCAATATTACCTACTATGTTTTTCTCTTACCTCGTGCGCTCAACGAACGTAAAGAGAAATATAGTTTCCATGACAACCGTAGCGTTAAACGTTTAACGCAACCTTGTTGGAAGTCGCATAAGAAATTTCACTTCAATAAATACTTAACGTAAAACGGCGTTTTGAACACTTCTTTTATTAAAGACAGCCTAACAAAATGAATAACAAGTACAATCTTGCCAATAGGTAGAGAAATACCAAAGCTTATGGTGCCACATAAGAGAAATAGATATCTATATTAACGCCATTTACTTACAAATTAATTCTATAATAATGATGCTATAACAAATATTCTAGTTATACAGTTGCTTTATGAAGTCACCTTATCTTGAAATTGCTTATCAAAAATACAACTAAAAAGAATGTTTTACACTGCATAGTATTAGCAACAATAGACAAATGCTTTGCAAGACCTTTGGTCTTTTGTTAATTAATGATGGTTTCTGACATCCGACAGTTTAATTACTTAAGAAACCGTAGTAGAAAGGAAATCCTGCCTTGTTTGACCACCGGGTACGTGACATTTCGTGTTTTTTGCCTCCTAAAGAATCTACTTTGTGGTACAGATATTGTTAACGCCTTTATAACGATGTCGTTGTGACCGGTTATTAATCACGTCTTCGATGTCTTTCACCGAAAAAATATTAAAGAACGATTGTCTGCCGTGAATATTAGTTGGATAAAAGCAGCCAATTTATGTTTAAAAATCTAAAGACATTGTTTGATCGTATCTAAATCTGAGCATAAGAATATATTCTTTTGCACAAGAATTGAGTTATAATATGATTCTAAACTCTGCGACGAAAAAAAAAAAATCGATTTAGAAAAGTGCCAAATTAAACAGAATGGAATGAAAAATAGCACACTTCCCTTTAGCACAAATAGCAATAATCTAAAAACATGCTCTTGTTATCCATAGTTAATTCTTATCCTGAATAAAGATTACTGTATATATCTTTAATTTATATACGAATACAATTCCAATCTGTGAGACAAAAAAGAAATCAACTTAACAAAGCATCAATCTAGCTGGAAAATGTATAGATTAAAAAAAATTTCATATTATTCTTTAGCATAATGTTGTTTGTGCCACAAAAAAGAGTTTAAGATTGCTCCTTTAGTTCCATACATGATCTTGTCTAAATTCGCGATCGCAACGGTCGAGTACGCCATCTAGCGTGAGCCTGAAAATATCAGACATTAATTTATTTAGTTCCATCAAAATCATTGGCAGAATCAGACGCCATTTTCTTAGCAGCAAATACGAAGCAAAATTTCCCTAAGGAACTTGCAACTGATAACTTCCGACTTCGGTATTGCATACTGTTCAGATGTGTGTATTGCGGTAAAATACATTTCTTCTGTCTTTAATTCATTACAAATTAAAGTGAAATCTACATTGCTTTCTTCATTCTAATGAATAAATGTGAACGTACAGAACTGTATTAGTTATAGAATATTTTTCTTCTTTATAGAATAGTATATATTTCTGTATCTACATAATTCAGAAAACAACAATAAAGTATCATCCGTATTACTTAAAATAGTATCATTTGTGCTGATTATTAATACATTTTTATCGTTTTCTTGGTAAGTATTTTTTAGTTTTGAAAGAATAATTTCAACTAGAATTCAGCTATTCTGTTTTAAAGCTGCTACATATTAAAATTCATATCGAGATCTTACAATTATAAAATTTTGCTGTGTAGTATGTTCTCTAAAAGTAATGAAGAGATAATCTATGTATATATTATTTAAAAATAAAATTTTGAGACGAAGAGCATTTCATTTTGGAATTCTCCAGATTTATAAATCAGGTAAGTGTTATGATTTTTATAATAAAAAATTTTCGTGTAAATAGTTTTTTTCTTCTTATTTGATGAGAGTTCTCTACAGAATGGTTTTTTACGTCTGATTAAGAACTATAAGGAAAAAAAAAGAAACAATATGGAAGTTTTTTATTTCAATATGAGGAATTTTTAAAATTGCTTTTTTTTTATCCTAAGAATTCTTTATTTTATGTTTTTTACTTTATTATTTTTTGATAAAAATTATAGTTAAAATAATTGTTTTGAAAAATTAAATGGTATAAATGGTGTTTATGTATACGTTTTGCATATTCTAATGTTTGAAGTAATATGATTCAGAAAAGTATGAAATAAAATTTCATTACTTACGTATTAACGCCACCGCAACTACAGATTTGGCAGTTTTTAAGTACCGCCAATCTACACCTAAAACTTTTGCGACAAATCATAAAATAAAACACTTTATTTAAAATCAAAAAACTTTCAAATTTCAAAACATTTTATTTAAAATCAAAGTAGTTACTCGAAATTTCGGTGGAAAATGGGCCGATATTGAGTTTAACATAGATTCAAAAAGATCTCTATTTTCTTTCGTCGCCATATGAACTCTAATAAATAAGATAACTAAGATTCCAAATGAAATTACATTTCCAAAACGTACGTTTACCATAATAAAGTTTCATGTCATGAGAATTGGTACATTTTCGTTTTTTTGGTGAAATATTTTGCTCATGAAAAATAAAATTGCATCTTGTTTCGTTTTTGGCAAATCCCAAAGACGAATTTTCGTAGCCCTAAAAAATGGCGTCAAAAAAGTTTTTTTTTTTTTTTTTTTTTTTTTTTTCCAATTTTTTTTTTATCGTAAGCATTCTTTATTTTATGTTTTTCAGTTTCTAAATAATGATTTTTTTTTAAACTTAAAATTTTTTGATATAAATTGTTGTTAAAAAACTTTTTTTTTGCAAAATTGAATTTTATAAAATTATGAGGCTTATGTACTCTTTTTGTTCATTTTAATTTTTGAAGTAATATGATTCTTAAAACTATGGAAAGTTTAAATAGGCCATTCATGTTATATCATTAAATTTAGCAAAACTATTTCTCGGGCAGTAGGTTTTAACTCTTATAAGAATATACATATTTTTTTTTCTTCTATTTATGTACAAATATTTTTCCGATGTGCTTTGGATGTTCCTTCCCTAAAAAAAAAAGAGATACCATTTTGTTTTCGCTTGCATAAGAAAGAATATCAAACATTTTTCTTTTTTAAATTTAATCAGGCACAATAAAGAAGGAACGTTGCAATGCTACACGCTACATTAAAGACGTCTCTAAAGTAACTGAATGACTGTTCATATAGAAATCGCAGGTATTCGTCTCATTCAACAACACCCCCTATAGTTCGTTGCGATCGCGAATCGTAATTCTTGTCTCAAATATAAGAAATACACTTCTTCAATTTTTATTCTTTTGATAACTGTGCTCAGGAGTAATAGTAAACAGAGCGCATGCGTCGTCATTGCATGCATTGCTATGGCGACCGCTGCTATTTGATAATTTTTTTAGAATTCTTTTTTTCACTTTTAATTTTGTTGTGTATTAAGTTAGTGAGTTTATTTTTGAGATATGGGACCAGAGAGATCCCATAAATACTTCTTGCGTTGTGAATAAAAAAGAATTTCATCATTTGAACTATATTTCTGTTTTTATTCGCGATCGCAACACTCGATACGCCATCTAGCGGGAGACTGTAAATATCGTGCATTAGTTCCCACATAACCATTGGCAATGACGGACGCCATTTTCTTAGCATAAAAAAAGAAGCAAAATTTCCCTAAAGAAAAGGTAAAACTTCTTGAAAAAACTAATCAGAACATGCCAAACATTGAAGCAGAACACGCCAAGCATTTGAAGAACAACTTCTCAATATTTTTTACATTTCTATTACCAACAACATAACATGATTTCATGATCACTTGCTGTTACAGATGTGTGTATTGCGGTAAAATAATTTTTCTGTCTTCAATTCATTACAAATTAAAATGAAATCAACATTGCTTTCGACATTCCAATAAATAAATGTGTTCCAATGAATTCCATACAGAACTGTAATAGTTATAGAATATTCTTCTTCTTCATAGAATAGTATATATATCTGTATCTACATAATTCAGAAAACAACAATAAAGAATAATCCGAATTACTTGAAAAAATATCTTTTGTGCTGATTATAAATAAATTTTTTATCGTTTTCTTGGTAAGTGTTTTTTAGTTTTGAAAGAATTTCAACTAGATTTCAGCTATTCTGTTTTTAAGCTACATATTAAAATTCATATCGAGATCTTACAATTATAAAATTTTGATGTGTGGTATGTTACCTAAAAGTAATAAAGGGATAAACTATGTATATATTATTTGAGAATAAAGTTTTCAAACAAAGAACATATCATTTTGGAATTCTCCGGACTTATAAATCAGGTAAGTGTTATGATTTTTTTAATAAAAAATTTGCTTGTAAATAATTTTTTTTTTTTACTTGATGATCGTTCTCTACAAAATGGTTTTTTTACGTCTGATTAAATACCATACGAATTTAAAAAAAGAAACAAAACGAAAGTTTTTATTGAAAAATGAGGAAATTTTAAAATCGTTTTTATCCTAAGAATTCTTTATTTTACGTTTTTTAGTTTATAATTTTTTGATAAAATTGTTGTCAAAATATTTTTTTTGAAAAATTAAATGGTATTAAATTATATGTTTATGTATACTTCTTGCATATTCTAATATTTGAAGTAATATGATTCAGAAAAGTATGGAAGAAAAATTCGGTACTTACGTATTAACCACAGCTACAGATTTGGCAGATTTTTAAGTGCCGCCAATCTACACTTAAAATTTTTGGAAAAAATCTTAAAATGAAACAAAAATCAAAGTAGTCAATCGGATTTAGGTGGAAAATGGGCCGATATAGAGTTTAGCATAGATTCAAAACAAACTTTTTTCTCACCTGATTCTATAGCCATTATGAACTCTAATAAATAAGATTCAAAATGAAATAACATTTCCAAAACGGACTTTTACTAAGATAAAGTTTCATGATATGGACATTGGTACATTTTCGTTATATTTCACTCTATAAAATATTTCGCTCTTAAAAAAATAAAATTGCATCTTGTTTTGTTTCTATCAAGTCCCAAAGACGCATTTTCGTAACACTAAAAAAGGCGACAAAAAAAGAATAGTTCTTTTTTTGTTTTGTTTTTGTTTCGTAAGCATTCTTTATTTTACGTTAAAATTTAAATGGGCCTTTCATGTTATACCATTAAATTTAGTAAAACTATTTCTCAGGCATTAGGTTTGAACTCTTATAAGAATATACCTATTTTTTTCTCTTTATTTACAAATATTTTTCCGATGTGTTCTGGATGTTCCTTCTCTAAAAAAAAAGGAGATACCATTTTGTTTTCGTTTGCATAAGAAAGAAAACAAGCATTTTTCTTTTTTAAATTTAATCAGTCATAATAAAGATGGAACGTTACAATGCTACATGCTACATTAAAGACGTCTCCAGTGTAACTGAATGACTGTTCATATCGAAATCGCAGGGATTCGGCACATACAACAACGCCCCCTATAGCTCGTTGCGATCGCGAATTGTTTTGTAGAGACGTAAAATTTAAATAATTTATTTGAACGTGTTTTGAAAAATTATAAGTTTTAGTTTTGAATTCGTTTTGGCAACGGCGTTAGATATATACAAAATGTTGTTGTGTTCTAAAATGTTTAAGAAATAAAATATGTTATTTTTTGATAAAATTATTTGTAGTATCGTAAATTGGCGTTCATTTAATTTAGTTGGCACAAAGACCCAACAGTTTTAATTAAGAATCAAAAATTCTAACCTACAATTTGTACGAAGTCCTTTGAGTTTCCTTTGAGCTCATTTTTAATTTTTGCATTTATCGACAACAATCATTTTGACAATGGGTAACCAGTGATCTCCTTTCGGCGATCAAAATTTTTTTTAATTGATTTTGAAAATTAAAGAAATTTCAACGATGAACTGTTTCTCTTATTTCTTTTAAAATTTATTTTGAGTCTTACTAAAATACAGTGAAAGCCGCTAAGTTGTCCAACTCTGTATGTTATTGATCTCATGTCTAAGTTGATCATAACTAGAGCCCGGATTTTGATGACATAAAAAATCTCAATTAATGCCCTTAAAAAGTGCAAAAAATGCCCTTTGAAAGTGCAAAAAATGCCCTTAAAAATGCAAAAAATGCCCTTAAAATGCGAAAATTGCGCTAAAAACGCTTTATGACATGACTTAAATAAAGTAAAAATATTGACCTAAAACAATTTTTTTACTCTTTAAATTATTATGAGTCATTTCAAAAAATATAAAGCAATGCAATACTTGTTCTACGTTCATTAAAGTTTGAAAAATATGTTTTATATCCTAAAATAACAAAAAAAAGGGAAAATATATTGACTCCAAAACATTTTCATTTTGTATAGAAACTTTAATGAATATAACAACTTCCATCTTATAATATTACTAAATATCAGAATTACATTGGATTATTAATTTTTTTTTAATATTTTGAAATGTAAACGAGCGTTTCTTGTCTGAAAGTTAATTTTTATACCTGAAGAAGCTTCTTTCAACGTCTACTGATGTTATTGGTGCGTACTTGAAAAAGACGGTCTCACTTACTGACAATTCTTCTTCAGTTTGAAAAGATGTTGCTTCACCTGTTAATATCCTAGAGATTTTCTTCATTGTTTGGAAGCCAGTGTAATAATGAAAAATGATAAAAATTGAAAAAATTAACAAAAAAATTAAAAAATGCTTTAAAATGCAAAATATGTCCCAAAATTTAAAGAAAAATGCCCTATAAATCTAAAAAAATCCTCTAAAGGACAAAAAATGTCCAAAAATGCAAAAAATGCAAAAAAATGCAAATGTCATCAAAATCCGGGCCTTAATCATAACAATCAAGTGCCAAACTGACAAAAACAATTAAATTCTCCTTTATAAGGTGACCACTTACTGTCCCACAGGTGGTCAACTTTTATAAATTTCAACAATTTTCTGATAAATCATTGATCATTTCTTCTAGTTTGTTAGAATATCGGGGGGAAAATACAACATTATCTGCAAAATGAGTTGATGATTTAAACATTACCTATTCGTTTATCCTAACCCTTTTTTTAACTCTCGTCTTGAACGCTTTCTCTAGCAAAACTGAAATAAATAACTTTAGTGATATTGGGTCTCCTTGGTGATATTCAGTAATTTGATATGTGAACTCGACTAATTTATCAAATTAATCACCATATCATTAAATTACGTTAAAACAGTCATTTAATGGCCTAGGTGAATGCAATTTTTTAACAATAATTATTTAAAAATGGAAAATTAAGATAATTTTCATAAATAAGAGTACCATGAGTAGTGACCCTAGAGTCGTATGATAACGTTTCTGGTTAAGGATTGGTATGCAATGTTAAATTCTACCACCAAGTTTGTGACCGCTTTTTACCCAAGTTTGTATCGTTTGTAATTTCCCTACTTAGGATTGATGCAACAATAGATGCGAATAAGCTAATATTGCAGAAGGAAAAAAAAACTCTACACATGTGCCTAAAGAAGTAAAAAAAAAAACTATTCATTTAAAAAAAAAAAAAAATGTTATATCCTTTAAAGTTAAATGATCATTCGAATTTAATTCATTGAAACTTTAAACATCCAACACTAAGAATTTTATATTGAAGATTAAGCTTTCATAGTTTTGTCATTCAAAACAATTATCGCTGAATTAATAAAGATTTAAAAGACTTCAGCAATTTAATTTAACAATATATTCTTAATCGATTAACTCCGATACTGATGAGGCGTCGACCTTTGTAAAAAAAAAATCGCCAATAATCAATTTACTTTTGATTAATAGGTAAACCGAATGAAGGGCGAAATTTTGATTTGGCGATTAATTCTCTACGCTTTTATTCGAAGCGTCGTAATTAATGTTTCTTTGGCGAAGAGACCCTGATTAGAAAGAAAGATATCTCGATTATAAATGACATTCTAGTCCTGGGATTGAGCAAGGATTATTCGGAAGACACTTTGTTCTCGTACCGCTATTTTCAATTGATTAAGTTTGAGATGGTTATGAAAGATTTATTGGAATTTCTTTTTAATGTATTAACTGATGAAATTATTAATATTTTTAATAAATTGAATGGTTTTAAAAACTTGATAGTACAGTTTGAAAAAAAAATTTTTAGCGTCATATGATTGTTTAAATTGAAATTGAATATCTGGGATAGTTAATTATCACTTAATTAATTTATCAGTGTTTTGTGATAGATAATTTTAAAAACAACTTTCTGGCGAAAACATTTTGGTTTGAAAACTCTTTGAAAAAATCAACAACTAGATACGAATTCATAATTTAAATGTTAGAATTTCCAATGATTATTTTGAACTGAAATTGAATACCTGGCATAATAAACAACCAAAGATGTATAATTTTAATTCATCAGTGAAATTTTTTCTTGAATTATTTTAAAAGTAATTTTTCGGTGTGAAAATGTTTTTTTTTTCCTTAAAAAAACCTTTGGATAAAAACCAAGTAGATATTAACTCATAAATTAAATATCACGATTTGCAATGATTGTTTTGAATTAAAATTGAATATGTGGGATAATTATTAATCACTGAAGCATAACTTTAAATTTATCAGGGATATTTTTTGATAGATCATTTTAAAAACAATTTTTTTTTTTTGGTGTGAAAAATGTTTTTGGTTTGAAAAACTTTTGAATAAAAACTAAGTAGATACTAATTCATATTTTAAAAATTCCTAGTTTCTTATGTCTGTTTAAATTAAAATTAATATCTCGAAGAAATTGAATACCATAAAAGCAATTTCTTGGAGGCAATTTTAAAAAGATTTTTTTATAGTGAATAAATAATAACTTTTTTAATAATAATATATAAATAATAACTTTTGTAGATATTTATAATTTAAATTCTGAGTGGGTCAATGATGGTAACAATTAAAATCAAATCAAACATATGGGAAAATTTACCTGTTTAATTTATCAGAGATATTATTTGTCAATTCATTTTATATAATTTCTAGCTTTAATGAGTCTTAACTTTTGGATAAAAACCAAGTAGATACTGACTCGTAATTTTCCTGTCACAATTTTCAGTGATTTTTTAGACTTAAAGTTGAATAACTTGGAAAGTTTAACGAACAATAACGAGCTATATATTTTGCTGTTGGTCATTTAAAAAACAGTATCCCAACATGAAATAGTCTTCACAAAGTATATATTAGTTAACCGTATAAAAACCAAGTAGAGACTAATTTGTAACTTAAATGTCACAATTCTCGATGTCTCGAAAAGATAAAGAGACTTGATTGAAGAGATTGAGAGAAAGATTGAAATTGAAGGTCTTCGAATTTTAAATATTTATTATCATTGATATTTTTCTTTTGTTGAATAAAATTGAATTTTTTTTTTCAAAATTTCAAACCAACTTACAACTACTTTAAGTTTAATTTATGATTGTCCAGTTATATTTTGTTTTCTCATAAACATACGCTATGAGTTTTGAAACAATGCTCAATTAATAGTTTATTTTTTAATTGTTCAAAATTATTTTTAATAAATTATATAGTGGCTTTGGGTAAATTATTATTTTTTTTAAAAATGCCATGTTATTTATTTTATAAGTTTATTTAAACCATAAATGTGCATGGTTCAGCATTTCATTCTCATCTATGTATCATAGTTGGATTACCTTATAAATAGGGTATTTTGTAATCACCACCCTTAAGATATAATTTTAGAGTCCTTCTCAAAAATGAAATCCAAAAAGTCTGCGCTTTAATAGTATCGGTATACCCTAATGTATGGATGAGTAAGTATGGAATTGAATTGGTAGGAAATTAGTATGCCATCAGAAATTTTGTTTCTTGAACCATAAAAAAATTATAATCAAATAAAAAAAATTTCCAGTTTTTTGCTAGAAAAATATTTATTTTCTTCTTGTTTATTTGTTATTGCTTATTTATTACCTTCCTGTTTATTTATTCCATTTACTTTTTAAAAAAAATCTTGGTCTCAAAATACTGATTCGTATTCAGCAAATCCAATTACATAAGTGTACAAAAAATAAAAACTTCCGCCAATCTTTCTGAGTAAGCTCTAGTGTCTGGACTATTTGTTTTTATTTAGGAATTTTATTGATCGTCACGCTATTTAAAAAAGCCTTTTTCTTGGAGATAAAAAACAAAACTTTAAAAATAGTTATAAACAGTTGTTATAAAAGAGATTTCTTTGATATTTTTCGATAAACGATAAAAAACGAAAGAAAAAAAAAATTAAGAATCAGTTTTTTACTGAGAAATAGAGTTACGAAACAGTGCTGTGAGTATAGATAGAGTGCAGTGATATTTTTTTTTTCTTTCTTTTTTTTCTTTATTCATTGTATATTACTTATGGGATCTTTAACCCGTGTGTTAAAGATAACATCCTCACATGGCATTTTCCTGCGCTCCAAAGCTTATCTGTCTCAACAACTTATGAGCAAACAATTTTTGTAGCTCTGCTTTATTTTTCATAAAATACTCATGATAAAGATATTGCTTTTCAATTTCGCAGCATCTAAGTCTATATTTTTTTACATCTGTAATTCGAACACTCATAATAAGTAAGCTAAATTTTCTATATTTCGACTAATCAAAATGGATGACAATTTTTTAATCTGGTCTTGCAATAGAAGAAAATTCATGAAAGTAATTTCATCTAAAGACGAGTACAAGGAGCGTCTAGGATGCAAATTAAATTCTGTTTGGTACTTAAAGATAAGAATTTTTAAGGAATATGATTACAATTCAGTGGATGTTTTTCCTGGTGAGCGCAGCTACTATACAAACTGGGAATTCCGAGTTGTGAGAGAACATGGTTTAAACGCAACTTGCGTTAACGCCAAGCTGGTGTCAAACACTAAAGTGCTAGTGGACAAAGACTTATACTTCAATCTGGATTGTACTGGATCTGACACATTTTACTGTGATACAGCGAAGTTAGCCGATTATTACCTGGATTGTGTCTTGAGGTTCCCTGAAAGCAATGGTGCTGAAAATATAATCGAAGAACAGACACTTATATCTGAACTCAATTACTTGGTGGAAGATTTCCAAGCCATGTTTGACAAAAGGCACTTGACAGATGTGACACTTCAATGTGGATCTGATGTCCTAAAGGCTCACAAAATTATCCTCTGCGCCAGATCACCAGTTTTCGAGGCCATGTTTGCTACTCCGATGCAAGAAAGTAAAAATAACACGGTTATCATTATAGATCTGGATTCTAGTGTCTTTGGAGCCGTCATCAACTTCATGTATAGTGGTTGTGTAAAAATTAATTCCACCAAAATGGCTTGCGATCTTTTATATGCTGGCGAGAAGTACCAAATTAGAGGGCTTAATGAAGGATGCATTAAGTATTTGAAATCTGTGCTCTCTGTTGAAAATGCGATAAAAATTCTTGAAGTGTCTGATTTATACGACATTCAGCTGAAGTCAGACGCATTGAACTTTGTTAAAGGACACTTTGAGGAATTAAAATGTACAACTGAATGGAATGAACTTAAATCAAAGAATATTACTCTAGCTTTGGAAGTATATTTAATTTATGAGTGAAATATTTAGCATAAGAACAGTCGAAAAATTATTCATTTTGAATGAATATTGGTTTGTATTTTATGTAGGTAACTTATACACTGAGTGGCCAAATTATTATGACCACCTCAGAGTTTTATGCAAATGAGTTATTGCGTCACAGCGCTGCCGCTAGAGGGCAAGATAACTATAACATGGGAATACTGGACAAATGAGTCATCAGTTATACTGTGTTGCTTGCTCAGATATGGGAAAGAAAAGTGATTTAACTGAATTTCAACGTGGAATGATTTTGGGTGCGAGATGTGTCGGAACGAGTATCAGCAAAACGGCTGCACTTGTGAAGTGTTCTAGAGCAGCAGTTGTTAATGTGTACAAAGAATGGACAATCAAGCCAAAAACCGGGTCTCAACGTCAGACTTGTGGTCGTCACAGGGTACTGAATGCTCGATCAGAGAGAAGGCTGGCCAGGGTTGTGCAGCGCAATAGGAGAGCAATAGTGCGACAAATTGCAAGTGATCTTAATCAAGGAGCAACTGTGAACGTCAATGAACGGACTGTTCAACGCACATTGCGCCGTATAGGGTATAGGCCAACAGCGTACTGAAGGGGTGGTCATAATAATTTGGCCACTCAGTGTATAAATTTATTTCAAATTTAAATTAATATTTATTGAAGTATTATTTTTAAATTTTACAGATTATCTTCTTTTGCTTCGCAATTAGCACACAGATGGCCATCCAAGAAATGTAAATATTTTTTAGAACTTACACCAATTTATGTAATAAGTTATCGTTTGATCAGAATATATCTTATCAAATTTAGTTAATCAAACGGAGGAAAGTTTCACAGTGTAGTAAAGGAGACAGAAAAAGTCTTTTTTTTTTTTTTCTAACGCCCGCCTGTGTTAACATCCGTCAATTCAGGTATCTACACAGGGTGATTTCGTTGGCCTTTCTTTCAGGGGCACCATATTAGGTGGACCAACGTCGCTCCCACAGTAAAGACAGATAGTACAGTTAGACTATATTTAGACTATATAACAGGGTGATTTCGTTGGCCTTTCTTTCAGGGGCACCATATTAGGTGGACCAACGTCGCTCCCACAGTAAAGACAGATAGTACAGAGTAGGAAAGAACATTCATGCCTTGCCCGGGATTCGAACCCAGAACCTTTCTGATGCACACACAAGAAATCTTGTAAGCAGTATTTTAAATGTTATCATTCCTATTTATAGCTATATTTATCAACATTAAGTTGAAGTGTATTCATTTTACAATTATGCATGCTTGCGTCAAAATTTGTATTTCTTTTAAAAAAATCTTCTTTTTTTGTAATGGAATGAGACATTATAAAACAAAATAGAAATATTTCAAAGAGTCTTGAATGATAAATGTAAAAACATGCAACCAAAATATAGTCTAACTGCATTATATTTTATTAATATGAATAACATTAATGTTAGTAAATATTTTATTGCTGTAGACTATTGATTGTAGAAATTGCGGTAGACTATTGATGCTTTGGATTATTCATGTAAACTATAGATGCTGGAATTGAAGACTATTATTTATGCTGATAGTTGTGGTATGAGGCGTCGGAGGTGAAATGAGCGGCTATTGGTCTTAGTTTTTCGTCTTTTTTATAGTTCTCGAAGTTAAAAATCTGATTGAAGTTGGCTGTGCTGCATTTTATGGCTTTATCGTAGAAGTCTGCATTTAATTTATATATATATTCGGATAGAAACGGAATTTTGAGATCTTTATGGATATTTGCATTACGCATGAACCGTCTGGCACGGGTGATCTTTCTGAGTATTTTATTTTGACATTGGTTGAGCTTTTTCATTAGGTGTTCGGGTATAGTAGTCCAGGCAGGTGAAGCATATGTAAGTATAGGTCGGATCATAGAGGTGTATAGTAATTTTCTGATTTTTAGTGAGACGTTTTGGTTATAGATGAGAGGTTGGATGATATTAACTGCTGCATTGGCTCTGTCTGTCATATTTTTAATATGGTCGCTCCAAGTGAGTTTGCTATTAATTATGAGTCCAAGGTATTTTGCTCTCTTAACTATTGGAATTTGAATGTTGAACAGTTTCGGTTTGCATTGAGGTGAAATTTTAATTCTTCTTTTTTGTATGATGAGGATTTGTAATTTGTCGGCGTTTACGGCCATTTTCCATTTCTACACCAGTCTTCTATTTCATCTATTTGTTCTTGTAGTTTTATTAGAGCTAAGTTTGGATTTCTGAATTTGATTATTATACCGGTATCATCTGCGTAGAAGGCTGTAATGCTATTGTAAAAATTTGACAATTTTTTTCATTTAAGTTTTTTTTTTAAATTAAATATTTGTATCAGTAATAATACAAACGTGCTGAGATTAAAACTAAAACTAGTTAATAATTTATTAATATGATAATAAAATATCACATATTAATTTATAATTTATTCTCATTTCCAGTATATCAGGCTTTTTTTGTGGTTCAAGCAAATACATGGACAATATTTGTGTCTAAAACAGTATACTTTAAAAAGTTATCTTATTCTTCAAAGATCATACACTAATAAATTATTTAAATTTCAGATAATTTCAATAGGTTCAGTATGTTTTGAATATATTTTTACAGCAAAATTTACTTAATTATTATTAATTTGAGTATGTTTTGAATACATTTTTACGGCAATATTTATTTAATTACAGCACTTAATTAATATACAATAAATATTACTGTAAAAATTTGCGGTTGTAATTTTTATTTAATTACTGTGATTTCATAGTATATATTACTGCAAAAATTACGGTACATCAGATTTCTTGTTCTGTAAAAATTTAAGGTAAAAACGGATTTTAGAATAAAAAGTATTGGCACTTAGGGCGCCAGTAAAGTTGAAACTGATTTTGGGAAATAATTATTTTGAAAGTGGGGATTTTGGTACTGCACAACTAAAATTTATCTCCCTTGCAGCAGTGTTTAATCTAAAAAAATTTTGTTTTTACATTTTTTTTTTCATTTATCTAATTCATAGAACATCTTTTCTAAAAAATCAGTTTTAAAAGGTCTGAAAAAAAGTACTATTTGAATTTCGATTCAAATAATTAAACTTTATCCTTTTGTAACAATGCCCAGGCTCGAAACTAATTTTTTATATTATTTTTATCTTCATCTATGCACTAAAGAACAACTTTTTCGCATCAAAATTTTGACTAATTAAAAGCCATTTTGTAATGCCTTTTTATAAAAATAATATTTAAATTAAAAAACCATAGCTAGTAATGTCATAAATTGACTTTACTTATCTAATTCGCGTAACTTATCTTTAATACGCTCGTTTTTCTTCTTTATTTCAAAGGAAAAACATCACGTGTCCAATATTTATTTTTCCTCAGTTGAGATAAGCCATATAAAATAAAAGTTATTTTAGGAATTGGTAAAAACTAGCTCCAAAAAGAGAATAAATATTTATAGTTTGTTAGACAACAGATTCACGAGCTTGTTGTAACTTGTTTCAACAGATAAACAAGTATTTGGTATAATTTAAAGCTTTTTTTTGCAGTTATATTTATTTTTTCTTAATTACATTGAAAAAATTTATGCTTTACTTATGTGATTAATATCTAATAAAAGAATTGTCAAATGTCTTATAATGTCATTGAAAAGATTTAATTTATTATATGATTAATAAGCAAACATCTAAGATTGTTTACTTATGTGATAATTATTAAGATTAAATGATTTGTTAAAATTATGATAAACTAGCTGAATACTCGTTCTTCGTAAGGGGGGAAAATTAAAAAAATAAAATAATCAATAAATCAGTACTGAACATCAGTACTGTACTTTTAGTTTTGTGCATGAAAATCATGCACAAAACTAAAAGGCGTATACCGACACAAATAATATCACTAAAATAATTCCAATTATTTATTTATTATCGGTGCCTATGCGTTATCAGTCTAAGAAAAGCATGTTTATTATAGTTCATCCTATTGGAATAAAGATTAACTGCATTCAGCATCACTTAGCCAAATGCTATTGCTTGCAGGCAACTCAAGATAGTAAAAATTGAACACTATCAAGTAATTTTCTCCCGTACTTATCTTTTTGGAGAAACCTCATTGAAAGTTTAGGGCGTGTAAACATTGACATGGAGCATGGGACATGGGAATATAGACTACATGGGAACTGACAATATGTTCAGAAAACAGATGCATTCCAACTAAAAGAAATGAAACAATGTATTGGCCATAGCCAATTTGGGCATTCGAAGATAACAACGGCACAATTGAAGACGAATTAAAAGCAACTGCCTAAGTTATGTCTAATGTTAAAGTATGAAGTAAAGATGTAAGTTTTAGCTTGAAACTAAGAAAATCCTGTTTTGACATTAGAGGAATACCATTGCACCGGAAATGAAACTGATTGAATGTGATATTTTTATGTATTTGTTTGTGAGGAAACGATAATAATTATTTTAAAAAATTTCGATTATGTTATGACAAGTTTAAAATCATATTTTTTTAAACCAAAGATTGTTTCACTATTTCTCTTTTTGCTATACTTTAATTATTATTACTATTATTAACTAGAAACAATATGAATGTCGAAAATTTTTTTTGTGATATATTGGATATGTTTCTTGTAAAGTTTTGAAAGTGTTTTAAGTGTGTAAAGTCTTGTAAGTGTTCAAAAGAAATTTCATGTTGTTGTTGTTGTCGTGTCTATGTTAGTGCAAAGATTAGAGTCCTCCAAAAGTTTTGATAACAAGATTTGCAAGTTCTGGAGCCCGATGGTCATAGAGAATTTCGATGGGAGGTGCTTCAAGTTGAAAGAGGGAGCTGATTTTGACATACAGCATTACAATGTTAATTTTAACTTCTGGTTAGTTTTAGCTTTTTTTTTCTAGTTAGCTCTGTTAAAAACAAGACAGAAAAAACGATAATTTTGATAACTAAACCGAAATATACAGTATTTGAAACATTCATTTAGTAATTTTACAGTTCGTTTTGGTAATGGTTTGCAGGGAATTCTAGTTTCCAAAATTATTTTTCTTATAACCACACATTTAGTAAAAATACAAAACTGAAGTATAAATTTAACCAAAAAAAAAAAATGGTTTTCATGTCATACTCTAAAGTATCATGATGAAATTACCAAAATGATCTTTAGAAAAACGAATAGTATTAATAGTATTATATTTACATCGCACTAGATCTGCGTAATGAGTTTTTGACGATGGTCTCGAAAACATCCCTGAAGATGAACCAACGATATCCCGTCGCAATTTTAACCCTCTGCAAATAGGATGGCTCCTATAGTAGCTTTTCGATCTGCGCACAAAGTTGAACACATTTTAGGGAAAAAGTTTAACGAGAACCGATACTGCACAACCTCTGTCCTTTTCTAGACTGAGAATAAAATATGGTTAAAACTAACGAAATATGCTAAATTTTACAGTTCTTTCTGATTTCATGGAAACAACAAAAAGTACGGTAATTTTTACCGTAACACTTTCGTAATGACTTATGGGTAATATTACAAATAAAATATTGTTTCATTATCATGCTGTTTGGAAGCAAATGAGGTAAAATTTTGAAATTTAAACGAGGAGTGGGTAATTTTAACAGGACTACTATGATTTGAAGTAACTAAAAAATGTTAAATTATATAACCTCGATTTCATTAAGTAAAACGCCGTTCTACTGTGTTTTTGGTCGGTGAGTCGTAATAATTTCTATGTAAGCCATAAGCTAGCATCTACCACTTTGTAAAACTATGAAAAGCATGTATTTTTGAATAGACAAATGCCTGGACAAGGCTGAATAAAATCAGTAACATAAGTGTTATTCGTCAGACTGTCTCAACATCATAAAATGGACGCATGGATGCAGTGGGTTCGAATCCTACTTCCTATCTGGATGCATTTATTTATTTATATATTTTTTTTATTGTAACACATACATAAGCATGCTTTTATGCTCCTTACTTAGTTTCACAAGCCCTTGTCAATACGAAAAACAGATAGCACAAGATAGAGAAGGATATCTTAAAGATATATCTATGGATACGGCGGGATTTGAACCCGTTACCTCCGCGCTACAGTGGATGTAATATCCTTCTGTAACCTGTGCTATCTGCTTATCAATTTTAGATAAGCTTGTCGTTAATCGTACTTTATAATGAGCACACAAGCCTGCTAATGAATGTACAATAATAAATAAATTATTGGAACAGTAATGTTTTTTTTTTAATTGATTCGCTGTTCGCTCCACATTGGACTGATAGTTAGACACAGTTTCCAATAGATCACTGAAATCAAGCATCACTGCCTGCTATCAGCGAGCTTATGGGTGACCACAACTTCGATAGGTTTATATTTTATTACTGTTATATTTAAATATGTGTATGTATATGGAAGTATATCGTAAAATATTAAAATATTTTGTTTAGCTGTCATTATTCGTTTGCTAATTATTTCCATACAAAAGCGAATGGTTCATAAACAGAAAATATAGTAAAAAGTGACTAGAAGTTAAATCAAAATTAATAAAAAACATTTCATTTTCAGTTTTTTATTAATATTTTTTAAAGTGTTTTTGTTTTTAAATGTTGTTTATTTTAATAACATAATTTATCAAGCATTTTAACCACAGGCATAGTTTTATCGCATTTTTTTCAACCGCAAAGATATTATTTCATTTACATAAAAATATTCTTTTGCATCCTTAAGATTATGTATTCAAGTATCATACAGCCAATCGTTTTTGTCTGTTGCTTTCTCTCCTGATAAAGGAAGGTGCTGATAAAAATTCAAAGGAAAGAAGCTTTTCATCTACTCCCCAATTGATCCTGCGCATTTTTCATGATAAATACCTGAATATTTATTATTTGACTTAACATTCAAATCAAAATGAGTGAACGATTTCTAATTTGGTCTTGCAATAGAAGGAAATTTATGAAAGTAATTTCATCTGAAGGCCGATATGAAGAACGTCTTGGCACTAAATTAAATTCTGTATGGTACATAAGCATTAATGCCTCCCGAGATGCCGTTGAGAGTCCATTAACCGTGGGTCCAGGTGATCGCAGCTATTCCACGAGCTGGGAATTTGAAATCCGAAGAGAACATGGATTGGACGCTGTACGCTTAAGAGTCAAGCTGGTGTCAAGTACCATAATCATTGTGGATAAAGATATATATTTCAGTGGAGGCACCATGGGATCGGAATCACTTCGTTGCAATACACGGAAGATGACTGGTTACAACCTAGATTGCATCCTCAGGTTCCCACAAACTAATTCCACAGGAAATGTATTTGAGGAACAGACAATTATATCAAAACTCAAATATTTGGCGGATGATTTCCAAGCCATGTTTGATAAAGGTCACTTAACAGATGTGACTCTACAATGTGGAAATGATGTCTTGCAGGCACACAAGTTTGTCCTAAGCGCCAGATCGCCAGTTTTTGAAGCCATGTTTGCAAGTCATATGCAAGAAAGTAAGAATGACACTGTTGTTGTGACGGACATCGACTTTAGTGTGTTTCGAGCCGCCATCAGTTTCCTCTATAGTGGCCAAGTTAAAATCACCTCTATGACGATGGCTTTTGATTTATTATACGTTAGCGAAAAATACCAAATTAAAGAGCTAAAAGAAGGGTGCCTTGATTACTTGAAATCCAAGTTGTCGCAGGAAAATGCGATTAAAATTCTTGAGGTGTCTGATTTGTATGATTCTAGCTTAAAGTTAGATGCATTAAATTCTGTTAAAGAAAATTTTGATGCTTTAAAAAATACACAAGAATGGAACGATCTTAAATCAAAGAATTCTAAGCTTGCTTTAGAAGTGTATAGTGCTTCTGAGTGATATAAATCTAAATTTTATTTACCATCTTCATAAGTTGCTGATTATTATTAAAACATTCTGTTTGAGTTTTCAATAATGTTTGGTTTAAAAATTTAAATGCGTTTGTCTTTATTTTAAAAAATTATGGCATCTCTGTGTATTATTTTGTTATAGTTTGTAAAAGTTATAGATTTCTTTCGATATAAAAATTATAGCTTACCTTAGAAGCGAAGCATTTTTTGAAGTTTACTATTTTTGATTCATTAATTCATTTATATATTTTTATAATTTTTCAATGATTTCTTAACTGCACAAATGATGTTCATTGTATGACATAACATTTTATGTCATGATTTTAATGAGGTTCATTTTTTGCATTATAAGTAAATGTTAAAAAAATTATCACTGTATAACTTATGACATAACCAACAACTAAAATGTAAATTTAAAAACATATTAATGTGAATTATTTCTTCATATATCTTATAATTGTAATCTTGCCATTTCATACAATGTTATTTAACAGAAAAATTACCTGATATATAGCTGTCGCGTCAGCATAAAATTAACAAATTTCAAAGCAATAATTTTAACAATTTTCAATTTCATGTTTTCAAAGATTACAATTGTCTTTAAACTGCAGGCTTCTATGTTATGATTTAATGGTATTTACCGGCAATATTTATTTACTATACCTTCTTGATATTATCCTCTACTATTACGTTTTTGATTTCAATAGTTTTTTTTTTTTTTCAAATTTAAAGGTATTTGAATCTAGAGATGTTCAAAATTTAAACATGATGCTAAGTGATGCTCCTTTATTTAAAAGTAACTGTAGCATATTACCTAATTATATAAGATCTTTTAGTTGCAGTTATACAATTATTGAACGTTAAATCTACAATTGAAACTTATTTATTTACTTTTATAAGTTTTTTTTTAATAAAACTAACTGCTTAATGTTTTACGATACAATAGAAGTTAAAGCATTGATTCAAAATAAGCAGAAAATCTGCATTTTCTAAAAGTTTTTTTTCGGAGGTGATAAGAACTATTATAGAAATTCAGAGATGCCAACTTGCTCCGGACAGCAAATAAATATTTTGAAGTGGTAGTTTATCAATTGTGATTCTTGGTTTAATAAATTCAATTTAGTATATTTTTATCCACCACTATTTCGAAATAATTCGTGGCCTTACATAATTCACCACTTTATAGTAGTTATGTCATACTATACCTTTTAAAAAGCAAGCAAAAATAGTCAAATATTTGCAAAATTTAGTTTGTAGTTATTTACCGTTTTTTTAATTATTTTGGCGCGTCCGGAGAAGTTGGCACTTCTGTAGAATACACGTTTAAGCCACATAAAGTTGCATGTTATTAAATAGCGTGTAAAATTCAATTCTGTAATAAATTGCTATGAAAATACTAGAAATAAAGAAATTTTGAGTTGAAATTGAAACCTGTAACGCATTTTGTTTCTTTAATTCTTATTTTACTCTTTCGATTAGAAAGACGCGATTAAAAAACTTACTCCAAGTTGGCTGTTTACTATAGAAGGTTATGAAGAAAGCGATAAGCTCACTAACTTCCTCACGTATACACTCAGCTTTTATTAAAAACAAACTCTAATTGTATTTGAAACTAAATTATTTTTGCAATTAATTAAAAAGTGTGGTAAAATAAACTTTATTTAACAAATTTAAAATTAAAAACTCTTCTTCAAATTAGGTCTTATTTAAGATAGAGTATTCTTTGTATGAAAAATAAATAATTTACTGATTTGTGTAAAGCCTGTGGGGCGCTTAGCATTGTGGAGCTTATGAGGGATGTGTCTAGTACGCTTCTGTGTGAATAAATTTCACTTCTGTAGATTTGTATATTGAACCCAACCATTTGAAAAACCTTTTAAGAATAGTAACAGTTTTGTTTGACGAGTTTTTAATGAAACTAACCTGCATTTACTATTCAGAGGAAAATTTAGCCTAACATCTATTTTCTTCTCTATGAAGGATTTTCGTGGTCATTAATTCCGAATATGTGTTGTTTCTGGTATTTTTTTCTATCATAATTGCGCACTGGCTACCTTCACCAAAGAATATTCACCGATAAGATCCCCTTTATCCAAAGTTAGGTAAGTTTCAATAGTAGTAGTACTTTATTTACATTACACTAGAGCAGCACAATGGGCTATTGGCAATCAGGGTTAAAGAATGAATAGATACTAACTCACACAAAGTAATGTACAATTATAGAAAAACATATTTTATCAAAATTCTGCACCAAAGGGTTAAACAAAAAGAAAACTTAACGAGATAAAAGTTTACGCAATAAAAGAAATATGCTTATTAGGGGCAAAAAAAGAATGATAATGTCACAAGATCATTGTTTAATAAACATCAAACAAAATAAAAATCTTGTCAGCTAACTTGACATGCTATACTCGTTGATAATAACATTTGATAACACGAATGTATCTTGAAATTGTAGGTGGTTGCATAAAAGTAAAATCGAATTCTTCCTAAAAAGATAAAGTTATTTAATTTAGTCTCTAAAAATAAATCAGTTTTTTCTTTCTAAACAAGATGGAAAAGAAAGTATTAACGTGCTACTACAGCAAAAGCAATATGAGACGTACAATAGTCTTAGGACATGTCTTCAATAACACATGGGAATTGTGAATCTTTAGGAATTACAGTAAATATAACTGCACAGCATGGAACTTCTATTTAATAAGGTATTCCGAAAACAAAGAAGTTGAGGACGAAGTTAAGTTATTAGTCAAAGTGGTTTCTTACGGACTTGTGCTGCAAACTAAAAATGTTATCTTTTTCCCTGGTATGACAAAAAGAAAAGTTGTGACAATGAAAGATTACAAGTTGGATTTCTTTTTCATATTTGAAAACAAGGCAGCAAAGAATAAGGATATTGCTGAAGAATTTCAAATTGCAAAATTGAACAATCTATCCGCACGCTTTCAAGAAATGTTTGAGAAAGAATACATTTTAGTATGCGATTCCATTACTCTGAAGGCTCATAAATGTGTTCTCAGTTCCCAGTCTCCAGTGTTTGAAGCTATTTATGCAAATAATAATCTTAATGGTAAACTGGACAGGGTAGTCATCAAAGATATAAATCCATCTGTTTTTCGGGCAATGATCAGTTTCATGTATTCTGGTCGATTGGAAATGGAATCTGAAACAATGGCTTACGATCTTCTGTACGCAGCCACGAAATATCAAATCGAAGCGTTGAGAGAGGGATGTATAGAATATTTCAAGTTCATTTTATCTTGTGCGAATGCAATTAAAATTCTTGAAATAGCTCATGTAACTGACAAGCAAATGAAGTTACATTGTTTGAGTTACATTAAAGAACAGTATGAGCAAATAAAATCAACAAAAAACTGGAGCGATCAGAAACTGAAAAATCCCACTTTGGCCTTAGAAGTTTATTCCTATAATGAAAGTTCTAATGTGTGCTAAATATTAAAAAAAAAATCTAAAAAGGTAAATAAATGAAATTTTGAATATTTTTTCAAAGTAATAAGTATAGTCGTTTTCATTTAAACATTTTAATGCGACTGCTGCTAATCGCTTAGGAATATTTTGATAAAAAAATATCTGTAAAAAAAAACTTGCAGGATTTAAGATATAGATTTTATTCGGTATTCAAACTGATACAATGAATTAAAATCTAATGAATGAATAAGTTTTAGTTAATATCTTTTTATTAGTTTGTACTGTTACAAACATTTGATCAACAGTTTTGCTCACATACATAAAGAAATATGTTTCGCTATTACTAGCTATTAAAGTTGAAAATGTGTAAGAAGGCAAAAGAGTAGATGGGCAATAAAGATATTTGACATAAGAGTATGTTTTTGAGAACCCACACTTAAATCTTGCATAGACAGCACTAGAATCATTAAGTAGAATGCAAACCTGCTCAGTTTGCTTGAAGAGAAGGTTTTTTTACCTGACCCCTCACCTAAAGTATCAAAACATGTCAGACAGACATGTATCAAAAACTTTTACCCATTCTTCATTATATTATTAATTTCTATGCATCTCAAAATGTCTTAATCCTAAAAGACATTAAAATAATCCGTATTGTATACCTCGACAAGGGCGCACAAAATGTCAACAAAAAAAATCTTTTTTAATATTATTTAATTATTAACCAATTTTTAAAACAATTGACTCTCGTCTGCCGAGTTGTTAGTTACGAAACTTATAGTCAGTCTCTTTGGATTTAAAGCATTTTAATTAGTCAAGAAACTAATCAAGAAGCTAATGATGGTCAAATCAAAATTTGGGCAAAAAATTGGTGAAACTCAATTTTAATTCAGATTAATTACCATAAATATGCCAAGCGTTTATTATTTATTTATTTTGCGGTGAATAAATAATATGCATTTCTTAGGAGATCCGATACACAAAAATGTTAGAAATCATGATCAAAATTAATTTCTTCATTTCTTAAAAAAAAATGCAAGCTGATGGTTGATCGAGAAAAAATAATATTTTTTCTTTTGGTTTTGTGTTTTTCCGTATTGAATGATTGTACTTAATTAGTAAACCTCAAAACTTGATAGCTCTTTTCTCCAGGATTAAAATTGTAATTTTTTTCCTTTGAAATTTAAAAATACATCTCTCAATTTAAAAAAAAAAAATACTGCTTTAAACTTCGAAAATAGATATTTCCGTTATTTTACTTTAACTTACTTTCAGAAAATTTTTTAAAAAATAGAATTTATTTTATAATTTAGAAAAAAGAAAATTTCAATTTCAGAAACTTTTTAAAATTCTTTTAAGCGCTAAAAACTCAAAATGCTGAAAATAAATTAAGGTTTGGTCATTTTTATTCAAAACAACCTTAAAAACATTAATATCAATTTGTTTCGCTATTTCGCTATAAATTTCGGTAAATTGGCAAAACTTTTTTGTTATAATTTTTATATAAAGCTTCATGATAACTCAATTTTTTAAATAATTTTATATTGTAAGAAAGCAAACTTTAATTTGTTTTTCATCTAATTTATTTTTTAAGTGTATTTGTATTTATCATTTTTAATAATAGAATTTTTTATTCTATTTATGAATATGAGATTTTTTTCAAAAATCAATTAAGATTTCATTTAATAAACCAATATTAAAACTAAACGAACAAATGTGGCATATACGAATTTTAAAACCACGACTTTTTTAAAATTCGTTTTCTCGGGAATTAATTCGATCGATTTCCCTCAAATTTTGTATTTTTCCACCTAAAATAACATTATTTTAAATGATGCAAAAAATTTTATACCTTAAAATTTATAATTTCTTCAACTATCACCAAATAAAATGTAAAAAAATTACTGAAAGTTATTTTCTGCATGAAATTATCATTGGATAAGCGATAATTATAATAGTGTGCTAAAAAAATTTAATTCTAGAAAGTTATCGAGACATAGCAAAATACGCACAAAAAAAAAAAAAAAAAACATTACAATTTTCAAATCTATCATCGGGAAAAAGTGTATGCTTATTCAGAATTTCAGTACGTTTTCGTGTCTGATTTCATAACTTAATACATCGTATGTACTAATTCATTAGCATAATTCAAGTCCCAACCTCTAACCATTAAGACTGAGTCCTAGAACGTAAAGATATGATTATTAGATCAAAAGTTATTCAGGATGGTTCGTTTATCTATTTATTTTTTTATTTTGTGCGCTGTGCACCTTAAGAATATTCTTAAGAAAACATTCATGAATTAGGAAGTTATAACAAATGCAATGAGAATTTTTTTAATTCACTTTTCTTGTCAACTTAGCTAAATAAATGAATTTATGTATCAAAAAATAATTTCTAACGAATTCACTTACTACTATAGATTTTTGAATAATTTAAATTTTTTATGAATAATTCTATAAAACATGGACTTAAAAACGTTCAAGTGATTAATTAAGATTCAGATGAGTTATAATTTAATAATTATAACTCATCTAAATCTTAATAATCAACATATTGATAATTATTATTATTATTATTTTTTTTTTTTTTTTTATTATTTCCTATGAGCTGCACAATCAGTCTTCCCGATGAGCAAGTGCGTTCTCCAGAAGTGGTATCCACTCTTTCAGGACCACCGCAATGGGTGAGATACCGTTGGCCATGTTAATTTGGACGTCTAGTTTTGCCAAACTAGATAGCAGCACCGAGACTCTAATGTTGATAATTATCAAAATATGGATTCGAGTTATATTTATGCTCACATAATTATGAATATTTGTCTAAATAGTTTTTATAAGATCGAAAACTTCTATTTTCTTAAACTTTAGGGCGCAATTTAAACTAACTGGAGCAAATTACGGCAGCTCTGATTTAAACTATAATGCAAAATGAAGCACCATCTGGTTAAAAGTCAAATCTGCAAGACCCAAATAGGGTAAAGAACTGTAGTAGTATAGCAGTATAGTAAACAGTACTTTATGCAGTATAGTAAAATCAACTATACTGCGTAATAACTTAACTCCACTATACTGCGTAATAGTAAAATCAACTATACTGCGAATAACTTTAACAAAGTTATGAATTGCAATTTAATTTTCTGATTTCCTTGTTATGAAACACTTGATTAAATTAACTCAGATTTAAACGAAAATGCAAACTAAAGTATCACCTGGTTAAGATCTTCATCCTTCATCTGGTTAAGTATCATCTGGTTTGTCTGAACAACCCAGTTAGGATTTTAGAGACTTTTTTTATAGAGTTATGAAAATAAACTTCGAACAAATATTCGAAAAATAACTTTTAAAAAGGGTATGAAGAACGATTTAATTTTTGTGGTTTCTTAGTTACCAGAAAAGTACATTAAGTACATTAAAAGTACAACCAGAGATAAAAAAACGAAAAATCTCTGGAATATAGGGAAAAAGTTCTTAACAGGAGAATCTCTTGTTAAAATAAGGATTGGAAAATAACGATTATTATGATTTTCTTTATTATTTTATTTAGTGTAGAGTGTGTATTACAACAAAGTTAATATAATGGTCAAATTTCACGATCTAGAATTCAATCTTAATAAACCTGAAATAGGCTAATAAATTAACACAAACAATATTAAGGATAATAAATTAACAATAAGTTTCGAAATAATTAGACACAAAAAACTCACTTTCCCTAAATATTTATTGATAGATTTAGATTTCTATCCTTTAAAATATAGGAGGAAGCCGCAATACAGAAAATAAGCTTCTAATAGTCTAGGTAATAGGGGTATTTTCCTATATTTCGAGAACTTTTTGAGTGAATCAAAAATTAATTTAATAACCAAATAAAATTTTTTTAAAAATAATTTCTGATATTTTTTTTTTTTGAAATTTTATTAGGGTACAGTAAAAAAAATTGTTTCTTAAAGTATAAAAATTTTTACATTAGCTCAAAAAATCTAATATTTAATGGCAAAATGCATAATTTGAATGCAACTGAACGAATAGTTTCTGAGCTATCAAATTTTTAAAAAAATATGTTCTTACAACTTTAATTCTCGAGATCATTTTGACAGCTTTCGTATAAATTTTGTTTTTCCCGTTTGAAACTACTTTCTTTAAAATGATGTAAAAATTTGTATGCTTTACGATTCAAAACTGATTAATTATTATTAAATAAAATATTAAAAAAGTAAATAATTATTAAAATTTATTTTTTAAATTTAATTGCCGTTGACAAAACAAATTTTCTATGTAAATATCTTTTGTTTCACTTAAAAACCTATCAGGATATAGCGGAATACGCAAAAAGGGAATTAATATTAAGGGATCCAATTTTTCGAACGCCCTCATGATCTAACTATTAGGGCCATATTTTCCAAATTTCAATAACCCTCCATATTTCAGAAATCTGAATCCGTCAAAAGAACGGTATGTTCATTCAGAGAAATAACGTTTAGGTCTCTGATTAAATAAGCGTCTGCAGTAAATAATTAGCATATTTAAGTCCGGGCCCTCAAACTGTTAACATTTTGTTGACGGACAGTTTTACCCAGAATCTTTGTCTTATCACCGGCTATTATTTTATAATTAAACATGAAAGCAAAGTAACATATTCTAAATAAACTCTAATAACTTTTATTTATGCTGAATGAAATATTAAACTTTTGAGTCTATGTTGCCCTGGGTTTCAATAATTGAAATAAGATAATGCGTATAACCTAAATTATATAACCTAAACTCCTCACTGTAAACAAAAATATAGGATGACACAAGTATATCTTTAATGAAACCTAAACACCTATTCTTGATATCATACAATTTATCTAAGAATTCTAGATAAATCATGCTTATCAATTCAAATGAAATAATATCTAATGGTGATAAAAACAGACCTTTAATTGTTCTTTAAACGGTAGAATAAAATTGTGTTATGAGCTCAAATTCAACATACTGTATGTAAAATCTTATGTATACCGATTCTCTTATAATTCTGAATTTTTGATACTAACACATGTGATGAAACCTACTTTTAGAATGAATAAGCTTTATGAATTTATACTAAACTTAATGAATGAATTGTACTTAAGCCTAAATTTTTATTTACTTCAACTTCGTTTTTCAGTATTGATTTTTCAATTAAAGTTGGAAAAAATATTCAGAGAAATGAAAAATTATCTAGTTAATGCTGCGATAATATCATTGTGCCTTTTTATGGCTTTTTTTGCGGTATTGCTTGCAACAATGAACTCCAAAAATTACATGTCTCAGAATTCTTTGAAGGTAAAGCAACCAGAAACTAAAATTACTTCAGTAGAACAATCTGTTGGACAGAAAGTATGGGCTGATATTGAAACATCATTTAGTTTCGAAGCATTTACTAATAAAAATGTAAGGACTGGTAGTGAAGCAAGTAAATCCTCTTCTGCTCTTGACGGATCTACTAATCCGCAAGTACCTACATATCAGAAAACATCTGTTAATAGCAAGAATGAACGGTCGCTATTAGAGTATGATACTATGAGGCATCCAGTAACTAAGTACAAACAGAATTTGCAAGAAATTACCGGTGGCACAAAAATTCGTGATCTTGGCATATTATCTGATTCTTCAAATATTTTATCCAATGATTTGATGTCTGCTATGAAAACGGGGGCTTTCTCTGATGTCACTTTAGAATGCGGCAATGTCACTGTGCCGGGACATAAGTTTATTCTCTCTGCCAGATCTTCAGTTTTCGAAGCAATGTTTTCTACAATAGAATCAAAAATTGTTTTTATAGAGGATTTAGATGCTGTGATATTAGATGATCTCCTTTCCTTCATCTATGCTGCTCAAATAAAAAATCTAACTCTGTCCAAAGCTTGTGATTTAATGTATGCAGCAAGAGCTTATCAAATCAAGGGACTAAAGGATATTTGCACAAACTATTTAAGGTTGAATCTTTCATTAGAAACTGCGCTAGAGATCTTAAAGTGTGCTGATTTATACGATAAGAACTTAAAAATACATACCATGAACTACATTTGTTCGAACTTTTTAGCTCTGAAAGAAACAGATGAATGGAAAATACTGCAATCCGAAAAACCAGCTTTAGCTATCGAAATTTATTCGATGGTTGTTAGTGCTTGGAAAGAAAAGGAAATTTAATTTCTGGACGATTATGAAAGTAAAACATTTTTTTTTAAATTAAAGTAAAAACTGATTAATTTTTTGAGCGTCAAAATAGTATAAAAATGGTTCTTAAGATATTACTTTACTAAGCAGTATAATTTTCACAGTCGTAAAAATGGCTCTTTTCACATCTATATTATATAAAACGCTAATACGTATGTATCAATAAAACCGATATTTCTTTTCTCGCGTTGGCAACAGTTTTCATTTTTAACGAAGTACTTAGTACAACTAAATAAGATTCTTTTCACAACACTTAAATATTTACTTTATTTTCTTCATTTATAGAGAGAACAGTCGGCAGAGAATTCTGTTAGGTTAAAAAATATTTTGCTAAAAAAAGAACGAATTCTAAAAGAAATAAAAATAAACAACTTAAAAAATAAAAATGCTGTTGCCAGCCATAGAATTTTTTGAAAGATAACTTAGCAACATAAATCAAAATGACATAGAAGCGTAACTAGATCAAAATTAAGATACCTGAGCGCTTGACGTAACAAATCCTTCAAATCTATAAGTATTGTATCACCAAATACCCATATTAACAATTGTGTTTTTAGAGAAACTCTCTCTCTCTCTCTCTCTTTCTCTCTCTCTCTCTCTCTGTGTATATATATATATATATATATATATATTTGCATTTTACAACTTTATGTTAAACATCTGTTGTGTGTCTGAATACTGACATTTAGAACAAAATTAAGGTTTAGAATTGCGTCGGAGAAATTTGAATTGTTAACAATGACTTAAACAAAAAGTTTTATTTTAACTGACAAATGCTATATTATAATTTTAACTTTTTCTACGACTATACTCATTTTCTTACTCTTTTCTTTGTTTTTTATATTTTTGTGATAAAATAAAAAACTTATAGTTGTTCTGCTTCTGAACACACTGATGAAAACACAAAATGATGAGCTTCATCAACAATCAAAAATATATACATTTATTTTAATAATTCCATATTATTAGGGTGGCGCCCTTCAGAGAATTAAAAATACAAACTTTTCTTCATCGAAGCCGATGCTTTACATCTGGCGTTCAGTGACAGACTACTATTTCATATTGTTTTACAACACATGGCTTTAACACTCTGGTGGGAAAGACTTTAAAACAAAACTTACAACAGTTACTTTTCTCAACAACTGAAATTTAGAATAGTGTGATTAAGAAAAATATGTGAACTGTTTGCAATTTCAAATTAATATTGAAATGTACAGGTTTAGAATTTTCTACAGTGAAAAGTTTTCGGAACTTCAGTATTGAAAAAAGTATACAAACGCTAGACGTTAAGAACGTATCCAATGAGCGAGCATTGGATTGCGAAGCAATCCGAAATGAACTGCGAAAGCAGTTCCGGGGGTTGGCAAGCGCAAGCGATCAGAGGGCGAAGCCTCCTAGTTTTTTTTTATTAATTTTACTAATAATTTTGTGTGTTTGTGTATATATATATATATATATATATATATATATATATATATATATATATATATATATATATATAATGTTTAAAAATTTCAGAATGAAGCACGTTTTTCCATTGGAAGTATTATTATTTTTAATTGCTTTAAAATTTTGAATTCTTTACTTAATATTAAATCTTAAGACTTTATACTAGAACACATTTCAAATGAATTTAACGTGTAGGGCGTAAAGCGAGCATTGTTTGCAAAACAAACAATGTAAGATTGCAGCGAATAGGGGGCGGAGATCAATATTGCAATTTTAAGATGAAAACAATTTATTCCTAACATCTTTCGGGCTATAACTACAGTTTTTCAAATTTCTTTTATTATTATTTTATTTGTAGCCGGTATAATATGCAATGCTTATCATTGACTAAAAAGCATGACGATTTATCATTTTTTGCCAATGCATTCAATTTATAATTATCGAATTTGTAGATTTATCATTAAAAATTACAAATTATAAATTTACATATTTTTCATTTATTAGTAAAATCAGCTTAAACCTGTTCCAGAATTATGGCATATTTTTGAATATTGCGAATATTTTTCTTTTTTTTTTTTTTTTTAAATTTTGCAAGTTATTTCCGTTTTTTACGTTAAACATTTAATGTGCAATTTAAAACAAAGTCTTACCTTTTTATATTTATATAGCATGTTATTATGGGAACAGCATCATTTTAAAATGTTTTTATTTTTAATTTCAAAGAATACAGAAGCAGATAAAACTTTAAAAAAAAAAAATCAAACTGAAGTATCAGCTTAAAACTCTGAAACTGAAAATTAAATGTTTCCTTATAGTTTAAGGAGTAGTTTTGAACTTTTTTTTCTTTACGTTTGCATTACCATATTCAAATTAAATCATCTCACATTGGTTATTCCCTGATAGTTTAAATGTATTTATTTGTTTTTTTAGCTTTACTAAAATCAGCTCTCAGATATGTATAGAATTGAGAAAACTACGTGAAACACACACAAATTATATCATTAAGTTTTGATTCTTAAAAAAGATCGATTAGCTATTCTTCGAAAAATAAAATACTGAAAAAACTTCTTTTTCTTCTGGGCTTAAAAAAATTTCATCTGAAAGTTTTTGACTAACAGAATTTCTTTTTAATTGCCTATTAAACGTGTCTCATAAGTTCATAAATTGCTTTTAATTTTAAAAAATAAAAGCTTTTTTGATTTTGCTTTAATTTTTTTAAAATATACAAATAAGCAGTTAAAAATCTGCATAATACCCAAGCCATGGGAAAAACCTGAAAAAATTTTATGTATAGACCTATTCCTAGAGTTTCGAGGCATAATCCGGTTGCAAATTTTAAAATCATTAAAGACTTATTGCATGGTACAATATCTGTTTTTTACATGATCTTTTCATATGGTGTTATTTTATTTATTTATTTATTATTATTATTTTTTGGGTGTCGGGCTGTCCCCTCTGTAAGAACTCTACGGAATTTAATCATATCTTGTTGTGCCCCCGTCGTCAGGACAAACTCTTCTCTGATGCTGACTACTTTATTGTTGCTGAACTGAACTGAAATGCTCGTGAAGAGGATTCTTCCCAATAGACGAAGGAAATAAAAGAATGTAAAAATGAAATTCCAAATATTTTTTCCTGCCGATGCAGTTTTTCACCCGAAAAGTTTTTTTCAAATCCTCAATTCTGATCGTAGAGACACGGTTCCCAGTATAACACTGAAGTTAAGCATCCTTGGCTGCGGTCAAAATGCGGGTGGTTGAGCAATGATCAGCCTGTGTAGGGACCGAGAGTGTGCGGTATCGGTCTCCGTAAATTGTTTTACCGTTAAGTGCTTGACTTCGTGTGTACCAAACCAGAGGAGTCATTCTCTCAAGAGAAGATCAAAATTGTAATGGCGTTTCTTCGGATCATCTTCAGGGATGTTACCCAAATCGCCACCAAAGTTCCATTGTACAACTCTAGTGCGAAGTAAATAAAGTATCTACCGACTTACCTTAATTCTTATGTTCGGAAAACAATATTTTTTATAGGTTGCAATATTTGGTATTTTAACATACAAGTTAAATTATCCTGTTTTCCCCCCTCTTAGATATGAACTGACTATAAGCAAGGAAGTTTATCACTTACTCTTTTTTTTTTATTATTATTATCTTGTTCCGTTTAGAATGACGTAACTTGTTTTTACGATTAAAATAAGATAAGTTTTAGTTATCAACTGAAACGAAATGAATAATTATAAAACTCAGGCTGTTGATAAACGGGGAAGCTAATTCCCCGTTTATCTACATGGAATATCGCAGCTATTGGGTGCACTGTTAAGTTTTTAAAATGCGTCAATATTTTATACGAGAAATCAGATCAGTTTAATACCGCTGTAATGAGTGACGCGCAAAATTACTGGCAAAGAAAGAAAAAAGGAGGAAGCCTTAATAATAAGGATTGTGATAGTTGGAACTCTCTTTCTTTAATTTCTGGGGAACCCACTTATGGAAAGGGCTCATTGAAATTCCGTCCCTCACTAGATGATAGTAAAAATACTGAAGGAGGCTCAGCGAGATCCCGTCCTGATAATTTGAAAAATTCTGAAGGATGGAGATCTCCGCAAGAATATTGGAGAAAATCTGCAAAATACTCATGGAGATCCTCTTTTGATGATAGTAAAAATACTGAAGGAGGCTCAGCGAGATCCCGTCCTGATAATTTGAAAAATTCTGAAGGATGGAGATCTCCGAC
The DNA here is from genome assembly GCA_949128135.1 of Parasteatoda lunata. NCBI lineage: Eukaryota > Metazoa > Arthropoda > Arachnida > Araneae > Theridiidae > Parasteatoda > Parasteatoda lunata. The sequence continues at coordinate 63,182,772 of OX421979.1, read as the reverse complement.
AGTAAATTGGAGAAAATTTACAAAATACAATAAGAAATCCCCTCCAGATGATGATAAAAATACCGAGGGACGCTCGTGGAGATCACGTTCTGATAATTTGAAATATTCTGAAGGAGGGAGATCCTCAGAAGATTTTAGAAATTTTGAGAAAAACTCATGGAGCTCTTCTCCTGATGATAGTAAAAATACTGAAGAAAGCTCAGAGAGATCCAGTCCTGATAATTTGAAAAATTCTGAAGGATGGCGATTTCTTCCTGAAGATTGGAGAGGTTTGGGGAAATGGAGATCTCCTAGTGATGATCTGGAAAATTCGGAGAAATGCTCATCAAAGTCCACTACTCAGAAGAATTCCGCATTTTCTGATGATTTCCAACCTATTGAGGAACTAAAAAATATAAATAAATCTGTCGGTCTTAAAAATACATTCGATCCATCTCAATTTGAAGTAAGTCAGGAGGCTGATTCTGAGAATGAAAAGGATATCACGAATAAAGTTAGCAATATTAATTTCAGCAAAGAAATTGATACAATATACGATGCCTCAAACAACTTGTCTTCCGATTTTCTTTCCGCTTTGCGAAAAAACTCGTTCACTGATGTTTCAATTAAATGTGGCGACTACGTCCAGCAAGTGCACAAGTTCGTTCTTGCAGCCAGATCTCCAGTTTTTGAAGCCATGTTTAACACTCCGATGGAAGAAAGTGAAAGGGGTGTTGTGACCATAAGCGATATTGATGCCTCTGTTCTGGATGATTTGTTGGCTTACATCTACGGTGCTCAAGTCAAAAATGTAACTCTGTCAAAAGCGTGTGATTTATTGTACGTTGCTGAAAAATATCAAGTCAAAGGGTTAAAAGACATTTGCACCAACTACCTTCGATCTTGTCTGTCAATTCCTAATGCGATTCAAATACTGCAGTTTGCTGACTTATATGATGAAGAATTGAAAAAGGATGTCCTAAACTATGTCTGCGAGAATTTCTCTGCTCTAAAAATTACTGAAGAGTGGAAGACATTGCAGACTCAAAAGCCAAACTTATCCATAGAAGTGTATTCAGTAGTTGTCGAGAAACACGAGGAGCTCTTAGGTTCGTATCAAATCTAATAAGATTTAAGAAAAATACTTTTTAATGTCTTCCTTATCTTTAATTGGAAAAATAATTTTATTAATTCTTTTATGTGCAGAGTATGAGTGGTTTAAAAAATATTTTAACAAATAATTTAAAAAAAATTAGTTGAGAAACGAAAACAAGAAGGGTTTCACTCGATAAAATTCTTTTTTCAATAGTTATCGTAATATTTTTAGGGTAAATATCATAAATAAATTGATGCATAAAATAGCTAATATTTTTAATGAAAATTGTTTCTTTTTTCTGTAATATCAAACTATTTTTAAAGTTCAATTAAGATTTTCTATATGCTTAAAGAAATATAAAGCTGAACTTTTTTATAATATTATAAATTTTTTTTTCGAAAACACCCTTGAAATATAAAACTCTAAACTTCAAATAAAATTTTTAAAACAATAAAAACTTAATTTGTAAAGCTGTTAAAATAATTCAAAAATACGTAACAGTATATTTTCTACCTATAAAAAATACACGAAATTATATTAAAATACTTTCAACTAACTGAAATAATTCAGCTTTTAATCAAATAAAATTTTATAATTAAAATGAGATTGAAATAATAAAATTTAAATGCTAAAATTTTTCCAAATTAAACATTTTTGAGTTCATTTTTAAGTTAGGCAACTTTATAAAACAAAAATTAAAATATAAATGTACTTACTTGGAACAATAATGTACTCAGCTGTACTGCCCCAAGTTCTTGAAATACTCAAACTTTCGAGTAGGTAACTTAATAACATATTTATAAAGTTATAATAATATTAATGCACTTTAAATGTCAAACAATTCCAAAAAGTTTCTCAGCGAAAAAATATCGTACAACTAATAAAGAAAGTTAGTCAGAAAATATTAATCAAAATTAAATTGATTGTGTCGGCGAAATTATTGTTCAACGAAATAGTCGCATCGGCGAAATGAGTCGTCGGCGAAGTGATTGTATCGAAAAAATTATAGTGAGTGGTCGGTGAAGTGATTGTCAATGATATGAACCAGAACCATTTTTACCCCTGTCTCATCTTTCTCACTGTCAATTATGGTTGTAAATAGTAACTTACTTTTAACTTACATTTATATGGTCGTCAATACTTTACTTTTGCCTCTCTTTTGGATTTTTTAAAGGTTAATCATTGTGATAAATCAAAGAACTTTGAATTAACTAATTTTTTTAACTTATGTTAATACGGTCGTTAAGAAATGTTTTGTCTCTTGTTTTTCTTTACACTGAATCATGGTGATAAATCATTTAACTGTAAACTACTTTTAACTTATGTTGATATGATCATTAAAAATTTATTTATTAACCTATTCTTATTTTTCACAGTTAATTACGATGATAAATCATTTAACTGTAAACCATTTTTATCCATTTTTACTTTGTTCGTTAAGAATTTATTTTTACATTTTGAACTCAAAAAGCAGGAATTTAACTTAGAATAAAACATTGCATGTTAAGTTATTTTCAAACATAATAAACGTTTTGGCTTCAGATCTAACTTTGGATTGGCCTTTTCATTCTTTAAACACTACAAAAAGGAAGTGTTTCGTGATTATCGCTGATAATACAATGTTTTCCCAGAAAGAAAAGATAAAAAAACGTGATAAGAACCCACAAACTCAAAGTTCGAAAGCTTTAAAATCATACTGCTTCATCGAATAATGTAGACGTTGCCATTTTTTCTGATATGCTCAGAAAAATCAACATAATGGAAAAAAGAATTCGTAAAAACATTCAAAAAGAAATTCGTAAAATAGTAAGAAATATTTCAGGCGAAAGTTCGCAGGAGCATCGAAATGATAATAAGCCTCCTGGACCGGAAATTAATGTGGTGGATGCAATATCCGTAGGGAATCCATCGGAAATCTCACAATGCATATCTCAAAATAACACGGAAAGTATAATAACAGACATCAAAAGTGAGGACAGTGCCACTTCTCAAAAAGAGGTAGTGAAATCAGGATCTAGTAATGTCCAGCAGCAAGCAAATGATGATTCCATTACTTGCGATCCAATGGAAGATTTATCGGAGAATTTTCATTCCATTCTTGAAAAAGAATACTTCTCTGATGTCACTATTAAATCCGGTGCTGATGTCCTCAAAGCTCATAAGATTGTTCTATGCGCAAGATCTCCCGTTTTTGAAGCGATGTTTACCAATCCTATGCAAGAAAGTGAAGATGGTGTTGTGGTCATTGAAGACATTGAACCACAGGTGCTCCGTGATTTGCTAGATTTCGTTTACAGCGGTTACTTGAATCTGAATGACTTAACTGTGTCCAAAGCTTGTGAGTTGCTATATGCTGCAGAAAAATATCAGATTCGAACATTGAAACAGCTGTGTGTTAACCATTTGCGTTCAAATTTATCGGTGGAAAATGCATTTCAGATATTAGAATTTTCTAATCTTTATGATGGACAATTGAGATCACATACATTGAAATATATAAGTGAACAGTTCCCGGTAATTGAAAAAACGGAGGAATGGAAAAGTATGCAGCTTAAAAATCCGAATTTAGCTTTAGAAGTCTACTCTACGGTTGTAAAGGCGCTACAAGATAAAAACTAAAATTTTTAGTGTTTTAACATTATTTATACTGAAGTATTTAGCAAGCAATAACTGAAGTAAAAAGTAACATTTGAAATTATTGCGTCATAAAGAGACAAATAATATCTTTCGTGCTAACTTTAGACTTCTTAACGTTTATAATTTTGTGTATTTAAAACAGTAAATGACAAAACAAAACGTGGGCGAATCAATTATTGGTAAGTACGTAATGCATATCTTAAAAGTAATTGCTGCATTTATGAGATTTTTCTGTTAATGTTCAGAGTATTTTAAATTTTTATTTTAGTAAAATTTTCTGTCAGTTATTATTTTAGTTATTTTATTTTATTAATTTTTATTTTAGTTACTTTATTTTAGACTAACAGTATTTTAAGTTTTTTCTATTAATGTTCATAGTATTTTAAATCATATTTTAAATAGGCAATAAAATATTTTTTCCAGCTTAAAAACATCATTTTTTAAACTAATTTGTAATATTTATTGATTAAATGCATTTAATATTGTAACTTAGCATAATTAATATTAATACTCTCAATGTTTTTGATGTTCTTGTTAACATACAGAGGGGGCAGATTTAACTTGTATGCTTACAACAATATAATTTTAATTATTAAAATATTATAGCCAAACTTTCAAATAAACGTGAATACATTATTATCTGTGAACCTTTTAAAAAATTTCAAAGTGACCATCTTTATTCAGATCTATAAATGTATCCCAAAATTTTCTACTGGACGTCGTAATTTGCCAGTTGTTATTTTGTTCTATTCCTTGATCAAGAATTCTTGTTGTAATGCCAAAATTATTTGAGGCTTATTTCAAACCCTTCTCTCCAAGATAAACTAAACGATAATATCCATTGGATTCAAATCTAGTGAATAAGGTGGCCAATCATGTGATATAAGAAAGTCAGGAAAATACAAAATGTGCCTTGTATCTTTCTCGAATGATGTAGTCCTGTACGCTAAATCAAAATCTTGTTGGAAGGTTCATTTTTGGTTTTCAAGGAACTTTTGTGGTGGAAAAAGATTAAAGAGTTTTAAAATGAATTTCTGATACAAAAATATCTGGTTTTAAAATTTTTTTAAGTTATTTCTTATCACTCTGTAATTAATGTTAATAATTAGACGATATGTAAATACAATAGCAAACTTTACAACTGATGTTTCATCCTGACTGATTAGCAACTTACGCAATTACAATTAAAATTTATCAGCATTTTTAAATGAAAATAAAATGATATCATTTATCATTATTAAATCCCATATATATCCTTTAACAATTTTCCCCTGTAATTAATGTTGATAATGAGACAATGTGTTCAAAGATATCCTAAACCTTGCATCCATGTTTCATCAATACTGATTAGTATTTTACATCTATGATTGAAATTATTCAGCATTTTAAAATAAAAATGCAGTGATATCCATTAACGATTATTTCTTGACACCCTATAATTAATATTAATAATAAAACGATACGTACAAAGCGATTGTAAGCTTCACGCCTTACGTTGCCTTATTAATAACTAGCCTTGCGCGTCTACAATTTATAAGCATTTTAAATTAAAATAAAGCGATATCTTTGAACGATTTTTGAATTTCTTATTAAATATTCTTTAATGATTATTTCTAGTCTATTTGTAATTAATGTTAATGAAATGATACGCAAGAAGGAACTTTACGCCTGATGTTTCATCAATACTGATTAACATAATGCTGCTATAAATAAAATTTACCGGCATTTTTAAATGAAAGTAGTTGCGACTCTTTAATCAATAAGGCTGAAATAATGTGATTATGTATTTAATTATTTCGAAAATTTTATTTTCTGGCTTTTGATATTGTGTTATTTTTTGGTATAAATTGCCAATTTTGACGTTATTTAAACACCTTACTTTAAGAGTGTTCACTCATTAACCTAAATAGAACGCAATAACCAGCCGATTTCGGGAGAGACACAATTGAAAATTCAAGCATGCATCAAATACTA